>CM054059.1:216277231-216877231 GCA_028641055.1 Alopecurus myosuroides | reverse complement strand
CCTCTACCTGCCTCGCGCAGGAGGCGGCGGGGCACCTTATATACATGGTGCCCAGCCGGATACGTCCAAATCCTAGACAAGTGTCGACATAGTGTCCACACTGTCCTTTCTCCGAGTACCCGCTGACAGCTTTGGTCGTTGGTCTTGGCTGCTTCTGTAAAGTCGTTGGGCAAAACTAGGGGACAGACTGGTATCACTGTACCTAGTCACAGAGTAGGTCCCCCTTATCCTGCCACCGACTGCTTCCATGCTGTCACTGTCAGACAGACCGTCCCCACGTGAACAGTAGTTCGAATGCTGCCAAGTACGGACCCAGGATACGCGGGATCCTGTGTCAGAACGGCTCCTTTGACTTCCTGCCCGAGTAGTTTCCCGCCAAATGTTCCCGCCAATTGTACTCGGGCCAAACCTTCTACTCGACATGGTAGAAACTGATTGATATCTCCTTCTGGCCATCTTGAGGTGAGACCGGGTAGCAGTCGACCGGGTAGCGAGTACCCGGTAGTCGGCTACTCGGCCAAACCTCTCTTCTGTAAGCGGCCTTTACCACCTGTCTTTACCCTACTCGGGGGTAACCCCCCGACAGCAGTCCCCGAAGCTGGTTGAGTCTTGCGAACTTGTTCACTAGGCTCTGCCAGCTTAAAACCAGCCTTTGCATCTCAGCCATCGATCCTCAAGATGCCGAGTAGTTCCTCCGAGTAGCTATCCGGAAAGTATCTTGAGTCTCCTCCTTCCGAGTAGCACTTGCTTTCTACTCTGTATCCGAGTAAAAAGACTTAGCGAAATTTCGCAAACTGAGCCTCTGCAGCGCAGAGCAACATCCAGCCCTTCACGCAGGCACTGCCTACGTGTCAAGCATCCACGACCTTGTCGTTTGGTTGCCCAGGACACGACGCCACGTGTCCAGTTTTCACGCCGTGGGCCCACCGGCCGTCATGTCCCATCACGCGCATTTACTGGCCACGATCTTGTAGTGGGATCCAATGCGGCCGTTACGCGCGCGGTTCTCGCGTGTGTGCGTTTCTAGCCGGCCACAGGACCCACCACACGCCACAATCGATCCCACTCCCGTAGCGGTAACGGTAATCTCGCCGAGGAGGTATAAATACCCCCGCGGTAACTTCCTTTTCCCCTTCCCTGCTCATTTCCTCTTCTTCCTCCCGTTCTTCTCCGCCACCGAGCGCTCCGCCGCCGCGCTAGCCTCTGCGCCGCCGCGGACTCGCTCCACCACCAACCCCGTCTGATTTCCGATTCTTCCACTCGCAACCATGGCCAAGTCCTGCTGGGCCGGTTCTTCCATCACCCAAGCCAACCTCGCCTGGCTCGTGAACGAGAGAAGGGTTCCCCCCGGCGTGGAGTGCCGGGCACCCGACGACGAGGTCGTGCCCAAGCCCAGGGACGGAGAGCGCGTGGTGTTCATGTCCCACTTCGAGCGCGGATTCGGGCTGCCAGCATCGGACTTCATGCGTAAGTTCCTGAATCACTTCGGGCTGCAGATGCACCATCTGCCGCCCAATGCAGTCGTTTTCCTCGCATACCACGCCGTGGTGTGCGAGGCCTTCCTCGGCATCAGGCCCACCGTGGAGACGTGGCTCCACTACTTCCATCTCCGCCAACAATCCGTCGGGAAGAAGGACAGCGCGGGCGTTGCCCGCGCCACCGACGTCGGCTGCGCCATGATGGTGCAGCGGAACGGGACGAACCACCCCCGCATCCAGGGGCTGGATTCCTGCCGAATGTGGCAGCAAACGTTCTTCTACGTGAGGAACGTTGCCGCCGCTGATGGAGCCCCCGTCGACGATCGGATCAACCTGCCCTCTTGGAGCAAGCGTGCTCCACTCGGGTCGAATTGGAAGGAGAAGCCCGTCAACGACGAGAACGCCACCGAGATAGAGACGCAACTCGGCTGGCTGAAGACGCATGGCCTCAGGAATGACGATCCAGTGGCGTGCTGGATCAAACGCCGGGTGCTCCCTCTGCAGGAGCGATGCCACCTCATGTGTTACATGGGAGGGCCTCGCGATTGCACCAGGACCACCACCATCGAGATCGACGACGCTGACGTTCCCCGGCTTGCCAGGAACATCCTGAAGACCAGCCTCAACGAGAAGTGGCGGTATGGGTTCCTCCCGTTCAGCCGTAGGACCCCAATCTTACGGGTACGTCTCCCTTACTCTGTTTTCGTCTCTGCCTTCCGAGTAGATAGCTTCTCCTTTCGCCTCGACTAGCAATCGCCTTGTGCACCGAGTAGGACACTTAGCTAAATCGCCTTAGGCTTAGTGTGCTTTGTGCCTGCACGCCTCGTCGAGTAGGAATTTTTAGAAAAAGGCCTAGGCTTAGTGTGCTTTGTGGGTGCACGCCTACCCGAGTAGAGTTCTATTCTAGTACTCGGCTAACTTGTGATCCTTCTCTGCCTTTCAGACTCTTACTCGCCAGCTCACTGAAAGCAGCGAGGTCTTCGAGGACAACTGGTCCAAGGATCGCGAGGAGGATGATGTACCCCCCTCTGATGACGCGGAGCAGAGCAGCCCCGTTCCCGAGAAGCGCGACGTCCTTAACACTTGGGCGGACGACGGCTCTGACGGTAATAGCATCCTCATCTTGCTTGTTTCCGGGAAGCATCAACTCCTTGTATTGCTATTTCTGATTCACTTCTTCTTTCCTTTGAATTTCTCAGATGAGGCCGCTGCGGAGAGGGACGACCAGGATGAGGACGAGAACGAGGGCGATGCGCCCCTTGTCGTCAAGCCTCTGTCGGTTGCCCCTCCCGAAACTCGCAAACGGACAGGCGGCGAAGCACAAGCGCCTCCTGCCAAGAAGAAGAAGAAGCCCGCCGAGGAGGGAGAGACCCCCGAGAAGAAGAAACCCACCAAGCTCACCACGAAGAGAAAGAGGAAACAACTCTCTTCCACTACCGCGTAAGCCTCCTTCCCGGTCGTCGTTCTTCTCGCGCAGTGCCATTTTCCCCATTTTCTTCCAATTCCTGATTCCCTTCTCCTCTTTCCGCAGAGCTCCCCTGGACGTGAACGCCGCTTGTGCATCCGGCCAAGCCAAGGAAACTCCAATTCCTCTGATCAACGTCGATGACGACGAGGAGGACAACACTGCCCACGCTGCTGCCGCCAAAGCACCGATCACTTCCGCTCAGGGAGCAGGATCAGAAGCGGCAGCTCAGGACGCTGCCGTCCACCTCGAAAGACCACCTTCTCCTCCGGCTAGCAATGCCGAGGAGGTCCGAGACCGGGATATGCAAGACACTGCCGCCCCCGAGCGGCCTGAAGTAGAACAAGAGCAAACCAGCACAGAGGCTGGTGCACGAGACAATCTTGCTGCCGAGCAGCCAGTAGGAGACAACGCCGCTGCGGACGCCACCGTAGAAGATGTTTACCCACTGCCAGGCAGCGCACCGAGTGGTGTTCTGCCAGGAGCTGCAGCGGCGCCTCCAACTGCGCAGGGCCCTACGCCACCGACTACACAAGGCCCTACACCACCAACCTCCTCCTCGTCTCCTCAGAGCAAGGACACCTCCAGCCCTCCTGGGCGAGTAACCAGGCAACGGGCCCTTGATGCTCTGAGGGATTACTGCTCCGAGAAGGGCCCTTCTGAGAAGAAGGCTGCCGATAAGGTGGCTGCCGAGGAGGCCAAGGCCAAGGAGGAAGCCGCCGAGAAGGCCAAAGCCGAGAAAGAAACTGCTGAGAGAGCCAAGGCCGAGCAGAAGAAGGCCAGGGCTGAACAGAAGAAAGCCGAGAAGCGAGCTGCCGAGGAAGCAGTCGCCGAGAAGGCAAAGGCCAAGACAGAGGGGAAGAAACCCGAGGATCCCGAGAAGCAGAAGGTCGAGAAGGAACAGACAAAGAAAAGGGCCAGGGAGCAAGGCGCATCCGCAGGCGGAGCACTCGTGATCCGCGACTCCGGCCCGATTCCTGCTGCACTCTCTGCGGGCGCTCGCGCTGCTGGCCAGCCTTGCTACCCGGAATATATGATTGAGGTTAGCCACCAACACCGCATCGGCTTCCCTCCCCAAGATAAAGCTGTAGCTATTCAGAAGGGGAGGAAGGCAGTAGCCAGGAATACTCCTCCCTTCGATCCAGCCCAGAATAAACCCGTCAATATTGCTTCTCGGGGACCCCAAGACAAGCCAATAACCTCCAAGGGTCTTGAGCAGGTACTGGATACTGTCGGCTATATCAGCGCCAAGTGGGACAGCGGGGTTCTCGGAGAGGAGAAGTGGCACGGCTTGACCCTTGGCTCCGTCGACCACTACCGCGTGGAGTGGAACAAGATCGACCTGGGACACCAGCCCATGTCCGTCTCCACCGACACCGCCACCCTCGCAGCCAAGATGTTCTTGCACCGCAAGAACGCCGAAGATATCGAACAGAGCTACGCAGTAAGTCTTTTTGCCTTTTCCGAGTTGAATTTTCTTCTCTTCTACCCGCCTTTCTTCTTTCTCACCATCACTCCCAGTCCCCGAGATTTGGGTCGAGTAGGTGGACACTCTCCGAGTAGCCTCCTACTCGGGCCGAATCTTCTCTGCTTTGCCTAACTCATTTTCTTCTCGGTTTTCAGGATAGCGTTCTCAAGCGGACCAACTTGTACCGCATCCTTCTCTGGAACCACTCCATCGCCAGGAGACGCATCGCCGCACTGGAGAAAGAGAAGGCAGATGCCGAGGCCGCAAGCAAAAACGCCACTGAGAGCAGCCAGCAGTTGGCTGAAGTGCAGGGTAGGCCTTTTAGCTACGCGGTTTCTGCGTTTTATTTTTACGCCCGCTCCTGCTTTCTTTGGCACTAACCTTTCCTTCTCTGCAGCTAACCTGAAGGCCCTAGTTGACGAGCACGAGAAGTGCCGTGCTTTTGTGGCAGACTCCGAGGCCACCATAAAGAGACTTGAAGGTGAGCTTGTTGTTTACTCGTTTCTGTCTCGAATTTGTTTCTTCTCTGCATATCTGCTGACCTTATCTATCTTTCCGCAGAAGATTATAAATCATTTGCTGAGGCGCACCAGGATTGCATCAAGCCAGCGGAGGTGGAGAAACAGCTGTCTGACCAGGCCGTAGCCCTGGTGAAGGACCACACCACCGAGATGGAATCCCTGCAGCTCCGACTTCAGCAAGCACTCCAGGATGCCGTTACCATCGGCGCAGAGAGAGACAGGGCGATCTCCGAGAAGGCCAAGGCCGAGACCACCTTCCGAGCCAAGGAGAAGGCCCTCGAGTCTGAGTGCGAAACTCTGAAGAAAACCAATGCCGATCTCTTCGCTCAGATGACCACTCTTCGCGGAATCCAAGACAAACACATTGGCAACGAGGAGTCCTGGAAATCCAAGCTGCAGCAGCTGCACCGCCAATTGATCGGTAAGTTTTCTTCTTCCCTGCATCTTTTCTTCTCGGTCTCTCTCTTCTCGGTTTCCCTCTTCTCGGTTTTTGAAGTTGCCATTTGCTATTTCAGATATCTGGCCTGCTCTTGATTCCACATCCGCGCCTATTCTGGCCACAAACCGAGCACTTCGCCTTTCGAAGGGCGAGGCGGCAGATACCAGTTCCGAGATCGAGGACGTCTTGCTGGTGCTCAAAAGCTTCTTCGATCAGCTAGTCGGTGTTGGAACCGACTTGGTGCACGTGGGCTTTGAGCTCCACAGGTTGTTCTGGCCTCATGACCCCCAGCCAAGAAAGATGCGGGATCTCGCCCACAAGCTGGAGGAAGCGAAGGCCGAGCTGAAGAAGTGGCGAGCCTCTGCAGCCCGTGCCGGTGCAGATGTGATGCTTCTCTGCATGGCATCTTGGTATGAGAACCTTGACATGCAGCGCATCCGCGGGAAGCGTAATAACTCCAAGTGGGAGAATGATGCCGCTAGCGTGGCCTTGCGCAAGCAGATCGCTTATGAAGTTGCCGAGTGTGCCGAGACGGAGGTCTACATCGACGGCCCCCCCGAGCCGGACACTGATTATGAAGACGAGGAGGAAGCCGATGTGGAGGACGACGAGGACGACGAGGAGGACATGGACAAATACTTCGCATCTCCCAGGAGCAAGGCCGGGAAGGGGAAGAGCGCCGCCGTCTCGGGTAGCGATGAGGAGGAGCATGCCCACATCGACAGCGAGCCACTCAACTTCGGCACCTCCTCGGGTGCTGCTCTTGACGACACGGTGCCACCTCCTAGCCACACCGCTGGCTCCTCTTCGGCTCCAGGCCCCATCTCGGTGGCCACAGCTACATCCGAGCAGACGGCCACCCAGGATGATGTTGAGATGGAGGAGTCCGCCGCCGTGCAGACGGAAACGGACGCCACCAACAACGAAGAAGCTGCCGAGAAAACCACCGCCGAAGAAACTGCTACCAAGACAGCCGTCGAGGAAACAACTGCCCATGCCAGCGCCGAGAACACTGCCTCCTCAACCTGAGGCCACCTGCAACTTTTTTAACTTGAACATTTATCAGTTCCCCGGGATGCCGGGAGCATATGTATCAGACAATATTTGTTTTCGCTTGCTACCCAGTTTTTATGCCCACTCAGTTTACGTTGACATTAATCAATTTGAACGACAGTGGCTCAATGCCGAGTTGTGTTCCCATGCGAGTCCCCGAGTAGCTTTTCTTATTCACCCTGTCTTTTCATCTCTGCTCTACCTGCGACTTGTCGCTTGTTTGGTATTCGAGTCACAAGAATCAAAGAACAAGGCTGCAAATACTTAGCCGCTAGAAAACAATCATGATAACGCAGCCCACCACTTAACCGAGAAGACGAAAACGAGGAACAAAAAGTAACCGACAATCTACTCGGTTCCTGCACTTTTTCTTCCTTAGTGATTTTCGTGTGCTCATTGACCTTTTGCTTGTTCTCTTGCTTGCCATGAAGCCGGGTTTCGGACAGCAGCAAAGTCGAAGAGTTGGCATATAGGTTTAAACACAGTACTCAATGCACTTTTGAGTTCTGAAGTGAAGCAACCGAATAGACAAAGGAACGAGCCGAGTAAAAAACACTTAGAGCAATTTTGGACGAGGGCAGTCCCCGAGAACAATTTTAGATTGCAGAGTAGAATTTCAACTCGGATGAAAGGGTACATACACATCTTTGCTTACGAATGAAAACGACGAAGTAGAGCTACATTCCAGGGACGCTTGGTTTCCTCTCCAGCTTTATCTGCCCTGTTCGCCTGCGATGGGCGCACATCTACAAGATAGTACGCGTCATTGTGCAGCGCTTTGCTGACAATGAAAGGCCCTTCCCATGGAGGAGACAACTTGTGCATCCCGGCTGTGCGCTGCACAAGCCTAAGGACCATGTCTCCTTCTCGGAAAACCCTTGGGTTCACCTTTCGGCTATGATAGCGCCGCAGGTTTTGCTGGTAGATAGCCGAACGTGACAGAGTCAGCTCTCTTGCTTCTTCAAGCAGGTCAACGTCGTCTTCTCGAGCTTCTCTCGCCTCCACCTCAGTGTAGAGGGCTACTCGGGGGGAGTCATGCTTTAAGTCTATTGGCAACACGGCCTCAGCCCCGTATACCAAGAAGAATGGCGTGTAGCCGGTTGACCGGTTAGGGGTAGTCCTTAGACTCCACAACACCGCTGGCAACTCTTCTAGCCAACACCCAGGTGTTTTCAGCAGTGGCTCAATCAGCCTCGGCTTGATGCCTGCCAGTACCATCCCATTTGCTCTCTCAACTTGCCCATTGGAGGCAGGGTGCGCGACTGACGCAACGTCTAGTCGGATATGCTTATCTCTGCAAAATCGCACCATTGCCCCCTCTGCAAAGTTGGTGCCGTTGTCGGTGATGATACTGTGCGGGTAGCCATATCTCATGATCACATCTTTCACAAACTTCACAGCTGTGACTCCATCGCACTTCCGAATAGGCTTCACCTCGATCCACTTGGTGAACTTGTCCACCATGACCAAGATATGTGTCATATTGCCCTTAGCCGGCTTGAAAGGGCCAACCATATCCAGGCACCAAACAGCAAAAGGCCATGTGATAGGAATTGTTTTCAACTCGGATGCTGGCATGTGAATCTTACTTGCGAACATCTGGCAGCCGGCGCACTTCCTCACAATGTCCTCAGCTTGCTGCAATGCAGTGAGCCAGTAGAAGCCATGCCGAAAAGCTTTCTTGACTAAAGCCCGAGAAGAGGCGTGATGCCCACACTCTCCTTGATGTATCTCCACCAGGATTTCTTCTCCTTCCTCTGGGCTCACACAGCGTTGCAGCACACCAGTGGCACTTCTCTTGTGCAGCACATCTCGGACTAAGGCGTAGCCCTTGGATCTTCTCTGAATCTGCCTCGCAGTCACCTCATCTTCAGGTAAAGTGCCGTCCCTTAGAAAGGATAATATGGGCATTGCCCAACTCGGTGTCTCCCGCACGGGAAACACTGGTTCGTCCATTTCCATTGAGACAGGCTCTGGTGGTTGCTCAGGAGGAGTAGGAGCGCTTCTCTGCAGCCCAGATCGATTGGCGAGAACTTCTTCAATGAATGCAACAGCTTCTGGGTTGAGGGCGGCAGTCCCCGAGTAAGGAATGGCAGTCCCCGGGTAAGGAATGGCAGTCCCCGGGTAGGGAGTGGCAGTCCCCGGGTATGGAGTAGCAGTCCCCGAGTTGGGAACGGCAGTCCCCGAGTAGGGAACGGCAGTCCCCGAGTATAGGACGGCAGTCCCCGGGTTCCCTGCAGCACTCTCCCAGTCAATCTCCATTGGGTCAGATTCCTCACTTGGCAGAGAAGGGACAAAGATGGATTCCGAGTTGGGGGAAGGCTTGATGGATGGCTTCCTCAAATGCTCCAAGGCAATCCCTGCCGGGATGGACTGCCGAGAAGATCCCAACTTGGACAGCTCATCTGCTGCTTCGTTTTCTGCTCGGTGAATGTGCTGGAACTCACAGCCTTCGAAAAACCCAGTCATTGACTGCACCAGGAAGCGATACGACGCCATGTTGGCATCCAAGGCATCCCAGGTACCTGAGACTTGCTGCACCACCAGATCTGAGTCGCCATAACAGATAATGCGCTGCACACCAACCTCCTTTGCTACTCGCAAACCATGCACAACTGCCTCGTACTCGGCTACATTGTTGGATGCCTTGAAATGAATCTGCAACACATACTTGAGCTGATCCCGCTTGGGTGATGTAAGCACAACGCCAGCACCAAGGCCTTCTTTCACCTTTGAGCCATCAAAGTGCATCTTCCAATAGTTGGAAACTGGAGCGGGAGGTTCATACTGCATCTCGGCCCAATCCACAAGAAATTCCGCCAGTACCTGAGACTTGATTGCTTCTCTTCTCGTATACGCGGGAGCGTACGCGGCTAGCTCGATCGCCCACTTGGCTACTCTGCCACTCGCCTCCTTGTTACCCATGATGTCCGAGATGGGAGCTGAACTCACGACAGTGATGGGATGCTCCTGGAAGTAATGTTTCAGCTTCCTGGCGCCCAGGTACACACCATACGTCATTTTCTGGTAGTGTGGATAGTTTTGCTTGGAACTGGACAGCACTTCACTGAGATAGTAGACTGGGCGCTGCACACTCTTGCCTTCTTCTTCTCGCTCCACCACTATCACCACGCTGACTACTCGGTTAGTCGCGGCAATGTATAGCAGCATAGGCTCCTTGGGTAGCGGACTAGCCAAGACAGGAGCGCTAGCCAACATTGCTTTCAGCTCATTGAATGCCACATCCGCTTGCGGAGTCCAGACAAACTTGTCGCTTTTCTTCATCAGCTGGTACAGAGGCAGAGCCTTTTCGCCCATTCGGCCCAGGAAACGGCTCAGAGATGCCAAACAACCCGTGAATTTCTGCACATCCTTCAATGATCTCGGCAAAGACATGCTCTCAATAGCTTTTATCTTAGACGGATTGGCTTCAATGCCCCGACTAGAAACCAGGAAACCGAGTAGCTTTCCAGCTGGTACACCAAAGGTACACTTACTCGGATTCAGTTTCATTTTGTACCTGCGTAGGTTAGCAAAGGTTTCCTCCAAGTCGGCAAGCAGAGTATGTGTTTTATTCGTTTTGATGACAATGTCATCTACGTACACCTGCACATTCTTGCCGAGTTGGTCGTGCAAGCATTTCTGCATGCATCTCTGATAGGTTGCACCCGCATTCCTCAGGCCAAAACACATGACACGATAGCAATAAGCCCCGTACGGGGTAATGAAAGCAGTCTTTATTTGATCAGCAGGGTTGAGTGCAATCTGGTGGAAACCAGAGTAGGCATCTATGAAAGACAACAGCTCACAGCCGGCAGTGGAATCGATCACCTGATCGATGCGAGGTAGTGGGAAGGGATCCTTGGGGCAAGCCTTGTTCAAGTCGGTGTAGTCGACGCACATGCGCCATGCAGTGGCAGCCTTGGGATCTTCCTTTTTCTTCTCGACCATGACCGGGTTGGCCAACCAGTCCGGGTGCAGCACCTCCATGATGAAGTTACTGATCAGCAGCTTGGTGATTTGATCACCGATGGCCTTCCTTCTCTCATCCCCGAAACGGCGCAAGGCCTGCTTCACGGGCTTGGCGTCAGGACGCACATGCAAAGAGTGCTCAACCAACTCCCTCGGGACTCCTGGTAGATCTTCATTGGTCCAGGCGAACACGTCCCGATTCTCACGGAGGAAGTGGATGAGCGCGCTTTCCTATTTCTCGGCCAGCCCGGCACCAATGATGGCCACGCGCTCCGGGAACTCGGGGTCAACCTGGACTGTCTTGGTCTCCTTGGCAGCTTGGAAAGCAGTACCATGCTGAGTACTCGGCACACCTTGTGCACCAGCTTGTGCGGACTGAGCCATGGCCACCACCTCGTACATCTTCTTCTTCTCGGCAGCAATCACCATTGACTCCGCCAGCTGGGAGCTAGCAGAGGCACACTCCATGGACTTCTTGTAATCTCCCGAGATGGTGATGATGCCATTGGGCCCGGGGATCTTCATCTTCAGGTAAGCCACATGGGTGGAGGCCATGAACTTGCTCAGAGCAGGCCTGCCGAGTAGAGCATGATAGGGGCTCTGATGATCCACCACTTCGAACTGCAGGCGCTCTGTGCGGCAGTTCTCCCGAGTACCGAATAGCACATCAATCCACACTCGGCCAATCGGGTTGCATGAGATCCCGGGCACAATGCCATGGAAAGTGGTCTTGCTGGGCAGCATCATGTTCTCGGCCAGGCCAAGCTTCTCGAGTGTGTCCTTGTACACAATGTTGATGCTGCTGCCGTTGTCGATCAGCACTTTGCTGAACCTCACATTCTTCTCGGGGCCCAGGAAAGTGGGATCCAGCACCAAGGCGTAGGTACCCGGATTGGGCATCACCTTGGGGTGATCCGCCCGAGTCCACCTGATCTCCTGGTCGCACCAGTACATGTAGTGAGGGACAGCAGGAATCACTGCATTGACCTCCATGGCCCGCCTGTGCTGTGACTGCTTGTCGACTGCCTCGGAAGTGAAGATCATGTAGCTCTCATGGTGCTCTTGGTACTGGTTGGGGCCATTGCCCCCATTGTTGCCATTGTTGCCATTGTTGTTGTTGCCCTGATAGTTGTTGTTACCTCTGTTGTTGTTGTTGTGGTTGTAGTTGTTGTTGTTGTTGCGGTATCTCTCATTGTTGAAGTTCTGGTTGGCTCCTAAAGCCACCTGGTTGACATTCTCTCTTCTCGGATAGACTGGCGGCCGAGCTGCGGGTGCCCGAGTAGGCTGAACAGCGGCATTCGCGGCTGGCAGAGGAGGTGGAGGAGGCAAGCCATCACTCTTGATCACATCCCACCATTCGCATTGCCGAGTAGTGTGGTTCGCAGGCCTTGAGGGGTGGTGAGTGTGGAAGCTGCATGGACCATCCTTCATGTCATCGAAGACAAACTTCTTCGGCTGCTCGGAGTTCCCGCCACTCGGCTGCGCAGTGCGGAACGGTTTCTTGTTGCCTTGGCCCTGGTTCTGGTTCTGCCCGTAGGCTCCAGCAGGTTTTTGCCTTTGGCCACCACCGCCTCCGACATTCACTGCATTCACCTCCTCGGGATCATACCGAGTATCTACTCGGCGCTTGTTGCGGAACTCGTTGCGCTTGTTGCTGTTGAAGTTCCTTCTCGGCTCAGAGGAATCCATCAGTGGCTGAGTGGGATCGCCGAGTGCGTACTGATCCGCAATCTTGATGGTCTCGGCCAGAGTGTTGGGCATTTCCCTCTGCAATCTCTGCCACAGCATGCTGCCATGTCGGCAACCCTGCGCAAACCAAGTGATGGCTTGTGCCTCATTCACACCCTCACAGGTGTTCCTCAGGGTGCTCCACCGAGTAAGGTACTCGCGGTCCGTCTCGTCTTCTCGCTGCCGGCAAGCCGACAACTGCTGTGGCCTATTCGGCCTCTTGTAGGTGCTGGTGAAGTTGCTGATGAAGGCATCCGAGAAGTCCAGCCAGCAGTTAATGCTGTTCTTGGGCAGGTTGTTGAGCCAAGTGCGAGCTGGACCCTCTAGCATCTGCGGCACATAGCGCACCGCCCATCTCCTGTTGCCGTTCGCGATATGGACCGCGGTGACGTAGTCGTTGAGCCAATCTTCAGGCTTGGTGCTACCATTGTAGCTCTTGGTGCCTCTCGCGAGCTGGAAGCCCTTCACGGAGGGCTCATTCATGATGCGCGGGCCAAAGCACTCGGGGCCAGGAGGACCCGTGCTCTCAAGCCGCGCCGACAAGCTGATACGGTCCAGCTGGTGCCTTGCATCTCCAGGCGCCAACACGCGCTCACCCACGCGGTCATGGATGTCATAACCAGCCATCTCCATAGCCGAGTAGCCATCATCATACCTATCCACCTGCATAGCAGCAGGCTGCTCCACCGGGTTGGCGACTGGTGCCACTGGGCGCGGCTGCTGCCTCTGCCGAGTAGGCGGAGCTGCGGGTTGCCGAGAAGTACCCGGGCGTGCGGCTTCTCGGACACGGCTTTGAGCTTGATGGGCTTGAGAGCCTGCTCTTGCAGCGTTGTGTTCCTGCCCGGGCTGCTGCGGCACAGCAACCTGTTTCGCGGCAGCAGCCGGGTCATACACCTGCATTTGCCTGTCTCTTCCCGTACGCCCGCTGCGGCTCTTCTCGCGGCTAGGATGCGGAGATGAGGCTTGATCGTTAGATCTTGCCGCGTGCGAGTGAACCACCTGCGAAGCTCCAGCTCCCGGGTTGGCCTTCCGGAACTCCTCGTTCTGCCTGGCGGCCTCCAGTACCAACTCGCCAAGCCTCTCCTGCTGCCTGCGACGCGCCTCTCCCTCTAGGCGCGGCAACTCGGCAGCCACAGCCTCCGCAGCCCGCAGCGTCTTGGCGGGCGTGCTGTACCTTGGCCTTGTGAAGGTGTTCGCGGTAGCCGACTGCGCGGGCTCCTCCGCAACAGTCGCCATCTCGGCGCCTAGGTTGCGCCGGGTAGCGCCTACCCTGCTAGGCCTCCTGGCAACCGGCGTGAAGCCGTGGGCCTTGTTGTACTCGAGCTGGTCCAGGCTCAGCTCCAACCTGATCTTTTCCAACTCCGCCTGCTCGGCGAGCAGCTCCTGGCGTTGCCGCTCGAGCTGTTCCCGCATGGCTAGGAGCTCGACGTCGGTAGGCGTGGGCATGCCGGTCCGCGCTGCAGACGCGGGGATGACCGTAGACGTGGAAGGTGGCAAGTTGCACTGCTTCTCGTAGGGCCGGTGATCTCTGCCACCAGCAGGCGGGTCGTCAACCTCCTCGACGACGGCCGCAGCGCCAGTAGCAGCTGCGCCAGCGTTTGCCGCCATGCCCGTCACCATCACCTCAGCGCAGCACGCAGAGCTGCATGCAGGCCTTCCGCGAGCAGCAACAACCGCGGGAGGATCCTCCGCGTCGTGCACCAGCTCGGGGTAGGCGTCGTTGGCGACGGTGGCGACGTAGACGAGATGAGAGCCGAAGGAGATCACCGAGCCGCCCTCCGGCATGGCCTTGCCGCCGAAACAGCCGGCGTTGTCGGTGACGAAGTCGAAGGAGCCGAATCTGTGGACAAGGCCACAAACTACGCGCTCCGCAGATGAAGGTCCCGTCCGAACAGAAACTCCAGCCAGCGCCGCTGGTTGCCCCACGGTGGGCGCCAACTGTCGTGGTGGTGTCACGGCAGATGCCATGGGATGGCTAAAGATGTGGGGACGATGGACGCTGGAGGTGTCCGGGGAGGGATCACGCGACGAGTAGCCGCGTGAGGTAAGATCCACACAACACAAACAACACGATGTACCCAGGTTCAGGGCCCTCGTGAGGAGGTAAAACCCCTACTCCTGCCTTTCTCTATGTATTACGGTGTCTCACCGAGTAGCCACAGTACAAATAGTAACGCTACCGAGTAGCCCCTTGCCCCTCTCCGAGTAGAGCTAGGTCAAGGACTTAGGGTTTCTAGGGTTTCTAGTGAGCCACTATGGGAGCATATGAGCATTCCTCTACCTGCCTCGCGCAGGAGGCGGCGGGGCACCTTATATACATGGTGCCCAGCCGGATACGTCCAAATCCTAGACAAGTGTCGACATAGTGTCCACACTGTCCTTTCTCCGAGTACCCGCTGACAGCTTTGGTCGTTGGTCTTGGCTGCTTCTGTAAAGTCGTTGGGCAAAACTAGGGGACAGACTGGTATCACTGTACCTAGTCACAGAGTAGGTCCCCCTTATCCTGCCACCGACTGCTTCCATGCTGTCACTGTCAGACAGACCGTCCCCACGTGAACAGTAGTTCGAATGCTGCCAAGTACGGACCCAGGATACGCGGGATCCTGTGTCAGAACGGCTCCTTTGACTTCCTGCCCGAGTAGTTTCCCGCCAAATGTTCCCGCCAATTGTACTCGGGCCAAACCTTCTACTCGACATGGTAGAAACTGATTGATATCTCCTTCTGGCCATCTTGAGGTGAGACCGGGTAGCAGTCGACCGGGTAGCGAGTACCCGGTAGTCGGCTACTCGGCCAAACCTCTCTTCTGTAAGCGGCCTTTACCACCTGTCTTTACCCTACTCGGGGGTAACCCCCCGACATGATGGGTTCATAAAGGTCTTGCAAGTTAAAGAGCTACATGAGTTTAGGCGTAATCTCAACCTTTCTGAAGGTTATGATTATGGGGGTGTTACATGTATTTTCTCTCTTCTGTCCTTGCATATACGGGTGTATGGAGTAGTACTCCAGCCCATGTATGTGGCCCTCCTTTCCTTCATGTACACTCCACAGATGGGGTTTTTCCATCCCCATATAACACGTAGCCGATGCCCTCAACGGGGCTATCGTTCCCAGCCTAGATCGATCACACTTTTCTTAACCCTCCACGCCATTCGGAGAAATCAATAAATACAAGTTATACACTGGATTATCTTATTGTAATTTGTAGCAATTACTATCTCCATTTTTCAAAACAAGTCGCGTAAATTTTTCTGAAAGTCAAACTAGTTAATTTTGACTAAGTTTTTAGAAAAAAACTGACGATATTTACAATACAAAAGTAATATAATAAGATACATCATAAAATATACTTTCACATGATATCTTCATATCATAATTGTTAATTTTTTTTTTCTAAAAGGTTGTTCAGACTTTACATTATTTTACTTTTAGAAAAAGTTATAGGCCCTCTTATAGGAAATGGATGTAGTAATGAAAATTAATTAAGATTTAGTGTGGAAAGATGTGCTTCAACTATATCAACTATACTTGAACTGTTAGATAATCATAGTCGATGGTAACACCACAATTCCCGCCGCTATTTTAAAACCATACGCGAAACCCTAACTTCATACGGCTTCTCGATGGTCAGAAAAAAAGAGGACTATTTCGTTTCGTTATCACCCCCTTGGCGTAGGTAGAATCCGGTAAAATAAAATGGAGAAAATAATGAGAAAAGACATGTGCTATAATGGAGAAAATCATCTATTTTTAAATTACAAGAGAGAATCCCTTAGCTAATGGAAGACAACATTCTCTTTCTTTATTCTTTCTTCTCTAATTAAGGACAAATCTAACATGGCAGCTCTAAGGGAAAGCTAACATCACACCATTATACATGTTCTTAGAAGCTCTAGGTCATAATTAAAAGCACCAAACACTAGGAAATGGAAGAGAAAAAAGGAGTTTCTAGAACTAGAAGAAGAATAATGGCCTTGACGTTCCAGAGCGGATAAATGCAAATTTGGGACTTCTGCGAGATAGTACTTTTTCCTCCTATATAAGTCAGCAACATCATCTGTTCTAGAAGAAGAAGAAGAAGATTGATGTATATCAGAACATAATAACCACCAAAATTACAGATCAGATAAAACAAAACAGCCTGCCACATCAGGTGATCGACATAGGAGCGGGTACGAAAAAGAATGTCAACGCGCTGAATCAAGAGGAGAGACGTACCAACAGATGATACTACTCCTATAGAATCTCGTTGAATCTTCTCGGGCTGCTTCTGTGTCAAGGCAAATCTCCTCGCGTCAGAGAAGTTTCTCGGGAAACGGTCCAAACACGGCAGCATTTGCCCGCAGCTGGAAGGAACCATGATTACTTGGGGCTGCAGAGGCGCCTCTGCCGAAGAAAAATCTCTGCAACGACGTGTCAAGACCTGGTAGCATATTTTTATTTCGTTTGGTTGACGCGCGTACGCGAGTCAGACGAGCATGGACAGAACGAATGACTTTACCAGGTGCTCTAGCTTGCCGCGTACTCCAGGGGTTTTATAAAAGGGAAACGCTGACTATCGTTCGGGGGATCGCGTCCTCCCGTCCCCCGGCTCCATCACGCGCCGCGTCATAGATGCTGGCCCACCACGACCTTATCTCCTCACCGCACCACTCTTTCTCCTGCCTCCCGCACGTTCTCACAGCCCAGTTTTTCTTCTTCCCCCACTGTCGACTCGATGCAGAAACTCCTCTCTCTCCCATCCGGTACACGCTCCCGCTATTCCTCTTCGAGATCCGCGCCGCCAGGGCGCTCGTCGCGGGGCGGTTCCCGGCAGAGGCTCTGCCGCGGCGCGCGTTGACCCGGACGCCGTGTCGCTCGACGGGAGCCATGCGGAGGCGCGGGCCGAGGTGGCGCTAGATGGCGCGGTCCGCGTGTCCGGCGTGCGGCGGTGGCCCCTGTCTCCGGCGAGTTGTGCTGTGAAGCCCTACGACGGGTGAGGATGCTCCCGACGACAGGAGCGGATGCTTCAACGGCGGGAGGTCGTGCTCCCAGCGGCACAAGAAGATGCTCCCAGCAGCGCGAGGAGATGCTCCCATGGAGAGCGACGCGCGCATCGGACCGGTGCTCCCAGCGACGGTGGCCGGTGCTCCCAGCGGCATCGCGGGCTGCTCCAATAGGCGGCGGCCGGTGCTCCAACAGGCAGGGAGCACTGCTCCCAACGGCGGGGGTTTTGCTCCTTTAGGCGGCGGCCGGTGCTCCTTTAGGCCGCGGAGGGTGCTCCCAGCGGGCAGGGGCGGTGCGCCGCTGAGCGACGGGGGCGATGCTCCTTGGGGCGGCTACTGGTGCTCCTTCAGGCGGCGGCCAATGCTCCAATAGACGGCGACGAGTGCTCCCCTGGCGCCGATGCTGCCCGGTGATGCTCCCAAGGGCGCTCGTCGATGCTCCCGGCGGCGTCCGGCGATGCTCCCGACGCCGCCCGGTGATGCTCCCAAGGGCGCTCGTGGATGCTCCCGGTGGCGTCCGGCGATGCTCCCGACGCTGCCCGGTGATGCTCCCGGCGGCGTTCGGCGATGTTCCCGGCGGCGCGCACTGATGCTCCGGGGCAGCGCCCGAAGATGCTGCTGCCGGCGACGACTTTCTCCGGTGACGAGCGAAGCCCCGCCGAATGGAGCGACGGGGCGTGCGGTTCTGGCATGCCGTTTTTTTTTCAAGAGCATGTGATTTTTTTTCCCGTCCGTGTGTGCGCGTGAGTGGCCCCTAAAGGACACGTGTCAGAAGCTGGAGGCGGGGGATCGAAATTTCCGATCCCTGGGGGACGCTCAGCACGCCCCTTTAGAAAACTAACAAAATTCGATGGCAGACGAAGCGATCGGGTATGAGATATTGCGGCAAGGAACGGTCACGTCCGTCGCCTATCCACGATCGAGGCCGCGAGCCGCGAGGTAGGGGGATTGTCGTGTCGTCGTCGGGACTAGCCGGTCTACTGCTGCTCCTGCTTTAGGCCATCTCCAGTCGTTGCTCTCTCAAGACGCAAAAATCCGGCCTTTTTCGCGTCGCGACGCGAAACAGCGTTATTCTGCAAACTGGGGGCGCGTTTCACAGCCGTGAACCCAGGCCGCTCCCAGCCGGCGATTCGGCCCAATTTGGACAGATAGAGATTTGGCACACAAATAATTGAACTTTTGCAACCAAATAAATAGAGTTTTGCCACACAAATAAAGTATTTCAACAATTTAAATAAAATAAATAAATTACACTAGGCATTGTCCTCAACATTGTCATTCCCCTTTCGCGCCCACAAATGCTGCACCAGGTCATCCTGCAGAGCATGGTATGTTGCAGCATGTCGAATCTCCTGTCGCTTGGTGAGGAAGTCTGTCCATGATGCCGGCACCTGGTGATCAACATCTGCAAGAGGGCCCTGCCGGTAGTATGGTGTGCTTGCCTCACTGTCAGGCACCGGGTCATCCCGCTCACTCTCAATGATCATGTTGTGCAAGATCACACAACACTGCATCACCTCCCACATGTTGGACTTCGACCAAGTCATAGCTGGGTACCGGAGAACAGCGAATCGAGATTGCTGCGCACCAAATGTCCGCTCAACATCCTTCCCGCAATCCTCCTGGCACTTGAAAAACCAAGCTTTTGCGATTCCTGGGATAGGGTTGGAGATGCTCTTCACAAATGTTGCCCACTTCGGGTAGATGACATCTGCAAGATAGTACCCCTTTGTATACTGGTGTCCATTGATCTCATAGTTCACAGGGGGGCATGGCCTTCGACAAACTCGGCAAAGACATTCGAGCACTGCAAGACATTGATGTCGTTGTGACTTCCAGGCATACCAAAGAATGAATGCCAAATCCATACATCGTACGAAGCCACGGCCTCGAGAACCACCGAGCACTCTCCTTTCTTTCCCTTGTATCTGCCAGTCAAATGGGCAGTTCTTCCATGCCCAATGCATACAGTCGATGCTGCCAAGCATCCCAGGAAACCCTCTTACTTCATTCTCTGCGAGGAGACGAGCAGTGTCTTGCGCATTGGGTGATCGCAGGTATATTGGGCCAAAAACTGCAACCACTGCCCGGCAGAACTTGTTCAAGCACTCGAGGGTCGTGGACTCGCTCATGCACAGGTAGTCATCTTGTGAATCCGCGGGAGCACCGTATGCAAGCAACCTCATGGCCATCGTGCACTTCTGGATAGAGGTAAAGCCTACCGTGCCGGTGCAGTCCTTCTTCAACTTGAAGTAGGTGTCGAACTCCCGTATGGCATGCATGATCTTGAGGAAGAGCGTGCGTTTCATCCTGAAACGACGCCGGAACACCTTTCTCGTCGTTGGTGGGATCCTCGGCGAAGTAGTCGGAGTAGAGGATGCAGTAGCCCTCGTACCGCTGCCTCGGCCTGCTCTTGTGGCGACCGGGCTTCGATCCAGTGCGGCGCGGCGCGGCGTCCTGGGCCAGCAATCCGGCCAGGCAGCTCAGGACGAGCAGGTGTTCCTCATCGTCGATGGCGGCCTGGTCTTCCTCGTCGAAGAGCTCGGCAAGCATCTTCTCGGCGTCGGAGTCCATGCCTCGGGCAGAACGTCGAACACCTTGCGGGTGGTGGACGCGGTTCACCGGGCACAACCCCCTCCGCGGCGGAGACGCGAGAAATTGGCGGCGACGATGTGGCGGAGAGGCCTGCGGTGGTTTTGCCTCGCCGCTCGTGCGTGATGGCGGCCGGCGGCGGCGACGTGGGGTGTGATCGGCGGGGTGGCGACGGCGAGGCGAGCGAGAGGAAAAGCCGAGCCGGGGGTGGGGAAAGTGGGTCAAATAGCGCTCCCTCGCCGACAGCGCTGGCCCACGCGCGCTTTTCCTTCCGCCGCCCCCCCAGGCCGAACCCAACGGGTTGGGTTCCGCCTGGGTGCGACGGCGCTAAATTTCGCCGAAACGGCGCTTTTTCGGGTCCCGGGGGCGACTGGTAAAAAAACGGCGCTTTTCGAGTAAAACGGCGCTATTTTGCGTCCTGGGGGGGACGACTGGAGATGCCCTTAGACTGTGGTGACACGGAACTTCTTTTCCTAATTCCCACTCTTCCTTATACAGACCACATTCTTTTTTTTCAACGTTATGAGAGAGAGAAAAAAGAAATCTTCGCTTAGATAAGAGATTTTTTTAATAAAGGGGACCAAAGAAAGTGAAAAAAGAAACATCAAAACTCATAAAAACGTAACAAATCGTTGCCTAAGAAGAATTAATCCGAAGATCAAACGGTCATCTATGTGGGATAAAAATATCACTCGCCACGTTTTTCAGCATGCAGAAGACTCAGGGCCATCTTTGGCCCAGGGCGAGAGGTGCGACGGCCCGGGACCCAGCCAAAAAAGGGGCCCATAATTTATGGGCAATGTGTATATATTACAGCGTAGAGAATGTTTTTTCTAGAAATGGCTCACTATTGGGCCCATTGGCTATAGTTTGCACTTGGGACTTTGAAATCATAGAGCCGGCGCTGACAAGACTCCTTAAAAAGGCCATAATACTCCATCTGTTGTTATATGGAATACGAACGGAGAATACATGTACATCGAAATAGAATAGCATACGAAACAAATTTGTATCATTAAAAATCTTATCATTCCTACCTAGGCAGAGCGACCATATAGCGGTAAGCGCTCCGAACCTAAAAATAGTTTTAAACCTGTTATCTATCCTATTTAACCAATTGCTAAAAACATTACCAACAGACGTGTGTGGATACAGATTCGAAGCAATTTGGATAGCCAAACAAATAGAATGCACGAACTTGCACTCGAAAGACAAGTGTTTAATTGTCTCGTCCTTGGGACAAGAGCCGCACTTCGTACTCCCATGCAAACTACACTTGATAAGATTATTCTTAGTTCATATGACACGTTTAGAAGGTATCATGCGAATATTTTATTTTCAATGTTATGTTTATTTGGCATATTTTATTATTATTGTCGTCTGGAATATCTGAATGAACCATCGCTCTATACATGGAGTCAAGCGAAAACTTCCCGTTTTATGTTAAGCTTCAATGAAACTCATAGGTGCCTTGTGACAGTTCGCCAAAGCCAATCTGTCCAGCAAAGCATTCCGAGAGTGTAGTCTCGGTCCAACAAAATACTGTTCTCAGAGACTGGTATTTCCTAACCATCTATCCTCCTAGAAAATTATCTCAAATCCATACTTAATATGAAATTCCCAAGGCGAAAGAAATGCTTCTTATTTGCCATGAGACCAACCCAAAAATATGTAGCGTTTTGCATGATACTACTATCCACTATGAAGGTAGTAATATAGTCTCGTGTTACGTGTATGTTACTACTTAGGTTACTCTCCGCTATGAGCAGCTAATGCATTAGTGATGTTGTCTCTTATAATTCAACACCAACTAGGATTTTGCGTTAAAATACGATGCATTACCGAACTCCTACATGTTCTCGATTTTAAAACATTGAATAGCCAACTATTACTGCTTTTCTTAATTACTCTTCTCCTTCAGGGCATGCTCACACATCTAGATGGCTTTCGTTCCAAGGTGGAGCATGTTGCCATCTGATCCTTATCAGTTTCTCGACTCTCGAACCGAAAGCAGGTCGGGAGAATAAAAGAATCATGTCTGCTTTGGGGTACATCAGCCGCATAATCAAGACAGATGGGACACAAAAGTGGTTTCGTCAGAGTTTAAGGGGTGTTTGGTTTCCAGATATATTTTTTCAAGCCAAAATTTGGCAGTTTGACATGTGTTTGGTTTTTGTCATATTTTAGAAATTGTCACACTTCATTATTATCAATATGGCCCACCTGTCATAGAATGTATTTTTAGCCAACAACCACACCTTTGTGGTTGCCACACATGTCAAAATTAGGTTTGGCAAAGTGTTGCCGAAAAACAAACAGCCCCTAAAAAAGTCGGACTCCAGTCACAACGCCAATAGAAAGGTTTCGTCCGAAACAGCCCAATATCTTGTCCGGGGGTGTCCGACCCACGCTCCCCTCCCCCCCCCATGTAGGGAGTCGCTTGGCGCGCCAGACAAAGTTGTGGGCAACGCCACGTCGGACACCGACAGGCAGACCAACACTTTCATTGGGAGAGCAAAATCCTATCTCCAGTGCCTCTTCCTCCGTATCGTTACATCCATTTTCACTTGTCGTCGTCACTTTCCTATCGCTCCTCTGCCTCTTCTACCAAAACTCGAACGTTTCAACCTCGTCAGCCTCACAAACCGTGCCGTCGTCCTGCTGCCATCTCGCCTCGTCTCTCGTCGGGCACACCGCGCCGCCGTCCCAGGCGACCTCGCGTGCCCACCTTGCACGAAAGGTGTTTGACAACCTGCCTAGTAGGCTACCCTTTCGTAACTTTTGTCGGTATCGGTGATGGTTGATTGATTGCTTGATCATTCCAATAGATCATGAACAACAACGCGAGACGATGGACCATATGTTGATGGAAGAAGATCATTGCCAAGGAAGAGGAGAATATGGCAATCATTGCTTGTTTTCTTCATCTTCAAGCCGACGAGGCTGCCAATGAGGATCCCAAAAGAGGAGGGTCAAAGCCTGGGAGGAAGGGGACCAAGCGGAGCCGGAGGATGGAGGGCCAGTGCATTTTGTACGCCGATTACTTTTTCTTGGTTCCAACATTTACCCCCAAAGGATTTTGATCGGCGCTTTCGAATGAACAGGGATTTGTTCCTTCGCATCCGAAATGGTGTGATGGAATATGGTCACTCGTTTCGGTTGAAGAAAGACCACGTGGGAATAGTTGGGTTATCATCATGCAGAAGAAATAGCTCGAATCATGGAACATAATGCAGCTAGGGGATTTCCGGGGATGGTTGGAAGCATTGAATGCATGCATTGGAGCTAGAGTTGGTCATTTGGTTGGCAAGGAGTGTACCAGTGTGATGTGGACGATAATGAGATGTGGATTTGGCACGATTTTCTCGGCATGGCAGTTTCCACAATGACATAAACATCTTGCAAGGCTCTCCGGTGTTTGTGCAACTGAATGCCAAGCTCCGTCGGTTAACTGTGTGATCAATGGCCATGAACACACCAAGGGTACTACCTAGACGATGGCATCTATCCAAGGTGGGCGACATTTGTAAATACAATCACCAATCCTCTAGGCAGCGAACAGAGTGCCAGGAAGGATATCGAGCGGATATTTGGAGTGCTTCAACAAAGGTTTGCTATTGTCCGGTACCGTGATCTGACATAGTCGAACGAGAAGATCTGAAAGGTCATGAATGAATGTTTGATTATGCGCAATATATTGAAAGTGAGCGGACAAATATAGTGTGTGAGCCTCTTCCGTATGAGTTCTAGGGTCCTCTAGGCGAAGTTGGCCACGACGTGAGCCGGCGGATTTTGCTGATTATCTTGGCATGCATATGGAGATCCATGATGAACTTGTTCATCGTTAACTTCAAACTGGTATAATGGAGCATTTGTGGATGCTCAAAGGATTGATCGCCAGGGATAGTTGAAATTCAGTTTATTTGAATTATATGAATAATTTTTCTATAGTTCCAATTAGTGTTGAATTTTACTGGCGCTGCGACAAATTATTTGTTTCATATCTCCCAAAATGTTCGATTTCGAAAAAAAATCTATTGGAAGGACGTACTGGTGCCGAAAGTGGGAAAAGTTAAGCCCACTAGACGGCTCGTGGTCTGGACGACGCCAATAGAGCTCGTCCGGACGACGATCCGAACGGTCTGTTGACGCTGTAAGTGGAGAGGAAGATTCTCCCAGAGTCACCGAGGTAGTACTTAATAGGCCAAGTAGGATCCAGGCGAGGTCACGAGGCTTCTACTAGGATACATACGTGCTACTACCCCGGCCAGTCGATGGAAGTCACTGCTATTGGCTGATCTCTGGTGATTACAGATGAGACGCATGAGATAGTAGGTGCTAGTTCATCAACCGGCCACGGGTGCGCTTTCTGTAGGAGTTAGGGAAAGTATGGAGTCTTGACATACATGAGAGGAACACGATGCGTAATAGAGGACCATTGCCGGAAGCCGGAGGAGAGGACGAGAGCGCCGAAGGGGCCCGTGGGAGAGCCGTGGGCATGATTTTGGGGTGGAGTTGGGGACAGGGAAAAACCGAACACTAGATTTCCCACCAGAGTTGCGCCGCTTTTGCAACACCTTGTGGTCTTTGCCTTTCTCCATGTTTCCTTTGGGCGCGTTTGGTATAACCTGCATCAGTTTTTGAGCTCCGTGGGGGCAGGATCTACTCATCCTGGCTGGCGAAACCACCCCAAAACCGTATTGTGCTAGTCGCTTGATAACCTGTAGAAGAGAACATGTCATCGGCCAAAACCAATGAACATGTTATTGGTTACATGCTTTGCATGCTCTAATGCAAGTGTGTCTATGTTTGGTTGGATACAAAATTATCGTTGTGGTAACCTTTTATCTCTTTTGGTGAGGTTACCGATTGCCCACATAAGACTAGTTAAGCACATTGCAATATGATTCAAATCATAGCATAGCATAGCGAACCGAGGTATAACAGCTCGTGATGCATGATGCATATCAAGTTCATCAGCGGAGCGGTTAATATATACCACCTCCCAAAATATACAAACCAATAATGATTTCTAATTAAGAGTCACTAAGTTGTTGCCAAGATAGGATCTAAGCCAGCTAAACCCTTCACTGTCTGTCATGTTGGCATACTTGATATGCTCATCTTGGTGGCTAGAAAGGAAGTTTATATCCTGAACTAGCAAGACCGGAGTGTAGAGATTAGGAGCACGAACATTCACTCTTGTGCAGATTGTCTTCATCTGAGCATATTGATGATGGGCTTGTTCCGCAGCTCCTGGTCCTTCAGGTACATATAAGATTGAGATGACAGTGTGATAGTTCAGTTTAGTAATGAACTAGCAAAAAAAGACAGAATCGTACGTTCCGGCACAAGTAATCTTACTCTGATTTGTGGAATGAATCTCACTTCATCCATCATGATGGTTGAGCTCTCTTCATGCCATATTGCTTATTCAGTTGGTAATCCTAACCCACCTCCCTCTCCACTTTCTCAGATGGTTGTAAATCTAATTAATGGTTACAATAAGTCTAGTGAAGTCAAGAACACCATTGCTACCCTCTTTAAATGCTCTTTGAAACCTCGATCAAATTTGAACCCCTTCTGCAGGATCTCAGCAACCCTATTCAAAACAAAGAGTGACAGAGCAGGTGATTATTGCATCTTCAACCAGATACGAAGGCTCCGTCACCTTGAAGGTTTAATTTAGGTCTTCTGGATTCCTGCTTCGACACCCTGCCGAGAGGCCTCTACATCGCCATGATTGCCTCCGAACAGATACATGAGAGTTCATCCTTGGACTTTTCCTGCTTCGACACCCTGCCGAGAGGCCTCTACATCGCCATGATTGCCTCCGAACAGATACATGAGTAGTTCATCCTTGGACTATGGGTCCATAGTAGTAGCTAGATGGTGATCTCTCATCATTGTGCTATCATGCCACGGTCTTGTGAGCTGCCTAACATGATCAAGACCGTTCTTATGAAATTGCTAAATGTTGTGTTTGTGTGGATGTGATGAATCATGACATTATGGTCAGTTTGTTCATGTCTCTTTGTTAGAGTTTTAATTTGTTCCTGCACACTCTCCGATGTGTATGGCTACTCTAGCCAAGTTGTTGTATGCATCTCCAAAAGGGAGTTTTATGCTAGATAGTGGGTTCATGCATCTTTATTGCCTTCGCTCGAGTGACAGAAACGTGTAAGGGGAAGGATGTGTTGTTGCCACTAAGGGGAAAACATGTGTGTTCTTATTTGTGTGATGATAATTATTGCTTACATTATGTATTGATCTTAATGCAGTTATCCATTAATTTGGGAAATTACTTGATTTCTTGCAACTTAATACCTAGGAATTTTCTGGACTATTAGATATGGATGCAAACTGGATAGCAGCCCATATGCCTTAACATAATGCCTACATGGTTAGAACTTGTGAACTATATCTTGTCCTAATAGCATTGTTATGCCCTCATGATTTGTCAATTGCCTAGTTATAATTTATTTAGCCAACATGTGTATTGTTTATAGAGAGAGGCCACTAGTGAAACTATGGCCCCGGTCTACTCTTTTACATTGATTAAAACCTCATTCACTTGATTTTCATCATCACTTGCTTGTTGTTCCATTCTTATTTTAATCTCAAAACACTTGATATGTTTAATTGTCTTGTTAAAGGCAAGACGGGAAGATTGGCGGCCTTCCTGGAAAGTTGGGAGCAAGAGAGAGTTCGTGCTTTGTGTGCGGGTCCACGATTATTGAAGCGTCGGACAACAAGCAACCTACTGAGAGTGTTGAAGTCCTACCGGATTGATCACCTTGGTTTCTTAACTGAGGGGGATTTTCTGTTGGGCTACATCACACCTTCCTCTTAGGTTCTCCCAACAGGTGTGTAACTGGTGCTCGTTCATCTCGCTATTGAGTTGTGACCGTAACTATCGCTCCTTTCATCACTTCTTTCGTCTTTCCTAAGCGACATTGATACGTCCATTTTGCATCACTGTTTTATATTGTTATTTTCTGTTATTCATCGATATATTTCATGTTATGATGCATCACTTATGTTATTTTATCTTATTTTTCATGTTTTATATTTTTTGCAGAATAAACACCGGAACCAGAAATCTGATGGAAAAAGCACCATCGGGATACCCTATCATCGAAAAATTATTCCGCCGCCGCCTCGGGGCGGAAAACACCAGAGAGAGAAAAGCTCTCCGGCAGGGAGAAATCTGCCGAGGAAATTCCTCTCCAGAGAGGGGAAATCATCGCCATCGTCACCGTCATCGCTCCGGGCATCATCAAGATCGTCATCGTCATCATCATCACCACCAGCACCATCACCCTCATCATCCACCGTCATCCCGATGTAACAATTAGGGGCCTTTATCGTTGTTTTACATTAGATCTCTCTCCCGGTGTGGATTACTTGTTAGAAGTTGATGCTTGTGAGATTTATCGGTGTTAGCACTTTATGACCAGATTGTTATTATCCATTATATCACCTCTGATTATGATCCATATGATGTCTTGTGAGTAGTTCGTTTAGTTCTTGAGTACATGGGAGAAGTCATGATGTTAGTAGTGAAGTTATGTTGAAGTAATATCTCGTGGTTCGGTATTTAAGTTGTGGTGCTATTGTTCTAGTGGTGTCATATGAACGTCGAATATATGATACTTCACCTTTATGGTCCTAGGAGGATGCATTGTGTATTTGGCTACTAATTGTGGGGTTGCCGGAGTGACAGAAACCTAAACCCCCGTTAGGAAACCAATGCACGAGGGAGCGTAGAATCCCGGAGTTTTAAGGTCGTGGTTAGATTTATCTTAATTTCTTTCTTGTATTTGCAGATTCTTACGAGGGGTATAATCACACGTATGTATTATTCCTAGTTGGGCGGTGCATTAGCATAGGTTCACCCACACAACACTTCACGAACCAATGGATATTAACCAACCGTAACGAAGCGAAAGCACTTGACGAAATTCCCATGTGTCCTTGAGAACGTTTGGTAGTCATAAGTAATACAACCGGTTTGTCCTTTGCTCTCAAAAGGATTGGGCCACTCGCTGCAATATTATTTACTGTATTTTATTTGCTTGCACTTTATTTATCTGCTTTATAAAAAACCTCTAAAAACCCGTTTGCTAGTGTTTACAGTGAATCCTCTATCCAACCTGCTTGTCAACACCTTCTGCTCGTCGTTGGGTTCGACACTCTTATTTATCGAAAGTACTACGATACACCCCCTATACTTGTGGGTCATCAAGACTATTTTCTGGCGCCGTTGGCAGGGAGTGAAGCGCTATTGGTAAGTGGAATTGGTAAGAGAAACTTGTACTATGAGTGTTGTTTTTTGTTTCTATCTGCTGTTTTATTATTTCATTATGGATAATACTTTTGGTTCTCTATTTAGGGGTACTTCTACCGTTACTAATAGGGTAGTAGGTAACCCGTTATATGCTGAATTAGATCCTTATAAAATACCTATGAAAATTGTTGGACGTGTTATGGATAACTGCTATTACGGTGATGGAACTGTCCATCCCGGTGATCATTTGCTCTTTATACATGAATTATGCGAGTTATTCAGGTGTGCAGGTATTACAATGGATCAAGTTAAAAGGGAATTATTTTCTTTATCGCTGAAAGGAAGAGCTGCTGAATGGTTCAAATTACTGAAGAATGGTGAATCTATTGGATGGGAGGAAATTTTTCCTCTCTTTTATTCTAAATTATATCCTCCTAGTGAGATTCATATTATTCCGAATCAAATATATAATTTATGGCCTGATGATGGAGAGAGTATTGCCCAAGCGTGGGGGGATGAAGTTATTAATGCTCAAATGTCCCGTTCATGAACTCCCGCGTAATATTGTTATCAATAATTTTTATGCAAGGCTTTCTCTTCATGATAAGGATTTATTGGATGCTTCTTGTTCTGGATCATTCACACGTATGAAGTAAGAAGCTAAATGGGATCTTCTTGACCGTATTCAGAAAACACTGAAGGATGGGAGAATGACAAAGGTAGAAAGTCAGGTATAAATTATGATGATGAATGCATTAAATATTTTATGGGAACCAATGATTTCTATAATGCTAGTGTGTTTTGTGGTCTTGATTCACAAATCTTTGCAAACTGTCTTAAAGCTTTTGCCTCCTATCTTGATATTTCTAAAAAGGATTATCACAAATACCATGCACCTTATAAAGATATTGTTCATGCTAGTAATGTAGAAGTGCATGTTGTTAATCCTACTGTTCATGAGCCTTATGTTGGAAAAATGCCTTTTCCTACTAAGGTGAAAGAACACTCTATGGTGGCTAGTGTGGTTAATCAGACTAATAAGAAATCTATTGAACCTGATGAACAAATAACTGTTGAACCTGTTGTAGCAATAGTTAAAGATCTTGTTTGTGGAAATGTGGAGGATGAACAAATTGTCTTTGATGGTGCATGTCTTGCACTCGTTGGGAGACCCCAAGAGGAAGGTATGATGAGCACAGAAGCAGTTTTCCCTCAGTAAGAAACCAAGGTTTAATCGACCAGTAGGAGGAATTTTGACCAAAACAGGAGCTAAAACAGGAGCACAAAACATGAGTAATTTTGAAAGTTTTAAAGGTAACACAAGAGCAATTTACTTTGGAGTGGCGGTTAAATACCACATGTAGGTAGGTATGGTGGACATGATGGGAAAACTTTGGTTTTAGGGAGTTGGATGCACGATTAGAGCTCATACTCAGTACAGGTGGAGGCTAGCAAAAGATTGGGATCGACAAATCAAGAGAGCATAAGAGCCATAATCATGCATAGCGACATAAACATCATTAATCAAAGCATAAGTGGTACCAAAAATTCAAAAACTAAATGATTATGGAGGCTATTAGTTACTGGTTCATATTCATAAACATGGTGTGAGCATGATCCAAGTCAACCAAAAAAAACATCCAAAGGAGAACACCACACATTTATGCTTCAATATGACAAGAACAACTCATGATTCTTTCAATCGCACATTACACACTCTCAGCTATTTGAGGCTAATCATGCTAATAAATAACCACAAGGCTTCAAAACTAAAATAATATCTAGCATGATATGAAAAAGTTCTAGGCACAGTCTATACAAGCTTCTACTTGCACAGTTAAAAATTCTACCGCAAGCAGCAGTTTCTTTTCCCAACAAGCACGATACAAATCATGCTTTAACAAAAACTCTCTACATGCTACAGCAAGCAAACATGAGAGGACTCACATAACACTACTAAAACTAACAGTTCTGAATAAAAGATGCAATGAAAACAAGAGCTAAACAGGAATTTTGCAGCAGCTAGAAGAAAAACTAAGAATACTAGCATATCAAGTATTCAAACGAAAAAGTAGAGCGTGTCTCTCTACCAAAAAAAGAATGATAGGATACAACTATATTATTGCATCAAGGAAAACAAAATAAAACAAAAGAAAAATAAAGAAAAACAAACAAACGCTCCAAGTAAAGTTCATATGATGTGACCGAATAAAAATATAGTTTCACGAGAAATGACCTGATAGATAGTTGATGAAGAAGGGGATGCCTTGGGAATCCCCAAGATTAGATGTTTGAGTCTTCTAAAAATATTCTTTTATGAACCACGGGGGCATCCCCAAGCTTTGACCTTGCACTCTTATTGATCACATATATCACCTCTTCTCTTGACCCTTGAAAACTTCCTTCACACCACACTCAAAGAGTAATTCGCATTAGAGGGTTAGTGCAAAAAATAAAAATACATTGGTTCTGTATGGCACAAGTTCTATTGATACTTTTAAACATTATCTACATCCACTGATGTTTCATGAAGCAAAGAAATCCACTTGACATCGCAAAAGAGCAAATGTAAGAAAAATGGCAGAATCTGTTAAAATCAGAACTGTCTGTAAAGACGAATTTTTTCGAGGCACTTACGTTGCTCAGATCGAAAAACTTATAGTACCAAAAAATGTTGCGGAATTAGCTGAGGAATAAGCACAAAAAATTTCAGATCATTCTGAGCTTCTAGGATTTTATACGATTTTTTACGGTGGACAGCAGAAATCAGTTTTCCTGCGCAGAAATCCGAAAACCAACTCCAACTCTCGTCAGAAACCTTACTTGGCACTACTAAAACATGAAAATAAAGATACAAATGAGTTTATACAGAAGTATACAACCCCTTGACTCAAAAAAAAAACAGAGAAAAACAAAACAAAAAAATAAAACCATGGGTTATCTGCCAAGAAGTGTTCTTCTTTAATGCCTTTTAGCTAGGCCCAGAAAAATGGAATCAAGTATTTTCAAGCAGAGGGTCATTCAAATAAAGATTGGGAAATTTCTTAATAATGCATTGTATTTTATCTAAGTGAGTTTCAGAGGATCCTTTGTTAGTACTTTTAGCCTTACTATCTTCATCAAATAAATTCTCAGGAACAATCCAATCAAAATTATTTTCTTGGGCTTCATGCACTGCTATCAATTTAAAGGGGATTGGTATTTTATCCTCCTTTTCATTATTAGATTCAGTTTTTCGAAGAGCACCAACAGTGTCTACACATGAGCCAAGCATGTTGAAACGATCAAAGACTTTTCTAACTTCTATAGCAACATCTCCAAATTCTTTAAGCATAGCTTTTAAGATAAAGTTTCTTTTCTCAACATCTTCAATGTTATTCAAATTGAGGAACATATTTTGTAATATGGGATGGAGATTAACAAAACTAGCTTCTAACATGTGAACTAAAGAAGTTGCAGCAGTCTCATAATTGGGAGCAAATTCTACTATGGATTTTTCCTCAAGATTATCATGTTTACTAACATGATCAAAGAATTCTTTAATAGTGTCCTTTCCAAGTATAGAACCACTTCCTACCGGCAAATCTTTCAGGGTAAACTTAGGGAACAACATGGTGAAAAATAAAAACGAAGTGACAAGAATAACAACTAGAATAAGAAGTAATTTTTTTGTGTTTTTGATAAAGAGAAGCAAACAAGACAAAATAAAATAAAATAAGCAAACCAAAAACAAAGTAAAGAGATTGGAAGTGAGAGACTCCCCTTGCAGAAATTCGTTCCTCCCGGCAACGGCGCTAGAAAAGTATCTTGATGGTGCATGTCTTGCACTCGTTGGGAGACCCCAAGAGGAAGGTATGATGAGCACATCAGCAGTTTTACCTCAATAAGAAACCAAGGTTTAATCGACCAGTAGGAGGAAGGAGTAACTTCAGAAGGTTGAAGCAGCTGAGATGGCAGGGCGCACTACCGGTTCAGAAGCAACGTTGAACCTACACAACACAATCAATCACTTTTCCCCAACGAAGCAGTGAGGTTGTTGATACGTCGAAAACGTATCTCCTTTTCCGAACACTTTTCTTATTGTTTTCCTCTAAAATTTGTGTTTTGAATACAACTAACACGGACTAACGCTGTTTTCAGCAGAATTACTTTGGTGTCTTGTTTTTGTGCATACAAATCAACTTTCGGGAAATTGCCCAGAAAAGACCCCATTGGTGTCTTCACCCCGGAAGACCCCGGGAGCCAGAAGGGGGCCAAGAGAGGAGCCACAGGGTGGCGACACCCCCCTGGCGTGGGTCCCCCTAGGACGCGCCACCTAGGGGTGTGGGCCCCCAAGAGCCCCCCTGGACTCCCCTTTCGACTACAAGTAGCCTCCAACCCTAAAACCCGAGGGGGTTCATCATATTCCAGAGAAACACAACAGAGCGCCACCGCCATCCCGAACCTCGATTCGGGGATCAGAAGTTCCTGTTCTGGCACCCTGCCGGGACGGGAAGTGAAGGAGATCATCGCCATCGTCATCACCAACGCATCTTCATCGACCATCCATGTTTCCCCCATCCATGTGTGAGTAATTCCCCGCTGTAGGCTGAAGGGGATGGTAGGGATTGGATGAGATCGTTCATGTAATAATGCCTTGATTGTTAGGGCATAGTGCCTAGTATCCTCTATTAGTGTTATTGACATTGTTGCAACTTGTTGTGCTTAATGCTTGCCACTTTGGGCCCGAGTGCCATGATCTCAGATCTGAACATGTTATTGAATCACGATGATAATTATTGTTTCTTGATCATACCTGCAAGTTGTTTACACATATTGTTGTCCGGAACCCGAGGCCCCGAAGTGACAGAAATTGGGACAACCGGAGGGAAGGGCTGTGATGTGAGGATCACATGTGTTCACGGAGTGTTAATTCTTTGCTCCGGTGTTCTGTTAAAAGGAACACCTTAATTACCAGTAGTTCCCTTGAGGCCCCACTGAAAACGGGCTAGTAGGACAAACTATGTTGTGCAAGTTCTCATTGCGAGCATGTACGACTATTTACGGAACACATGCCTATGGTTACTTAGTGCTTGGATGCTTTATCATATTTATCTGCAATGCCCATGACTTGATCATTATTTGAACTTTCTTATCCATGCAACGCCCGTTCATCCATCCCTATGCCTATAGTATTTCATCCCATTGTTTACTTCAAATACTACTGTTGTTGTTGTTTTCATTCCACTGCTGCTATTATTTCACTACTCCTGCTACTATAAAACAATTACTACTGATAAACCACTGCGAACAAAAATACTTTCAGGTACAGGTGAATTGACAACTCACTTGTTAAGGCTCACAAATATTCTTTGGCTCCCCTTGTGTCGAATCAATAAATTTGGGTTTTACTTCTCTCGAAGACTGTTGCGATCCCCTATACTTGTGGGTCATCAAGACTATTTTCTGGCGCCGTTGCCGGGGAGCATAGCTTTATTTGCGAGCTCACCGGAGACTATTATTATCTACTGCCATCATTCATCATGGGTAAGACTCGTGATGGAAAGTTTCCTATATTACCATCCTGACGAAGATATGGATCCTGGACCCTGCGGGTAAGGACACCCCCTCTCAGGCCCAGGGACAAAGCCCAAGAAGAGGCGCCTTCGGAGTACTCTAGAAGGCCCGCGTGAAGCCCACCTGCACTAAACTTGCGGGTTAAGTTAGAAAACATGTAACCGACCTAGCTAGGGTTGGAGTCCTCTCCGGGTAGAACTCGAGACCTGGCCATCTATATAAGGCCAGGAGAGCCCCCCTAGGAGAGGACCAAGTAATACCGCACGACCAAAAAGCCTTGAAACCCGAGATCTACTCTCGATTCGAGCGACCTGTAACCGATCTAATCATCTAATACAGATCGACAGAAGGCAGGAGTAAGGGTTTTACCTCTTCGAGGGCCCCGAACCTGGGTAAATCTCGCCCCCTGTCTAGCCGACGATTCCACCAGCGCTCATGACTTCTCCTAGTCGAAACCCGATAGGGTCACCTAAGGGATTTGTGGAGTCAGAGATTCGACAATTGGCGCCAACCGTGGGGACCGCGGGCGCTGGATCACCGGCATCTTCGGCTTCATCGACATCCAACTCCCGTTGGAAACCATCGACTACGGCTCCGAACAATCCTGTACGGATCGGATCCGTCATAGTCACGCCTCACTCGCCGGAATCACGCCCGGTGTTCGAGGATCTGGAGAAGAGCGTCACCCTGACGTTCGGGAGCCTCAACTTCATGGCGAACAGAGACGGAATCCTCCACTTCTCGGATGAATCTGAATATGAATCTGGAGCCGTCAACTCGCGCTTTCCTATGGAGAAAAGTGGCGAATCCATCCGCTTCAACACAGTCGACTATCACGCCCTCTCGACAGAGGAACCATCTCGGGTACGGGAAGCTTTCCGATCTACTCCTAGGACGCACGAGCCACGACTGGCCCAAGTCTGCATGGCAGGATCGGAACAGCCCTCAGAAACCGAATTCAGCGCAACCGAGCGCGATATAATCGGCGTTTCGCGGGAGGCCTGGAAAAGGGCCAAGGAGGCCATGCGGCGGAGTCAGCCACCCGCGGCAGGAGCCTCACAGGAGGACCTAACCGCCTACCACTACCACCTAGTAAGAGCGGCCTCAAACATCAAAGAAGCCCGGGCGGATCTAGCCCGTCGCAGAAGAGCGGCGGGCTTGATTCGCCCAAAAGAAGGTGGATAGAGCGAGAGCTTCACGATATCGCGAGCGCTCCTCATCCAGGTCCTCGGACGACGAAACCTGTGGAGCACTCTGTTTCGCTCGCAGCATCCGTGAAGCACCTCTACCCAAAAGGTTCAAGCTCGGCACGGAGGTGACAAAATACGACGGCTCACTCGAGCCCTCCCAGTGGTTAAGCGACTACCTCACGGCAGTAAAATGCCAACGTGGGAACAAGAACACAGCCATGCAATACCTCAATTTGCATCTTACAGGCGCGGCCCGTAGTTGGCTGGAGAGAAGACCCAAATCTTGCTACGCATCGTGGGACGACCTACACCGCGATTTCTGCAAAAATTTCCAGTCGACTTACAAGAGGCCAGCCACAATCGAAGAGCTACGAGCATGCAAACAGAAGAGTGGCGAATCCACACGAAAATATATCCAGCGGTGGACCACACTCAGGAACACCGCAGGAACTATCTCGGAAGAGGTGGCGATTGAGGCCTTCGCCAAAGGGGCGAGAAGAACCGCGTTTCGAGAAGAGCTAGGCAGAGCCGCGCCCAAAACCATTGGGGAGCTAATGATCATAGCCGAAAAATGGGCTAACGGAGAAGACGCGGTGCGCAATGAAAGAGCATCGTCGCCCGCACACGAGGACGACCGCCATGGACGAAGAAAGAGAAGGAAATACTACGACCACGAGGACAGGGAGGAATTAGTGGCGGCAGAATTCACGCGAAACCGCGACTCTGGTCGCCGTGGAAGTCGCGAGTGGAAACCAAAAGCAGAAGAAAAATCCCCCGAGGAGGATCTTGATGCATACTGCTCGCTACACCTGTTTACAGATAAGCGCACGGGCAAAACTAAGGCAACACACCTCCTCAAGGATTGCCGAAAGTTTCTTGACATCTCAGATGCTCTCGCAAGGAAGAGATTTGCATCCACACAAAACTACCCGCCGCTGCCAGGAGGAGGACAACAATTCCAGCCGCCTCCACCACCACCTCCACCAGCAAATCCAAACATCGCGCTAGCAGCACTACCTGCACCACCACCACAAAACAATGGAGCCAATGCATACCCGAACCCGGCAGGACAACTCGCGATGATACAGAAGGTATGCCCCTCTCGCAGAGCTCAAAAGACTAACACAAGGCAATTGTGCATGGCAGTGTAGACACCACCGACAAAAACCGAGTACCTGAAAATGGCGGATCAGCCAATCACGTTCTCGATGAAAGACCATCCGCCACGAGTCTATCGACCAGGACACGCCGCCCTTGTCATCCAAGCTCAAATTGGTAATTATGACCTGGCCCGCGTATTCATGGACGGTGGCAGTGGCATTAACATCATCTACGCGGATACACTCCGCCGAATGAACAAGAATCTGGACGGCCTAACGGAATCAGAAACATCCTTCCACGGGGTAGTTCCGGGCAAGGCAATCCGTCCACTCAGAACAATCAACCTAGAAGTAGTATTGGGCTCTCCAAGCAACTACAGAAGGGAATTCCTGGACTTCGAAGTCGTCGACTGGCCCTCACAGTACCACGTCATTCTTGGTCGAACAGCGTTCGCCAGATTCATGGCCGTACCACATTACGCGTATTTGAAGCTCAAGCTACCCGGCGAATACGGTGTGATCACCATCGACGGAGACTTCCAGAAATCGGACAAGTGCGACATAGAATTTAATGAGATCGCAAAATCTTTCGGGATGCAAGAAGAACTCCAAGAGCTGGCAAAAACCACGGATCACTCCGTTATGCCCCTCACGAAGAAAAACGCGCCTGAACTAGAATTCAGCGCCAACAGCGACACTCGCAAGCATCAAGTGCACCCGACGGATTGTGCGAAGACAGCAATGGTTTCAACAACCCTCTCGCCAGCATAGGAAGGCGCGCTCGTCAAACTCCTCCGTGAGTACTGGGAGATTTTCGCCTGGCAGCCCTCAGATATGCCAGGAATACCCAGGGAGTTTGCCGAGCACTCACTCGAAGTCTTTCCTAATGCCAAACCCATCAAACAGACGACTCGACGATTTTAAGAACCCAAACAGAAGGCGCTTGGAGAAGAAGTAAACAGATTGCTAGCTGCAAATTTCATCAGGGAGATCAAGATATCCACCTGGTTAGAAAACCCGGTATTGGTCCCCAAGAAGAACACGGATATCCTTTGGGTGTGCATCGACTACACGTCGTTAAATAAGCACTGCCCCAAGGACAATTTTCCTCTACCACGAATCGACCAGATCGTGGACTCTACGGCAGGCTGCCAATGCCTCTCCTTCCTGGACGCCTATTCGGGATATAATCAGATCCGAATGAAAAGGGAAGACGAAGAGAAGACGGCATTCATAACACCCCACGGTGTCTACTGCTACACGACAATGCCTTTCGGGCTGAAGAACGCAGGCGCAACATATCAGCGCTGCATGCAAAGATGCCTCGCCAATCTCATTGGCAAAAACGTACAGGTGTACGTCGACGACATTGTCATCAAAACTCGAGTAGAGGACAGACTCCTCGAGTACATCAGAGAAACATTCGACGCCCTTAATGCATATCGGATCAAGCTCAATCCGACCAAATGCGTTTTTGGCGTCCCTGCAGGAAAACTACTCGGGTACCTGGTATCCGCCAGAGGCATTGAAGCCAACCCGGAGAAAATACAAGCTATCTTGAATATGAAGGAGCCAACCAATCTACGCGGAGTCCAGCAGCTCGCAGGACGACTAGCCACCCTAAGCAGGTTCATCGCACGATTGGGAGAGCAAGTGCTACCCTTCTACAAATTACTGAAGAAGACGGACAAATTCGAGTGGACACCCGAAGCTAAACAAGCGTTCGCAGACTTGAAGCGATCGTTGCAAAGCAGGCGCGTCCTTGCAACACCGCAAGAAAGGGAGCCACTTCTCCTATACCTAGCCGCTACAAACCAGGTCATCAGCACAGCAATCGTGGTCGAACGACCTGAAGACGGCAAAGCGTACGGAGTCCAACGACCAATATATTACATCAGCGAAGTGCTCTCGCCATGCAAGCAACGATACCCTCATTATCAGAAGCTGGCATATGGAGTTGTTCTCACGGCCCGAAAGCTCAAACATTATTTCCAGGAACATGCCATTACAGTGGTTAATGATGCGTCGCTCGGGACAATCATGAACAACCCTATGGCATCCGGAAGAATAGCAAAATGGAGCATCGAGTTGGGCGCCTGGGACATCACCTATACGGGACAAAACGCAATCAAATCTCAAGTACTCGTGGAATTCCTCAGCGAATGGACAGAGCTACAAACGCCCGGACCACCCGAGTACACGAGCAATTGGATAATGTACTTCGATGGATCCAAGAGAAACGAAAGAGCAGGAGCTGGAATCGTTCTTATTTCACCTCGGGGAGACAAGCTGCAATACGTCCTGCGACTGGACTTTCCACCAGACGATCCAGCCTCGAACAACGACGCAGAATATGAAGCCCTGTTGCACGGGATGAAGATGGCAATCGCCTGTGGAGCTACCCGATTAATGATCTACGGTGATTCCAATCTCATAGTGCAGCAGACGATGAAGGAATGCGACGCCATTGCTGAAAACATGGTCGCATATCGTGACATGTACAATCTACTCGAAGGAAGCTTTAAAGGTTGCGAGCTGAAGCACATTGCAAGATCTAGCAACGAAGAAGCAGATAGACTGGCAAACATGGGTTCCACGAATACACCCATACCGCCAGGAATATACTTCGAACGGATGATCAAGCGATCGGTCAAGGTGAAGAAAGCTGCAGCAGCGCCAGAAACAGAGGTCAGCCGGCAGGTCGCGCTTATCGAGCTTATTCATAATATATCACGACAGGTCTTCCTGGTCGAGCCAGTCTCGACGCAGAAATATCTCGACTACCTGCTCAATAGACAGCTCCCGGCCGATCCACGAGAGGCCCGACAGATAATCAGGCGTAGCAAGTCTTTTCGAGTAGTCAATGGAGAATTATACAAGCAAAGCATCTCGGGAATACTTCAGCGATGCATCGCACCCGAAGATGGCAAGGAATTGCTCCAGGACATACACCAAGGAGATTGCGGACATCATGCTAGCTGGAAAACAATAATGGGAAAAGCTTTCCGAGCAGGATTTTACTGGCTAACAGCAGCCAACGATGCAAAAAGCCTGGTCGAACGATGCGACGCCTGCCAGCGATTCGCACCAAGGCCACACGCACCTGCTACGGAATTACACATGATACCAATAGCCTGGCCCTTTGCACAATGAGGGCTAGACATGGTTGGACCACTACGCAAGTCCACACCAGGTGGATACACACACTTGCTGGTCGCAGTCGACAAGTTCACCAAATGGATCGAGGCCATGCCAGTAACTTCGGCTAGCGCCCAATGCGCCGTCAAGTTTCTCGACTCCATTGTATGCAGATTTGGTGTGCCACATGACATCATTACAGACAATGGTACAAACTTCACAGCAAAGGAAACACAACAGTTCTGCGAGGAAAAAGGCATCAATTTCAAATTTGCTTCCGTTGCTCACCCGCAAACGAACGGACAAGTCGAAAGATCTAACGGCTTAGTTTCGGCTGGCATCAAGAAGCGATTACTCGATCGCCTACACCCCGCGTCAGGACATTGGGCAGAAGAGCTACCCTCCGTACTCTGGAGCCTCCGCACAACTCCTAATCGGTCGACGAAGTACACGCCATTCTTCATGGTATACGGGGCAGAAGCAGTCCTTCCCGAGGACGTTCGATTCAGCGCCCCACGAGTTATAGCCTACAGCGAAGAGACTTCCAACAAGGGACTCGCAGAAGATATGGATGCACAAGGCGTAATGCGAGACATCGCACTCGCAAGATCCGCAGTATATCAGCAATCCTTGCGCAACTATCATAGTCGCCGCATACGCCACAGAGCATTCGCGGTTGGGGACCTGGTGCTGCGGCTCAAACAGAAGGAAGGACGCAAGCTCGAACCACCTTGGGAAGGACCCTTCATCATACACGAAGTCATCCCAGGTGGAGCCTACAGGCTAAAAAATCCAGAGACTGGAGGAATCTATTCCAATCCTTGGAATATTGCACACCTCCGCAAATTCTATCCCTAGATTTACTTGTTATGACAACAAAATAAGGCTATACTAGCCACTACTGTAGCTCGAATACATGGCTTCTCAGTCATTGCAATAAAAGACATGATTTTCTCATCATATTCACTCGAAGCTTCTAGTTCTTTACATGCTACAAGTTACAGGTACACACCCCATAAAACACACGGGGGCTACCCTACAACTAAGCATCACAAAGAAACATCATCAAATACAAGGTTATACACCTTACAACAGTTTTTTACAAACTATAAACAGGTTACAGGATATTTACATCCGACAATCAGTCAAAGCGCCGAGCGTTCTCAGTCGCCAAAACTCTATCTACCTCTTCAGAGGTCATTCGGATAATCTTCTCCGCTGCAGGACGTACAACATCATAGTACGGCGAGATATCCTCGATTGCATAATCCGGGCGCCGAGCAACAGAGTTAACGTCTATCTCAGGGTGCCATATTCGGACAAAAGAGAGAGCTACAACCGCGCCGCACGTCATCTGATTGCGCACACACGCGCGAACTTCTCCTTCACGTCCAAACAACCTGAGAAGATAGCTCCAGTCTTCGGGACCTTTTTCGAGTGGGTAAAATGCAGCGTTCATCGCAACCAAGACCTCGTGAAAAGAACTCACGAGAATTCTCGCCTGGAGGACTCGGAATTTCAAGGTGGCCATCACAAAACCCCGACTGCGATCAGACCAAAAATTGTTTGCATGAGGTTTTGAGCTACTAGCCTCTTGAAGGATGTGATTTTCTACCCACTGCTTTTCTTCCCTGTCATCCGGATTGACGACTGAAGAGCAAAAACACACTCAGTCAGATAATGAAACGAGGAAGAAAAAGGCACGGGGGCTGCACTACTTACAAAGCAAGTCCCTTGCGACTACAGCCAACTCATCCATCAGAAATTGTTCGCGTTCAGCCGCCAATTTCTGCTTGGACTTCGCCACATCGGCTATCCCGCGCATAGCTTTTAGCTTGCGCTCACCCTCCTGGACCTTATCACGAAGGCCCGCAAAAGTGCCAACAGCGGCAACAAGTGGATTTACTGGAGTACCACGTCCACCCGAAGTTTCCGCGGCAAACCCAGTAGCCTGGAAGAATACAACGAAAGAAGTAAGATGCCCTACTCGAGTCATTTCTAGTCGCATATCTGACAAACGCTCGGGGGCTACTCCCATTGGGAGACAACGCACAAACAAGGGGAATGAATTGCAAGACGAATTCTTCGATTAAAGAAAAAAAAAGGTACGGGAAATACATCCCAAGGTTCATTACATTCAAGGAGAAAAAAGAAAAACTATGAAGCTACATTGGTGCTCCCGCTAGCAGCAGTCGCCCCTCCCCGCAGTCGAGCAAAAATCTCAGACAGCTTCCGAGCAAGAATAGCGGCTTGCTCGCCAAAACGAGAGAGCCGTACCTTTTTGCCCGTGGAGGGGTCGACTGGAAGAGATGAGTACGCCTCCTCCAAACCTTCGACACCGTGCGCCAAAGCAAATTGGATCGCGGTCTTCGCACCAGACTCCGACTGTGCGACCGCGAAGGCATCCAGAAGTTTGCCTTCTGAGAAGACCTTCAAGAGATCATCTAGCGCGGGTGCAGGAGTGGCGTTGGCGATGAGGCGACCATGCAGTTGCACCAGCACTTGAGTAGCATCGCTAATCAAGGAGAAAACTCCATCAGCGTGCCTATTAAGCTGGGCAAGCGTGTCGGTTACCACATCTACCCGCTGGAGCCCAGGGATCTCTAGAGGAACATCCAGAAGACCTACAAAGGAAGGGAATAATAGTTAGCAAAGTTCAGCAAAATGAAGGATCAAAGTCGCAAAAGTCCAAAACACTTACCCGTGAAATGTTCAGCGAGGGGACGGAGGAACCCGACAACGTCGTTATCGGCCTTACTGCCAGCTTCCTCTAACTCCTTCAAGGCCTTCCGCGCATCCGCAAGCTGTTGACTAAAATCTTCCGATTGCATGCGGGAAGCCTCCAGCTCTTGTCGAATGGCCGTCAGGTCAGCTGTAAGGACCCCAGACCGGCAGTCTGAAACCCTACGTATGCATACATTCACGATCCCAGAAAGATCAGTCGTGAACAACATACAAAGTTGGCACACAGAAATACATCATCCATTACACGAATACATAAAGGTATTACACAAATATCACATGATCAAGTTTAACGCAACTGCCACATGGGGCAGGCAACTTATCAAACACAGCGGAAGACAAATAAAACACAACGTAGTTGAGCCCAAGTCACGCCTTAACCTACAGGCTGCTGACCCGGAGACGATCCTAGTTCGCAAAGCCGTCAACTCCGTACTTCTCTTCATAGATCTCCTTCGGAGACTCCTTCTCCAAATCTGATAAGTAGATACCAGGGGCGAAACCATAATGAGTACATTTGAATGTACTCAGCAAGACATCCATCATGTCACTTACCAAACATGCAAATATGCTTATATGGTGGATTAGGTAGGCTATAAATAGGGTTCACTACCAATGGTGTTCATATATGATGACACCACAGTTGCAGTCAGGTTAATCTGTATCTTCGTTGAAGAAGATACTTCAGAAGAAAATATAATAATATAGTTTTATTTCTCTTGTAGATATCACATGTACAAGAGGTTTTGTAAAGTTTTGTTAAAGGATATTTTCTCTTTGCAAAACTTCTTGGAATCAGTTTCCAGAATTCTTGCTTAGAGTAGAAAAGGTTTTCTTTGCAAAACATTTTGTTTTGTATAGCAACATCTGGCTTTTCATCATCGACGATACCTCCACGGTATAAGTTTGCATTCCTTTCCGAACTTCACAAGTTCAACACTTCCTTTCCAAAATTCCTTTTCAAAACTCCTTTTTGAAAACATTGACACAATGCTAGCTACATGGCCATTCAACTGTCCATATCCGAGGACGCGGCTTCTTCGAAAAAGTTGTACTCTGCAGAGGTGTACACATCCACCAGATCCAGTACACCTCCCGTGAACAATCACGGACTGTAACAACAGTATGTAAACATCAGGTATCTGATCATAACCATCCACTATGTTCAAGCTAGAATATGCCTATCTCTCAGTTGAGTTTTACCACATCCCCGGCACCGAGCTAATCCCCGCCAAGCCAGGATGCCTCAACTGATGCATCCGGAGGGAAAATTAATCCCACACTTTATATGTCTCCACGACATTCGGTTCGGAGGATCGCATCCCCTATAGCACATTGAGATAGCACACACTAATAAGAACAAACTTCAAGTTAAGCCCCTTGCCCATGTTGGGGTAGAGTGGCAGTACGGTAAAGGTTGTCCGGCGAAGACTAGGTTATGTGTCATTTTTGAAAACACCACTTTCTCAAAAATGACCACTTCCACATTCCTCCGGAGAACAAGGATCCGCCTTTTCTCCGGGTTTTTCCGTAAAGCCTTTGTTTTGTAGAATCACAATTTTAGGGTGTCCACTTAGGGACTAGTATATTTGATGGTAATAAATACCATAGGGTGGCTTATGGGCTTGGTATTACCAAGTTTAACTACTGGCATGATAGTAACCTATAATATAGTATAGTAGTAAATTCCACATCAAAATTAGTTTTGATAATCAAGTTTTTGTAAAACTTCAGAGGTAAAACATGCATGATAGATAATGATAAGTATTGTATCAGCAAGCATCAGGATGGCTTGCCTGGTATCTCCTTGTGTCCCTGGTTTTTTGGAGTGACTGGAACTTGAACCACAGCTTCCCGACACTTCCTTCCTCTTCGTTTTCTAACGTCGTAAAAAGGATAAAGGAGACACATTCAGAAACAATCAAGGCAAGCAACCATATGTAACAATACATACAGCAAGGAAATCAAATAATAACCAAACACACAATTATTAATTGAGGCAAACAATCAAACAAACCTACTTGGCAGAAAATGCCATTTAACAAGACAGCTTAGGGTTGGAGGAACATAACTCACAACCTTAATATCATGGATTCAGTGGGTGTGCCACTCTCATACCAAGATATTAATAAGCCCAAAATACACTTAGGTTCACAAGGGTGAGCCTACTAAAAGTATATAAAACATGCACAAAAATAAGCATGGCAATGGGTCTATCAACCACACCACAAAAAGGAAAAGGTAGCTATCCTACTAAATCTAATTTCACACCAAGAATAAATAAGGCACATGATTTGCAAAAGTTACCTTTACAAATCAGTGAGCCTACACAAGGATAACAAGGTAATAGACTCATCACCAAACACACAATTTCTCATAGTGAGAACAATAGAAACAATGACTAAAAAGGAGGAATACTATAGACATGTTTCTACTAAAAGTTTGCTATGCAAGCAAGCATAATAAGTAAAGTACTAAAATGCAAACAAGGAACCATGTTATAATAATGGGAATGAAAACATGTCCTCATGCAAGGATACACAAATATCTACCAAACACAAGTTGGCAGGAAAAATAATTTAACACAACAACTGCTAAGGAAACTAGTACCATTTAAACATGAAGAATAAATGGATGCATTTCAATCAAGTAATTAAACCCTTCTAGTTTTGGATAGCCCTAAATATATACAAGACCATCCAGTTGAGTTTGCATCAAAAATCATTTTTAATTATTTTATAAAAATCACCAAAGTGCTCTCTGGTGTTTTACCAAATTGCATTCCATTTCAAAGATACAATGAATTTGGAAGCAAGGTTAATTGCTTCAGTTAGGAAATTTCAAGGGCTTTCCAATGCAATTGGCCTCACTTCATTCTGAGTTGTGAAATAAAAATGGTGCTCATTTTGGTGTTTCTGGTACCTGTTGCCAAATCATTTTTCATTGCAAAAAATATCCATCCAAATGTAGATCTACAAGTTGGAGGTGGTTTAGAATTAGTTGAGGTACCACTGTGAATTTTAGTTTGGTAAAAATCATCTTTTAGGTTGCCTTTTAGAGCCTAAAGTAAACACACAAGTTTCTGTAAAAAAAATAAATTGGAAAAATGACTCCTATGGGCCAGATCTGGATCTGGGCCGGCCAGATCCAACTGCTACCGCGGGGGAAGCTAGCCCGAGTCGCTGACTCGTGGGCCTGCCGGCCACGCGGGCAGCCACGCGGCAAGGCCGGGCCCCACGGGCCAGTTTGACTAGTACCAGCGCGCGGTCAAGGCGCTGACGCGAGCATGACCTCGTGGTGACCTCACCCGCCGGCGGCAACAACTCCGGCGAGCTCGCAATCGACGCACCGTTCACCATTTTTCGATTTCTAAACGTCCACGCGAAGGTCTCGACAAGGGGAATCATCCAGGGGTGGCGTCGCTTCCCGGGAGCGGCCGGAAAGGAGCCGGCGACGGCGCGCGGCGGCCGCCGGACCGCGGCCACGACACGACGTCGATTTTGGGGGAGAGGGAGAGGGGAAAAGGGCGGCGGAGATGCGCGCGCTCACCATTGACCCAACGGAGGCTCGAAGAGGACGGAGGGGACTCGAGGGCGGAGGAATTCGTCGCCGGAGTGCTCCCGGAGCCGAAGAAGAAATCGGACGGCGCGGCCTCCTCGCGGCGTCCCACCTCAATCCCTTTGGCACCGAGCACAGCCACGACGATGCGGAGACGATGAGCACCACGGCGTGCGGCGGCGAGCTCGGAAGCGGCCGCAACGACGGCGAGGTGCTAGCTAGGGTTTCGGGTTGGGCTTTTTCGAGCAGAGAGAAGAGAGAGAGCTAGAGGGGAAGAGAGAGGGGGCATGTGGGAGACAGACCACATGGGGGGCCTCTTTATCCTCCTCAATTCCTTCTCATCGAAGCAATGGCCTAGGCCCTCTGTATCTACAGCATGGCTAGAGGTAGGAGATGACTCAGATTTCATTTTGGTCCCTGGATATTTACAACTAGGTCCCTGTCCTTTCTGAACAATGTGATTTTCACCAAGCAAACAAAGACAAAATTTAATTTCCTTTTGCCCAAAATTCTTATTAGTCTAGATGCACAACATATGTGAAAATTGGCTCAATAGAAGAAACTTTATAATTCAAAGTTGTCCAAATTTGAATTCTTACATAAATGGACATTGAATTTATTAACCTACTTAGGAGCTTCCAAAAATGATAATTTTTGGCACACATTCCTTATTTGATGTGTTCCTTATGTGGTAGAAAATTCAAGTCATTTTGAGTTACTTCATAGAACAAACTTGTTCAAATTTCAAAAAGGTGCTGTCAAGAAAACAGGGGTTTTTGGCAACTTAAATTATTCAAAAACTTGTGCCCTTTTGGTTTTCATCCTCATTTATGATATAGAGCATGTGGTATTTATTTCATGGCATTTGGAAAAAGTTTGTAGAACAAACTTGTTCAAAATCCCAATTGTTGCTGTGGAGAAAAACCATGTTTTCAGGACTTTAATGGATTCAATTTTTGGTCTCCTCTTGTGTGTGTTCCTTATTTGATATAAGGAAGCAATGGTATGAATTTCAGATCATTTTAATAAAGTTCCCAATAGTAACTTGTTTTAGTTTTCTGTTTCTGGAAATATTGGAATTTCTATTTAATAAGGCACTTGGCTTTTCTTTAGCAATGCTTTGCCAAAATATTTATGTGACTAGAGATAGCAAGTCAATGCTCTCCAATACCTTTGTTTTTAATCTTGCAAGGTTGGAAAAACATTTGATAATATTTTGGTGAAGCATTTAAGAATGCCTCCTTTTCTGATAATCTTTTTAGGGAAATTTATTAAGTGTTTCCTCTTTCTTAATTTAGGTCTTGGAATAATATTCAACAAGTATGAGATTCATAAGATGTTTTTGGAAAACTCTTTGATCAATATTTACTTTATAAAATATTGCCAAAGTCATTGGAACAATATGTTGAATATTTTTTTATCCCTGGAACAATATGTTGAATATTTTTAGTTTACTGCTTTGCTATCCTTTTTAAGTTTGTTTAGTTGCACTTAAACAAACACAAACAAACACAACCAAGGTTTATTAGTCAAGCAATTAGCAAAACAACTGTGTTAACAGGTATTCCAAAATTGGGATGTGACAAGTCTTCCCCCCTTAAAAAGAATCTCGTCCCCGAGATTCGCAAGCGAGGACTAAGGGAGGGCCAACAAACACAATGTTAGTGTTGGAGTGCCGGTGCTTCCCCCCTTTGACTTTTCTTAGGAGGCGGGGTACATCCCTAAATTAGAAAATTATCTCTAAAAAGTACACCAATACTGTTTTAGGTTCAAAACTTTTGTTTCCTAGTTTGAACAAAAATTAAGGTTAGTGCAGAACTACCTGGAAACGTACCGTCAATTTTTTTACATGAGTTCCTAGCTACATCCCACATCTTACATAACACATATGGAGTGGTGTACCACTCTCATAATAAGGTATATAATAAGCTAAAAGTATAGCTTGTGGGTGCAAAAAGGTTAGGTTGCTAAGGTAAAACAAACAGACAGAACAACTACCCATGGTAGTGGTTATTACTCACCACAAGCAACTATCACTTAATATGTTCATGATTTTAGTTGGATGTTTTTAGTTTAATAAGATACTCTTAAGCACAATCATAACACAAGTATAAACTCATGCTAAGGTAAAACATTTAAACAAAATCCAATAAGCAAGCAAACAACACCACAGATGAATAGACTATTTATTCACTAGGTTATTGTTTATTAGAGGTTTTGGAATCCATCAATCATGAACAATTAGCAAACAACCAGTAGCTAAAAACCAATGAATACAATCATAAAGGTACCTTAAAACACCATATTCACACGAGATAAAAACTCCTATTACATAGGCATAAAAAAAACAGGACTGCACAAATAACACACTAGTATGAAAAATCTATACCAGCATGCTATAAGAGATAATCATATCCTATAACCATAGAACATGCAACTAAATAATTCATGGCATGATAACAGAAGTAATACCTTCCTAAACATGCTATATCAACTCATATACTCATAAAAATAAAGAGGGTAATACTAGAGCAAAAATCACCATTTTCTAGTGGTGAAACTAGTTTTCGCGCTAGAGAAGCAAACAATGCTATCATGATGTTTAAACTTAAACAAGCAAGTCATGAATATAAATGTACCTAATAACAGTACACAAAACTTACTCATGCTAGTAAGCACAAACATCAAAACAATCCCATGAAACAACTATTAAACATGCATAAATTAATTCTAGCAATTTATGTTTTTCTTTAACCAATTGCTAGCAAACAAGCAAGGTATAACTCACACAACCAGTAGCTATGCAATTAGTGAAAAGTTATCTAAACCTTTTGAAAAATCCATACACTCAATTTAAAATCATTCACAAACAATCTACCAATCAAGAGGAATTTATTTTATTTGCGAACAATTTAATTTCAGCACACGATAGTGAAACATTTCTTAACATGATACCCCTAAGGAATATTATGCTAACAAAAGGATCACACCTAAACATATTAGTCTTTACTAATAAGAGATAAACTTCTCACTTTCATAGGTGAGAACAAACAATTATATTTTCCATGGTGGAAAATAGAAATCAATCACATAGTGAAACATGCTATTTTCACACAGGTGTATGGTTGGGGATTTTCATCCTCAAGCCAAAAGGCAATGGGACCAGTGGGCTAGGGCCTACTAATACCAAGTAAAAATAGGTACTAAGCCTCTGGTTACTCATGAAAATCTTTGCATACAAGATAAAAATATAAGGCTATTTAATCTAGTGAAGCAATACTAGTGCATATTGATAGCAATTCTTACACATGCTTTATTATTAAAAGACATGCAAGCTAACATAGGTACAAGCATTCAAAATAACAGTACCTAAATGGTACTGGACTCAAAGAAACATTGCACAAAAATCTACTAAGAAAGTATACACAGATCTAGTTCTCACAATACTTCCAATTAGTAACTAGAAGGTAACAAATGCTAATTCATTTTTATTCGAGTTTTCAAACATGCACCCACTTTCTAGGGTAGATTTATTGTAAGAAAACAACATAATAACAAGTCCTAACAAGTCCATATAAGTCAGGTTACAAGATTGAATAAAACATAAATTTATTTCAATCAAGAGCAAACAAAGAAACAAACACAGGAAAACTGTTGTTTCCTAAATCTATCATATCCATTCCATCGTTCACTTAATTTCTAAACCCAGAATCTCATAGTACTTACAACGTCTATTAAGATTTGGTTTCCAAAATAGATACACCTAATATCTTATTGACTAGTAATCGAATAGGTCATCATCTTATTTTCTCGTGACTTCTCCTTTTTACCAACTATATTAAAAGGTGTCGTAAGTCACTTAATTCCTTGGTTTAGAAAGAGTTGTCAGTAGTTTGCATGCTTAGGTTAGGTGTCAACCTAAGATTAGACCAAGCATGTTAGTCTTGTTAGCTTTCTATTAAATAATGTTTGTCCGACAAGATACGACTAGCGTCATCGTACGTCGAAATTGAATTGTGCTCTTTGGATTGGCTTTTGAGGGGGTTGCGCATCATGGCATGTGAAGACTTATTTTGCACCTTTCTCCATAGGAGGGAGGTATATAACTTTTTAAAAGGGGATTTCTCTTGTTTGGTCTTTTAAAAGGGAACATAACAAAAAAAAGTGCGACATTTTGCCAACAAGGTAAAAAGAGTCTTTTGCAAACAGACAAACATAGAAGTTTTGGTCAGTAGTGGTTGGTGCATTCACGCCTTTTCTTCTTTGAGGGTTGTCGTTGTTGGAGCTTTATCTGTTGGAGTGCATCACTGGTAGCAACGCTAGCAGATCGTGTGGCTTGATGGTCCTCTATTATTAGGCCCAAAGGTGCTTTCATTGATTGTGGGGAAGATGGTGGTGGTTCACGACGGGTCGCATTATGAAGCGAAAACAAGTATAAGTCTAAGCAACAAATTCTTGTTTTTGAATGCTATACAAACATTTTTGCTTGCAAAAATTTTAACAAGAGGCGATTCAAAAACAAGAGCGGGGCAATCACAAATCTACAAATTTTGAGCACCCCACAAACATATAGAAGCCTAGATGAACCAAATTCTACACCACACAATAGCACAAAGTCCTACGGACACACATAAGCAAGCCAAAACACACAAGCAAGGCTCCATTGGAGCTACGTCGGGGGATGATCCAAAATCCTAGAAGTGGCTGAAGAACTATTTCTACTGCTGACCAACATTACTGTAGAGCTAGGCAATTATTTTGGTCTTCTCGGGACATCGGCAAGTATAAAAGTTTTTGTATGGAAACAAGATAATAGAAGTAAATTTCCGAGAAAACTTTATGCAACAAATTGTTTTTGAAACTCCAATTATTTTCTGGACAGAAAACTTCAAATACGGGAGATATTTCAAAAACAGAGCGGAGCAGTTGCAAACAAGTAAGAAATAACTCTTAACCGAGAGAGATACTAACTATGTAAGGCCCGCCCTTCGAACCACTGTTCAAGGACGCCCTTGATATGCATTTAGAATCTTTTGAAAAGGTCAGAAGGAGGAAAAATATACTAAAATTCCCTTAGATAAAAATAATGTAGATAGTAAATATGTTTTTTACTCCAAAATACTTTTCTTTCCTATCTGACGTCCATGCTAACTAAGGTCTCCTAAGGTCAAGATGGCTCTGATACCAACTCTGTAAGGACCCCAGACCGGCAGTCTGAAACCCTACGTATGCATACATTCACGATCCCAGAAAGATCAGTCGCGAACAACATACAAAGTTGGCACACAGAAATACATCATCCATTACACGAATACATAAAGGTATTACACAAATATCACATGATCAAGTTTAACGCAACTGCCACATGGGGCAGGCAACTTATCAAACACAGCGGAAGACAAATAAAACACAACGTAGTTGAGCCCAAGTCACGCCTTAACCTACAGGCTGCTGACCCGGAGACGATCCTAGTTCGCAAAGCCGTCAACTCCGTACTTCTCTTCATAGATCTCCTTCGGAGACTCCTTCTCCAAATCTGATAAGTAGATACCAGGGGCGAAACCATAATGAGTACATTTGAATGTACTCAGCAAGACATCCATCATGTCACTTACCAAACATGCAAATATGCTTATATGGTGGATTAGGTAGGCTATAAATAGGGTTCACTACCAATGGTGTTCATATATGATGACACCACAGTTGCAGTCAGGTTAATCTGTATCTTCGTTGAAGAAGATACTTCAGAAGAAAATATAATAATATAGTTTTATTTCTCTTGTAGATATCACATGTACAAGAGGTTTTGTAAAGTTTTGTTAAAGGATATTTTCTCTTTGCAAAACTTCTTGGAATCAGTTTCCAGAATTCTTGCTTAGAGTAGAAAAGGTTTTCTTTGCAAAACATTTTGTTTTGTATAGCAACATCTGGCTTTTCATCATCGACGATACCTCCACGGTATAAGTTTCCATTCCTTTCCGAACTTCACAAGTTCAACACTTCCTTTACAAAATTCCTTTTCAAAACTCCTTTTTGAAAACATTGACACAATGCTAGCTACATGGCCATTCAACTGTCCATATCCGAGGACGCGGCTTCTTCGAAAAAGTTGTACTCTGCAGAGGTGTACACATCCACCAGATCCAGTACACCTCCCGTGAACAATCACGGACTGTAACAACAGTATGTAAACATCAGGTATCTGATCATAACCATCCACTATGTTCAAGCTAGAATATGCCTATCTCTCAGTTGAGTTTTACCACATCCCCGGCACCGAGCTAATCCCCGCCAAGCCAGGATGCCTCAACTGATGCATCCGGAGGGAAAATTAATCCCACACTTTATATGTCTCCACGACATTCGGTTCGGAGGATCGCATCCCCTATAGCACATTGAGATAGCACACACTAATAAGAACAAACTTCAAGTTAAGCCCCTTGCCCATGTTGGGGTAGGGTGGCAGTACGGTAAAGGTTGTCCGGCGAAGACTAGGTTATGTGTCATTTTTGAAAACACCACTTTCTCAAAAATGACCACTTCCACATTCCTCCGGAGAACAAGGATCCGCCTTTTCTCCGGGTTTTTCCGTAAAGCCTTTGTTTTGTAGAATCACAATTTTAGGGTGTCCACTTAGGGACTAGTATATTTGATGGTAATAAATACCATAGGGTGGCTTATGGGCTTGGTATTACCAAGTTTAACTACTGGCATGATAGTAACCTATACTATAGTATAGTAGTAAATTCCACATCAAAATTAGTTTTGATAATCAAGTTTTTGTAAAACTTCAGAGGTAAAACATGCATGATAGATAATGATAAGTATTGTATCAGCAAGCATCAGGATGGCTTGCCTGGTATCTCCTTGTGTCCCTGGTTTTTTGGAGTGACTGGAACTTGAACCACAGCTTCCCGACACTTCCTTCCTCTTCGTTTTCTAACGTCGTAAAAAGGATAAAGGAGACACATTCAGAAACAATCAAGGCAAGCAACCATATGTAACAATACATACAGCAAGGAAATCAAATAATAACCAAACACACAATTATTAATTGAGGCAAACAATCAAACAAACCTACTTGGCAGAAAATGCCATTTAACAAGACAGCTTAGGGTTGGAGGAACATAACTCACAACCTTAATATCATGGATTCAGTGGGTGTGCCACTCTCATACCAAGATATTAATAAGCCCAAAATACACTTAGGTTCACAAGGGTGAGCCTACTAAAAGTATATAAAACATGCACAAAAATAAGCATGGCAATGGGTCTATCAACCACACCACAAAAAGGAAAAGGTAGCTATCCTACTAAATCTAATTTCACACCAAGAATAAATAAGGCACATGATTTGCAAAAGTTACCTTTACAAATCAGTGAGCCTACACAAGGATAACAAGGTAATAGACTCATCACCAAACACACAATTTCTCATAGTGAGAACAATAGAAACAATGACTAAAAAGGAGGAATACTATAGACATGTTTCTACTAAAAGTTTGCTATGCAAGCAAGCATAATAAGTAAAGTACTAAAATGCAAACAAGGAACCATGTTATAATAATGGGAATGAAAACATGTCCTCATGCAAGGATACACAAATATCTACCAAACACAAGTTGGCAGGAAAAATAATTTAACACAACAACTGCTAAGGAAACTAGTACCATTTAAACATGAAGAATAAATGGATGCATTTCAATCAAGTAATTGAAATACAACCAGAGGGGCCATGTCACAAAAACAGTAGTGAAAAATATCTATACTTGCTATAACAAAAATATCCCATTGGATAAAACAAGACATCAATTTGCAGGGCAACTCCTATATACTAGTGGCAATAAAAGGGCATTACTTAGAGGAGTCAATCAACACTTCAGAGATGAATTTTTCCTAGCAAGCCACACATGATTACAACCACTTACAAACAGAAGCATACCCATTTTAGTTTAGCACAAAAATTCCCAAAGCAAAAATACAAGGCACTCAATAGTTAGAGAACTATATAAAAGAAATGCATCTAGTTTGGGGAAATAATGTTTCCACCAAAAATGCAATGACACCAGTGGGTGTTCCACTAGCATAACAAAGCATTAAGAGGTCACAAAGCCTCTGGTCATACTTGACAAAAATTAGCAAACTAGCATCTAGTGCAATAACCATACTAGTAGAAAATAATAGGGTGCTAAAAACAAGCAAGGTAATGATACTCATGCTATTGTTTTCACACATGTGAAAACTTTAGGGGTCAAGTACTCATAATAATATCATCAAAATGCTACTGGTCCTATGAATACAACATAAAAATATGTGGCTACTCAACCACAAATAATTATGTCAAAAATTCCACACATGAGGGAATTTTTCCATAACATTTTCATAGTCATGACAAAGCTATTCATGCTTTTCTACCAACTCAAATGCAAGATAGCAGAGGTTATAACAACACAAACTAAGTACTAACATGGCACTGGATCCAATCAAAAATCCAAGTGCTAGCACATCAATTCATCACTCAAAAATTATATGCAACTATACACTAGAGATAAACATATGCTACTAACAAATATCATATTTCTTCTCCACTCAAGTCCACACATTCTAACATGCTAAAATAGCTAAGTAAACCTTATAAAACAAGTTCACACAACTTATACATGCTAGAAAACAATATTGCAACACAAAAATATAATCACACAATTTAAATAGCTAAAATGCCAAAATGGCAGAAACAGGTGAAACAAAGATCTGTCCACCAAATTTTCTAGGATGCTCTAAAAATTAAACCCTTCTAGGTTTGGATAGCCCTAAACATATACAAGACCATACAGTTGAGTTTGCATCAAAAATCATTTTTAATTATTTTATAAAAATCACCAAAGTGCTCTCTGGTGTTTTACCAAATTGCATGCCATTTCAAAGATACAATGAATTTGGAAGCAAGGTTAATTGCTTCAGTTAGGAAATTTCAAGGGCTTTCCAATGCAATTGGCCTCACTTCATTCTGAGTTGTAAAATAAATATGGTGCTCATTTTGGTGTTTCTGGTACCTGTTGCCAAATCATTTTTCATTGCAAAAAATATCCATCCAAATGTAGATCTACAAGTTGGAGGTGGTTTAGAATTAGTTGAGGTACCACTGTGAATTTTAGTTTGGTAAAAATCATCTTTTAGGTTGCCTTTTAGAGCCTAAAGTAAACACACAAGTTTCTGTAAAAAAAATAAATTGGAAAAATGACTCCTATGGGCCAGATCTGGATCTGGGCCGGCCAGATCCAACTGCTACCGCGGGGGAAGCTAGCCCGAGTCGCTGACTCGTGGGCCTGCCGGCCACGCGGGCAGCCACGCGGCAAGGCCGGGCCCCACGGGCCAGTTTGACTAGTACCAGCGCGCGGTCAAGGCGCTGACGCGAGCATGACCTCGTGGTGACCTCACCCGCCGGCGGCAACAACTCCGGCGAGCTCGCAATCGACGCACCGTTCACCATTTTTTGATTTCTAAACGTCCACGCGAAGGCCTCGACGAGGGGAATCATCCAGGGGTGGCGTCGCTTCCCGGGAGCGGCCGGAAAGGAGCCGGCGACGGCGCGCGGCGGCGGCCGGACCGCGGCCACGACACGACGTCGATTTTGGGGGAGAGGGAGAGGGGAAAAGGGCGGCGGAGATGCGCGCGCTCACCATTGACCCAACGGAGGCTCGAAGAGGACGGAGGGGACTCGAGGGCGGAGGAATTCGTCGCCGGAGTGCTCCCGGAGCCGAAGAAGAAATCGGACGGCGCGGCCTCCTCGCGGCGTCCCACCTCAATCCCTTTGGCACCGAGCACAGCCACGACGATGCGGAGACGATGAGCACCACGGCGTGCGGCGGCGAGCTCGGAAGCGGCCGCAACGACGGCGAGGTGCTAGCTAGGGTTTCGGGTTGGGCTTTTTCGAGCAGAGAGAGGAGAGAGAGCTAGAGGGGAAGAGAGAGGGGGCATGTGGGAGACAGACCACATGGGGGGCCTCTTTATCCTCCTCAATTCCTTCTCATCGAAGCAATGGCCTAGGCCCTCTGTATCTACAGCATGGCTAGAGGTAGGAGATGACTCAGATTTCATTTTGGTCCCTGGATATTTACAACTAGGTCCCTGTCCTTTCTGAACAATGTGATTTTCACCAAGCAAACAAAGACAAAATTTAATTTCCTTTTGCCCAAAATTCTTATTAGTCTAGATGCACAACATATGTGAAAATTGGCTCAATAGAAGAAACTTGATAATTCAAAGTTGTCCAAATTTGAATTCTTACATAAATGGACATTGAATTTATTAACCTACTTAGGAGCTTCCAAAAATGATAATTTTTGGCACACATTCCTTATTTGATGTGTTCCTTATGTGGTAGAAAATTCAAGTCATTTTGAGTTACTTCATAGAACAAACTTGTTCAAATTTCAAAAAGGTGCTGTCAAGAAAACAGGGGTTTTTGGCAACTTAAATTATTCAAAAACTTGTGCCCTTTTGGTTTTCATCCTCATTTATGATATAGAGCATGTGGTATTTATTTCATGGGATTTGGAAAAAGTTTGTAGAACAAACTTGTTCAAAATCCCAATTGTTGCTGTGGAGAAAACCCATGTTTTCAGGACTTTAATGGATTCAATTTTTGGTCTCCTCTTGTGTGTGTTCCTTATTTGATATAAGGAAGCAATGGTATGAATTTCAGATCATTTTAATAAAGTTCCCAATAGTAACTTGTTTTAGTTTTCTGTTTCTGGAAATATTGGAATTTCTATTTAATAAGGCACTTGGCTTTTCTTTAGCAATGCTTTGCCAAAATATTTATGTGACTAGAGATAGCAAGTCAATGCTCTCCAATACCTTTGTTTTTAATCTTGCAAGGTTGGAAAAACATTTGATAATATTTTGGTGAAGCATTTAAGAATGCCTCCTTTTCTGATAATCTTTTTAGGGAAATTTATTAAGTGTTTCCTCTTTCTTAATTTAGGTCTTGGAATAATATTCAACAAGTATGAGATTCATAAGATGTTTTTGGAAAACTCTTTGATCAATATTTACTTTATAAAATATTGCCAAAGTCATTGGAACAATATGTTGAATATTTTTTTATCCCTGGAACAATATGTTGAATATTTTTAGTTTACTGCTTTGCTATCCTTTTTAAGTTTGTTTAGTTGCACTTAAACAAACACAAACAAACACAACCAAGGTTTATTAGTCAAGCAATTAGCAAAACAACTGTGTTAACAGGTATTCCAAAATTGGGATGTGACATCAGCCTCCCGAGCAGTTACCTGCTCAGAGAGTTTGACCTTTTTGGATTCCGCAAATTCAAGTCGAGCTGCAAGGAGATGCTTATCAAAAATCAAGAATGTACGGAATACTGAAGACAGGGGGATGATAAAGCTTACCCTTGAGAAGGTCGTTTTCAGTTTGAAGTCGGCTACGGTCCGTTCGAAGTGACTCGCAATCCGACTCGGCGAGAACGACGCGGCGACCAATCGCCGCAAGAGAATCAATAAGCGACTGCAAAAGCACGAAGATGGAAGAGTTAAAAGGATTAAATTGGAGTCTGTACCCGATTATTTACAATCGACTACAGCCTCGGGGGCTACTCCCATCGGGAGCACTGCCGTGCACCCGATAAAAATGAGATCATGAAGAAGAATTAAACCAGACTTTGAGCCTGTGGCCGATCGCATGCGATCGACTACAGCCTCGGGGGCTACTCCCATCGGGAGCACTGTCGTGCATCCGATAAAAATTTGAAGATAGAAGACAAAGTCTACCTGGCCGGTGGCGCGAGAGAGCGGATCCGCGGAACTGTCCGTCACTTCTTTAGAAGCTGAAGTCCTAGCGGCAAAGCTGGGGGCTTCACGTTCCACAGTCGCAGCTTCGGGGGCTGCTCTGGGAGAATTTTGGACGGTGCCCGCGGTGGGAGTTTCACCCGCATCCTTTGCCTTATTCCTCTTTTCGGGAGGAACGGCAGCGGCGTACCTGCGAGGACTGATCGTCTGCAGTCTGCAGCGAAAGACAGAAAACATCAATATTGAAGCACGGAAAATGTTCGACCAAGAATAAGGAATAAGCACTTACTCGTCATCCTCGTCGTCGTCATCCAGCAAGTCCGCGTTCCAAGCGGGCGTCATCACTGGGAACGAAGGCGAAGGAGCAAGGGAGCGAAGTGGAGTCGCATGGATAGGGGCTTGACTGGGAGATGCTTCCAAGGATTTATCTTTAGAAGTAGCTTCGTCCTCATCTACCCGACGACGTTTCGTAGGGGCGCTATTCGAGTCTTCAACGTCATCCGAAGAATCGTGTTCTGAACTCGAAGAGGCATTGGCGACACTGGTGTCAACCGCGCCGTCTTGATGACTCGCACTTGCTCTGAGGCAGCCTCCCCCGCAGCTGGCGGGTAGCAGTCCGCCATAGCTAGGCTCTACAAAGACAAGAAGAAGATGAGAAAAATCTTATTGACTAGGACTCAGAGCAAAAAGGGAACAACTCAAAGACGAGAAGTAAGAAACTAACCTCGGCTGGAGGAGGATTTGAAGCGGCAAAGGCTTCAACTGAACAATCGGGGAATTTCTCCCCCACCTTCAGTCGAGTGATATCCACGATTTTCTTCTCGAATTCTACATTCGAAAGCTCCTCGCGGCTTACTCGGCTGGGGTCCTCTGAGCCTTGATACTCCCACATAGCGGAGGGCCTTTGTTGAAGTGGCTGGATCCTGCGCTTCAAAAAGATGCTCGCCAGATGCATCCCGTTGAGCACGACTCCCGCGGTCTGATCCCGGAGAGCAGCTACTCTTGCGAGTAAGGGCGCGACGGTCTGAGTCTCCTCGGCTGACATCTTGTGCCCCCAGGACTTTCGCCTTGTCAGAACAGCAAACGGGTGGAACTCCACGATCCCACCCGAGCTGTTGTCGGTGACGTAGAACCACCTCTTCCGCCAGCTTTGAGCGGAGTCGGCAAAATGCATGTTGAAGTAGCTGCCTTCTTGTCGAGCTTGGATCCCGAAGACGCCCGTGCGAAGCGGTTCGCCGAGCTCGGACTCCACCCGCGATCTCTCGCGGAAGATCCGGACTTTGAAGAGCGCCTTCCAAAGCGCCCAGTGCGGGCGAATGCCGAGAAAGCATTCGCAGAACACGATGAAGCACGAAATGTGCTGCACCGCGTTCGGGGGAAGATCGTGAAGCTGTATGCCATAGACACATAGCAACCCGAGGAAGAAGGGATGAAGAGGAAAGGAAAGGCCCCGAGTCACGTGGTTCACGAAGACCACGCGCTCGTTCGATTGAGGATTGGGTACCTCTTCCTTTTTTCCGAGACGGACTCGCTTCTCCGTCTCCGCCGGCAGCAACCCTTCCCGCTGCATCTCCTTGATGCTTTTTGCGGTGGTGTTGGGGGAGCGCCAGTCGCCGGCGCGGGGCGCGGGTTGCGCAGAAGGTTCACCGGACGCAGAGCCGACAGCACCGCGTCTTTTTCCGCCAGCCATTGCTTGCAGCACGAGCTCGAGCGCGAGGAAGACGAAGGTGGGCGCGAGGAAGAAGATGAAGACAGAGAGCTGGGAAAGTTTTACCGTAGCGCTAACACCCGTACTTATACACGGAGCGAGACGATCTCAGCCGTACGATGCGCTACGTGGCGCTTATCACGGCCGCCACGCGTGAAGATGAAACGAAGCGGCGGCCAGCGCTGTTTCGTGCCACGATCTTAACAGAAGATCGTGCGCATTTACTGCGCGTCTCGCGTAAAAACCGGGAACGGCGTCTCGTTTCCCGGTCAAAAAGCTGACCAGGTGGGCCACCATCTGCTGCCACTCCGTCACGTCCCATCGGGAGAAGAGGAGTGCGCCATGACGTCATGGCATTCGTCATTCAAAATCAAGATCTTTTCGATTGGAAGTTCAAACGCGAAAGTATCTTCGTACGAACATCAATTCCTTCGGATAAAAGCAACTTTTCCGTGAACAATTCATGAAGCAAAACCTCTTCGAACAAGAGAAAAATACCCTATACACGAAAACTCTTTCGTATGGGCACGGCATTCCGAACATGAAAACTCTTTCATATGGGCTTAGTTTTTCTTCCAGCACGAAATTTCTTTCGTATAGAACTCAAACAAATCGATCGGGTAGGAAGAACCTACCTCTCTTACACATGATAAATTTACATCATAAAAAACCTGGATTGTTCAGCCGACTAGGCACATCCGGATGCCATATTCTTCGAATATGAAGGTAAGACCCGAAAAGATCTCTCTTTTGGGCCTGGAATCGCACTCGAAAGCTGCGTCCTCTGGTGTAATTCCGTGTCAACAACACGAAGAAAAATCCTAGCGGACGCGCCGGGTACCCCCATAGGTTAAGTTCGATTTGATAAGTCCACAACGGCCCAGTCGCAACGATCACCTCATCGGGTTCGAGTCGGAGGTCTCGAATCTGTGTAGGCCAGGAATGTTTTTGCCCTAGTTGCAATTAATTGGCCCTGATCTCTCGGGAGAGCCAAGCTACTGAGCCACATCCTTCTGTGAAAAAAGCCGTACAAACATGCACTTATGTTGCTCAATGCTCGAGCACGATGACTTATGATACATGGAACGCACCCTTTAAACAATAACTGTCGAGCTGGTCCTCCAGAAAAGATCAAGAAAGGTTTGACCGTCTACTCGACTGGAAAAATCCCAATCGAGCAAACGCTCGGGGGCTACTGACGAAGATATGGATCCTGGACCCTGCGGGTAAGGACACCCCCTCTCAGGCCCCAGGGACAAAGCCCAAGAAGAGGCGCCTTCGGAGTACTCTAGAAGGCCCGCGTGAAGCCCACCTGCACTAAACTTGCGGGTTAAGTTAGAAAACATGTAACCGACCTAGCTAGGGTTGGAGTCCTCCCCGGGTAGAACTCGAGACCTGGCCATCTATATAAGGCCAGGAGAGCCCCCCTAGGAGAGGACCAAGTAATACCGCACGACCAAAAAGCCTTGAAACCCGAGATCTACTCTCGATTCGAGCGACCTGTAACCGATCTAATCATCTAATACAGATCGACAGAAGGCAGGAGTAAGGGTTTTACCTCTTCGAGGGCCCCGGACCTGGGTAAATCTCGCCCCCTGTCTAGCCGACGATTCCACCAGCGCTCATGACTTCTCCTAGTCGAAACCCGATAGGGTCACCTAAGGGATTTGTGGAGTCAGAGATTCGACACATCCACTACAAGAAGAGGTACAACTCTGAACACCGTTGTTGCTCTTGATTCACCGTCTGTTATGAGTAAGCTGCTTACACCACCACATGATACACATGCTACTTCTGCTGAATCTGAAAATACTTCTGATACTTTTGATGATGCTTCTACTGTTCTTGATGAGAGTGGTTCTCTCGGTCCCTTCTTAGATGCTACTATTGCTAAAGCTAAAAATATTGCAAACACTGAAACTCCTGATAAAAATCATGTTACTCCAGCTGCTTCACCTGAGCTTATAGAGAATCCTAGTGATGATTTAGATGATGCCTATGTTGATATTAATGATGATCTTATTGATGAAATATATACTATGAAGGATGAGTATGCTATTATGAGACTTATTGAAAGTCGTGCTGTTAAATATAAATTATCTGTTGATGCTAAGTTTGCCACTTCTCCCATTAGTATTAGGGACGAGGATTATGATTTCTCTCTTGATTTATCTTATATATCTATTGTTGAGAAGGAACCTTTTTGTGGTACTAAAAATGAAAGTGCTATCAAACATATGAATGAGCTCTCCTCTCTGAGTAGTTTATTCTCTGATGATCTTAAGAAACGTAGCTACTTAGTTGCTAAAATATTCCTTTCTCGTTAAAAGATGGAGCTAAAACTTGGTTTAACAATTTGTCTCCTGGGTCTATTGATAGTCCTATTGGTTTGGTTAATGCTTTCTTTCATAAATATTTTCCTGCTAGTGCTCAACATGCTGCTTCACAAAATGTATTTAATTTCAAGCAATTGGAAGGAGAAATTGCATGTATCTTGGGCAAGGTTCTGTTCTTTAGTCAGAGCTACACATGGGCATAAGCTAGAAGATAATAAACCTCGTGATATATTCCATGATGGACTACCTGTTGAATCTAGGACATACCTGGATAGTTGTGCCGGTTGTGTTTTCACGCAAAGAACTCCAGAAGAAGCTGAGGAATTAATGGCTAAAATAAGCCAAAATCATGATGATTGGACTATGGCTGAGCCTGAGCCGACTCCTACTCTAGTACCTATACCAACACCAACACCCAAGAAGAGGGGAATGATTGAATTAAATGATGAGTGATGAGAGAAGCCAAGAAATCGCTTAAAGAGAGGGGTATTAAATCTGAAGATGTGAAGAATCTTCCACCTATAGAAGAATTATGTAAGCCAATCCCTCACTCACCCACCATTGAGGTACACTCTCTCCAATATTTTTATGATAGAGATATTGCCTATAGAAAACCTCCTGATCAATGTTTAGATGAATTTGATAATTATGTTGTCAAGCAAGATAATTTTAATAGGAGAGTGCAAAATCACCTTATGGAAAACTCTAGAGCTATTGATAATTTGCATGGTATTATAAAAAGAACCTCTAATGATGTTAAAATGCTTGTTAAACATTTTCAAATGGTTCAAACTCAAATTGATCAACTTGCTAAAGTGCAAAAAGATTTGCTAGTTAATGCTTCTAAAGAAAAACATGCTTATGAAATAAGAACTATAAGTGGTATTGCTACACAAGGTCCTTTATATCCCGAGGGACATCCTAAAAGAATTGAACAAGATTCTCAGCAAACTAATGATAATGTTATTCATACTAAGAAGAAAAAGAAGAAGAAACATAAAACTGATGTAGAATCCTCTGAACTTGCTAAATATCCTAATAGTATATCTATCTCTGATGCTGAAACTGAAAGTGGTAATGAAAAGAATGATGCTTCTGATAACAATGAACCTGTAGCTGAACCTGAAAAGCAAACTAAAACTACAAAGTATACTAAGGAAGATTTCATTGCTAATAAACATGGTAATGAGAGAGAACCTTGGGTACAAAAACCAATGCCTTTTCCTAATAAGAAACACAAATCTAAGGAAGAAGAACATTATAACAAGTTTTGTGAATGGATGAAACCTTTGTTCTTGCAAATTCCTTTAATTGATGCTATTAAATTGCCTCATTATGCAAAATATATGAAAGATATTGTCTCTAACAAAAGGAAGATTCCTAATGAGGAAATTTCCACTATGCTTGCTAATTACTCTTTTAATGGCAAGGTTCCTAAGAAGCTTGGAGGTCCTGGTATACCAACTATTCCCTGTTCTATTAAAAATAATTATGTTAGAACTTCTTTGTTTGATTTGGGAGATGGAGTTAGTGTCATGCCTTTTACTCTCTATAAAAGACTCCCCCTAGAAAAATTGATACCAACTGATATATCTTTACAAATGGCTGATAAGTCTACTGCTATTCCTGTGGGTATATGTGAGGATGTTCCTGTTCAAGTTGCTAATAATTGTCTGATATTAACTGACTTTGTTGTGTTAGAAATACCTGAAGATGATAATATGTCTATTATTCTTGGAAGACCTTTTATAAATACTGTAGGGGCTGTCATTGATTGCAATCAAGGAAAAGTTACTTTTAATGTTAATGATAAAGAGCACACTATTTATTTTCCCAAGAAGATTGATAGAAATTATGGTCTAAATTCCATTGAAAATATTGAGACCATCAAGATTGGAGAATTTTATTGTCCTATTCCAAAGCCACCCAAAGAATATGAAATTATTATGATTGGGACTATGTCTATTAAGGTTGAGGTAACATGAGTATTTAGTGAGAAACAAAGTTTTGTTTCTTAGAAAATTATTTTGGTACCAAGACTTGATCACCCTTGTTAACAAGATGGTTTTAAATGAAATGGGCAATGTTTTCACTATGATGTTTCAAAAAAAAATGTTTTCACTATGTTTTCACCTTCCCCATTATTGCTTTCACCATGTTTACTTCTGTTATCACATTATTACTTGAGTACAATCATGTTTTACACCATCCTTATGCATGTTTTCCTGATGTTTTCACTCTGATTGCTGAAGTTATGCTTGTTTTCACCACTCATACTTTTGTTTTCACCACTACCACATTTGTTTTCTTTGGATATTCTTTCATTAGAGTGTCATAGAACCTCTGTAGTACTGGTTTTGGTTTTGTTTTCCATGTTTTCACTTTTGTTTTCCCGGTTTTTTATTAATTATTAAAATTCTGGAATTACCTCAAAAATGAAGTTTCTCGAAAAATTCCAGAAAAATCATAATAAATTTTTACGTCAAAAATGAGGCAGAAAGCAACCTGAGAGACCCCAGGGGGACCCACCAGTCAGGCACACCCCAGAGTGGCGCCGCCAGCCCCTGGTGGTGCCAGCACATGGTGTGGGGCTCCCTGGCCGTCCACTTACTCTCTCCACTTCCCAAGTCTCTTCTCTCACCTACCAAACTGAAATCATTTCCTGGATCCCGTGTTGCTGGTGTTCTTCCTTTGGATTTTTGATCTCATTCTTCAGCCCATCATTTGTGGTGATTTTTGGTGTGTTTGATCTCCGGTATGTGACTCCTCCGATGATCCAAGTAGAATTTTGTTTAGTGAAGTATTTCTTTAGTGTTTTGCCATAGTAGGTGACAACTTATATGAGTTTGCATGACTTGATTTGAGTAGAAATAATATAGTTTTGATGTATGTTTAGCTCTCATATAAGTACCTATGGTAGTTGACGAAGATATGGATCCTGGACCCTGCGAATAAGGACACCCCCTCTCAGGCCCAAGGTTAAGGCCCAAGAAGAGGAGCCCTTGGAATACTCCAGAAGGCCCACGTGAAGCGGGCGCTGGATCACCGGCATCTTCGGCTTCATCGACAACCAACTCCCATTGGAAACCATCGACTACGGCTCCGAACAATCCTATACGGATCGGATCTGTCGTGGTCACACCTCACTCGCCGGAATCACGCCCGGTATTCGAGGATCTGAAGAAAAGCGTCACCTTGACGTTCGGGAGCCTGAAATTCGTGACCAACAGGGACGGAATCCTCCACTTCTCCGATGAATCAGAAACTGAATCTGGAGCTGTCGACTCTCGCCGTCATCTGGAGAAAAGCGGCGAGTCCATCCGCTTCAACACCAACGACTACCATACCCTCTCAACAGAGGAACCATCAAGAGTTCAAAGGGCTTTCCGATCTGCGCCTAAGACACACGAGCCTCGACTGGCCCAAGTCTGCATGGCAGGATCAGAACCTGCCCCGGAGACGGAGCACAACGCGACAGAGCGCAACATAATCGGCATCTCGCGGGAAGCTTGGTATCGAGCCAAAGAAGCTATGCGAACGAGCAAACCACCCGCAGCCGGAGCTTCGCACGAAGACATGGTTGCCTACCACTATCACCTAGTGAGAGCAGCCTCAACCATCAAAGACGCCCGAGCAGATCTGGCCCGTCGCAGAAGAGCGGCGGATGAGTCAAGTCAAAGACGAGCTGGGCTGTCCCTAACACCCTCGGTCGGAACCCGACTCACGAGGAAGGGGCATGCATCTACATCCAGGAACGTCGAGTCCCTGGCCGGAACCAGCAGATCGGTTACTCCTTCTCTGATGCGGGTCGACGACGACGGCTACGTCTACCCGCAAACTCCTGCTGCCGCAGTTCTAGCCGCATCAACTTACATGCAGATGCATCAGCCGACGGAAAGTGACCCTCGGGCGGAGCAGTATAAACAACTGCGCAAGAGACTGGGATTAGCAGTCGCAAGGCTCGCTTCCTATGACCGCAAGAAAGCCGCGGAGCAGCTGGAGAAGGAGCAACAGGAAAAAGAGAAAGAGAAAGAAAGGGAAACACCCCGCAGGAATAGGAGCTCTTCACCAAGGAAGGACAAATCACCGCGCCGCGGTCGAGAAGCTAGACGCTGCGGCGACAGTCGAAGCAGCAGTGAAGACAGCCCGAGAGACAAAAGCTCGCGGCGTCACAGCAGCCGCTCGCGAAAGAGAAGCAAGGAACCAAGAAAGGACGCCGACCGCGACCGGCCAGAATACGACGCGCGATCAGATCTCGCTCAAAAAAGGGTGGATAAGGCAAGGGCTTCGCGATACCGCGAGCGCTCTTCGTCCGGCTCCTCGGATGACGAAACCTGCGGCGCTCTCTGCTTTGCCCGCAGTATCCGTGAGGCACCTCTACCCAAAAGATTCAAGCTCACCACGGAAGTAACGAAGTATGACGGCTCACTCGAGCCCTCTCAATGGTTAAGCGACTACCTCACGGCAGTAAAGTGCCAACGTGGGAACAAAAACACGGCTATGCAATACCTCAATTTGCATCTCACCGGAGCGGCCCGCAGTTGGCTGGAAAGAAGACCAAAATCTTGCTACGCATCGTGGGATGACTTGCACCGTGATTTTTGCAAAAATTTCCAGTCGACTTACAAAAGGCCAACCACCATCGAAGAGATGCGAGCATGCAAGCAGAAAAGTGGCGAATCCACCCGCGAGTACATCCAGCGATGGACTACGCTCAGGAATACCGCAGGAACTATTTCAGAAGAAGTAGCGATTGAAGCCTTCGCAAAAGGCGCCCGAAGAACGACTTTCAGAGAAGAACTGGGCAGAGCTGCACCCAAAACTATTGGGGAGCTGATGAACATAGCCGAAAAATGGGCTAATGGAGAAGATGCGGTGCGCAATGAGAGAGCCTCATCACCCGCACACGACGAAGATCGCCATGGCCGAAGAAAAAGGAGGAAATACTACGATCACGAAGATCGAGAAGAGATGGTAGCGGCGGAATTCACACGAAGCCGCGACTCCGGTCGCCGCGGAAATCGCGAGTGGAAACCAAAAGCTGAAGAAAAGTCCCCCGAAGAGGACCTCGATGCATACTTCTCGCTACATCTATTTACAGATAAGCGCACGGGCAAAACTAAGGCAACACACCTTCTTAAGGATTGCCGCAAGTTCCACGACATCTCGGACGCCCTCGCGAGGAAAAGATCCGCAACCAGTCAAAATTACCCGCCGCTTCCAGGAGCAGGACACCAAGGATTCCAGCCGCCACAACCCCTTCCTCCACCACCAAATCCAAACATGGCATTGGCTGCACTGCCAGCACCACCTGCACAAAACCCCGGGGCCAATGCGTACCCGAACCCAACAGGGCAACTCGCGATGATCCAGAAGGTATGTCCATCCCGCAGAGCTCAAAAGACTAACACGAGACAATTGTGCATGGCTGTGCAGACACCGTCAACAAAAACAGAGTACTTGAAGATGGCAGACCAGCCGATAACATTCTCGATGAAGGACCACCCTCCACGAGTCTATCGACCAGGACACGCTGCCCTTGTCATCCAAGCACAAATTGGCAACTATGACTTGGCCCGCGTATTCATGGATGGTGGCAGTGGTATCAACATTATTTACGCGGATACACTCCGTCGGATGAACAGGAACTTGGATGGCCTCCCGGAATCAGAAACATCCTTCCACGGGATAGTTCCAGGAAAGGCAATCCGTCCACTCGGAACAATCAACCTAGAAGTTGTGCTGGGCACTAAGAGCAACTACAGAAGAGAATTCCTCGACTTCGAAGTCGTCGATTGGCCTTCACAGTACCACGCCATTCTTGGTCGAACAGCGTTCGCCAGATTCATGGCAGTACCGCACTACACCTACCTGAAGCTCAAATTACCTGGAGAATATGGCGTAATCACCATCGACGGAGACTTTCAGAAATCCAACAAATGCGACATTGAATTCAATGAAATCGCAAAATCTTTCGGGATGCAAGAAGAACTTCAAGAGCTGGCGAAGACCACGGATCACTCCGTGATGCCCCTCACGAATAAAAACGCGCCTGAACTGGAGTTCAGCGCTAACAGTGACACTCGAAAGCATCAAGTGCACCCGACAGATTCTGCAAAGACAGCGATGGTCTCCACCACCCTCCCGCAAGCATAGGAAAGCGCGCTCGTCGAACTCCTCCGTGAGTACTGGGAAATTTTCGCCTGGCAGCCATCAGATATGCCAGGAATACCCAGGGAGTTTGCCGAGCACTCACTTGAAGTCTTTCCAGATGCCAAACCTATCAAACAAACTACTCGACGATTTTCAGAACCCAAGCAGAAGGCGCTTGGAGAAGAAGTAAACAGACTGCTAGCAGAAAAATTCATCAGGGAGATCAAGATATCCACTTGGTTAGCAAATCCGGTGCTGGTCCCCAAAAAGAACACGGACATCCTTCGGGTATGCATCGACTACACGTCGTTAAACAAGCACTGCCCCAAGGATAACTTTCCCCTCCCGCGAATCGACCAGATCGTGGACTCTACGGCAGGCTGCCAACCCCTCTCTTTCCTGGACGCCTATTCGGGATATAATCAGATCCGGATGAAAAGAGAAGACGAAGAAAAGACAGCATTCATCACACCTCACGGTGTCTACTGCTACACGACAATGCCCTTCGGGCTGAAGAACGCAGGCGCAACATATCAGCGCTGCATGCAAAGATGCCTCGCCAACCTCATTGGCAAGAATGTGCAGGTGTACGTTGACGACATTGTCATCAAGACTCGAGTTGAGGACACACTCCTCGAGGACATTAGAGAAACATTCGACGCCCTTAATGCATACAGGATCAAGCTCAATCCGACCAAATGTGTCTTTGGCGTTCCGGCAGGAAAACTTCTCAGGTACCTGGTATCCGCCAGAGGCATCGAAGCCAACCCAGAGAAAATACAAGCAACCTTGACCATGAAGGAGCCAACCAATCTGCGCGGAGTCCAACAGCTCGCAGGGCGACTGGCCGCCCTAAGCAGGTTCATCGCGCGATTGGGAGAGCAAGCGTTACCCTTCTACAAATTGTTGAAGAAGACGGACAAATTCGAGTGGACACCAGAAGCTAAGCAAGCGTTCGCAGACTTAAAGCGATCGTTGCAAAGTAGGCGCGTCCTTGCAACACCGCAAGAAAGGGAGCCACTTTACTTGTACCTAGCCGCCACAAACCAGGTCATCAGCACAACAATCGTGATCGAGCGACCTGAGGAAGGCAAAGCGTACGGAGTCCAACGACCAATCTATTACATCAGCGAGGTGCTCTCGCCATGCAAGCAACGATACCCTCATTACCAGAAGGTTGCATATGGAGTTGTTCTTACAGCCCGAAAACTCAAGAACTACTTCCAGGAACACGCCATCACAGTGGTTAACGATGCGTCACTCGGGACAATCATGAACAACCCTATGGCATCCGGAAGAATAGCCAAATGGAGTATCGAGTTGGGCGCTTGGGAGATCACTTATGCAGGACGCAACGCAGTCAAATCCCAGGTACTCGTGGAATTCCTAAGCGAGTGGACAGAGCTACAAACGCCAGGACCACCTAAGTACACGAGCAACTGGATAATGTATTTTGACGGGTCCAAAAGAAACGAAGGAGCAGCAGCTGGAATCGTCCTCATATCGCCTAGGGGAGACAAGCTGCAATACGTCCTACGACTGGACTTTCCACCAGATGATCCAGCATCGAACAACGACGCAGAATATGAAGCCCTGCTGCATGGGATGAAGATGGCAGTCGCCTGCGGAGCCACCCGATTAATGATCTACGGCGACTCCAATCTCATCGTGCAGCAGACAATGAAAGAATGTGATGCAATAGCTGAAAACATGGTCGCATATTGCGACATGTACAACCTACTCGAAGGAAGTTTCAAAGGGTGCGAGCTGAAGCACATTGCAAGATCCAGCAACGAAGAGGCGGATAGACTGGCAAACATGGGTTCCACAAACACACCCATACCACCAGGAATATATTTCGAGCGGATGATCAAACGTTCCGTCAAAGTCAAAAAGGCTGCAGGAACATCTGCAGCGCCAGAAACAGAGGTCAGCCCGCAAGTCGCCATTATCGAGCTTATCCATAACATATCACGACAGGTTTTCCTGGTCGAGCCAGTCTGGACGCAGAAATATCTCGACTACCTGACCAACAGACAGCTCCCGGCCGATCCACGCGAGGCTCGACAAATAATGAGACGCAGCAAATCCTTTCGGGTAGTCAACGGAGAATTATACAAGCAAAGCATCTCGGGTATACTTCAGCGCTGCATCGCACCCGAAGATGGCAAAGAATTACTCCAGGACATCCACCAAGGAGACTGCGGATATCATGCTAGCTGGAAAACAATCATGGGAAAGGCCTTCCGAGCAGGATTCTACTGGCTAACAGCAGCTACCGATGCAAAGGACCTGGTCGAACGATGCGATGCTTGCCAGCGATTCGCACCAAGACCACATGCACCTGCTACGGAATTGCACATGATACCCATTGCCTGGCCCTTCGCACAATGAGGGCTGGACATGGTTGGACCACTACGCAAGTCCACGCCTGGCGGATATACACACTTGCTGGTCGCAATCGACAAGTTCACCAAATGGATCGAGGCCATGCCAGTAACTTCGGCTAGCGCCCAATGCGCCGTCAAGTTCCTCGACTCCATTGTATGCAGATTTGGTGTGCCACACGACATCATTACAGACAATGGTACAAACTTCACAGCAAAGGAAACACAACAATTCTGCGAGGAAAAGGGCATCAACTTCAAGTTTGCTTCAGTTGCCCACCCGCAAACGAACGGACAAGTCGAAAGATCCAACGGCTTAGTTTCAGCTGGCATAAAGAAACGCCTACTCGATCGTCTACACCCCGCAGCAGGACATTGGGCAGAAGAGCTACCCTCCGTACTATGGAGCCTCCGCACAACTCCAAACTGATCCACAAAATACACACCATTTTTCATGGTATACGGGGCAGAAGCAGTCCTTCCCGAGGATGTTAGATTCAGCGCCCCACGAGTTGTGGCTTACAGCGAAGAAACCTCCAACAAGGCACTCGCGGAAGATATAGATGCACTCGACGAGATGCGTGACATCGCGCTCGCAAGATCCGCAGTATATCAGCAATCACTGCGAAACTATCACAGTCGCCGCATACGCCACAGAGCATTCGCGGTTGGAGATCTAGTGCTGCGGCTCAAGCAGAAGGAAGGACACAAGCTCGAGCCACCCTGGGAAGGACCCTTCATCATACACGAAGTCATCCCAGGTGGAGCCTACAGGCTGAAGAATCCATCGACTGGAGGAATCTATTCCAATCCTTGGAATATTGCAGACCTCCGCAAATTTTATCCCTAGGTTTACTTGTTATCACAACAAATAAGGCTATACTAGCCACCCTTGTAGCTCGAATACATGGCTTCTCAGTCATTGCAATAAAACACATGGTTTCTCCATCATATTTACTCGAAGATTCCTATTTATTACATGCTAAATAGTTACAGGTACACACCCCATAAACACACGGGGGTTACACCTACAACTAAGCATCACAGGAAAAATCATACATACAAGGTTACACACCTTACAACAATTTTTACAAACTATACAAAATTACAGGATGTGCACATCCGACAATCAATCAAAGCGTTGAGCATTCTCAGTCGCTAACACTCTATCTATTTCCTCAGAGGTCAATCGTATGATTTTCTCTGCTGCAGGACGAACAACATCATAGTAGAGTGAAATATCATCGATCGAACCATCTGGGAGCCTAGCTACGGAGTTAACATTTATTTCAGGATGCCATATCCGGACAAAGGATAGAGCTACAACCGCGCCGCAAGTCATCTGATTGCGCACACACGCGCGAACCTCTCCCTCACGTCCAAACAACCTAAGAAGATGGCTCCAGTCTTCGGGGCCCCTTTCGAGTGGATAGAAAACAGCGTTCATCGCGACCAAGACCTCGTGAAAAGAACTCACGAGAATTCTCGCCTGGATAACACGGAACTTCAAGGTGGCCATCACAAATTCTCGACTGCGATCAGACCAGAAATTGTTCGCATGAGGCTTTGAGCTCTCAGCCTCTTGAAAAATGTGGTTTTCCACCCACTGCTTTTCTTCCCTGTCATCCGGTTTAACAACTGAAGAGCAAACATGCTTAATCAGCTAAGGAAACAAGTAAAAAGAAGACACGGGGCTGTATTACTTACACAGCAAATCCCTCGCAACCGAAGCTAACTCATCCATCAGAAACTGTTCGAGTTCAGTCGCCAGTTTCTGCTTGGACTTCGCCACATCGGCTACACCGCGCAGAGCTTTCAGCTTGCGCTCACCTTCCTGGACTCTATCACGAAGACCCGCGTAGGTCCCAACAGCGGCGACAAGGGGATTTACTGGAGTAGCACGTACACCTGAAGATTCTGCGACAAACCCAGTAGCCTGGAAGAGTACAAGGAAAGAAGTAAAACGCCCTATTCGAAGTATCTCTAGTCGCACATTTGACGAGTGCTCGGGGGCTACTCCCATCGGGAGAGAATACACAAACTACAAGAAGTAATTTCCAGACGAACATTTCGATTAAAGACAATGAAAATACGGGAATACATCCCAAGGTTCATTACATTCAAGAGGGAAAAGAAAAACAAGACTACGAAGCTACAGTGGTGCTTCCGCTAGCGGCAGTCGCCCCTCCTTTGAGTCAAGCAAATAGCTCAGACAGCTTCCGAGCAAGGATGGCGGCTTGCTCGCCAAAACGAGAGAGCCGTACCTTTTTGCCCGTGGAGGGGTCGACTGGAAGAGCCGAGTAGGCCTCCTCCAAACCGTTGACTCCATGCGCCAGCGCGAACTGGATCGCAGTCTTTGCGCCAGACTCCGACTGGGCAACCGCATAGGCATCCAAGAGATTGCTCTTCGAAAAGATCTTCAGCAAGTTGTCTAGCGCGGATGGAGGTGCAGCGTTGGCGAGGAAGCGACCGTGCAGTTGCGTCAACACGTGAGTGGCATCGCCAATCAAGGAGCAAACTCCTTCGGCGTGCCTCTTGAGTTGAGCAAGAGTGTTGGTTAGCACGTCTACCCGCTGGATCCCAGGGATCTCCAGAGGAACATCCAGAAGACCTGCAAAAGAAAAGAATGTCAAGACTTGGCAAGTTCAGCGGGATAAAAGATGAAATCGCGAGAGCCTAAATCACTTACCTGTGAGACGCTCAGCAAGGGGACGGAGGAACGTGACAAGGTCAGCATCGGCCTTATTGCCAGCATCCTCTTGATCCTTTAGAGCTTTCCGCGCATCCGCGAGTTGCCTTTCAAGATCCTCCGATCGCATGCGGGAGGCCTCCAGTTCTTGTCGGATAGCTGCCAGATCAGCCTCCTGAGTGGTTACCCGCTCAGAGAGACTGTCTTTCTCGGACTCCGAAAATTCGAGTCGAGCTGCATAGTGGCACTTGTCAGAAATCAAGAATTGATGAAAGAATAGGAACAAGAGAAGATGAGAAGACTTACTCTTAAGAAGCTCGTTCTCGGTGTGGAATCGACTGCGGTCTGATCGAAGCGACTCACATTCCGACTCGGCAAGAACAACACGGCGGCCAATCGCCGCAAGAGAGTCAACAAGCGACTACAAAAGTACAGAGGTAGAAGAATTAGAAGATATAAACTGGAGCCTGTACCCGATTGAATTCAATCGACTACAGCCTCGGGGGCTACTCCCATCGGGAGCACTGCCGTGCACCTGATAAAATCAAGAAGAAGAAAAAGACAAGACTTTGAGCCTGTAGCCGATCGCACGCGATCGACTACAGCCTCGGGGGCTACTCCCATCGGGAGCACTGTCGTGCACCCGATAAAAATATCATGACAAATGACAAAGTTTACCTGGCCCGTGGCGCGGAAGAGGGGATCTGCGGAGTTGTCCGTCACCTCTTTCGAAGCTGAAGTCCTGGCGGCAAAACTAGGAGCTTCACGTTCCACAGTCGCCGCATTGGGGGCTGCGCTGGGAGAATTCTGGACGGTGCCAGCAGTGGGAGTCTCACCCGCAGCTCCTGCTCTATTCCTCTTTTCGGGAGGAATGGAAGAAGCGTACCTGCGAGGACTGATGGCCTGCAGACTGCAACAAAAAAAAACAAAGCATCAACATAGGTGCAAAGAAAAATGTTCGACTAAGAACGAGGAGAAGAACTTACTCATCGTCTTCATCCTCATCCAGCAAATCCGCGTTCCAAGCGGTTGCGATTACTGGGAATGAAGGAGAAGGGGCGAGTGAGAGAAGTGGAGTCGCGGAGATAGGAGCCTTCCCAGGCGATTCCTCCAAGGAGTTATCCTTGGAAGTAGTCTCGTTATCATCCACCCGACGACGCTTGTGGTGATGGAGGCCGCCATTCGAGCCCTCTGCACCATCCAAAGAATCGTGCTCGGAGCTTGAAGAAGCATCGGCGACACTGGTATCGGCTAGGCCGTCCAGGTGACTCGCCAATAACTCTAAAGCGTCCTCTCCCGCAACTGGCGGGTAGCAGGTCGCCACTGCTAGACTCTACAAAGAAGGCAGAAGAAGGCAAGGAAAAATTCAATCGACTAAAGCTCAGAGCAAGGAAGAAAATAATAGAAGACAAGAAGGGTAAACTAACCGCGGCTGGTGGAGGTCTCGAAGCGTCGAAGGCTTCGACTGTGCAGTCGGAGAACTTCTCTCCCATCTTCAAGCTAGTGATAGCCGCGATTTTCTTCTCGAACTCAACGTTCGAAAGCTCCTCGCGGCTCACTCGGCTGGGATCCTCAGAGCCTTGGTATTCCCACATGGTGGAAGGCCTTTGCTGCAGAGGTTGGATCCTGCGCTTCAGAAAAATAATCGCCAGGTGCAGCCCATTGAGCACAACTCCAGCAGTTTGATCCTGGAGAGCGGACACCCTTGCGAGTAGGGGTGTAACGACCTGAGTTTCTTCGGCTGACAGCTTGTGCGCCCAGGACTTCCGCCTCTTCAAAATAGCGAACGGGTGGAACTCTACGATCCCACCCGAGCTGTTGTCGATGACGTAAAACCATTTTTTCCGCCAGCCTTGGGCGGAATCGATGAAGTGCATGCTAAAATAGCTGCTCTCCAGTCGCGCTTGGATCCCGAAGCCACCCGTGCGTAGCGGCTCGCCAGGCTCAGAGTCTACCCACGATTTCTCGCAGAAGATCCGAACTTTGAAGAGGGCCTTCCAGAGCGCCAGGGGCGGAGCTAGCGTGTACGCGTTGGGTGCACATGACACCAACGAAATTTATCGATCAAGTACTAGTATGCATGTACTCAGCTTGCTGAACCCAATAAAAAATTATGTCTGAACCCATCGAGTCGTGGAATGAACTAGCTAGCCTAGAAGGCTTTTGGTGGCCCATTAATAATTAGTCGAACGAGTCACGATGTATTAGTATTAGCCCAGCTGACAGCCCACAAGTAAAACAAATTAGGCTGAACTCGTACAATCTACAGAATACTAACCGGCCGCACACACGTTGCTCGCCAGCGCCGCAACACCGTTCGTCTCTGAAGCCTAAACTACAATATATCGTCGTCATCGCCGGACGCCAGTCGCCAGTAGCCGCCGGCCGGCAGCGGCAAGGGTACACCGTACACGGCTGGGATCAAAGTCCGTATTCCACAATCAAGGTACACAGGCTTTCAGGCTTTGTAATTTTGTAAGTCTTGCCTAGCCCTAATGTACAGATTGCTTTTCCCTAAACATTGTTTGATCCTAGATCATGGAACGTTATTACGGGAAGACAAAAAGGTCACTGGATTCAGTTACCGATGAAGGTACTTCAAGTCCATCCGTCAGGTGCAAGCAATCAGATAATGGTAGTCTCTTTTCCAATCAGAGGGAAATTGATCTGGACGAACTGCCGTATGATCCTGCTGATCGAAAGAGAGTTTCGGAGTACACTGTTAATCCTAAGAAGCAATATTATATAAGGAGAAGATATTTAACCAGAGGACCATACAGGCCACCACCTAATTTTAATTATCCATATAGACTCATTGGAGATGACCAACGGAGATTCAATCCACAATGGTTTGAAAAATATGGTGGTTGGCTTGAGTACAGTGAGAAGATGGACAAGGCTTTTTGTTTGTGCTGCTACCTTTTTAGAGATTACAATGAAGGACAAGCTGGTACTGATGCATTTGCAATTAAAGGCTGGAACGGTTGGAACAAAAAATCGAGATTGGATACTCATATGGGTAAGGGAAATGTTAATAGCTTCCATAATGTAGCAGTAAAAAGATGTGATGCTTTGATGAATCAAGATAAGTCCATTCAGGTTGCTCTCAATAAGCAAACTGATCTTACAAAAAAGAAAAATCGTATTCGCCTTAATGCTTCAATTGATTCTGTTAGATACTTGTTGCGTCAAGGCTTAGCTTTTCGAGGCCATGATGAATCAAAAGACTCGAAAAATAAGGGAAACTTTCGAGAGTTGGTAAAAACTTTGGCAAATCAAAATGATGATATACGGAAGGTAGTTCTAGAGAATGCTCCGGAAAATTGTCAATGGATATGTGGCGATATTCAAAAGGAACTTATCAGTTATTTTGCGGAGGTAATATCATAATTATATTTTATTGTCTAATAGTTCTATTTTCTTGTAAGTAATAATATATATCTCTAATGATTCGTTAATATTTTTCCTCAGATAACTCTAAGTTCTATCACCAAAGAAATTGGAGGTGATGTGTTCAGTTTATTGATTGATGAGGCTGCCGATGTGTCCGACAAAGAGCAAATGGCAGTTGTCTTTAGATATCTTGACAAAAATGCATTCATTGTTGAACGGTTAGTTGGAGTTGTACATGTGAAGGAAACATCAGCAGCATGTCTCAAGGCCGCTCTTCAAAAATTATTCGCTGATATTGGATTAAGCATAAAACAGGTCAAAGGCCAATGTTATGATGGGGCAAGTAACATGCGTGGTGATTTCAATGGCTTGAAAGCTAAGATTCTGCAAGAGAATAGCTCGGCTTATTATGTGCACTGTTTCGCTCATCAACTCCAGTTGGTTATTGTGGCAGTAGCAAAGAAGAATGATGATATTGCTGATTTTTTCTACATGATCTCCATTTTATTTAATGTGGTTGGAGCTTCTTGCAAAAGAAAAGACATGATTAGAGAGAAACATAGGGAGGAGGTAATTAAAGCCATAGGAAGTGGAAAGATTAGCACAGGGACAGGATTAAATCAAGATCAAAGTCTTCAAAGAGCCGGTGACACGAGGTGGGGTTCACACTTTCAGGTCTTGTGAAATTGTTCTCAGCTACTATTTCTGTTCTGAAATATGTTGCAAAAGAAGGAAAGGGTGATAAGAAGTTCCAGGCACGTGGTCTTGTAGCATATTTTGAGACCTTTGAATTCGTGTTTTATTTGCACATGATGCTGCATATATTGGGAGGTGCAAATACTTTGTCGCAATCTTTGCAAAAGAAGTATCAAGACATCCTAAATGCCATGTCATGTGTGAAGTCAACAAGGAATGAGCTGCAAGATTTAAGGGAGAATGGGTGGGATGGACTTCTAGAGAAGGCATATTTATTCTGTGAAGAACACAAGATTCAGAATGCAAACATGCAAGAGGATTATGTCGATCGTCATGTGCCGCGAAAAAAAACAAACAAGACAAACCTCCAGCATTACCAAATAGAGTGTCTTAATTCCGTGATTGATTGGCAACTTCAAGAATTTGATGATCGTTTCAATGAGGTAAATTCTGCATTATTTAGTCACATGGCTTCTTTCAGCCCAAAGGATTCTTTTGTTGCTTTCAATTTGGAGAGTTTAGTGGAGCTAGCTAAATTTTATCCGGAGGATTTTAATTCTGAAAAATTAGATGATCTTGGTCACGAACTTGTAACTTATATTGACAATGTGCGAGCGGATGAAAGGTTTGCCAATTTGGATGGGATTGCTGGTCTTGCTAAATTAATGGTAGAGACAAATAAGCATATTACTTTTACATTGGTGTATCAACTTCTAAAGCTAGTACTCATATTGCCGGTTGCTACTGCACAAGTGGAGAGATGCTTCTCGGCTATGAATGTTGTGAAGAAGAAATTGCGCAATAAAATGGGTGACGAGTTTATGAGTGATTGTATAATTTGCTATGTGGAGAAAGACATGTTTTCTACCATTAGCAATGATCAAGTGTTTGATATTTTTAAGAAGATGAAGAATCGACAAGGGAAACTTTAAAGTGTGAGTGACTAACTGACTATACATGTTTTCCTTTACTTGTTTAAAACTCATGAATCTAACTTGCGCTTTTTGTTTATTTTCACAGGAAGACAAAAGCTACCAATAAATTTACACGGGTTTTTACTACTTTATTTTAATATGTAAACAAGTATTTTGGATTTCATGTGCCCGGTATGTATTCGTCCTTTGGTTTGAACAGAACTATATATGTCATGATATTTCGGTTGTTTAAGTTGTCTTTGAGTGGTATGGTCTTGTTTTGAGATGATATAAGCTTTACAATATTGTATTTAGTTCATGCCAAAATTTTGACCGAACCCATCGACCAAAAATCCTAGCTCCGCCCCTGCAGAGCGCCCAATGTGGGCGAATGCCAAGGAAGCATTCGCAGAACACGATGAAGCACGATATGTGTTGCACCGCGTTCGGAGGAAGATCGTGAAGCTGTATGCCATAGACATACAACAACCCGACTAGGAAAGGATGAAGAGGGAAGGAGAGACCCCGAGACACATGGTCCGCAAAGACCACGCGCTCGTTCGACTGCGGGTTTGGTACCTCTTCTTTCTTCCCGAGGCGCACCCGCTTCTCAGCTTCCGCCGGCAGCAGCCCCTCCCGCTGCATCTCTTTGATGCTCTTCGCGGTGGTGTTGGGCGAACGCCAGTCGCCAGCACGGGGCGCAGGTTGCGCGGAGGCTTCTCCGGATGCGGAAATGGCAGCGCCACGTCTTTTTCCTCCAGCCATGGCTGACAGCGCGAGCTTGAGCACGAGGAGGAAGATGAGCGCGAGGAAGGAGATGGATTGAAGACGAAGGCTGGAAAAGTTTTACCGCAGCGCTAAGTCCCGTACTTATACACGGAGCGGATCAGTCCCAGCCATTCGATGCGCTACGTGGCGCTTATCGCAGCCACCACGTGTGAAGATGAAACGAAGAGACGGTGAACGTTGTTCCGTGCCACGATCTTAACAGAAGATCGTGCGCATTTACTTCACGATTCACGTAAAAACCGGGAGCGGCGTCTCGTTTCCCGGTCAAAAAGCTGACTAGGTGGGCCAGCCCATCTGCTACCACTCCGTCACGTCCCATCGGGAGGAGAAAAGTGCGCCATGACGTCATGGCACGCATCATCAAACTCAAGAATCTTCGAATGGAAAATTCAAACACGAAAACAACTTCGTACGAAACTCCTTCGAATAAAGGCAATTCTTTTGAGAACAAATCATGGAGTAAGACCTCTTTGAAACAAGAGAGAAATACCCTATACACGAAAACTCTTTCGTATGGGCATGACTTTCCTCAGCACGAAAATTCTTTCGATTGAGACTCAAACAATCACTCGGGTAGGAAGAACCTACCTCTTTTCACACATGATATTTTTACATCATAAAAACCTGGATTGTTCAGCCGACTAGGCACATCCGGATGCCATATTCTTCGAATATGAAGGTAAGACCCAAAAAGATCTCTCTTAAGGGCCTGGAATCGCACTCAAAAGCTGCATCCTCCGGTATGATTCCGTGTCAACAACACGAAGAAAAATCCTAGCGGACGCGCCGGGTACCCCCATAGGTTAAGTTCGACTCGATAAGTCCACAACGGCCCAGTCGCAACAATCACCTTATCGGGTTCGAGTCGGAGGTCTCGAATCTGTGTAGTCCAGGAATGTTTTTGCCCTAGTCGCAATTAATTGGCCCTGATCTCTCGGGAGAGCCAAGCTACTGTGCCACATCCTTCTGCGATAAAAGCCGTAAAAACAGGCACCTATGTTGCTCGACATTCGAGCATGAAGACTCGTTGCACATGGAACACACCCTTTAAACAGAAAACGACCAAGCTGGTTATCCATAAAAAAGGAAGACCAAGAAAGGTTTGACCGTCTACTCGACTGGAAAAATCCCACTCGAGCAAACGCTCGGGGGATACTGGCGAAGATATGGATCCTGGACCCTGCGAATAAGGACACCCCCTCTCAGGCCCAAGGTTAAGGCCCAAGAAGAGGAGCCCTTGGAATACTCCAGAAGGCCCACGTGAAGCCCACCCGCACTAACTTGCGGGTTAAGCTAGGAAACATGTAACCGACCTAATTAGAGTTCGAGTCCTCTCCGGGTAGGATTCGAGACCTGGCCATCTATATAAGGCCAGTAGAGCCCCCCGGAAGAGGACCAAGCAACACCGCACGACCAAAAGCCTTGAACTCGAGATCTTACCCTCGATTCGAGCACCACCATTGTAACCGATCTAATCATCAATACAGATCGACAGAGGCAGGATTAAGGGTTTTACCTCTACAAGGGCCCCGAACTTGGGTAAATCTCGCCCCCTGTCTAGCCGACGATTCCACCAGCGCTCATGGGTTCTCCTAATCGAAACCCGATAGGTTCACCGAAGGGATTTGTTGAGTCAGGGATTCGACAGTAGTCTCCACCTTATAGTTGCTTGAAATTAATTTTATGATGATTGTTGAAAAATTTCAAAGATGGAGCACAATGATTATCAACTAAACCAACATGAGTTGGAGTTGCATGAGGTCATGCTCGTGCACCGTGAAGAGAGGGTGTTCCCATCAATCTATCCGTGTCGGGAATTTATGCAAGTTACAGGAATTTTGCAGGATTTTAACACTCTAGTGCATAATGCAGGTTTGGAGCGTTTCATTGAGGATGAGCCTATCCAGTGTGTGAAACTAACTATGTCTGTGGTGCAGGATTTTCGTTTTAAATGGTCTTCGACTAACCCAATGTTCCACTATAAAATTTATAACAAAGCTGTGAGTCTGCCTTTTAGTGTTTTCTGTGCAGCTATTAAGGTACCCGAGTGGGGGTCTTGTGAGAAGATAAGTGAGCAGCCCAAACCATTACTGGATTTATATGGAGAGATTTGCCAAGGCAGAAGCATCACAGGAGATTGGTAAAATTCGTGAAATTCAACTCCCTAGATGTCGAGACATCATAGTAGGGTTCATAGACGGGGGTGCCATGAGCCTACGGGTAGAGACGTGGGGGAACGTGGTAGTATGACAACCAGGGACACCAAAGTTTACCCAGGTTCGGTACGTCACAACTAGGCGGCGATCCTACTCCTGCAATCTCACTAAATCAGGGCTGAAGCCTGAAGTATACAGAGTACAACGTGAGTTTGGGTTTGCTAACTCGACGAGGATCCACGTCTCAACGAGTTGGCTTCTAGATAAATTGTATGTCTATTTCTTCTCTCCCGTACGGCTTTATATAGATAGCCGGGTTAGGGCTTACAGAAAGGAAACCTAGAAGACTACGGTAAGCTTCTAACTTGGCAGGCAAGAGTCCGCCTTCTACTCCAAGCCGCACCACGTGGGCCGTGGTCCGGGTTCTTCTAGAATCTGGCTTCTGCGCGTCAGCTTACTGGGCCGCCTAATGGACTGTGATCCATTACCAATCAGGCCACCCTGGTAATACGGCTCTTTAGGACAATGCCGGATATACCCCTAATCGGTATATATCCGACAGTAGCCCCCAAGAAGGATTGAGACTTCAATTCGCCGTCTTTCGTCAATTTGAATTATTTCCGAGAAATGTTGGCTCTTCGTCTCGATTCTTCTTTTCCTTAAATCATGCCTTAACGCGAAACTCGGATTTCGGGGGAAAATCCGGCTTTCTCTTCCATGATCCTTCGTAGAGAAGGAACTCCCTACGTCGGCGATAAAACCATGTTGGCGTCAGGGACGTTTAGTTTCCAAATGTGAAACTCTGAAACGTATCTCTGACAGATTCTCGCGGGAAACGAGGAGATAGCAATAATCACCCGTCACCTCATTTCTCGGATTTTCCGGCAAGTGACACGCGTTGAAGATCTAACGGTTCAAAGAGCCGTTGAAGCGCATCTCAAAGGATTTCCGGCTATAAATAGCCTCCCTCGAGCCCTCCGGCGATTCTTCTGCTCTCACTTCACCTCCCAGCTCCCAATCGCCATAGCCCCCGAGCCAAGGTTCTTCTAGCGAGAGCAGAGCCCGTGCACGTCCGGCACCGTTCCCGGAATTTCTTCGTCGGAAGCTCGAGACCCTCACCGCGCCGCCCGCAAATGGACTCCGGTGACTCACCGCGCGCCGCAGAGGATCACTCCGTCTCCGTCGACATCGACGAGATCGTTAACAACATTGACCCGCAGCTCGACTCTCTGAGTCGCGCCACTATCAGCGCGTCGGAGAAAACTTCCGGCGACCAGGCCCGCGAGGATCTTCCTCTCGCGGCTGAGAACCTGGCCGCCTCTTCCTCTGCGCCGCCTCCGCCACTCGCCCCTGATACGGCGGAATAGAAAATCCTCCTCGTCAAGGAGGAGCTCACTGCTGCGGCCGCCGCCGCTGGAGCCGAAGACGAGGGCGAGATGTCCGGCAATTGGAGCCGGTGCAACTTGGCCCCTTCCCTTCTTCCGACAATGGAGAAGGAGGGGCTGATTGTGAAGGGGAAGTGGCGGCACGAGGAGGACGACTCCGAGCCCTTTCCCAAAGCCGGGGAAAGGGTTCTCCTGACCTCGCATATTTCTCGAGGTATGGGAATTCCACCTTCCGCCTTCTTCCTCCAAGTTCTCAACCACTATAACATCCAACCCCACAACCTACCTCCAAACTCTATTCTTTATCTAGCCGGGTTCCAGGCCCTTTTCGAAGGTATCTAGGATTAGAGCCTAGGCTAGATTTTTGGCAGTATTGCTTCGGGGTTAAGCGAAACCCCTCAGAGGGCGCACTCCCGACTTGCGGGACCATATCCTTCACCCTGCGTAGATTCAGGGAGGATTTGTTCCCCAAGATCAAAACATCGGAATCCGTCAAATTCTGGACGTGTTCCTTCTTCTACCACCAAGACATCTCGTTTCCTGGAAAGGAAACGGGGATTCCATCTTTCACCAACTGCGCTGCCACTCCCCAGGATAACTGGGCAGTGGAGACAGTTCAGACTCTGCCGCCCGATTTGCTTAGGATTAAGCGGTGCATCGCCAAACTCGTCTCCTCCGATCCACCACTCATCGGCATGGATACAGTCCTATACTGGTTAGAAAGGCGAATTCAGCCTCTGGCTCATCATGGTCCTCGACTTATGTGCGAGTACTCGGGAACCGAGGACGCCATGCGTACAACGAACAAATCTTTGGCGGCGAAAGATTTGAGGAAATGCGTAAACCAGTTGGTCGCAGCACGCGACCAATATGAGGAAAGCCGGCCAATGTACACGGCGACAAACCCGACTCCAAAGGTACATCTTTTACATTCTGGGCTTTGGTTTTGCGTTTCTTCTTTCTCGGATAATTGTCTTAACACGGACTTTGTCTTTTTTGACAGATTGTCGATCTTCCTGAGGCAGATCTTGCGACTGATGCCGAATTGGAAGCAATGCGTGCCAACTTTGCAGGCGGACGAAAACGCAAGAAGCCTTCCGCTACCCAGGAGATAATCAACCTTGACGGGGTTCCCGTCGCTACTTCTAAGTAAATCATCTGGGTTACTTCTTTCTCTGCTTTTTGTCGCAGGACTTATTATTTTCTCGGAATTCTAACATCTCAGATTTTATATTTCTAGCCTGGCTCCGACAACATTGAAGCCAAAAGGCCGGAAGAAAATCATGTCTGTGGCTAAAAGAGGACCACAGTCTTCTCCTGCTACTACCCCAGACACTCCGGTCACGACCGTAGAAGGAAACAATGCTGCCAGGGAAGAAGTAACCCAACAGACCAGCCAGCCTATTGTGCCGGAAACGGACACGAGGGAAAAGGCGGTTCCGGAAATGGGTGTTCCTTCTCACACAGTTGAGGAGGATCCCATTCCGACTTTCGATAAGGCTTTCAAGGTCATCCAGGACGGCCTAAATCACGTCGGGACCTCTTTTTGCAGAGTATGCAAAAGAGTTGAACGAAAACTTGTCGGGTCTGTACGGATGAGCCATGTAATATCTCTAGCCCCCCAAGCAATAAGTCAAATGCATACTTTTGTCTTAATGCTTTTTTCATTTTTATGCTTCTTTTTAACTTAAGCATTATTTGTCTCTTTTCCGTGTTCCACCAAACTGCTGAGAACGTCAACATGGAAGTTTTCAACAAACTTACCATCAAGAACAAGGAGGTGAAAACCCTTCTTTCCATTCTTGAGGATAAGGAGGCAGAACTGGCATCTACTCAGCAACAACTGAGCGAATCAGCAGGTAAAATATTTCTCTACTTTCAGTTGTGATTTTTTCTAAGTAGTTTTCCAAGTTTTTAACTCTTCCTTTACATGCTTTTCAGCTTCTTTGGTGAAAGCCAAACAAACTGCTGAAGATGCCGGCAACGCCGAGAACCTCCGCCGCGAGAACCTGGATCTTCACAAGCTGACTGTGAAGCTCCAGAAGGACCTGGAGGCCGGCCAACTAGATGTTGGCATTGCCGAGTCTAAGGCCTCCAACCAGGCCGTGTAAGATAAAGCCACCATCCGGGATCTGGAGAACGCCTTGAACCAGCGCCTTGAAGAAGGCACCGAGATGGACCGGATTCTCGGTAAGTTACTTTGCCTTTTACCGGATTTTCCTTGTTTCCTCTTCTCCTGTTTTTTCTAACACTTGTGTCCTAATTGAAACAGGAGGTAGCTCCCAGCTTACCCGGATTGAAAGAATCCGCGCTTTCGGGAATGTCTTCACCGCGATCAAGGCTGCGGGAATGTTACTTATTAATAAGTATCTTCCCGCCAAATTTGGGGAGTTCTCGGAAGTTGAAAAACTTCCGGAAGCTATCGTGGAGGTAGCGAATCGCAAGGATTCCCTGCTACGTTCTGCGGCTCGTGCTGGTGCACGCATGGCCCTTGGGCTCATGCGCATGCACTACCCTACTGCCAAATCTTGGTGTGTGGCGTCCGACATTCCTCAGGGATACACGGAAGGTCAACGGGCCAGCATCTTTGATGAAATCAAAGGTCACGCCACCAAGATTGCCAACATGGTGAACACTCCACCTTCTACCCCGAAGAAGCAATTGTAACATCCCTAATTTTTGCTACCAAAGGGTTGTGGTGTTGTGTTCATCTCATACATGCATGAAAACAATAATTTAAACCATGTTTGAACCAATTTAAAATTTGAATTTAAATGGTTTCAGAAAAATCTCCCAAAAAGTACTTATTTTGGTTCTCAAAATCTTGTTCTGAAAAATATTTCAAACACATCAAAGGAAAACATGGTTTTGTTGGAAAATTTCATGAGCTTTCCAAAATGTATTTTTGCGAATTTTTCTGTTTCCAAAAAGGTCCCTAATACTCTGTTTTCTGTTCTGTTTTTAAAGAGAAAAGGACTCTTTTGCAATTTCCAAAAGTTCCAGGGGGTTATTCGAAAAACCGCCTTTTCTTTTCCTTCCTCTTTCTTCTCCGGCCAGAAGGACGCCGGCAGCTTCGAGGTGTCCCTTGCCACCTCCTGCTTCCGACGTGGTGAGAGGGTGAGGACCCCCTCAGGAGCCTTCCGGATCGTTTGCATCCCCGCAGAACCCCCCTCCTCGCGTGACATCTCCCTCTGCTCCTCTCTGCCGAAACCGAAACCCTAGCCGCCGGAGTTCTCGCCGTCGCTGCCGTTTCGTCAACTCCCGAGCCCCGACGAGTAGCTCAACCGCACTTTCGTCCCTCTCTGCACCCTCTCGGCCAAGGAATCGAGCTGGGATGGCTTCGGCGAGGAGATCGCCGCCGTCTTCTTCTGCGCCGGCCGCCGGACTTCGAGCAAGCGCGCGGTCGCGTCCGTGCCTCCCCGACCTCTCAGAGCAGCTCTTCGCGCTCAGGGTGAGCTCCGCGTCCTCCCTATCCTCCTCGTTGAGTTCCCCGTGGTCGTTTTTGTGTTCCTCGCCGGAGACCGACGCGCGCCGCCGCCGTTTAAGCTCGCCGGCAACGTTCCGGTGGCGATTGAGCAGCGGCGCCACCACCTTAACGCTCGCCGCCGTCTCCTCTACACCCTGGAGCATTCCAATTCGTGAATCACTTGCCCAATCGAGCAATTGCTCGCCGGCAGAGAATTTTTGGCCGCCGCTGACGTCATGATGACGTCATGCCGACGTCATCATGGGCCAGCCTCCTGTTTTCTCTGTTTGAGAAAAAGGAATTAAAATGACACGTGGGCCCCACCTTTATTTAATCACAGAAAATGAATGAAATTTGTTTAATTAATAACTTTTGTTTTATAATTCAGAAAAATAAAAGTGAGGTACCAAAATGACCAGAAAAATATTCTCTACTCAAATATGTTATTTCCACCCATGTTTGAGAAAGTCCAAAAATAAGCATTTATTTAATGCTGTTAATTCCTTTAAAAATAGAAAAATAAGTTTTTATTCAATAAAATTAGAAAATTAAAAGTTATATGCCAAATTGCTCAAAATGATAAATGCAATCTAGCTATGATGTTTTCAAACCCATTTGAGCTTTTAAAATTGCACTCACTTTCATAATCGTCCGAAACCCCCTCCGGGGTCTATTTCGGACTAATTCCACTAAAAATGTTTAGCTGACATACGAACCCTAGCAACCCAACGAACATGTCTAGGGCTTTATTTCAGTGCATTAATCTGGTCATGCATGCATATTGTGCATTGCATCGATGCCATGGTTGATTGTTCTTCTCTTTCGGTGTTGTTTCCCTCTCGATAGAACGTGACTCCGAAGTGAAGGCCAACGAATCCATGGCGAATACTTGATCCTAACCGACAAGTCAAGCACTTATTCCAGAAGATCTTTATCTGGTTTTCTTATAACCAAGGCAAGCATAACCTCTTATCTGCTCATATATGCTTTCGAACAACATTTGGATCTCGTATTTTGCAATCGATTCCAAAGTATTTGATGCTAGTAGACATAGTTCACCTATATGCTGCATTGCCTCAATATCCTGATCCACTGCTCCTAGCCGCCATAGATTTGCTTGTGCGCATCGCCAGAGCCTCATATCTGCTTCGCTTAGCTTTACATGTTTGATACCTCTGCTCCATCCGGTTGATGAATCAGAGTTACGATAACCTAGTATGATATGATGACGTGGTGAGATGAGCACTGTGTGGTTAACTTGACTAAGGCTTGGACGGGAGGCCACTTGGAAAGTGGTTGTTTGTCCTGTACTTGCCAACCCTAGGAGTAAGGTCTCGCCGCGGAAACCAAGACTGAGCGTGCAACCACACGCGCGAGCCAATGAACCTCGCTCGACTAACTAACTTGTTTGGCCACATCCATGAGTCACGTAGTTTGCTATTTCCATCCGCGTGTGAGTCAGAAAACGATTTGGAGAAAAACTAGGGCGTGACCGGGACAAGTGATGGACGTACACGGATCTTGATCCCGACTCACAGAACATGTGCCGTCAGGAGGTGGCCAACTCCCTGTTGACGGGGTGGCCCTGTTTGGGATGACTCATGGATAGGGTCGAGCAAGGTAAAGGTCGAAGCCAACCACACTCTGCCGGCACATCGTCGGAATTGTGCCAATAGCTTGGCATTAAGAGTCGGATGGTACGTGTGGGTAAAGTGTACCACCCTGCAGGGATAAATCTTTCGGAAAGCCGTGTCCACGGTTATGGACGACTTGGTGAAAGTCACGGGGTCATAGATAACTTGAAAGTGGCGTAAAAGATGTTGGCAATGAATGAAGGGTGCCTCCCCGGAGATGCCGGGAGGGGTGACCCTTGTAGCATGTGAGGTGCTGGAAAATGAATTTGGTGGTCTCAAAAGATGATGATCTACAAGAGTTGAGTCCTTTCTCATCTGTTTTGAAAACCCTCTACAAGACGTGCTATTCTTCCTCGATTTGGAAAACAAACATTGCTTTACGCAAATCAGCCTTCATAAAACCCTTTATGAAAATAGCAGATATATAATAGGTTAACTAAGTCTTGTTGAGTACCTCCCGTACTCAGGTTTGTTTAATTTTGGTTCAGGAGAAGATCTCACTTCAGTGGTGATTCAACGTGGACATCGACGAGTAGTTTGGGGTTCCCAGGTAGCAGCCTGGAATCTATGGGCTGGGACGTCGCCTTATGTTGCGGCCTCTTAGGCCTTTTTGGTTCTTGTTGATTAGCAACATAATTTGCCTTCCGTTGTCTGATGTAATGTTGGGTCGTGTGACCTCTGTTTGTAAGCTATACTCTAGTAACATCTGTTTAATACAATTTCTATGTTTAGAGTACTGCTTTGATCGGTTGTTGGTTTCGAGCTCATTGTTATACAGTTCTGGCTATGCCTGCATAGTTGTCGCCGTTGAGGGGTTGTGGAGACGATGATCCATGTCCGAGCCCGCCTGTCGATGTGATCGGCCTGGGGCGAGGTAACCCCAGTAACCCTCGATTGTTGTTGCACTTTCTGGACACATAGCATCTCTGTATAGCTTTGGTCCCGTTTCCTCCAGTTTCATTCGATTCGTGGACGCTTGATATGCATAGTTGGTTATGACTAGCATGGATACAAGGAGTAGTAGACTGGGGATCCGGACTACGTGCCGATGAATCCGGTCTGCCTGCCGTTGTTTGTTGCGGCCGGGGCTAGTAACCCTGAAGCCCTTGTGAGTCCATGTCTAGGAGCACATAACAGTATGTATATCTCTGGGTCCGGGGTCGTGACAAGTTATGGTATCAGAGCAGGACTGCCTGTAGGAAAACCTTACTGCTTGGTCGATGTCGAGTCTAGTGTTTGGGAAAACTACTTTGAAACCTCAAATGAGTTGTGAAAACCTTCTTAGGATTCTTTTTACTCCTTACCAGGCATCGCTCTAATTCTGGGTCACCTTACCTGTTTTGATTTGAAAAGGTTTTGCTATCCCTTCTAGTCATTCAAAACCTAGGTGCCTTCTCTGGCAAGGACGTCTTTTACCCAAGTTGACCTAGTTATGAGTTTCTAGATTCGTGTGTGTTCCATATTCCGTTATCTCTTAATATCGGAGATTTCCTTTCCATTCTAATCTCTCAGAGTTGTCCGGATTCCACATTCTTACATGTTCCACAAGTCTGAAATCCTGAACCTCGAGATCTGCTTTTCATCTCGAATGTATTCGTTATCCTCCGTTCAAATTCTTCCGGAGTTGTGTATCTTTTGAAAGAATTTCCGTGATTGCTATCCGTAGTGTCCTTCAAGGCACTAAGATAGTAGTTATTCCTTTCTCAATGTTTTCAACTTAGGACTTGAACCGAAGGTCCCGGAATGTGCTGAACTGCGGTGGGTTGAATCATGTGGGTTTATGACCATGTGATGCTCACACTATCAGTACAGGATGCTGACCTTTAACCCAAGTTCTGTTCCGTTGAATCCTGAGGAATCTGTTCTACCTCGGGATGGCTAGGTAATTTTAACCCTCCTAGCCATAGTCTCTCTCTAGGAATCAAAATGATCACAACAAGAGTGTTCCTGATGATTCCCATAGCTTTGCTCTTGACTCTGTTAAACCTCTCGTTTCAGCATGGGTTCTACAAATGAGTATTACTCTGTGCAATCAGCTTGATCTTAAGATCTCCCCTAAGCGTGATTCTACCTTTCAGTTGCTCTCAAATCTTCATCCGTTGTGATGGACACCAAGTTTCCTATGGGTGTTGGATTCCTCCAATACATTTGCTCTTAGTTCTGTCAAAACATTCCACCTTGGGATGTTAGGAGAAACAAACTCCAGTACCTCGTTCATACTAAGAACCAGGTCAAAGTTTTATAATCCACAGAATAAAGAAGTTTCATTAGCTTCTGTTCTGTTCTACCTTCGAGTGTCACACTCTTTTATATCAAGAGGTTGTGTTAAGTTTCATGGTCTTAATGATGAAGTGATGCTCTCACACATCTTCACACTCCCTTCCTCCAAGCTTTAATGCTTTAGAATGATGTGTCTGTTCATCGATGTGAGCATCAGATTTTCCTAGCAATTCTTATTGCTTCGAAAAATCTAAGAACCATCTGTATCCTTCTTAGCACTATCGGTCACCCGGTCTCTGTTTGAAGTTGACTGTGTTACCAAATCCGTTCCTTCCGGTGCACATCCTCGGTCAGAGAGTTAGGTTTATACCAAAACTCTCAAGACCATATCGGTTGCTTTGAAAAGCAAGCCTCCTTTCAAATTCCTAGACCTAACGGTAGGTTGTGATATTCTGATTGTTTTTCTAGAAGTATCACCAGGTTTTACCTGACCGTGATGTCCACACAAGGGGTACCTGAATTTCTCCTCTCTCCAAGAAACCTTGCTGGATATCCTGGACTAGTTGGTTGAGCTTAATCACTAACTTGGAGAGTTGAAAGGCAAAAGCTCATCCTAACCTGTTCCGCTGGAATGAGATGTCTAGTTCTCATCCTGTTGAAGCATGATAGTATCTCCTTAATGGACATACTATCTTTCCATTCTTGATTTGATTTGGGCTATCGTCAAATCGAGAAAAGATCCAAGGACTATCTTGAGGGTGTTTTCACCCTTAGTGTTTTGCTCAAGTACACCTTCATGTCCTTTGGTCTGACCAATATTCTGCCTTGTTCATATAGCATATGAATCCCTCTTCTTGGAGTGTTTTGATAAGTGTGTTGTTGAGCCCATCAATGACATTCTTATATCTCCAAGTCGCAAGAGGTTCATGTTGAACACTTGGCATTAATGTTGGAAATTCTCGAGAACCATCTTTGTGTCATCACGAAGTTGTGTTCTAGATGTTTGAAGTCACTTACTCTGGTTCATGTGTTTATGGTGAAGGTTTTTGCCATGGATCTGGGAAGAGTTTTCTTGTTTCCTCGGGAATCATCCCAAGTCAGTTATGCATGTGTGGACCTACTGGAAGAAGTGCATCCACACTAAGCCACCGACTGGCCATTTGTGAAAGAGAAGAAGTTTCAGAACTTCGTTATCTTTGTATCATCTTTCCCACAGGGACTCGGATGTGTTTCGTCGCAAGTAATTCATGTAGGTGCAACCGTCTTTCGCAAGTTGCTAACACATGAATTTTGCAATCTCACTCATCTTCTTGAGCTTGACATCGTAGTCCATACCTTGAGAATCCAGCATATGTATGCTGTTGGTAACCGGTGCAGTCTCTTCGCTCAAACATACCGAGTCTGAGTTATCGACCCACTAACCAGAGCTGAATCTCAAGCAACAATGATGGTTAGTGTTTCCTCAAGAGTATTGAATCAGGTCTTTTAAAAATCCGGCATGGTTGATGTTGTAGTTGACACAATTAGCCGGAAGGCCTAATGTCATATCTCTTTGAATCCGTAAGAACCGCCACTCTCCGTGAGAATTCTTGTGTGGTTAATCCTAACAAGTTTTCCTCCCCGTTCTTCCAAACCGGAGTTTAACTTCCACTTGATGACCTATTGAAGGCTTATGTAAGCTGGATATTGGTGCCGGGAACGTCAAGAAGACCTTGGAAGTTGTTTTGTCCAATATCTCTCCGTTGAACCTCCAAACCTTTTTCTTAATGGAAACAAGTTCACCATGAAAACATCTCTTGGTCTTTTGCAACCGCCATGGATCAGTTTCTTTTTTCAAGTTGTTTAAACTTGAAGTTCTGTTCATCCCACACATTGTGTGAATTTGTCAGTTACTTCAGCCATGGGATCTTAACCATGTAGTAGACGTATTGCTACGTCCAAACCACAATAGGAAAGAGATTCCTTATTCCTTCCGGTGTTTAAACCCTCATTGGTTACCCATCCTTATGGTGTGATCAAGAAATTCCTCCTTTGTTACGGTGTTCCAACATCCTTTGGTTACTCATCATCTGAAGTGAAGTAACATCCCGATCCTTGAGAAAGTTTTCGACAAACTTTAATGGAATGAAAGTTCCCTCATCTTTCGTGTCCACTCCGAAGAGTGAACATGATCATGTATCAAATCTTCTCGGACACACGAATTATAGTGTTTTCTTGTGTTCTCCCTTGTATACGGATATTGCGTTGTGATATCCCAGACAATCCTTTCCATCTTGGTATTCTGTTTTAAAAAAAAACCTCTATGTCACAAGTTGTCCAACCTATCTTTTCCAAAAGGATTTAAAGTCTTGTGCAAAGCTCTTATTCAAAATCCTTTCAAGACCAATCGTCCGCAAACTTGAAACCATCTTCTATTCCCTCCGTTATCTTGATGTGTTTCACGCACGTTAACTCAAAAGTTCTTTATGAACATTCATGTCCTGAGTTATCCATGAGATACTCGATCTTCGTGAAGATCATTTCCTAAGAGTTTCCCTCTTACCTAGGTGTATCCGTTCAATACTTCAAGATGCTACGGATCAACCTCTTCAGAAGAGAACCGTAAGGTTCGAGAAGATCGTTCAAAATCGGTGTTCCTTCTTTCTTCTCCTTCGGGAATCTCGGGACGAGATTCTTGTAAGGGGGGTAGATTTGTAACATCCCTAATTTTTGCTACCAAAGGGTTGTGGTGTTGTGTTCATCTCATACATGCATGAAAACAATAATTTAAACCATGTTTGAACCAATTTAAAATTTGAATTTAAATGGTTTCAGAAAAATCTCCCAAAAAGTACTTATTTTGGTTCTCAAAATCTTGTTCTGAAAAATATTTCAAACACATCAAAGGAAAACATGGTTTTGTTGGAAAATTTCATGAGCTTTCCAAAATGTATTTTTGCGAATTTTTCTGTTTCCAAAAAGGTCCCTAATACTCTGTTTTCTGTTCTGTTTTTAAAGAGAAAAGGACTCTTTTGCAATTTCCAAAAGTTCCAGGGGGTTATTCGAAAAACCGCCTTTTCTTTTCCTTCCTCTTTCTTCTCCGGCCAGAAGGACGCCGGCAGCTTCGAGGTGGCCCTTCCCACCTCCTGCTTTCGACGTGGTGAGAGGGTGAGGACCCCCTCAGGAGCCTTCCGGATCGGTTGCATCCCCGCAGAACCCCCCTCCTCGCGTGACATCTCCCTCTGCTCCTCTCTGCCGGAACCGAAACCCTAGCCGCCGGAGTTCTCGCCGTCGCTGCCGTTTCGTCAACTCCCGAGCCCCGACGAGTAGCTCAACCTCACTTTCGTCCCTCTCTGCACCCTCTCGGCCAAGGAATCGAGCTGGGATGGCTTCGGCGAGGAGATCGCCGCCGTCTTCTTCTGCGCCGGCCGCCGGACTTCGAGCAAGCGCGCGGTCGCGTCCGTGCCTCCCCGACCTCTCAGAGCAGCTCTTCGCGCTCAGGGTGAGCTCCGCGTCCTCCCTATCCTCCTCGTTGAGTTCCCCGTGGTCGTTTTTGTGTTCCTCGCCGGAGACCGACGCGCGCCGCCGCCGTTTAAGCTCGCCGGCAACGTTCCGGTGGCGATTGAGCAGCGGCGCCACCACCTTAACGCTCGCCGCCGTCTCCTCTACACCCTGGAGCATTCCAATTCGTGAATCACTTGCCCAATCGAGCAATTGCTCGCCGGCAGAGAATTTTTGGCCGCCGCTGACGTCATGATGACGTCATGCCGACGTCATCATGGGCCAGCCTCCTGTTTTCTCTGTTTTAGAAAAAGGAATTAAAATGACACGTGGGCCCCACCTTTATTTAATCACAGAAAATGAATGAAATTTGTTTAATTAATAACTTCTGTTTTATAATTCAGAAAAATAAAAGTGAGGTACCAAAATGACCAGAAAAATATTCTCTACTCAAATATGTTATTTCCACCCATGTTTGAGAAAGTCCAAAAATAAGCATTTATTTAATGCTGTTAATTCCTTTAAAAATAGAAAAATAAGTTTTTATTCAATAAAATTAGAAAATTAAAAGTTATATGCCAAATTGCTCAAAATGATAAATGCAATCTAGCTATGATGTTTTCAAACCCATTTGAGCTTTTAAAATTGCACTCACTTTCATAATCGTCCGAAACCCCCTCGGGGGTCTATTTCGGACTAATTCCACTAAAAATGTTTAGCTGACATACGAACCCTAGCAACCCAACGATCATGTCTAGGGCTTTATTTCAGTGCATTAATCTGGTCATGCATGCATATTGTGCATTGCATCGATGCCATGGTTGATTGTTCTTCTCTTTCGGTGTTGTTTCCCTCTCGATAGAACGTGACTCCGAAGTGAAGGCCAACGAATCCATGGCGAATACTTGATCCTAACCGACAAGTCAAGCACTTATTCCAGAAGATCTTTATCTGGTTTTCTTATAACCAAGGCAAGCATAACCTCTTATCTGCTCATATATGCTTTCGAACAACATTTGAATCTCGTATTTTGCAATCGATTCCAAAGTATTTGATGCTAGTAGACATAGTTCACCTATATGCTGCATTGCCTCAATATCCTGATCCACTGCTCCTAGCCGCCATAGATTTGCTTGTGCGCATCGCCAGAGCCTCATATCTGCTTCGCTTAGATTTACATGTTTGATACCTCTGCTCCATCCGGTTGATGAATCAGAGTTACGATAACCTAGTATGATATGATGACGTGGTGAGATGAGCACTGTGTGGTTAACTTGACTAAGGCTTGGACGGGAGGCCACTTGGAAAGTGGTTGTTTGTCCTGTACTTGCCAACCCTAGGAGTAAGGTCTCGCCGCGGAAACCAAGACTAAGCGTGCAACCACACGCGCGAGCCAATGAACCTCGCTCGACTAACTAACTTGTTTGGCCACATCCATGAGTCACGTAGTTTGCTATTTCCATCTGCGTGTGAGTCAGAAAACGATTTGGAGAAAAACTAGGGCGTGACCAGGACAAGTGATGGACGTACACGGATCTTGATCCCGACTCACAGAACAGGTGCCGTCAGGAGGTGGCCAACTCCCTGTTGACGGGGTGGCCCTGTTTGGGATGACTCATGGATAGGGTCGAGCAAGGTAAAGGTCGAAGCCAACCACACTCTGCCGGCACATCGTCGGAATTGTGCCAATAGCTTGGCATTAAGAGTCGGATGGTACGTGTGGGTAAAGTGTACCACCCTGCAGGGATAAATCTTTCGGAAAGCCGTGTCCACGGTTATGGACGACTTGGTGAAAGTCACGGGGTCATAGATAACTTGAAAGTGGCGTAAAAGATGTTGGCAATGAATGAAGGGTGCCTCCCCGGAGATGCCGGGAGGGGTGACCCTTGTAGCATGTGAGGTGCTGGAAAATGAATTTGGTGGTCTCAAAAGATGATGATCTACAAGAGTTGAGTCCTTTCTCATCTGTTTTGAAAACCCTCTACAAGACGTGCTATTCTTCCTCGATTTGGAAAACAAACATTGCTTTACGCAAATCAGCCTTCATAAAACCCTTTATGAAACTAGCAGATATATAATAGGTTAACTAAGTCTTGTTGAGTACCTCCCGTACTCAGGTTTGTTTAATTTTGGTTCAGGAGAAGATCTCACTTCAGTGGTGATTCAACATGGACATCGACGAGTAGTTTGTGGTTCCCAGGTAGCAGCCTGGAATCTATGGGCTGGGACGTCGCCTTATGTTGCGGCCTCTTAGGCCTTTTTGGTTCTTGTTGATTAGCAACATAATTTGCCTTCCGTTGTCTGATGTAATGTTGGGTCGTGTGACCTCTGTTTGTAAGCTATACTCTAGTAACATCTGTTTAATACAATTTCTATGTTTAGAGTACTGCTTTGATCGGTTGTTGGTTTCGAGCTCATTGTTATACAGTTCTGGCTATGCCTGCATAGTTGTCGCCGTCGAGGGGTTGTGGAGCCGATGATCCATGTCCGAGCCCGCCTGTCGATGTGATCGGCCTGGGGCGAGGTAACCCCAGTAACCCTCGATTGTTGTTGCACTTTCTGGACACATAGCATCTCTGTATAGCTTTGGTCCCGTTTCCTCCAGTTTCATTCGATTCGTGGACGCTTGATATGCATAGTTGGTTATGACTAGCATGGATACAAGGAGTAGTAGACTGGGGATCCGGACTACGTGCCGATGAATCCGGTCTGCCTGCCGTTGTTTGTTGCGGACGGGGCTAGTAACCCTGAAGCCCTTGTGAGTCCATGTCTAGGAGCACATAACAGTATGTATATCTCTGGGCCCGGGGTCGTGACAGCAATCCCGGCAACTCCCGAGGAATCCAGCAGCGAGGAAGAGTCGGATGCCTGAAGAAGCTGCCTGGTCCTGAGTAGGAGATGGAAAAAATAGAAGCATTATTGTTCTTACAATGTAAACCTTATTGTAATTCTTTCTATTCTTTTGTATAAATAAGTACTCCACTTTTGCAGTTAAATTATTAAGTCTTTGCAAGTTTTCCGGGTTTTTATTCTTTTATCTAAGTTCTCTGGTTTATATGTCTTAACTGTCCTTAGTGTTTGAAATGGATCGATAGTATCTAATCTCTATGCCAAGTGACTGGGTATAACCATCAGTCGAAACTCAGAAACATGGATCATACTAAAGGCATTTTTACTTACTAGCTCCAGTGACCTAACATAAAAACAATCAGATAATACTTAGAGAAAAGTAAGGATTTTTGCATGAAATTCAGGCACGCAGGCACAATCTAGGTTTCCTTAAGCCTCCTTAGGCTGAAAATCATTCAGTTTTTTTTAACTCCGAGCACGCAGGCACAATTCGGGTTAACATTGAGTATTTTGAAAGATCATTGGGGAATAGATAAGGCGGACTTATGCTTTGTATGAAAACAGATAAAACAGTAATGCATGAATTTCGACAACTTTATTTCATAATCTCAAAGATGTTTACATAGAAATTGAACTAAGTGTAGAAAATACGTAACTGCTGGATGCTCCGGGGCCTTTTTGTCTCTCCTAGCTCAACATCTATCTTTCTATTTCTTTTGCGATTCGGACGCTTCGGATCATCTTCCGTGTCTCGAATATCTACAAGATAATAAGGTCCATTTTTCATAGCCTTGCTAATGACAAATGGTCCCTCCCAGACCGGGGCTAACTTGTGCTACCTTTCTTGCACCAATCTTAGCACTAGGTCACCTTCTTTGAAAGATCGATGCATGATTTTCCGACTATGGTAGCGTCTCAATCCTTGCTGATAAATGGCGGATCTTAGAAGCACAAGGTCTCGTTCTTCTTTTAAAAGATCGACGGCATCCTGTCGAGCACATTCGGCATCCGAGTCATCGTAAGCCTGCACTCTTTGGCTATCATGGAGCATGTCCGTTGGAAGCATTGCTTCTGCACCGTAAACTAAGAAAAACAGGGTTTGCCCTGTTGATCTATTTGGCGTCGTTCCAATACTCCAAAGCACGGAAGGTAATTCTTCTACCCATGCTCCAGCTTCTCTATGAAGAGGAGATTCGAGTCTTGGGCGTATTCCTTGTAGGATTGAGCTATTCATTCTTTCAACCTGCCCATGGGATTGTGGGTGAGCCACCGATGCAAGGTCTAGGCGTATTCCCGTTTGTGGACAATATTTTGCCAACTCTCCAATAGAGAAATTTGTCCCGTTGTCGGTGATTATGCTGTGTGGAACGCCATATCTCATGACTACGTCAATGATGAAGTTTCTGGCGGTCACACCGTCAAGTTTTTTGATGGGTTTTGCCTCCACCCACTTGGTATACTTATCTACTGCAACGAGTAGATGTATGAGTCCGCCTCTTGAAGTTTTGAATGCTCTCATCATATCTAGCCCCCAGACCGCGAATGGCCATGTGATAGGGATAGTTTTGAGTGCTTGGGCTGACATATTCGGCTGCTTGGCGTAATACTGACATCCGGCACATGTGTTTACTATGTGTTCGGCATCTGTCTTGGCTGTTAGCAAAAACAATCCTGCACGGAATGCTTTCTTAACTATGCTTTTTGATTGAGCATGATGTCCGCAATCCCCTGCATGGATTTCTTGCAGTATTTCTCGGTCTTCTTCTGGCGAAATACATCACCGAAAGATTCCGGTAGTGCTCGTTTATACAGGCAACCATTGATTACCGTGTATCCTTTGCATCGACGTTTTATTTGTCTTTGCAAGACCTCGTCTGCTCCATCCGGGTACTTCTGATCTACTAAGAAGTTTAAATATGGAATTGTCCAATCCAGATTAACGAGCAGGACTTCAATTGACTCGGACACAAGAGGATAATCAACATATCCACCTTTTATCGATGGTTTATGCAAATGTTGGAAAAACACACATGGTGGTAGGGTTTTCACTCTTTCCGAGCTCATATGGGCTAATGCATCCGCGTTCCAATTTCTTCCCTTTTGACGTGAAGTACTTCAAGTCCCAGGAAGCAAATAGCAAACTCGTCCACCGTTCTTCGATATTCGGCCATGATGGGGCTTTTGGCGTCCCATGTTTGGTTGAGTTGGTGTTGTACCAAATCTGAGTCGCCATAGCATAATATGCATTTCACACCTATTTCTTTTGCAATGTGCAAGCCATGAAGCAAAGCTTTGTATTCTGCCACATTATTGTTGGCGTTGAAGTGTATTTGTAATACATACTCCATAGTATCTCCTTTTGGGGATTTTAGCACGACACCAGCTCCAGCGCCTTCCTTCATATTGGATCCATTATTCCGACTCCAGCATTGGTGTGTTTTCCATTGCTTCTGTCCAATCAGCGATGAAATATGCCAACGCCTGGGATTTAATTGCCGTCCGGGGTTGGTACTTAATGTCGAACGCAGCCAGCTCGATGCCCCATTTAGCTACTCGGCCTGTTGCGTCCGCATTGTTAATTATATCCCCTAGTGGTGCTTTACATACCACTGTTATGGAATGTCCTTGGAAATAATGGCGGAGTTTTCGAGATGCGAAAAACACGCCATATGCCAGCTTTTGATAGTGTGGGTACCTTTGTTTGGATTCGGAAAAAACTTCGCTTATATAATATACCGGATGTTGATCTGGTATGCTTTGCTCTTCTTTCCGCCTTTCCACAACTATCACAGCGCTAATAACCTTGTTTGTTGCTGTGAGATACAGTAACATGGGTTCGTCTTTTGGTGATGCCAAAATCGGAGCTTTCATCAAGGTTTCTTTTAGCTGGGTTAATGCTTTGTCCGCCTCTTCTGTCCACTCAAATTTGTCGGATTTCTTCAACAATTTGTATAATGGCAGAGCTTTGTCTCCTAGCCGGCTTATAAACCTGCTGACGGCGGCTGCAGAACCCGTCAATCTTTGTACATCTTTTAAGCACGTAGGCCTTGTGATGTTTAATATTGCCTTGATCTTTTCGGGTTTACTTTTGTTCCTCTGTGAGAAACAATAAAACCCAGAAGTTTTTCTGAGGGAACCCCGAATCCGCACTTTAATGGAATCAACTTCATTTTATAAGTGCGCAAATTTTCGAAGGTTTCTCGCAAATATTCAAGGAGTGTGTATTTTTCCTTGGAAATGACGGCAATATCGTCCACGTAAACATGAACATGTTTGCCAATCTGACTATGCAAACATCGTTGCATGCAACGCTGGTAAGTTGCACCTGCGTTCTTCAGGCCAAAAAACATGGTTATGTCATAGTATGTTCCATACGGGGTTATGAAGGAAGTTTTGATTTGATCCTCTTCCCTCAAACGTATTTGATGGTACCCGGAATAAGCATCCAAAAAGCATAAAAGCTCAGAGCCAGTAGTGGCATCTATTATTTGATCGATTCGTGGTAATGCGAACCTATCTTTTGGACACAACTTGTTCAGGCCGGTGTAATCTATACACATTGTAAGAACAATACTATCTTTCTTCGAGACTAATACTGGGTTCGCAGACCATTCAGTATGTATAACTTCCCGGATAAAATAAGCTGCTAATAGCCGGATGATTTCCTTGCCAATAGCCTTCCGTCTTCTTCCGTCAAATCAACGGAGACCTTGTTTGACGGGTTTAGATCCTGGAATCATCTTGAGTTGATGCTCAGAAAGTTCCCTGGGTACACCTGGCATGTCCGCAGGACACCAGGCAAAGACATCCCAGTTCTCACGGAGGAACTCGATGAGCGCGCTTTCCTATTTGTCGGTCATCCCTGTCCCCACTACGACAAATTTTGTCGGATCTTTTGGATCGAGGATAACCTGTCTTGTATTCTCGGAAGTTTTGAAACTATCTGCGGGCTTCCGGCTTTCTTTTCCTGCCGGCATTTCTGTCGGCGATACTTGTTTTGCCAACTCTTTCAATTCCTCCTTTGCTATCACTTTTTCTGCGCAAATGGCGTTTCCTTTTTCCAGCTCGTTTGCCAACTTGAAGTCTCCTGATATGGTGATTACTCCTTCTTTTGGCCCTGGCATCTTCAGCTTGTTATAAATATAACATGATCTTGCCATGATTTGGTGAAAGTTGGACGTCCGAGAATTGCGTGGTATACGCTCTCGAACGGCACGACCTCGAAAGAGATTTTTTCCTGTCGAAAGTGCTCTCTTTCTCGAAAGGTTACGTCTAGGGAAATTTCTCCTAGGGATTGTGCTTGTCTGCCAGGAACGATGCTGTTGAAACGTATGTTGCTATGATTGAGCTGGGTCTCGGTGATTCGCAGATTTTTTAGTGTATCCAGGTACATTATGTTAATGCTGGATCCTCCATCCATCAACACTCTTTTTAGCCTAGTGTTTTGAACAATAGGGCTTACAATTAGAGCTTGTGTACTGGGTTCTGGGATATTTCCGGGATGATCGGACTAATCCCAGGTAATTGGTGTATTCGAGTACTTCAAAAATTTGGGGGTTGGTGGAACAACCGCGTTTATTTCTCGAAGTGTCCTCTTTGCCACCTTTGCTGAGGGAGTTGCGAGGAAAGTTAAATTGCATTCTCCATCGACTCTCGAGAACTTTGGTTCGCCTTTTCGCTGTTGTTCCTGGATTTTTTTGTGAGTGTCCGATTCACTGTCTTCTTTTTCAGCTTCTGGCTTTTGCTTGGAGAATTTCCTCTTAGAGTACTTCCTCTTGTTCCCGGATCCTGCACTGCCTTTCATGTGCTTATTAAGCCGGCATTGTGCGTTAGTTTGGGTGGATTTCCCAAATTGCGAATGGTGGACACAGTTCTCCGACTTAATCTTTTCCCACTCTTCCTTTGTGTAGGAGATAGGTTCTGTGTTTCTTCCTTTCCATTTGCTTCCATTATCCTTTCCAAAGGCTAGGTTAACTTCTTTGGGCTTTGGCTGTGTTTCTGGATTAGCTTTTTTCTCAGAACGAGGTATCTTTTTGGCCTGAGCCAAAGAGTCGATACTTCCACCTCTCGCTCTGATGTCATCTTCGGCCGCTGCATGCTCATTTACGGTTGTAAGCATATATCTGAGATCTTTGTGCTTCTTTGAACCAACCATGAATGGTACGAGGTCGTGTTTTAAGCCATTGACAAAAGCATGCATTGCTTGTACATCACTTACTCCAGAGCAGCTGTTCTTCATCGCAGTCCATCTTGAGATGAAATCCACATATGGCTCATCTTGAAACTGGGTGCAGCGGTTTAGCTGGTTGATGCTGTTGGGGCGTTTGTAAGTTCCCCGAAAATGCTGAGCAAAAACTCTAGCCATATCATCCCAGCTATCTATGGTTCTTGACGGAAGCTCGTTAATCCAATCTCTGGCTCCATCCAGTAACATTAGGGGGAGGAATTTTACCGCCTCTATATCTGTCCCCTTGTTGATCTGGACGGATGTATAATAGTCTGAGAGCCAGGTATCCGGGTTTGTACTGCCGGTATACTTTTGATATGTTAGACAAACTTTGGCAAAGCCAGAATGTAGAGTTATTCTTCGGATCCTGTCGGTGAAACACTTAGGTCCAAAGTATAGATCATATCTTTCCGCTTTATCAGCGTGAACGGAATATCTGCCGGATGAATGGATAGAAGGGATCTGCTCCTTTCTTGTCCATTGTCGCGCGAGAGCACTTTTCCGGGATTATTCCTATTTCCTCCGTTATCGTGTCCTTTGGAATAAGGTGGAGTTCTGCTCCTGTGTATTTCCGTATTCCTAGGAGGGGTATGGGATCTCTCACGCCTGTGAGGAATATCGTATCTTTCGGCTTTTTCAGCAGGGCGTCTTGGAGGCGGCATTGCTTTTCCGTCTTTCCGGTTCTGTTCCTTCGGCTTTTGTTACTTGCTTTTGCCAGGCAGGGTTTTGGAACCGTTCCTTCGGCTGCAATACTTCCGGTCTTACGATTCCGGGTAACTGTGTAGGTTTTATGCCAGATCTATTCCTTCTCTCGTACTCCTCAATTTCTTCCCGCTTCAACTTAATGTCAGCCTAGGTTTGTAGGAGATTTTCCCGAGTTCTGAATAGATGTTGCTGTTGCCTTTGGAGAGCTTGTCTCCTGGCTTCCAGCACTTCAGGGGGTTCGTGGAGTCCCACTGGTGTTTGAAGTAAATCTCGTTTGTCCTGTTCTGACACTAGTGGAACAGGGATTTCCTTCGTTTTCTTCTCTGCAGACTTGACTCCGCTTCCTCCTCCTACTTCCAGGTTTTCGTTGGCGGGATCCACCAGTTTTTTCTTCCGGAGTTTGTACTGGAGTTTCTTGGCAGCCTTGTTTCTTTTCTTGGAAGATGGAGGTTTTTTACCAGGTTCCTCTTCTGTCAATTCCTTGACATCAGGGTAAGTTGGACTGGTTTCACCGTCCTCTCTTTCCTCATCTCGCGGAGGTGTTTGAGGGTCTTCCTGACTTTCGGCATCCGTGTTTTCAGCCGGTTTTGCCATAAGCACTTCATGGAATCCCTCTTGAAGAGATTTGACCTTTCTTTCGAAAGCGTCTTCATCTTCTTCTTCAGAATCGAGCTAGTCAGATCCGGGTTCTGATTCCAATCTCGCCTCAATGGCGGCTAGCACGGAATCGTCTTCCGAGTTCATCGTTGCATCGACGGATGTCGGATCTTCCACCTCTGATGTGGGATTGTTTTCTTCTGCCTTTTCCACGTGATTGTTTTCGTCCGTGTTTTCGATGATCTCAGATTGCACCATACCAATAAAGTGTGATCTCATTGCAAGCATCTCCGAAGAGGCAACGATTTTGAGCAGGATATTGACAATCCGAGCAAAATCAGGCATCATAGTTTTCTTCACCTAGGTATAGGGAGGGTGGGATAAATCTACTTCCACCACGGAATCCCATTGCCTCTGCAGTTAATCTGATAAAAATGTTTGCACATCCAATCGGTAAAACGCAGGCACTTACCAGATGATTCCGTGCTGGCATGTACGATCCATTGTCGAGGAAGCGCCCGACGTCGTTGTCGAATTCCAAGCTTCCGACAGTTATGGTACTGCCGATTCCACCGAGTATCCTCGATCGAAACATAACGCCTGACGCCGCTGTCCCCACGGTGGGCGCCAACTGTCGAGACATCGTAGTAGGGTTCGTAGACGGGGGTGCCATGAGCCTACGGGTAGAGACGTGGGGGGAATGTGGTAGTATGACAACCAGGGACACCAAAGTTTACCCAGGTTCGGTACATCGCAACTAGGCGGCGTTCCTACTCCTGCAATCTCACTAAATCAGGGCTGAAGCCTGAAGTATACAGAGTACAACGTGAGTTTGGGTTTGCTAACTCGACGAGGATCCACGTCTCAACGAGTTGGCTTCTAGCTAAATTGTCTGTCTATTTCTTCTCTCCCGTCCGGCTTTATATAGATAACCGGATTAGGGCTTACAAAAAGGAAACCTAGAAGACTACGGTAAGCTTCTAACTTGGCAGGCAAGAGTCCGCCTTCTACTCCAAGCCGCACCACATGGGCCGTGGTCCGGGTTCTTCTAGAATCCGGCTTCTGCGCGTCAGCTTACTGGTCCGCCTAATGGACTATGATCCATTACCAATCAGGTCACCCTGGTAATCCGGCTCTTTAGGACAATGCCGGATATACCCCTAATCAGCATATATCCGACACTAGCATTCGATACTTTGCCTACTTTATTTGTAAATATGTATTAGCTAGATAAAATGCCAGCAAGTTATCTGTTTATGATTTGGCGTTTATTGTTGCTGCTTTGAGACACGATAGGTGTTATAACTTTGGCGCTTTGATTGCTTACCGTCTCTCATATAACCGTGAGAAGGGCGGAGTTTGTGGAGGTCTTATTGCCTCGCGCTTGCTAGCTTTGCACGGTTTGGAGCCACACCCTCTAGACTTTCAGTTTCCTATAGAGAGGCTTAATCTTGTTTCCATGGTTCAACATAAGTTTCTTTCTACCCATGCTTACTTACATAATTTATCTTTTGAATTAACTTTATCCAAACAATCAGGGTGGAGAGTTGTTAAAACTATTAGAGAAGTACTTTTGCCTGGACCTCTTTTGTTTGATCTTAATAACAGGCAAGGATGGGAGCTTTCTGAGAGTGAGATGGACACATACCTTGAGCATCACCCCCAGCAAGGGGAGGATGCCGACGAGGGGGGCGATGGTGATTTCATCCAGCCCTACGACACCACGGGGATTCCAAACCAGCACCCCGGTTATGACTATGCGCCGACTGCTTCATCTTCTTCTTATGCGCCCGAGTACAACCACGCGAGGGACGACCCGCCGCAGTGGGGATATTTCCTGTGCTTTGATTGATCTCCACTTAGGCCAAAAGGCTAAGCTTGGGGGGAGGTATACCGAGATCACACTCATTTATATAACATGTTCGGTCGGTTCTTTGTATATCCATGTTTTTTTTTCTTTCGTTTGTTTTAGTTTCTTTTTGTTTCTTTTGTTTGTTTTAGTTTCTTTCTCTTATTTTGTTTTTTTTGTTTTGTTCTCGCTTTCCAAAACACAAGAAGACCAAAAAGATTTATTTTGTTTCTTTAGTTGGTTTGCTTTATCTTTTAGTTGCATTTTAATATTCAAAAATCCAAAAATATTTTGCTTTGTTTGCTTGTTCTCTTTCTGTTCTTGTTTTAATTGAGAAACCTAAAAATATTTGTTGTTCTTCTTTGGTTTTGTAAAGTTTGTTGAAGAGTTCAACAGTCGTCCGTGATTCCATCGGAGCTTGGTTTTCATTATATATTATTCGAGCCACAAGTGAAGAGCAATGATTACGATATACGACAATTCAAGATGTGGTGAGAGGCTGGTATGAATTCTATTTGCTTTCATTTTTGTAGATATATCCATCTATGTGAGCATGCTTAGTTTGTTCGTATAAGATATATGTGACTTAATGGCTGCTTAATAGTTCATGCTCTCACATGTTTTGTTCCAATTTATTAATGGTAAATGACATGTCATATAAATATTTGTTTGCATTGTTCTATTCATAGAAGGACATGATATTGTGGTAGCCTCCTCTGACTGTTTCATTTGAATCGACTTGGCACATGCTCACGCATGCTAAGACTGAAAACAAAAGGTCAATAAGCCTCGATGATTTAGTTTTCCTCAGAGTTCTAGTATCAATTTTATGCCTCGGTTAATTTTACATTGTCGCAAACATGATTATGATAGTTGTTGCTCTCTTGATTGTCGCTCCCTATCTATTTGCTAGCCTTCGCCTGTACTGAGTATGAGCTCTACTCATGCATCCAACTCCCAAGAAACCAAAGTTTGCCAAATGTGTCCACCATACCTACCTATATGTGGTATTTAACCGCCACTCCAAGTAAATTGCTCATGTGCTACCTTTAAAACATGCTAAAAATTATTCCTGTTTTGTGCCCCTGTTTTAGCTCATGAGGACGTAAATGGAGAATCTTTATCTCACTTGTTGATTGGATTTCACACCCTGGACTAGTGGCTTCATCCGCTTATCCAAATGATAGAAGAGCTGGCAGCGGGGTGCCCAGCCCCAAATTAATACACACAAATTCTTTTCACTCTTTTGCCCCTGATTTATCAGTCAAAGCATAATTGTGTAAACAAAAGAGAAAGAGGGATAACCTTCTACCCAGATGTGTCCTTCACATGGGAGCCGCTCTTGTGAATCTAGTTGGCTTGTGACGTACTGTATTGTATGTTTACTATTCGTTGACATAAGCATACACCTCTCTCAAAATGTTTTCAATACCTCTGTTTAATAAAATAAAAAGATCTAGCGCATGAGTGATCCATGCTTCCCTCTGCGAAGGGCTTTTCTTTTACTTTTATGTTGAGTCTCCGCCATATTCTTTGAGCACTTTCTTGAGAGCACAATGGTCATTATTAGTGTGATGTGTTTGTCCCAAAGTACGGTTGATTGTGGTATAACTTTGATACTTGTATCTTTGATATCTTTACTTCTATTCTTCCCTTGAACTTCAGGGGTGCCCTGACATTTATGTTTTCCCCGCAATTAAGGGCAAGCGAGAAACCACTTTATCAGATCCTATTATGAATACTTCAATATTGCAAATAGTTATGCTTCATGTTGTTTATTATTAATATGTTTTTATCTTCTCATGGTTTGCATAGCTATTAAGTGACATTATCTTGCATGTATCTTATCATGAGCATAATTAAGTATTTGATCACATAATGAGTATATTTACATCATATGAAAGAAATGTGTTCGTAAAAGTCTATCGCACTCAGTTGTCACTGAATTGCTTGAGGACAAGCAATAAGCTAACCTTGGGGGAGTTGATATGTCGAAAACGTATCTCCTTTTCCGAACACTTTTCTTATTGTTTTCCTCTAAACTTGTGTGTTTTGAATACAGCTAACACGGACTAACGCTGTTTTTAGCAGAATTACTTTGTTGTCTTGTTTTTGTGCAGAAAAATCATCTTTCGGGAAATTGCCCAGAAAAGACCCCATTGGTGTTTTCACCCCGGGAGCCAGAAGGGGGCCAAGAGAGAAGCCACAGGGTGGCCATACCCCCTGGCGCAGATCCCCCTAGGCCGCGCCACCTAGGGGTGTGGGCCCCCAGAGCCCCCTAGGACTCCCCTTTCGACTACAAGTAGCCTCCAACCCTAAAATCGGAGGGGTTTGTCATATTCCAGAGAAACACAACAGAGCGCCACCGCCATCCCGAACCTCGATTCGGGGATCAAAAGTTCCTGTTCTGGCATCCTGCCGGGACGGGAAGTGAAGGAGATCATCGCCATCGTCATCACCAACGCCTCTCCATCGACCATCCATGTTTCTCCCATCCATGTGTGAGTAATTCCCCGTTGTAGGATGAAGGGTATGGTAGGGATTGGATGAGATCGTTCATGTAATAATGTCGTGATTGTTAGGGCATAGTGCCTAGTATCCTCTATTAGTGATATTGACATTGTTGCAACTTGTTATGCTTAATGCTTGCCACTTTGGGCCAGAGTGCCATGATCTCCGATCTGAACATGTTATTGAATCATGATGATAATTATTGTTTCTTGATCATACCTGAAAGTTGTTTACACACATTGTTGTCCGGAACCCGAGGCCCCGAAGTGACAGAAATTGGGACAACCGGAGGGAATGGCTGTGATGTGAGGATCACATGTGTTCACGGAGTATTAATGCTTTGCTCCGGTGTTCTATTAAAAGGGACACCTTAATTACCAGTAGTTCCCTTGAGGCCCCGCTGAAAACAGGCTGGTAGGACAAAAGATGTTGTGCAAGTTCTCATTGCGAGCATGTACGACTATTTATGGAACACATGCCTATGGTTACTTAGTGCTTGGATGCTTTATCATATTTATCCGCAATGCCCATGACTTGATCATTATTTGAACTTTCTTATCCATGCAACGCCCATTCATCCATACCTATGCGTATAGTATTTCATCCTGCTGTTTACTTCAAACACTACTGCTGCTGTTGTTTTCATTCCGCTGCTGCTATTATTTCACTACTGCTGCTACGATAAAATTGTTACTACTCATAATCCACTGCAAACAAAAGTACTTTCAGGTGCAGGTGAATTTACAACTCACTTGTTAAGGCTCACAAATATTCTTTGGCTCCCCTTCAGTCGAATCAATAAATTTGGGTTTTACTTCCCTCGAAGACTGTTGCGATCCACTATACTTGTGGGTCATCAGTTGTCAATCTCACCGGTTTTGCTGAACACAAAGAGGTTAAACATATGGTGTGGAAAACAGTATAAAAGCAGTATGTGAGCAGTATGAGAGCAGTAGGTGTTTTTATCAGTATGAGGAAAAAGGACCGGGGTCCATAGTTCACTAGTGTTGTCTCTCCGTGAAAGATAAATAACATGTGTGGTGAAAAAATTACAGTATAATGAAAACAAGAGCTAAACAGGAATTTTGCAGCAGCTAGAAGAAAAACTAAGAATACTAGCATAGCAAGTATTCAAATGAAAAAGCGGAGCGTGTCTCTCTCCCAAACAAAGAATGCTAGGATCCAACTATATTATTGCAGCAAAGAAAACAAAAGAAAAACAAACAGACGCTCCAAGTAAACTTCATATGATGTGACCGAATAAAAAATATAGTTTCACGAGAAGTGACCTGATAGATAGTTGATAAAGATTGGGATGCCTTGGGCATCCCCAAGCTTAGATGCTTGAGTCTTCTAAAAATATGCTTGGATGAACCGCGGGGGGCATCCCCAATCTTTGACCTTGCACTCTTCGTGATCACATATATCACCTCTTCTCTTGACCCTTAGAAACTTCCTTCACACCACACTCAAACAATAATTCACATTAGAGGGTTAGTGCAACAATTAAAAATCCATTGGTTTTATATGGCACAAGTGTTATTGATACTTTTAAACATTAGCTACAGCAACTGATGTTTCATGAAGCAAAGAAATCCACTTGACATCGCAAAAGAGCAAATGCAAGAAAAATGGTAGAATATGTCAAAACTAGAACTGACTGTAAAGACGAATTTTTTCGAGGCACTTACTTTGCTCAGATCGAAAAACTTAAAGAACGAAAAAGTTGTGCAATCAGCTGAGGAATAAGCACAATATTTTTTCAGATAATTCTGATCTTCCAGGATTTTATATGATTTTTTACGGTGTACAACATAAATTTGTTTCCTGCGCAGAAATCCGAAAACCAACTCAACTCTCGTCAGAAACCTTACTTGGCACTACTAAAACATGAAAAGAAAGATACAAAGGACTTTCTGCAGAAGTATACAACCCCTTGAATCAAAGAAAACAGAGAAAAAACAAAGCAAAAAATTAAACCATGGGTTATCTCCCAAGAAGTGCTTTTCTTTAACGCCTTTTAGCTAGACCCAAAAAAATGGAATCAAGTATTTTCAAGTGAAGAAGCATCCAAATTGTAACTTGTTCGAATAAAGGAATCAAAGGGAAACTTCATTCTCTTTCTAGTAAAGTGTTCCATACCTTTCTTGAGTGGGAACTGAAATTTAATATTCCCTTCTTTCATATCAATAACAGAACCAACAGTTCTAAGAAAAGGTCTTCCCAAAACAATTGGGCAAGAAGCATTGCATTAAATTTTCAATACAAAAAAATCAACGGGGACAAGAGTATTATTAACCATGATAAGAACATCATCAACTCTCCCCAAAGATTTCTTTCTAACATTATCAGTAAGCCGAATATCCAAATAACAAGGTTCCAATTGTGGTAAATCAAGAATATCATAGAGTTTGTTGGGCATAACAAAGATACTACCACCAATATCACATAGAGCATTGCAATAAAAATCATTCACTTTCATTTTAATAATACGCTCCCAACCATCATCTAGCTTCCTAGGGATAGAGGCTTCACATCTTAATTCATCCTCTCTAATTTGCATGAGAGCATTTGTAATATGTTTTGTGAAAGCCATATTCATAGCACTAGCATTAGGACAACTAGCAAGATTTTGGAAGAACTTAATCACTTAAGTTATATTGCAATCATCAAAGTCAAGATCATTTTTATCAAAGATAATGGGACCATTGTCTCCCATGTTTCTAAAAATTTCAGCACTTCTATCAGGAGCATTTTTAGCAGTTTCAGGCAGTTTTGCATTTTTACTAGCAGAAGTGGGAGTGTTTACAACACCAATTACTTTACCACTGATAGTAGAAGGTTTTCTAGCATGAGAAGCTTCAGTTTTACTAGTGGTGGTAATGGTGCAAACATTAGCTATATTATTCTTTCTAGCTATTTCATCTTCTCTTTCCCATCTAGCATGCTGTTCAGCTAACATTCTAACATTGTCATCAATTCAGCTAACATTCTATTTCATCTCATCTATGGTTTTAGTTTTAGCAGGCATTCTATTAATCAAAGAAGATTGAGCTTCAGACATGGAACAAAATGAAGTTTCAGCATGAGCAATTTTAACTTGCAACCCAGATATTTCTCTATTTAAACTCTCAAGTTGATAGCTGATATTTCTTAGCATAGCAGATTGTTCTTCGATGGTTTTAGTAAATAATTTATTTTTCTCATATTTCTTTTGCATAAAGTCTTCAGTGGCTCTTTCAACTTCTAAAATTCTTTCAGTAGACATTCCAGTTCTATCATTATTACCACTAATAAAAGAATATGGCAAATAATTATTGCTACCAAAATTATTCCTATAAGCATTGGTGTTGAAATTATTATTTTTAATGAAGTTCACATCAACATGCTCTTCTTGAGCAACCAAAGAGGATAAAGGAACATTATTTGGATCAATAGGAGCATGGCCATTCACAAGCATGGACATAATAGCATCAAGTCTCTCATTCAAAGAGGAGGTTTCTTCAACAGAATTTACCTTCTTACCAGTTGTAGATCTCTCAGTGTGCCACTCAGAATAATTTACCATCATATCATCAAGAATCTTTGTTGCTAACCCCAAGGTCATGGACATAAAGGTTCCTCCAGCAGCTAAATCCAAAAGGTTTCTTGAAGAAAAATTTAGACCTGCATAAAAGGTTTGGATGATCATCCAAGTAGTCAGTCCATGAGTGGGATAAATCTTTACTAAAGATTTCATTCTTTCCCAAGCTTTAGAAACATGCTCATTATCAAGTTGCTTAAAATTCATAATGCTACTTCTTAAAGATATAATCTTAGCAGAAGGATAATATTTTCCAATGAAAGCATCTTTACACTTAGTCCAGGAATCAATACTATTTCTATGCAAAGACATCAGTCATTCATTAGCTCTTCCTCTCAAAGAGAAAGGAAACAATTTCGGTTTAATAATATCCCCATCAACATCTTTATATTTTTGCATCTCACATAGTTCAACAAAATTATTAAGATGGGCAGCACCATCATTAGTACTAGAAAATTGCTCTCTCATAACAAGGTTTAACAGGGCAGGTTTTATGTCATAAAAATCAGCAGTGGGAGTAGGTGGAGCAATAGGTGTGCTAATGAAATCATTGTTGTTGGTGCTAGTAAAGTCACACAACTTAGTGTTCTCAGGAGTAGTCATTTTAACAAGACTAAAAACAGGAATAAAACTACAGCTAGTATAAGAACTAATTTTTTGTGTGTTTTTCATAAAGAGAAGCAAACAAGACAAAATAAAATAAACTAATCAAAACAAAAATAAAGGAAAGAGATTGGAAGTGAGAGACTCCCTTGCAGAAATTCTGTTCCTCCCCGGCAACAGCGCCAAAAAAGTAGCTTGATGGTGCAGGTCTTGCACTCTTTAGGAGACCCCAAGAGGAAGGTATGATGAGCACAGCAATAGTTTTCCCTCCGTAAGAAACCAAGGTTTAATCGACCAGTAGGAGGAAGGAGTAACTTCAGAAGGTTGAAGCAGCTGAGATGGCAGGGCGCACTACCGGTTCATAAGAAACGTGGAACCTACACAACACAATCAAATCACTCTTCCCCAGCGAAGCAGTGAGGTTGTCAATCTCACCGGTTTTGCTGAACACAAAGAGGTTAAACGTATGGTGTGGAAAACTGTATGAAAGCAATATGAAAGCAGTAGGTGTTTTATCAGTATGAGAAAAAAGGACCGGGGTCCACAGTTCACTAGTGGTGTCTCTCGGTGAAATATAAATAACATGTGTGGTGACCAAATTAGAGATGGACAATTGACAGAAATGAAGGCTGCACCGTAGTGCATATGCGATACATAAAGATTACTATGTGATTCATGCAGGCATTACAACAAGATATATAGACCGTTATCCAACTGCATCTATGACTAAAAATCCACCCTTCGAATATCATCCAAACAAACGTTGGGTATTAAGTTGCAAACAGTAGATAATCGCAGTAAGCAAAGTGTGTAATGTAAACAATAACATCATCCTTAGACAAAGCATTGTTGTTTTCTCCCTAATGGAAATATCACATCCTCCATCCGTCACGTTTCTGTCACTCGAGCACACATGAAAAGGAGGCATGAACCGACTATCGAGCATAAATACTCCCCCTTGGAGTTACTAGCATCTACTTGGCTAGAGCATCTACTTATAACGGAGAGAATGCAAGATCATAACTAACATAAGCATGAAGATAACATGATAGATTGATAATCAGAAGACATAGCATTCATCATTCATCAGATCCCAACAAACAAAACATGTAGCATTACATAAAGATGATCTTGATCATGTTAGGAAGCTCACAAGATCTAAACATGAGGTAAAAAGTGGAGAGAACAACCATCTAGCTACTTTATGGACCCGTAGTCTAGGGATGACCTACACACACATCACTTCGGAGGAGGTCATGGTGGTGTAGACCCCTCCGGTGATGATTTCCACCTCCAGCAGGGTGCCGGGGAGAGATCCAGAACCCTCCCGATCTCGGGATGATGGTGACGGCGTCCTCGGGTTTTCCTCGGGTAAAATTGTTATATATCCTTAGGGGTTTACGTCTCGGGGGGGTTATATAGGCGAAAGGGCAGAGGCGGTGGAGGCTCACGGGCCCCACACCACCCCCTAGTGCGGCCAACGGGGCCCGCGCCACCCTATGGTGGGGCCCCCCTGAGTCCCGCGTCCGGGTCTCTTTGGGACTCTGTGGAACCTCTGGGATTTCTAAGAGTTCCGGGCTTCGAATTTTCCAATTCCGAGAATATTTCTAGAACAACTATTCTAAAACTAAAAACAACAGAAAACAGGGAACTGGCTCTGTGGCATCTCATCAATAGGTTAGTCCGGAAAATCGATAAAAATGACATAAAGTGTATAGCAAACATGTGGGAAACAATAAGAAAACAACATGGAACATCAGAAATTAAGGACACGTTTATGACGTATCGGGCGCGAAGGGCAAAAGTAAAGCACATTCAAGAAGGTGGAAACCAGACAAATACTTCCACCTAATCGCTAATGAAAACATAGGAAAAGAGAATTTTACAACTAGAGAAAGATGAAGTAACCATTGTAGGGGAAGATAATCTAAAGACCTATATTACAGAATCCTGGTGTACGCTGCAAATTTTTTTAAAAAAATCCCTACGTAGTCCGCTAAAATCACTATGCATATAACGAGGTATGTCCATACATGCGAGGATCAGAAAACGACTCACCGGGAAACAGAATCATTGTTTTATAGAAGAGTTCTGAATAATCGTAGATCCTCACAATTAGGCCTTGTTTTAAGGATGTCGCCAAGTCTTTCCTCCTTAGAATCACACGTGTAATCCCTCTTATGGTGTGCATGCGTACGCTCGTGTCAACCCATCAGTGCTCCGCCGTCCAGAACTCAGCATCGAGGAAGAGAGAAAACCTTCCGACGTTGCTAGTTGGTAGCACTAATCAACTATATGATTAGAGCTATTATGAAACTGGAAGTTCTCAATACATGAGAGAGAAAACAATTAGAGCTAGGTCTAATCGGGAGAGTATAACTAAAAAATCCAGTTAGAAGAGGCTCTAATCCAATAAGAGATGTTTCTAATTAGAGGCTCTAACTCCATTAGAGATACTGTAATTAGACCTCTAATTAGATGCTCTAATTCTAGATGTCCTTTAGTTCTATGAGAGAGTTCCTTTAGTTCTATGAGAGAGAGTGAGAGAGAGAAGGCCAAAAGGTTCAATTGATATGTTCTCCAAAGAGGATGGGGTGGGGATTATATATGGGAGCTAAGAGGGCACCTTCCAAAGGGGGGTGTCGCCCCCCTCCTTGGCTGCACCATCCTCCTAGGAGGAATCAGACCTCTTTTTTGTTTTATTTTATTTTATTTTTTCCTTCTCATTTATTTATCCAATAAATTCAGGAAAAATACTTATGGAATCCTTGTGCACTTTGTGAGACCATGGGCCCCACGCGGCATTCGCTAAAATTAGGTTTTGCCCATAGGGTGAAATCTGCCCCTCCCCCCTCCGGTACTAATTCCATATAAGGAAAGTCACCCGGAACGTTTTCGGAACCCTGTTACCCTATAGATAAAATAATCGATGTTATCTAATGATGTTAGAAACTAATTTCTAACACCCCAGGACATATCATGTCCTCTATAGCTTCTCATATAAACTATACCAAACATCGTCATAATTTCTCTCTTATAGTAACTTCCCTGAAACCACTCCGATTGACACACCAGACTTGTTTCTATGATATCATAATGACATAAAATATTCATAAAACCAATAACAGAGTATTATTTCTCTCAATAAAAGGTTATCACGGCTTAAGTGTGTGACCCCTGAAGGCTCGATAGCACACAAACATGTTCGGGATACTTACCGAACAATAACCAACAGCTGGACCATGGACGTCCATGATGGCTCCCGTGTGTTCCCGATGTATGAGGGAACCTTATGATTTACTCATCGGACATATTTCCATAACTTCACGATACCAATGATATCATGAGATGATACTATGTGATCTAGTCTGATCAAACTCTTTGATCATAACACATATAACTTGTTTACAGATATCGTTCTCTTTTCTCATTCATATCCCCAATGACCATGTGATTAGATCACTCTGTGTCTGTCCAGACGATATGTCATCGGTGATGCTGAGAGGGCCCAAAGAATGCATCTCTCTATCGTTTAGAGGAGATAAGTACTAGTTTTGAACGATCTCAGTTCCATTACACTTTCTAGGTCATACCCAGACATCACCTTTATAGTACCCAGTGATGGCAAGACGGTTGATGATATCTAAAGTTTAACTTTCGATCATGCGGTCACTAGATATTCTCATAGTATAGGAATTATAGCCAATGTTAACTTCATATGCTTTTGCTAAAACATATGATGATTGTTTATCTCTTTTAGCAACAACATACACTTGGGTCGGTTTAGTATTATTGTTACCCTAACACCCGCACACAGATTTTCCTTTGAAAACTCACTTTTCAAGTACTATAGCGGTTGTAGCATGATGACATACTCTTAATTATGAACTTGGAGATAGAATAATAACTGAATATTATTGTCTCGAGGGCATACATCCAAGAGCCTCCCACTTGCACTAGAGTCAATTAATACTCCAGTAAGTATGATGACATAACAACTATGGAACTCCGATGTTACTCACAATTTTCATGTGGTACCTTAGACTTCTGTCTTTCACCTTTTTATCTAATCAACTTGTGATAAACTTGCAATTGGATTTATTAGGAATTGGATTTGTGTGAACCTTAGACTTGCTCACAAAATATTATGATTTGATCTCAACACTTTATATTATTTGTAATTGATAAAAAAAATTATCAATGCTAGCTTTATGAATATAAAATATTCCTATATGTTTTCCCTATGAAAATATTCATTTTCCTTGTGATTTATAAAATAACTCAAACTTACTCTGAGGATAAAATCTTAGAGTCAAAATGAATATTTTCTTCTAACATGGATCTATATGATAATCCAATATCATATACTTATGAGTACTATTATCTTGTTTTTTTTGTGTTGCAGATTATGGTAATTTCTTGGAATATCGATAAACATTTCACAAAGTGAATATTACATCCAATTCCTCATATGACCTTATTCAAATATTAAGTTTGAACTTTATGCATCTCATACATAAATTACCGGACAAGGTGATGATTTGAAAACATTTGCATGTTTCCCCTTCCATTCACTCCTTCTCCAAAGATTCATAATCTCAACTTAATATAATTTACACATCTCTTTCATGAGAAGACATATTTCTGCTTAATCCAATAAACTTATTGGTTTTATGCAAAACCTTTTAATTGATTATGCTTCATGTTATGAGAAATGTTGATTACTAGGAACTTATCATTAAAATAACTCCAAGTTAATTAATGACATAGTCCCAACTTAAACAAACAAACAAAAATAATTTTCTTGAGTGGGTCTAAGAATTATTTTTGTTTCATGCTATCACTTTACACGAAGACATTTGACAATTATAACATTGCTTAAATACTTGTCTCACAAAGATTTTATTATCACGACAATTTTGAATCTCCCAAAATTCATTATGAGTAATTTTTTTACTAATAAAATAGTCTTTGTCAATCCATGTTATAATTTCTATTAAGTCCCTTTTCTAATTCAATCAAATTTCTTTGATCTCAGTTTTTGATTCAAAGTTTTCCTCCCACTATTTTTTATGAAATATTGAAACTGCAATAATTTCATCTATTCCACTTCATCAATATGATTAACTTATCATATTGAATCTGCAATGGAATTAAGTCAATTGAGAAAACATCCAGCACCTATGTGAATTTCAAAATTCACAAGTGCCTAGCACTTAATGGACTTTGGCCATATTAAATATATTGGAGGCAGTCTTTCAACCTTGATAAATAAAATAAAATACTTATCTTCAATTTATATAACAATCCATAAAACTATTACTCAAACTTGAGCAATAGTTTGAATCAAAACATTCAATTTAACAATAAAAATAATTGACATAACACAATAAAGAAGATCAGAAACATTGAATTCCCAAACTTGGAATTTCCACACATATTTTATAATTTGAACTCAACAGGGTTCACGAACATAAAGTATTCATTACATAATGATTGAAGTCAAAACAACGATTATTTCGAAGTCCTAGTGTTGACCCTCTTTATTGACTTGGACTTCATGAGATGACCAACTACACTCCAAGTGCATTTGCTACGTCATTCCAGAACCTCCTATTCTTTCTAGGATTTGCTCTTCCAAAGTACCTGCCACTGGTGAAAGTAAGAGCATCAATTAGTATCGCATACTAACTGACTTTTGCTAGACATATGTCAATAGCTGACGGTATAACTATTATACCTGTTTTAGTCTATGTAGGATCTCCGGCTTCAATATCAGCTTCTACTTCCTTGAATAAGGCAAACATCGTCTAAACTAGCCACTCTTCCACAATGGTATTGTAAATTTTTACAAAACCATGGAAAATATGCAAAAGTTATCCTAGTACGATGTCACAGAAATTCTCATGAGTTATTGGAAAACCAACATCTCTGAGTTTTCTTTCTAATCTAAACATCCCAATTTCAAACAACTCTACGGGTTCACCCAATCCAAGTCGACTATTCATCAGTTCTGTGGTCAAATTAAAACGCTCATTGCACACTTGACATGAGAACATAGTTTTTAGTTCCTCTACTAGATAGTAGGGACTATGGTTACATAACTGATCAACTAGCTCTCCGTCAATGCATGTGTGCATGGGCTCCTTGACAAGGCACCCGTCACATTGGAGGTGAGGTCCATCGTGATGGTCATCTCCAGGCATGTGACCCACTGATATGTCATAAATGTACCCTTAATTTCTGATGTTCCATGTTGTTTTCTAATTGTTTCCCACATGTTTGCTATACACTTTATGTCATTTTTATCGATTTTCCGAACTAAACTATTGACAAGATGCCACAGAGCCAGTTCCCTGTTTTCTGCTGTTTTTAGTTTCATAAAAGTTGTTCTGGAAATATTCTCTGAATTGGAAAATTCGAAGCCCGAAAGTCTTAGAAATCCCGGAGGTTCCACGGAGTCCCGGTGAGACCCGGAGGGGGGCCTCAGGGGACCCACACCATAGGGTGGCGCGACCACCACTTGGCCGCGCCAGGGGTGGTGTGGGTCCCCTAAGCCTCCACCGCCTTTGCCCTTTCGCCTATATAATCCCCTTGAGACGTAAACCCTAAAGATATACCACTTTTACCCGAGAAACACCCGAGGCCTCCGTCACTGTCATCCCGAGATCGGGAGGGTTCTGGAGCTCTCCCCGGAACCCTGTCGGAGGGGGAAATCATCACCGGAGGGGTCTACACCACCATGCGCTCCTCCGAAGTGATGCGTGAGTAGTTCATCCCTGGACTACAGGTCCATTGCAGTAGCTAGATGGTTGTTCTCTCCACTTTGTACCTCATGTTTAGATCTTGTGAGCTGCCTAACATGATCAAGATCATCTTTATGTAATGCTACATGTTGTGTTTGCTGGGATCTGATGAATGTTGAATGTTGTGTCTTCGGATTATCAATCTATCATGTTATCTTCATGCTTATGTTATTTATGATCTTGCATGCTCTCCGCTATTAGTAAATGCTCTGGCCAAGTGATTCTAGTAACTCCAAGAGGGCGTATTTATGCTCGATAGAGGGTTCATCCCTCCTTTTCATCTGTGCTCGAGTGACCGAAACGTGACGGATGGAGGATGTGTTGTTGCCATTAGGGAGAAAACAACGATGCTTTGTATAAGGAAGATGTTATTGTTTGCATTACACACTTTGCTTACTTCGAGTATCTGTTGCTTGCAACTTAATACCTAATGTTTGTTCGGATGATATTTGAAGGGTGGATTTTTAGTCATAGATGCAGTAGGATAACGGTCTATGTATCTTGTTGTAATGCCCGCATGAATCACATAGTAATCTTTATGTCTTGCATATGCACTACGGTGCAGCCTTGATTTCTGTCAATTGCCCAGCTGTAATTTGTTCACCACACATGTTATTTATCTTTCACGGAGAGACACCACTAGTGAACTGTGGACCCCGGTCTTTTTTCCTCATACTGATAAAACACCTACTTCTCTCATACTGATTTCATACTGTTTACCTACTATTTTCGACACCATACGTTTAACCTCTTTGTGTTCATCAAAACCGGTGAGATTGACAACCTCACTGCTTCGTTGGGGAAAAGTGATTTGATTGTGTTGTGTAGGTTCCACGTTGCTTCTGAACCGGTAGTGCGCCCTGCCATCTCAGCTGCTTCAACCTTCTAAAGTTACTCCTTCCTCCTACTGGTCGATTAAACCTTAGTTTCTTACTGAGGGAAAACTACTGTTGTGCTCATCATACCTCCTCTTGGGGTCTCCGAACGAGTGCAAGACCTGCACCATCAAGCTACTTTTCTAGCGTCGTTGCCGAGGAGGAAGAGAATTTCTGCAAGGGGAGTCTCTCACTTCCAATCTCTTTACTTTGTTCTTGTTTTGCTTAGTTTATTTTATTTTGTCTTGTTTGCTTATCTTTATCAAAAACACACAAAAATTAGTTCTTATACTAGCTGTAGTTTTATTCCTGTTTTTAGTCTTGTTAAAATGACTACTCCTGATAACACTAAGTTGTGTGACTTTACTAGCACCAACAACAATGATTTCATTAGCACACCTATTGCTCCACCTGCTCCTACTGCTGATTTTTATGAGATAAATCTGCCCTGTTAAACCTTGTTATGAGAGAGCAATTTTCTGGTGTTAGTACTGATGATGCTGCTGCCCATATTAATAATTTTGTTGAACTATGTGAGATGCAAAAATATAAAGATGTTGATGGGGATATTATTGGACTTAATTTTTTTTCCTTTCTCTTTGAGAGGAAGAGCTAAAGAATGGTTGTTGTCTTTGCCTAGAAATAGTATTGATTCTTGGACTAAGTGTAAAGATGCTTTCATTGGAAAATATTATCCTCCTGCTAAGATTATATCTTTAAGAAGTAGCATTATGAATTTTAAGCAACTTGATAATGAGCATGTTTCTAAAGCTTGGGAAAGAATGAAATCTTTAGTAAAGAATTGTCCCTCTCATGGACTGACTACTTGGATGATCATCCAAACCTTTTATGCAAGTCTGAATTTTTCTTCAAAAAACCTTCTGGATTTAGCTGTTGGAGGAACCTTTATGTACATGACCTTGGGGTTAGCAACAAATCTTCTTTATGATATGATGGTAAATTATTCTGAGTGGCACACTGAGAGAGCTACAACTGGTAAGAAGGTAAATTCTGTTGAAGAAACCTCCTCTTTGAATGAGAGACTTGATGCTATTATGTCTATGCTTGTGAATGGCCATGCTCCTATTGATCCAAATAATGTTCCTTTAGCCTCTTTGGTTTCTCAAGAAGAACATGTTGATGTGAACTTCATTAAAAATAATAATTTCAACACCAATGCTTATAGAAATAATTTTGGTAGCAACAATTATAGGCCATATCTTCCTAATAATAGCAAGGCTTATGGTAATTCTTTTGGTAACTCCTATAACAGCAATAAAAGTGTACCTTATGATCTTGAGAACATGCTTAAGAGTTTTATTAGTACACAAACTGCTTTTAATAAATCTGTTGAGGAAAATTTTGGCAAGATTGATGTTCTTGCTTCTAAAGTTGATAGTGTTGCTCTTGGTGTTGATTTTCTGAAACTAAAGGTTATGCCTCATGATGTTAAATAAAGTAAAACTTTGAATTCTATCCAAATTCGAAATGTTAGAATGTTAGCTGAATTGCATGCTAGATGGGAATGAGAAGATGAAATAGCTAGAAAGAATAATATAGCTAATGTTTGCACCATTACCACCACTACTAAAACTGAAGCTTCTCATGCTATAAAACCTTCTACTATCAATGGTAAAGTAATTGGTGTTGGAAACACTCCCACTTCTGCTAGTAAAATTGCAAAACTGCCTGAAACTACTAAAAATGTTCCTGATAAAATGCTGAATTTTTTAGAAGCATGGGAGACAATGGCCCCATTATCTTTGATAAAAATGATCTTGACTTTGATGATTGCAACATAACTGAAGTGATTAAGTTCTTACAAAAGCTTGCTAGTTGTCCTAATGCTAGTGCTATGAATATGGCTTTCACAAAACATATTACAAATGCTCTCATGCAAATTAAAGAAGATGAATTAAGATGTGAAGCCTCTATCCCTAGGAAGCTAGATGATGGTTGGGATCCTATTATTAAAATGAAAGTGAATGATTTTTATTGCAATGCTCTATGTTATCTTGGTGCTAGTATCTTTGTTATGCCCAAGAAACTCTATGATGTTCTTGATTTACCACCATTGGAACCTTGTTATTTGGATATTCGTCTTATTGATAATGTTAGAAAGAAACCTTTAGGGAGATTTATGATGTTATTATCATGGTTAACAATACTCTTGTCCCTGTTGATTTTGTTGTCTTGAATATTGAATGCAATGCTTCTTGTCCAATTGTTTTGGGAAGACCTTTTCTTAGAACTGTTGGTTCTGTTATTGATATGAAAGAGGGGATTATTAAATTTCAGTTCCCACTCAAGAAAGGTATGGAACACTTTCCTAGAAAGAGAATGAAGTTGCCTTTTGATTTCATTATTTTAACAAGTTACAATTTGGAATCTTCTTCACTAGAAAATACTTGATTCCACTTTTCTAGGCCTAGCTAAAAGGCGTTAAAGAAAAGCACTTCTTGGGAGATAACCCATGCTTTTTTTTTGCTTTGTTTTTCTCTGTTTTCTTTGAGTCAAGGGGTTGTATAATTCTGTAGAAAATCCTTTATATCTTTCTTTTCATGTTTTAGAAGTGCCAAGTAAGGTTTTTGACGAGAGTTGGAGTTAGTTTTTGGAGTTCTGTGCAGGAAACAAATTTTTGCCGTTCACCGTAAAAAATCGTATAAAATCCTGGAAGCTCAGAATGATATGAAATTTTTTGTGATTATTAATCAGATAATTCCGCAACTTTTTTTGTTCTTAAGTTTTTTATCTGAGCAATATAAGTGCCTCGAAAACATTCGTCTTTACGGACAGTTCTGGTTTTGACAGATTTTGCCATTTTTCTTACATTTGCTCTTTTGCGATGTCAAGTGGATTTCTTGGCTTCACGAAACATCAGTGGCTGTAGCTAGTGTTTAAAAGTATCAATAGCACTTGTGCCATACAGAACCAATGGATTTTTATTTGTTTCACTAACCCTCTAATGTGACTTACTGTTTGAGTGTGGTGTGAAGGAAGTTTTCAAGTGTCAAGAGAAGAGGTGATATATGTGATCAAGAAGAGTGCACGGTCAAAGCTTGGGTATGCCCCTATGGTTCATCCAAGCGTATTTTTATAAGACTCAAGCATCTAAGCTTGGGGATTCCTAATGCATCCCCTTCTTTATCAACTATCTATCAGGTCACTTCTCGTGAAACTATATTTTTATTCGGTCACATCATATAAAGTTTACTTGGAGCGTTTGTTTGGTTTTCTTTGTGTTTCTTTTGTTTACCTTTGTTTTCTTTGGTTTTCCTTGCTTTAATAATATAGTTGGATCCTAGCATTCTTTGTTTGGGAGAGATACACGCTCCGCCTTTTCGTTTGAATACTTGCTATGCTAGTATTCTTAGTTTTTCTTCTAGCTGCTGCAAAATTCTTGTTTAGCTCTTGTTTTTATTGCATTTCTTATTCAGAGCTATTAGTTTTAGTAGTGTTATGTGAGTCCTCTCATGTTTGCTTTCTGTAGCATGTAGAGAGTCTTTGTTAAAGCATGATTTGTATGGTGCTTGTTGGGAAAACAAACTGATGCTTGAGGTAGAATTTTTAACGGTGCAAGTAGAAGCTTGTATAGACTGTGGCTAGAACTTTTTCATATCATGCTAGATGTTATTTTAGTATTAAATCCTTTTGGTTATTGAGTAGCATGATTAGACTCAAATAGATGAGAGTGTTTAATGTGCCATTGAAAGAATCATGAGTTGTTCTTGTCATATTGAAGCATAAATTTGTGGCGTTCTCCTTTGAATGTTTTATTTGGTTGACTTGGCGCATGCTCACAGCATGTTTATGACTATGAAACAGTCATGAATAGCCTCTATGATTATTTAGTTTTTGAACTTGTGGTACCACTTATGCTTTGATTAATGATGTTTATGTCGCTATGCACGATTATGGCTCTTATGCTCTCCTGATTTGTCGCTCCCAGTCTTTTGGTAGCCTCCACCTGTACTGAGTATGATCTCTACTCGTGCATCCAACTCCCTTAAACCAAAGTTTTCCCATTGTGTCCACCATACCTACCTACATGTGGTATTTAACCGTCACTTCAAAGTAAATTGCGCATATGTTGCCTTTAAAACTTTCAAAATTACTCCTGTTTTGTGCTCCTATTTTAGCTAATGAGGACGTATATAGAGAATATTTATCTCACTTGTTGATTGGAATTTCACACCCTGAACTAGTGGCTTCATCCGCTTATCTAATGATAGAAGAGCTGGCAGCGGGGTGCCCAGCCCCAAATTAATAACACAAATTCTCTTCACTATTTTTGCCCCTGATTTATCAGTCAAACCATAATTGTCTAAACAAAAGAGAAAGAGGGATGACCTTCTACCCAAATGCGTCCTTCTAAGGGAGCCGCTCTTGTGAAGTCTAGTATTTTCTGTTTACCATTCGTTGACAAAAGCATACACCTCTCTTAAAATATAGACACTCCTCCACGGTATGTGCTTGTTGGCAGGAACCCGAGGATTCAGTTAGCCATGGTTTGTGAAAGATGGTTGGGAGGAGTGTCAAGTTTTTTTATACCTCTATTTAATAAAATAAAAGCTCTAGCACATGAGTGATCCATGCTTTCTTCTACGCCTTGATGGTGCCTTGACGGGGAGAATTCTTGATGATGATGAATTTTAAGTCCCCGACAACGGCGCCAGAAATTCTTGATGCTTGTGATGGCGTGTTGGGAACCCCAAGAGGATGGTGTGATGAGTACAACGGTAAGAATTTCCCTCAGTTAAGAACCAAGGTTATCAATCCAGTAGGAGAAAGAGGATCTTCGGAAGGTTGATGCCACTGACGGTGGTGATGGCGCCTCACCGGTGTCAGCAACAACGCAGAACCTGCACACAACACAACCAAAATACTTTGTCCCAACGGTACAGTGAGGTTGTCAATCTCACTGGTCTTGCTGAAAACGAAGATTAGACGTATAGTGTGGAAAATGGTGTATGCTTGCAGTAAGTAAAGAAAGCAGGGAATTATAGTGGTTTGTTTAACAGTGTAGGAAAAAATGGACCGGGGTGCATAGGTTCACTAGTGGTGTCTCTCCATAAAAGATAGCATGCATTCCAACAATATACATAGAACGTAATCCAACTGCATCTATGACTAATAATCCACCCTCAGGTTATCATCCGAATCCCCTTAGGTATTACGTTGCAAGAAACAGATAATCGCATTAAGCAATGTGTGTAATGTAAGCAATGATTGTGCACGCGGGCACTCACACCGCTGTTTTCTCCCTAGTGGCAACAACACATCCTCCCTCGTTAGGTTTCTGTCCCTCGAGCACAGGCGAAAAGGAGGCATGAACCCAACTATCGAGCATAAATACTCCCTCTTGGAGTCACTAGCAACTACTTGGCCAGAGCAACCACTAGCAACGGAAAGCATGCAAGATCACAAATAACATATGCAATAAAGACTATAATCAACTTGGCATAAGTTCAATATTCATAGGATCCCAGCAAACACAAAACATAGAATTACATAAGAACAATCTCGATCATGTTAGGCAGCTCACGAGATCTAAACATTGAGGCATAGGAGGAGAAGACAACCATCTAGCTACTGCTATGGACCCGTAGTCCAAGGATGAACTACTCACGCATCACTCCGGAGGCAGGCATGGTGATGAAGAGGTCTCCGGTGATGATCTCCTCTCCAGCAGGGTGCCGGGAGAGAGCTTCAGAACCCCCCTGATCTAGGGTTGACAACGACGACGTCTGCGGAACTTTTCGGGGATTTTTGATCAGGTACGTAGGGTTTTCCTTAGGAGGGAAATAAATAGGTGAAAGGGCGACGTCGGTGGGCCACCAGGGTGGCCTCACCACCCCCAGGTGCGGCCAAGGGGGGCTCGCACCTGGCTATGGTGAGGCCCCCCTTGGTGCGTGTCTTCGACTCCTCTTCGGACTTCTGGATGCTTCCGGGGAAAATAGGAACTTCGGGATTCGTGTGGTCCAATTCCGAGAATATTTCCAAAAAAACTTTTCTAAAATAAAAAACAATAGAAAATAGGGAACTGGCACTTGGCATCTTGTTAATAGATTAGTCCCGGAAAACGTGTAAAAATGCTATAAAGAAGGGATAAAACATGTAGCAATTGGCATAATATCAACATGGAACATCAGAAATTATAGATGCATTGGAGGCGTATCAAGCATCCCCAAGCTTAGTTCCTACTCATCCTCGAGTAGGTAAACGATAAAACAAAATAATTTCTGAGGTGACATGCTACCACACAATCTGGATCATAATATGTAAAACAGAGCATGTAAACTAGGATCAAATGAACTAAAGCTGTGATCTATATTTGATATCAACAAGTAATGCATAAACAAATAAGAAAGAAGTAAAACTTTTAATGAATCAATACTAAAAGACTATCAACCGTGCAAAGTTTATTAGAGATGATTTAAGCTTTCAAGAACACCAATATCATGCACGTCAAACGATCTTCACAACCCCTGTTATGATCACGTCAAGCTTTCCACATGATGCAATGCTTGAATCTTAAACTATCTGCGCACTAAAAACAATCAAGTGTTCTGCGTTGGTCCCTGGCACCAGGATTTTATGGCAAAGAGAACATTATGGGGGGTTTGTAAGGTTAATGGAAGATAGGCTCACAAAGCTTAAAGTGGTCATTAGACAAGAGAAAGTCGTACAACCGAAGCTATGCAAGGAGTAGGGATTGCCACACAACGGATGCACATAGAGTTATAAGTGTATGAAATCTCTCCAATGGAACTAGTAGGGGTGCATCCAACTTGCTTGCTCACGAAGACCTAGAGCTCATTTGAGGAGGCTCATCATTGGAATATACAAGTCAAGTTCTATAATGTAAAATTCCACACATAGTTTTGAATCAATGATAATATGAAAACTTTCTCCAAACTGAAGTATTGTTCTAAACATGAAGCACAAGTGTGGTATAAAGGATAGTGATGCGCCACATCTCTCTTTATTCTCTCTTTGGCCCTTTTTTCTTTTTGGGCTTTTTCATTTTATTTTATTTTTTATTTTATATATCCTCACCAGTAGGGGAAACATCCTATATTACAATGAATCATCACACTTTTAGTACTCATAACTCATAATGGAATATCTCTGATGTATCCAACTGCATGCTCCTGCCAGTGTAGCAGAATGCATAAATAACCATGAAACTCGTCATTAAGTAACATAATGGAGGTGGATGTTGTGCAACAATATATCTCAGAATGGCTATGGAAATGCCATGATAGGCATGTATGGTGGCTGTTTTGAGAAAGAATATATGGGCTTATGTGTAGGAGAACAAAGTCCTCCCACGGGATTTGGATGCACTGGCGAAGTTTGCACCAACTCTCAGTGTGAGAAAGGGCAATGCACATTACCGAAGAGGCTAGCAAATATGGATGGTGGAAGTGCCAGGAACAGCAACATAGACTCACGAGTTGAAAGGTTGCAGAAAGAAAATCATATTTACAAGGGACAATGCAAATCACTCCAAGAAGGTCTGTGGCAGTGACAAGTCACGGTTAGCTACCCCGACTGTAGCGTGTAACAAAAGGCCGATCAGAAATGTATCATTCGTAGCAATCATATACCATTGTTTCTATCAGCTGGTAATTTTAAGTGCGGCACAGTTTCAAGTTTCTTAGACCAACCATTAAAAGTTTCTACTTACTAGTCCTTCCCTTTTATCCATTAAGCAAATTAATATCTCAAAACAACAGCAGTGATTCAAGTGAAGCAGTTTAGTGATCTACAAGACCATGCAAATTTTTCCACTATGTCAACTATCACATAAGAATTTCTATTCCCAACCAAGCACATATATATGACAACAAAAACTCTCTCTAAGCATATAGCAATTAAAACTAGAGAGTACTAACAGCTCTCAATAAGAGATGAATGCGAAACAGGAGCTAAATAAATGCAGCTGCCAGACAAAGATTAAGAATACAAAGTATCCCCATGAAAAAGCGGAGCGTGTCACTCTCCAATAAAAGAATGCTGGGGTCCAACCAATCTTATTGCAAAAATAAAAACAAACTGAAAGCAAAAATAAAAGACGCTCCAAGTAAAGCACATAAGATGTGACCGAATAAAAATATAGTTTCACTAGAAGTGACCTGATAATTTGTCGATGAAGAAGGGGATGCCTTGGGCATCCCCAAGCTTAGACGCTTGAGTCTTCTTGAAATGTTCTGGGATGTACCACCGGGGCATCCCAAATCTTAGGCTCTTCACTCTTCTTGATCACGTCATATCATCCTCTTCTCTTGACCCTTGAAAACTTGCTTCACACCAAACTTCTCACAATCTTCATTAGCAACGTTAGTGCAATCGAAACAATAAATTCACATGGTTCAGTTTCAACACAATACTAACACTCATAAACACATTAGCTATTGTCACAAGTTCTTTTAAAACTCTTTTTCTCAAAAGAACACCAAAAGAAAGAGATTAAGATGCAAATGCAATTATTGGCAGAAATCTGTCAAAACAGGACAACATGTAAAGATGATTTTTTCGAAAATCTTCTGTTGCTCAATTCAAAAAGTGTTCAACTAAGAAAAGTTGCGTATATAGCCCAGGATTACGCACAAAAAAAACTCATGTCATTTTAATATTCTGTGATTTTATACGAATTTAACAGTGGAAAACAGAAATTTGTTTCCTGCAAAGAAATCGGAAATATAGTCTCAACTTCCCACTAGAGGATTTACTTGGATCAACAAAGACACAAAAGAAAAGATATAGCGGGGTTTCTAAGGAATAGACAACACCCAGGTGCAAAGTACACAGAAAGAAACGATGGAAAACATGTTGAAAACGGAGAAATAAAACGGCTTGTCTCTCGGTAGCGCTTTTCTTAAACGCCTTTCAGCTAGCCATCGAAATCAACTCAAGTATTTTCAAGTGAAGCATTCATATCAATACCAAGAACTCTCCTTTTACTCCTTTTAACCTTCTTCTTGGGTTTGGGGAATATGTGGCCACAACTTGGTGCAAAGGCAAAATTTAACGTACCTTTCCCCACATCTATTACTGCCCCCGGGAGTTTCAGCAAGGACCTTCCAAGTGTAATTTGTCCTTCTCCTACACATTTAATAACAAGATAATCAGTGGATATTGTCCTTCCCATGATTTTTGTAAACACTCCCTCAGGTATCCCAATGGGCAAAACAGCAGTATTATTGATAAGAGGTATTTCTTCTCCCCCTTCAGAAATTTTCCAAAGATTCAAAGACTCGTAAATATTTTAGGCATAAGACAAAATTCAGTCATAATGTCGCAATGAGCATGAACAGTTTCACCATTTATAACAGCTTTTACTGTAGGGATCCACATTGAAGATTCAAAGTTTATTGTCACATAATCATAATAAGCACGAATCTGGTTATAGACTTCTTTTAAACAGGATATATTTGTCTCAAGAGTATTTAATCTAGCCTGAAAGCTCACAAGGGATGAATCAAATTTATTGGTTGAGCTAGAAGTTGCAATCAACTTTTTAATGGCATTAAGATCTTGATCCCCATCACAACGCAGGAAGTCTCTTCCTACTGGAGAGTCTAAAGCATATCTATAGCAAAGAACAACATCAAAGTAAAAACTACTAAGAAATAAATTCAGGGTCATCATGGGTTCAGTTTTACTACAAGAATAAAAAATCCTAGACCAAGCTTCCTTGAAACTTTCCTCACTCACTTGTTTGAAAGTCACGATTGTTTCTTCCGGTGACATAGTGTCAGGAACAAAACTAGACATAAAAGCAAGCAATAAAAAATAACAGCTATGAAGTAAACTAATTTTTTTGTGTTTTTGATATAAAGAAGCAAAACAATACAAAAAAAATAAAAACAAGACAATAAACAAAATAAAGAGGTTGAGAGTGAGAGACTCCCCTTGCCAGAAGACTTCTTTCTCCCTGGCAACGGCGCCAGAAATTCTTTGCTACGCCTTGATGGAGCCTTGACGGGGAGACTTCTTGATGATGATGAATTTTAAGTCTCCGGCAATGGCGCAAGAAATTCTTGATGCTTGTGATGGCGTGTTGGGAACCCCAAGAGGAGGGTGTGATGAGTACAGCGGTAAGAATTTCCCTCAGTTAAGAACCAAGGTTATTAATCCAGTAGGAGAAAGAGGATCTTCGGAAGGTTGATGCCACTGGCGGTGGTGATGGCGCCTCACCGGTGTCAGCAACAACGCGGAACCTGCACACAACACAACCAAAATACTTTGTCCCAACGGTACACTGAGGTTGTCAATCTCACCGGTCTTGCTGGAAACAAAGATTAGACGTATAGTATGGAAAATGGTGTATGCTTGCAGTAAGTAAAGAAAGCAGGGAATTGTAGTGGTTTGTTTAATAGTGTAGGAAAAATGGATCGGGGTTCATAGGTTCACTAGTGGTGTCTCTCCATAAAAGATAGCATGTTGGGTGAACAAATTACAACTGGGCAATTGACAAATAGAGGTTGCACCGTAGTGCACATTCATGACATGATGACTACTATGATATTTAGTGCGGGCATTACAACAATATACATAGAACGTAATCCAACTGCATCTATGACTAATAATCCACCCTCAGGTTATCATCCGAACCCCCTTAGGTATTAAGTTGCAAGCACCATATAATCGCATTAAGAAATGTGTGTAATGTAAGCAATGATTGCGCACGCGGGCATTCACACCGCTGTTTTCTCCCTAGTGGCAACATCGCATCCTCCCCCGTCACGTTTCTTTCACTCGAGCACAGGTGAAAAGGAGGCATGAACCCAACTATCGAGCATAAATACTCCCTCTTGGAGTACTAGCAACTACTTGGCAAGAGCAACCACTAGCAACGGAAAGCATGCAAGATCACAAATAACATATGCAATAAAGACTATAATCAACTTGGCTTAAGTTCAATATTCATCGTATCCCAGCAAACACAGCACATATAATTACATAAGAACAATCTTGATCATGTTAGGCAGCTCACGAGATCTAAACATTGAGGCATAGGAGGATAAGACAACCATCTAGCTACTGCTATGGACCCGTAGTCCAAGGATGAACTACTCACGCATCACTCCGGAGGCAGGCATGGTGATGAAGAGGCCTCCGGTGATGATCTCCTCTCCAGCAGGGTGCCGGGAGAGAGCTTTAGAACCCCCCCGATCTAGGGTTGACGACGACGGCGGCTATGGAACTTTTTGAGGATTTTTTATCAGGTACGTAGGGTTTTCCTTCGGAGGGGAATAAATAGGCGAAAGGGCGACGTCAGTGGGCCACCAGGGTGGCCTCACCACCCCTAGGCGCGGCCAAGGGGGGGCCGCGCCTGGCTATGGTGAAGGCCCCCTGGTGCCCGTCTTCGACTCCTCTTCGGACTTCTGGATGCTTCCGGGGAAAATAGGAACTTCGGGATTCGTGGGGTCCAATTCCGAGAATATTTCCAGAAAAAAATTTCTGAAATCAAAAGCAATAGAAAACAGGGAACTGGCACTTGGCATCTTGTTAATAGGTTAGTCCCGGAAAACGTATAAAAATTCTATAAAGAAGGGAGAAAACATGTAGCAATTGGCATAATATCAGCATGGAACATCAGAAATTATAGATACGTTGGAGACGTATCACTTCCCTCTTCGAAGGGCCTTTCTTTTACTTTTATGTTGAGTCTCCATCTTCTAACTTTATGCAAAGTTGAGAGAGCATTTTTGCCATTCTGAGTTTTATGTGCATTTGTCCCAAAAACATTACTCCCTCCGTCCCAAATTATAAGGCGCCCTTTAATTTCGCTGGTCAACGGTGTCAACTTTGACAATGATTTTTTCGTATACCATGTCTATAAAGTTAGTAGTAAGATATATGAAATGAAAGAATATTAGAAGACGAATCCAACTATATCATTTATATGTTCTAACTCCATATAATTTATTATATATTGATGGTCAAAGTTAACCATCAAAGACCACCACAAAAATAGCGTGCCTTGTATTTTGGGACGGAGGGAGTATTAATTAATTCATGATGTGTTATTGCTTGTTCTCTAATTGTTTGTTCTAGTCTTCCTCATGAACTTTGAAGATGTCCTCGCATTTATGTTTTGCCCCACTCTTAAGGACTAGCGAAATATCACTTTGACATTCTTTCTCTATACTTGAAACAAACGTATATCTTTCTTTGCGTTGTTATTCATGATCTTTTATGTGAGTTACTTCTCATGATGCAAAGTGATTTCTATGCTTTATTATTAAAGTTTTATTTATCATGCTTGTGTCGAAGTTCTATGATCTCAGCTTACTTATGCTTTTACATTATTGATGATCAAGTTTATGTTGGTAGCATGCCACCTAAGAAATTATTGTGTTTTTATCGTTTACCTACTCGCGGACGAGTAGGAACTAAGCTTGGGGATGTTGATACGTCATAAACGTATCCTTAATTTCTAATGTTCCTTGTTGTTTTCTTATTATTTCCCACATGTTTTCTGTACACTTTATATCATTTTTATCGATTTTCCGGACTAACCTATTGACAAGATGCCACAAAGCCAGTTCCCTATTTTCTGCTGTTTTTAGTTTCAGAAAAGTTGTTCTGGAAATATTCTCGGAATTGGAAAATTCGAAGCCCGGAAGTCTTAGAAATCCCGGTGGTTCCACGGAGTCTTGAGGAGACCCAGAGGGGGGACTCAGGGGGCCCACACCATAGGGTGGCGCGGCCGTCCCCTTGGCCGCGCCAGGGGGTGGTGTGGGGCCCCTGAGCCTCCACCGCCTCTGCCCTTTCGCCTATATAACCCCCCCCCCCCCGAGATGTAAACCCTAAGGATATATACCACTTTTACCCGAGAAACACCCGAGGCCGCCGTCACCGTCATCCCGAGATCGGGAGGGTTCTAGAGCTCTCCCCGGCAACCTGCCGGAGGGGGAAATCATCACCAGAGGTGTCTACACCACCATGCCCTCCTCCAAAGTGATGTGTGAGTAGTTCATCCCTAGACTACGGGTCCATAGCAGTAGCTAGATGGTTGTTCTCTCCACTTTGTACCTCATGTTTAGATCTTCTGAGCTGCCTAACATGATCAAGATCATCTTTATGTAATGCTACATGTTGTGTTTGCTGAGATCTGATGAATGTTGAATGCTTGGACTTCTGATTATCAACCTATCATGTTATCTTCATGCTTATGTTATTTATGATCGTGCATGATCTCCGTTATTAGTAGATGCTCTGGCCAAGTAGATGCTAGTAACTCCAATAGGGAGTATTTATGCTCGATAGTGGGTTCATGCCTCCTTTTCATCCGTGCTCGAGTGACAGAAACGTGAAGGATGGAGGATGTGTTGTTACCATTAGGGAGAAAACAACAATGCTTTGTCTAAGGATGATGTTATTGTTTACATTACACACTTTTCTTACTGCGATCATCTGTTGCTTGCAACTTAATACCCAACGTTTGTTCGGATGATATTCGAAGGGTGGATTTTTAGTCATAGATGCAGTTGGATAACGGTCTATGTATCTTGTTGTAATGCCCACATGAATCACATAGTAATCTTTATGTCTTGCATATGCACTACGGTGCAGCCTTCATTTCTATCAATTGCCCAGCTGTAATTTGTTCACCACACATGTTATTTATCTTTCACGGAGAGACACCACTAGTGAATTGTGGACCCCGGTCCTTTTTACTCATACTGGTAAAACACATACTGCTTTCATCTTGTTTTCCACACCATACATTTAACCTCTTTGTGTTCAACAAAACCGGTGAGATTAACAACCTCACTGCTTCGTTGGGGAAAAGTGATTTGATTGTGTTGTGTAGGTTCCAGTTGCTTCTGAACCGGTAGTGCGCCCTGCCATCTCAGCTGCTTCAACCTTCTGAAGTTACTCCTTCCTCCTACTGGTCGATTAAACCTTGGTTTCTTACCGAGGGAAAACTACTGCTGTGCTCACCATACCTTCCTCTTGGGGTCTCCCAACGAGTGCAAGATCTGCACCATCAGCTCCCATTTAGTTTCTCATCCCGGCGAAGACAACAAATTCTCTCATTAGCATCCCTCAAATTGTCATGCTCAACCACTGTCAGAGGAATACTTTCAGCTTTGATATCAGGCTCATCAATAATTTTCTTATATTTTCCAGTTTGATTTTTAGCCCAGCCTTTAAGAAAACGTCTCAAATGATGTATCTTATTCTGCCAAACCTCAATAGGTGAATCCCCCTTAACAAATGCCGCCCACTCAGATGCAATCATCTCAGTAAAACCTTCCAATCTGAGCCACGAAAGCTCAAAAGAAAAATGTGCTATGTTTACCAGATGAGCGTGCACACACATGAATCCACAAAGAGAGTTGTAGGATCTGATCCCTTCCTAGTTAAGGATTGCACCGTGACTAGGGGATATTTTTGTTCCCACTCAACGGTTGCAAGAACCCTATCAAGTTTTTCAAAAGTCGATTTGTCTCTCCTACTAGCCCACGTGTATTGACGACCTGAGAGTTTGAGTTCCTTCAAATCTAAACTCTGAATAATAGCATTAAACATAATTGTCCATCTCGGGTTATAGTTATCGTTATTCTTTTACTCAGTTTTTCGAATTATATTAAAATCCCCACCCACCATCATTGGTAGTGGTTTATTTTCACATACACGAACTAACTCTGACAAGAACTGAGATTTGAGATCATCTTGGGCAGCCCCATATACCGAAACCAAAACCCACTCAAACCCATCACTCTTAGACCTGGTGTATAACTTAACATAAAAATCCCCAACGTCAATTTTTTTTAACTTGGAGAGTAGATGCATTAAATCCTATGAGCATACCCTCAGATCTCCCTCTAGGCCGCATACAAAACCACGAGAAATCATGTCCAACAGCAATGATTTAAAAATGTATTTGCAATGTTGGATCTCCCGTCTTCGAATACGCGATAAAATCTAAATTTTTCTCTATAATAGTTTCTTACACAAATCAGTGTTTACCTGGGTCATGAAAACCCTCACTATTCCAAAACAAACCTCGTAAATTATGCACCAGTCTCTCTATTTTTAATTCTAGCGCCCCCGCGCTTATTTGATACGGAGTAGTCCCTCTTTTTCCTAGTCTTTTTTACCTTTTCAAGATAGACCACACAATTAGATCGGACCTCCGAATGCCCAATAAGATCATCCTCATCAAGGTCCCTCGTTAGACTAGAAACCTTGTTTAGAATTAATCTAGTAGGCTTCTCATTATAATTATCATTCAAATTATTTTGTAACATGCACACCAATCTATTGATCTCTGCACTTTTAATCAATTTGGCTGAATCAATTTCCTGCTCAAAGTTTGAACTTAAAGAAATTCCCAACTTCGATGCTCTATCGCAAATTTCTTTATCTGAAAATGACAGAACTTAAAGATGTTTATTTAAACTTGTAACTGAACCGAAGTATCTCCTAGCAGCCATCGCCTTGTCCCTCCTCTATATGGGTGCCATCCGCATTAGGTTGTTCCCGGATACGCCCACTCGACTGCAACCCCGAAGTTGCAGCGTCTGGAATGCCCCCAAAGTCGATGATCGCCTTCTTGGACACCTCCCTCTCCAATCCAGTAGAAAGGGAAATTGGAAAGGGACGTATCGGAGAGATGGGACTCGTCGACCGACCAAGTGACTGACCACCATCACTCAAAACAGCACCTCCTCTCGAGTCTCCCGAAGATCATCGAGATAAGGACAATCCACTCACGTCCACCCCATCACAATTGGGGTCTAAAAGAACTGAAGATCGAGCACTGCCCCCCACACCTACAGGCACCATGGGTGGCAAGACCTCCTCCAGCTGCGCCATATCATGGCCGATCATAGCGCCAAGTGGCGCACTGCCGGTCCCTACTGCGCCGGAAGAAAAACGCTCCAAAATCATTGTCGTGCCGGCTTAGAAAACATCCAGCTTTCCTGTCGTTCCGGTAGAGAAAATGACCACTGTTCTTGCCGCGCCGACAACATTTTCTGACATTTTTCCTTCCGCATCCGGGCAGACCGTAGCACCCCCTTCCCTCTCATCCGACACAACCTGTATATCCTCCCTTGCACACCCCCACCATCTCATATATCTGAGCACTGTCCGCATCTGTTGCTACCCGGATTCATCGAAAAAAAGCATAGCCACCTCCTTACGAGCTAGGTCAAAAGAGCGCCGAACTGAGGGTGAAAACACCACCCTTGTCTTCACCGTCAAGGTATTTGGTTGATCTCCTTCCCCATGCTGCTCTATTTGCACCTTAGTTTCAAAAATCGTTTTTGGAGCCTCCTTGTTTTTATCCAGACTATACTTTTGCACCGCCTTCTGAAAATCCTGTCCCATGTCATCATCATCGTCATCACTTTCTTCCTCATCGCCATCATTATCCTCCATGTCCACGTCCCCTAGTTGATCTATGTCCTCAACCACGAAGGTGAGTCCATAAAATTCATCCTTGATGAAAAGAGGGAACCGTTTGGGAATTTTCTTATGGTTCACACATCCAAGTTTAATTCTAAGAACACCCTGTTTCCGAGTGAAAGCCATATCAATCTCTAGTGTTTTACCATACATATGTCCCACAACCCATAAAGCGAGAAAATCACCAATGTGAGGTCTCGGAATTCTAGAAACTCGCAACCATACCTCTGGCAAAGTATCCATTGGTACAGGACTCTGCCCCCAACTATCAAAAGTGAGCTCACAAGTACCATTAGGCACCCTGCATAATCCAAACACTTTTAACCTCTCAAGATCGTTCCTGGTTGGGAACTAAACCTGGTAGACGTTCTTGCCCATATGACGAACATCCCAAATGAATTGGTCCGAAGGAACCATCCTCTGCAATGGGGAATAGACATCTCACCACCTGTTACCATCAACAAAGCTAGTCTCAAATTCTCCATATTTGGCTTGTAAGAATACGTGCACGGGAACTGGAAGAAAATGAGCACCTCATGACCATACCCATACACCAAAATCCACGGCTTCGGCGCTATCAACAAATAACACGACCTCCCACCATGGTCAGGACCTTTACATATCAAACATATGTCCATCGTACGATCAATAGAACGGTGGCCAGCCACCCCACATCTGTAGCATTTTTTTACCTTTCTTCGGATTAGCCGTGACAAGAGATACTGATAATTGCTCAGCCGAGACGGGGACCTGAGGAACCTCTATAGAGGGCCTGGCCGAGATAGGCCTAGCAGCTACCGTAGTCACCGCGGCTGCTGTCGACACAACAACCACGGGAACGGCCACCGCAGTCTGCTCTATCACCACCTGGTTTTTGGTTTTGAACCGGAAGACTCTGCACCGTCGCAGCTGCACTGACAGGAATCACCACCCCCTGGTTTATTCTAGCAGACAACACAGTTAGAATAGGCAACGTCACGGGAGGGTACGTCACTTCACCTCGGCCGTCGTAACGAGCATCACCGCATCGTCCGCGCACACCACGCTGATCAACGAAATCACGGGGATAAGAGCATTCACCGGCACCCATCAAATACGGGCACCCCCCAATTGGTCCTCCTTTGGGGGTGTCGGACATGTGTCCGTCGATTTGATAGGCGTGCTCCACAGCGGCACACTCCAATTCGAACCCGCTATCTAACCGTCATTGACACAAACACCTTGTAGGCGATTAGAAATTTTGATTTAAAACATTCATACGATTACATTTGAATTTAAACTACGGCGGGAAACTTAAAACTAGGCTAACACTATCCTAGACGTCCTCCTTTTCGTCGTCCTCCTCGTCGTCGTCGTAGACCGCCATGTTTGAGGGGCCAGCCTCGTCGTCGTTCTCGGCGAAGGGCGATGGGTCGCTTGGCGATGGGTTTGCCACCGTAGCGAGCCAGCGCCGCTCCGCTCTGCCTTGCATCCACATCCGGTGCAACTGCGTCTGCTCCGAGGGATGGCAGTTGCGCCTCTCGTTCCGCAGGACAGCCTTGCGCCGTTCGGCCTCGGCCTGGTCCAACCGTCGCACCGCCTCCCCGTCCATCGCCATAGCTTCGCGGGCCCGACGGAAGGCGTCGTCGACGCGGACGCGGTGGGCGTTGGCCACGTCGCTCCGGGCAGCCTGCATCGCCTCTCGGCTTGCCCGCACGGTGTTCAACTCCTCGTGGGCAGCACGCCGGGTGGCCATGATCGACGCAGACTCGCCCTCGTACCGCGCGACGAGGGCCTGTTGCTCATCGGACGCCGCGTTCGTGTTAAGCTGCTAGTAGACCTGGCGCTCCGCCTCTATGAAGGCGCGGACTTGCTCCTCCCTCTGATGGGTCTCCAAGGATGCCCGGACAGCGGCAGCCTCGGCCACTGCCGCCTCGTCCTCGAGGCCAGCGCGGACCTGGCGGAACGCCTCCTCGTTGCGCCATGTGGCGAACGAGTTGTACGCCACGACCTGGTCGGGCCAGACTGGAGGCGGCAGTGGCTCCGCCTCCTCCTGCGCCGGCTGCTTCTCGGGCTCCGCCTCCTCCTGCGCCGGCTGCTGCTCGGGCTCCGCCTCCTTCTGCGCCGGCAGCTCAGGCTCCATCGGCTCCACCGGATCCTCCTCGTAGTGGAACTCGTTGTCGCTGTCGTCTCACTTTGGCCACGCGTCGCGGCAGCGGGTCGGCAGTACAGAGGCGAGTTGCGGCAGACCTAGAGCCGACGCGGCATCGTCTCGACGAGGGCGTGGGTGTGGCGAGGGCGATGGGAGTGAGTGCGGCGAGGGCGATGGGAGTGAGTGCGGCAATGGCAATGGGAGGTGTCTTATATAGGCGGCTCTCTGGGCAGGAAACAATGACATGGGAATCGGCGGGAGGGCGGGAATCGGCGGGAGGGCGAGGACACATTGGTGCACGCGTCCCGTCGGAGTAAATGGCGGCGACACGTCGCGGCCACAGTCCCAGATACGTCGCGGCCACAGTCGCCAGACACGTCGCGGCCACAGTACACAGCGTCCCGTCAGAGTAATTGGGTGGCATGTGGATAGAGAAGCGCCGCCCAGTCGCCTACCGGAAAGTCGCGTCCCGTCGTCGCCATTAACGCGGCCTCACCCGCCTCCTGCACGGCGTCTTAAACTGCCTTCGTGCCGGTGAGTGTCGCTGACGGGCGGGGTCCCCCTGTCGGGAGGGGTGAGCGGACGATGTACGGCGCTCCCAGTCAGGCCCCCAAGTATGGCGGGTGGGCTGGGGGGGGGGCGGACACAAAATTAGCGGATGGACACCTTTGGGGGTGCCGCTGTGACGATTTTTTTTGTCCGAACCCCCATTGAGCCTTTGGGGGGTCATTTGGAGGGTGCCGGTGCAGATGCTCTAAGCACCATAGCCAACACCATGGCCTCCACCATTCCCCTGAGAGAAAACACCATGCCCCCCTCCACCGGAACCAGCATCAGCACGACCTCTACCATCATGGAAACGGCACCCACGGCCTGCTCCCGCGTGGTAGCCCCCACAGGCCCTCAGATGCGATCACGGGGCGGGAGGGGAGCCAGGGAATAGGAAGTGGCGCAGCTATCAATTTGGAGAAGTATGTTATCTTGTGAGTGATCTGATTGGAGCGTAGCGGCGGCGGAGACCATCCTCGCGCCCAATTCGTGGGTTGAACGCCTCGATCCGCTGACGCGCAGCCGGGCCGACATGGACGTCTTCCGCCTGTCCGCCTGGTGTCTCGACCCTGCGCTCATCCCTAAGGAGGTCGACTTCCACGTTGTGGAACCAGGAGAGCCGCCGTCGGCGCAGATGCTGGCCGCGCCGAGCTCAGCCGTCACACCACTGTAGATGCCCAGCCTGCTCTACCCCCTTATCGTCCACGTCCGGAGCTTCACGGACTATCGCCGACGTGCGCCTGATGGTGGCGAGGGCGGTGGAGACGGGCCGACGCCGGGCTGGCCGCTGTCGCGGCAGTACGGATACGAGCCAGGCGTGCCGGACTCGCTCCCGGCCGGCGGCGCCTCGTCGACTGCGGGCGGTGCTGGGAGCAGTTCGTCTCCCTCCCCCGCAAACGGCCAAAGGGGTGGGGCCAGCCTGGGTGGAGCCCGCCACGACCGAAGCGGCATGGCCAACGTGGCCAACGGTGGGGCCCGGCGGATCCTTTCTTCTGGGGCCACGGTGGGCCTACCAGCGCCACCTTTGGCAAAGCGAAGGCGCAGGGGTCATGGTCAAAAAAGGAAAGGCAGGGGCAGGCGGGCCCAGCTCTCTGCGCCCTCTGCGCCCTCTGCAGCCCAGCCAGACGATGACGCTGTGGCAGACGCGGACGGGGAGTTGGACCAGGTTCGAAATCCCATCGATTCGACGAGTGGCCAGGGTGCGGCCACGCAGTCCCCTGGGTTGCAGGATGGCGGGAGCCAACCGCGCCCCACGCGGGAAACTTCCATGCATGCGCACGAGGGTGGGGCCGGGCACTCTTCGATCGAGGCGGCCGTTACGGATGGCGCGGGCGTCGCGCTGGCAGATCCGATCGCGCGGACGGACGTGCAGTGCTCGCTCCCCTCTGTCAACACTAGGCCCACGGCTGCAGGGCCCATTGCTGGACCGGATGGGCTGGGGTATTCGCAGTTCGGGAGGCTGGGCCTTGACGCTTTCACTAGCGAGGCTGTCTCCCAGAATCCGACAACTAATGCGCCTAGGGATGGGCAACGAGAGTTGGATCACGACAGCGAGTCCTCGCCTATACTGGGACCCGGAACACCTGCGGATGCTCGTCTCTCGGCGCTGCTTGGTGGAGACGAGTCGGAAGAGGTGGATGAAGAGATCGAGATGGACCCCCCGCCTTCTCCAGCACGCGCCACTACCACGGTTCATACACCTAGGTTCGCCACTCCCCCTGTGATGTACGGGAGGCCGAGGGCGACACAGCCGTCAGCGACGCACACTCTGTCTGCTCCGGGTCCTCGCACCCTTGGGGAGTTCCTTGCGGCAGCTAAGAGGAGACCTGACGCTCTGCTACAGGGCCCAGCCCTCCACCGCAGGCTGCTGGCGCTCGACTTCCGCCCTCGGCGGAGCCCTAGGAGCGCGGCACAGCCGGGGGGGGTTGCACTCCGAGAAGCGCGCCGTCAGGAACCTCATGAGGAAGCTGGGGTTGGCACACGAGGATGAGGCGCCTTCTGAGGCTGCCCTGGAGGCCTATCACAGGATGTTCGAGATGCCTCTCACAGAGGAGATGATCGAGGCCGTCGCGGAGTTGTACGGGTGGTCCCTTCCGACGCTGCGAGGCTGCTCTCCACCGTTGGTTGGCACGGCGGGTGCTCGGCTAGTCGAGATCTGACTCTGTTGTTCCACCTTCCGAACAAGGTGATGGTGTGTAACGTGCGTGGCCTGAATGACCGCGCGCGTCGTACGGGTGTTAGGAGTGTAGTAGCTACTACGGGTGCGTCTATTGTATGCTTGCAAGAGACCAAACTTGCCGATGTAACCCCCTCGATTGTTATGGAATCCCTAGGCGCGGACTTTGACGCTTACTTCTGCTTGCCGGCGATTGGTACGAGGGGAGGAATCATAGTCGCGTGGATTAGCAGTATGGTGCAGCTCGATAGCGCCCATGTTGACCTTAATAGTGTCACGGCTAGGGTCTCCCAGCCGGACGGGGCTCAGGGATGGTGGCTCACATGCGTGTATGGCCCCCAGGAGGAGGTTGAAAAGGTTGCTTTCCTGGCTGAGCTACGCGCGATACGTGCTGGCCACCCCGGCCCCTGGACGCTCTGCGGGGACTTCAACATGATCTACCACGATGAGGACAAAAACAACGGCAACCTAAACAGACGGATGATGGGGCGCTTCAGACGCTTCCTAAACGACAGCGGGCTTAAGGAGATCTACCTCCACGGCCGCCGCTACACTTGGTCAAATGAGAGGACGACCCCGACTCTCGTGAGACTCGGTAGTGTGTTTGCCACGCCATGTTGGGAAGAGCTACACCGCAACTGTTCCTTACGATGCCTGGCAACAGTTGTCGCGGACCACTGCCCACCACTCTTGGACAGCACCACAAAGGCGGTGGGCCCGAAACGCTTCTAGTTCGAACGTTTCTGGCTCAAGCTCGAGGGTTTCTGCGAGGTGGTGGCGGACGCGTGGAATGAGGTGGATGGAGACCCAGACCCCTTCCGTCGCCGTACCGCCAAGCTGAAGCGCACGGCGCGTAAGCTCATGAGTTGGAGTGACAAGAAGGTTGGGTGTGTTAGCCTGCAGCTGATGACAGCGCGGGAGGTGGTCCTCCGGCTGGATGTCGCTATGGAGTCCCGCCAGCTCTCCCCGGACGAGCGCCTGCTCCGAGCCAGGCTCAAACAGACGTACCTTGGGCTTGCCTCCTTGGAGCGCACGATGGCTCACCAAAGGGCCAAGATCTCTTGGCTACGGGAGGGTGACGCGAACACGGCCTTCTTCCACCAGCACACTTCGTACCGCCGGCAGAATAACTTCATTCACGGCTTCCAGGTGGAGGGAGCCATGGTGTCTGACCATGCCGCGATGGTTGAAGCCTCTTTCACTCACTTTGAGAGTCTACTTGGCTCGACAAGCGACCGCGAATTCTCGCTAGACCTGGACTTTCTCGACATTCATGCCGAGGACCTCTCCGGGCTAGAGGCCCCCTTCTCGGAGGAGGAGGTGTGGGAAGTGATACGGCGACTCCCGCACGGGAAGGCGCCTGGACCAGATGGGTTCACGGCAGAATTCTTGCAGTGCTGCTGGGGGTGGTGAAGGGGGACTTCATGGCTGCCTTTCACAAGTTTTTCACTATGTGTGGGCGCGGATTCCAAGGCCTAAACCAGGCACTGCTGATTCTGTTGCCTAAGCGGCCGGATGCGGCCGCGCTTGGAGACTACCGCCCTATAAGCCTGATTCACATCTTCGCTAAATTGGCTGCAAAGACGCTCGCGGCACGGCTTGCACCAAGGGTGGGGCTATTGGTTGATAGTAACCAATGCGCCTTCATACAGAAGCGGTGCATCCATGACAACTTCATGTTGGTACAGCAGACGGCGAGGCTCCTTCACGATCTCAAAGAGCCGCGGGTGATGCTCAAGCTCGACATTGCTAGGGCTTTTGACTCGGTCTCTTGGAGCTTCCTCTTTGAGGTCCTAGTGAAGCTTGGCTTTGGACCACGATTCCGCGAGATGGTCGCGATCCTTTTGTCCACGGCCAGTACAAGGGTGTTGCTCAACGGCGAGCCAGGACCGCCTATCTGGCACATACGAGGTCTCCGACAGGGGGATCCTCTATCGCCCACCCTCTTCGTGTTGGTTATGAACACGGTGAACAGGGTTTTGGCGAAGGCCATGGAGATGGGTGTCCTCAAACGCCTCGCACGGCGGGAGTTGGCGACCTCCACGTCGCTTTACGCAGATGATGTGGTGATCTTCTGCCACCCGGATGAGACGGAATTGCGCGCTATATGCGCGATCCTGGAGCTCTTCGGGCACGCGTCAGGGCTGCACACTAACTTCACGAAGTGCTCAGTCTCCCCGATTGCATGCCCGGAGCTAGAGGCTGTACGGGCCGCGGCAGTTATGAACTGCCCGCTGGCCCCCTTCCCGGTCAAGTACCTCGGCATCCCCCTATCGGTCGGGAGGTTACCGGGGGAGGCCCTACAACCAGTGGTGAACAGATTGGCCGATAAGCTGCCAACTTGGAAGGCATCCATGATGCCGCGGGCCGGCCGCCTAACACTTGTTCGTTCAGTGCTCGCAGCTATCCCACTACACCAGCTAGTGGTGCTGAGCCTGAACAAAAAGGTGCTGAAACAGGTAAACAAGATCCTACGGGGTTTCCTGTGGGCGGGTAGGCTGGACGCCAGTGGGGGACATTGCCATGTTAACTGGGCAAGGGTCTGTCGCCCACTGCGGTTGGGTGGCCTCGGTGTTCCTGACCTACATCGTACCTCCACTAGCCTACGGGTGCGCTGGCTCTGGAGGATGCGCACCAACCCCCTGCGACCATGGCGCGGGCTCGATATGCAGTTTTCCGAGGATGAGAGGGCCATATTTGACGCCTCCACTTACATGGTGGTTAGAGGAGGGGATACGGCTCTATTTTGGGAGGACAGATGGCTGGACGGCCGGACGATAAAGGAAACAGCGCCGGATCTCTTCGCGCTAATCCCTCGTCGTCGTAGGAAACGCCGCACGGTGCAGCAGGCGTTGACTGAGTGCAGCTGGATCACCGACATCATAGGAGCTCTGAGCCCGCTGGCCTTATGGCAGTATGTTCAACTCTGGACACGGCTCCAAGACTTGCAGCTCACAGGGGAGCCAGATAGGCTCATCTGGCACTGGACGACGGACGCACAGTACTCTTCGCGGTCCTGCTACAGAGCACTATTTGAGGGTTCTGTGGCTTCGGGCTCCTGGAAGCTCAACTGGAAGACTTGGGCGCCACCGAGGGTGAAGTTCTTCATCTGGCTGGCATGCCAGGATAGATGTTGGACGGGGGAGAGGTTAGCGCGCAGGGGCCTCCCCATGCGGCGCACTGCCCGCTGTGCGACCAAGCGGTGGAGACAATGGACCACCTCCTCACCGGGTGTCCATTCTCACGGACGTTATGGCATGAGGTCTTGTCTTGGATCCGATCCACGGCGGCTCCCCCTGCGGAGGAAGGTGTTTTCATCGACTGGTGGACTAGGACGCTTGCCGCCATCCCTAGCGCCTTGCGCAGGGGCACCTCGTCGATCATCATGCTATCGGCGTGGTGTATTTGAAAACACCGCAACTCCGTGATCTTCGACAACGCCCAACCATCGGTGTCCTCCCTCCTCGGCGTGATCAAAGCCGAGGCGCGCGACTGGGCGACCGCGGGTGCCAGAGGCTTACGTCAACTTCTCCCCTAGTTAGGCTGAGTTGAGTTGTATGGTGTGGGGTGGCCCTTCTATGGGCTTGTACAAATATTCTCTTTTATCTATCAATGCATCGAAACGCAAAGCTTTTTGCATTTTCGCGAAAAAAAAGTGATCTGATTGGCCTGGAGGCAGCTACCTGGACCGGTTTTTGCTTGAGTTTGGCTTCTACTTTCTAAATTTACACTAGCTAATTGAGTTGCTCGTGGTAGCTTTAGGGATCTGGAGCGAACTAAAAGTTGCAGGCAATATCCATATTGTACCTACTAATGTTGTAAATAATGCTATGTCTGCTCTATTGTATATGTGACCAAATATCCCCAGATTCTTCATAATTGGTCACAAGCCAGATATTCATACTAGGTTGTCAGCCTCTGATTGTGATGGCATGTTCGAGATCATTGATGTGAACAACACAACCCTAAAACATCTGATAACATTTGTAGGATTATACTTCAATCCATGTACATATGTCTGAGTTCTGAAGTATTTGGTAACATGGAACACCCCATAGATTCCATTTTACCTTGATTAATGATAGTTGCATGTAAGGTCAAGTTCACACCATTTTTTTTAGAAACTAGGCAACTTTATTATGCCATACTTTAACTTAATAAAGCAAACAGTTCAGGTTAAGACGGTATTACATGCTGAGGCTACAGGTTCGCCAAGCAAATAAGGAAATGCGAGGGTCCGGCCACCCCAAAACAGACCAGAAGGCTACTACAAAAGCTGCGCCTCTTGCACCAAAGAGCGAAAGATGGACTTGAGGCCCGTAGCCATCAAGAGGAGCGCCTCCTTATCATGTGCCTTTGCGAGATTTTCCCATGCCTGCACAAAAAGGAGAATTTTGAAGATAATGTCATCCGGGCGTTTAGGCACAATTGCTTCAATAACAAGTTTGTTGCGCGTCAGCCAAAGCACCCAACCTAATGCCCCAAACAGCAACCAGCTGCTGCGGCGCTGCTGTCCCGGGAGGGACTCGCGAATAGCGAAAAACCGGGGAAACGAGGCAGGGCACCAACTACACCCTAGTAGTTTCCTGACCACGCTCCACCCCAACTTAGCTAGTGAACAGTGGAAGAAAATGTGGGCGGTGTCTTCCTTTTCCCCGCACAACGCATACCTCCCTTTGGCGGGGTCATAGCGGCCAAACAACCTCTCACGCGAAGGTAGCCTATCGAGCGCAAGCTTCCAAGTGAATTTTTTTTACTTTGAGGGAAAGTTTTACCTACAAGTCAGAATTATGGATTTAGTTTGACTTGTTTTGTCTAAATTCTCATATTCTTTAAACAGAGCACATCATAACTTCCTAAACTATACATACATAGAACTATGTACTTATGAAAGATTTGATATGTTGCTCACTTCTGTGTGGCCAGGTTGCTTTTAGTTGTACCTTATATTTTAGTAGAACACACATTCGATGTTTTAAAATTTATTTAATGTATATTAGGTCTATTCTTTGTGGTCTATATTGAAACAATGTTCAGGATATCGCTTATCGTTAACTTATCGGTCTGCCCATGATAAGAGATATATCGGCTTAACGGCCGATAAATCGATTTTATCGGTCGACTATTTATCGGTCATTTTTCTTGTAAATCCCAAATTGTAGCACTAAAACATCTAAAATATGCTATAAAAATATATCATATCGGCACTAAAAACATTAAATTATGATATATAGTTATATTGTATTCAATAATACTAAAAATTCTACAATGTACGTCATTTGTCACATGTTCTAGTGCTGAAAAATCGATATATCGACCAAGTTATCGGCATATCGATCGATAAATCGCTTGTAAGACCGATAAAATGGCCCGAATGATAAACTCCACCGATATTCATTTATCTTATCGGTGTCCACCCGATAAGCAATAAATCGACTGATAAATCGGCATATCGGATGATATTTTGAATAGTAATAGAAAGTAACTAAAATGTGAGTTAACTTTGCTAAAATATACTATGACCTTCTACGGTTTCAGGTATGGGAAATCATAGCCATTCTGCAGGGCAATTGACCTTTGCGGCAATATGCCTCTTTTCCTCCATATTTCTTCATGTTTTTAAGGCCTATTGATAGCATATACCGATATTCGTTTTTGGTGCAATGCAGAAATATCCCTTATTATGCTTTTATGATGTAGGAATTTATTTGCTATTCAGTTAGAGTGGGAATAATAGCAATAACAACGATTGGTAAGAGAAACATATTTTACATCTATGGACCGTTGTATCTCCTTTTTTTTTGCTGCTAAATTATTACAAGATGGATAAGTCTATATGTATATTTTAGTAGGTCGTTGAAAGCAAAAAAAAAAAAGTATATTTATAGGGCAGTTTCATATGGATAGTTTTTTGCGATTGAAACTTCCCTTAAAGTATATCCATCTATACCTGGTAGTTTTATTACAAAATAAATTATAGGTATATATATAGACTTATCCATTGCTAAAGTAGGTTATTGTGAACTTCCCGCAAAAATCTGGTTGTTTTTTGCGATTGAAACGTCTAGTGGTAGTTTTCCGAACATTAGCGCCAAAAGTGGTAGTTTTATGCTATCATCTCTGTTAATGTAAATAAGATAGAGGTTTTGCTAGCTGCGAAATTTATCTTAATCACAAGCAATAGCAAGTTACTCCTCTTTATTTCAACTCGTAGCAACGCACGTGCATATTTGCTAGTAGATACATAGATTCTAGTGACAATTATTTTGAGACGGAAGGAGTAGTAGAATAGGAAGTGACCGTTCTTTGCCTCAGTTGCGTACGTATTCCGCTCTGGTAATCGCAGGTCATTTACGTGTCAAGTAACGTCTAACAAGTACAGTATAATTCGTTGGGTGGAGGTCGTCGTTCCCTAGGAAGAGCTGGATGCGTGTACGTACGTGCCAAGTCAAGGGATGCGTCTCAGCAAGTATATATACATCCGTTTCTTTCCAGTTTTTCCTGCTTCTAGACGCGGGCCGCGTTCTAAATTAACACGGGTATTCTCGTGTCCAGATCGATCGACAAGCTCGAAAGCTCCGGTTCCGCCCCAATCCGATGAAATAGGAAGGAATCAATGCGTCCGCTCCGTTCTTTCACACGTGTCTGCAGTCAGTTTGACGCCCGATCGAGAGCGATGGATCGCCGGACATTCTGGAACAGTTGACGCCAAGTCAAACAGAGCCCAAATAAGAAACGAGGCGTCTATATCCTTGAAAAAGAAATGAGCCGTCTTTCAGATTTTGTGTTACAGTACAATATACCATCTGTATATATTATCTACACTCTGATTCGTTTCTAACCGTCGTCTCAACTCCAACTTGTGTCTCAAAGTCTTAGCTGACATGGTCCCAATCGCAATGTGTTTATCTGCTCCTCCTAGTCGACTGAAGCAACCCGCCTCCGAGCACCCCTTCGCCACGCCGCCGGTCCCGCCGAACCACGACATCGCCAAAGTCTGCACCACCGTTTTGCATTTTCGAAAACAGTTTTGTTAATTTTCGATAGCCCCCAAACGAATTAGAACTGCAATTTTATTTTAGAGGCAGAACTGCAATTCTAGTTTAGCAGAAAATGCAACTTACATCCATCCTTCATTGCAAGCTGTACTCCTAACAGAAGATAGACTTTCCAAAATCGAACTGACATAAGAAAACGCAGTTGACCAGGATATATATAAAGGATTAAAATCCTCCTTTTGAGCATTATTGTTGTGGTTTTACATACTTCCAGCAACAACTGTGACAGCCAACCGACCAAGGCACCCCCGGGATTAAAACCTATCTGGCGGCTCAGCCAACCAGGGGGCACTCGGTGAACAAGTGCTATGATGTCTCTAAGCTCCTCACACAAAAACATCATGGATGAATTGTTCGGCAATTGACAACTAGTGTTCAACAATATAAAAGATAGTCCTGAAAATACGTGCAGAATTTATCATCATGAACATGCTAACTAATAGGGCAGTTCCTAGGCTGCACCCCTCTGCACTGTAACGTGGTCTTAAACAGGCTGATTGTCTCCTGAACAAGGCTGTAGTGGCAGGTTCACCGCCCAGAGCCTCTCAAGAGTCAAGGCGTCAGCTGGATACTCATTTGTGTGGTTAACTGGTACGCTAGGTGTAGGCAAGCTTACGCTCCCGCTGCGTAGCATCAGAAGAACATCCGACATGGTAGGCCGGTGCAATGGACAATCTTGAATACACAATAGCGCCACATGAATGCATCTGATGATCTGGGCTGTTTGTGCCTCATTACACAGCGGCGATAAATCGAGAAGCTCGTGGGACTTTCCTGCTTTCCACAGCTCCCAGGCCTGAAAGAACTCTCATGGTTATTAATGTGAGAAACTGAATAAACCGTGGTCTTTTTTAATAGTAAATGGTGCATAAAGGAATTTAACATCGTAAACTTGTTAGTTCTACTTTGATATTCATGGTATAACTAATATAAATTTCACAGAAAATTCTAGTCTTTTACTCTCTATCTTATTTTAGCTTTTTCTTTATGTACCAATTATGTGACATGTTTTCCAAATTTCCAAGATCAAAAGAGCGCTGACCAGCAATAAGAATGATTTTATAGTCTTCCAAAAGTAAGATAAGATATACTTTTAGGAAAGGGTGGAGTTTGTACTCACATGTATTGGTAGATAGATCATATCTCCATTGGATAATAACGAAAGACATTTCTTTCGACTTATGATCTCAAGAATCAGGATGCCAAAGCTATACACATCAGACTTCACTGAGAACTTACCAGAACTGATATATTCTGGATCCATATAACCGCTGCAAGGTTAAAATGGAAATGACATATCAGCACACACAAATAAAGGAGCAAATGAGCTTCATATCATAAAAGGCTGGCTTATTTGGTTAACTCTTACGTTGTGCCTTTAACAGTGTCTGATGTCTCTTCAGCCCCACTAGAAGGTAATATTCTAGCCATCCCAAAGTCAGAAATCTTAGGGTTCATTTCATAATCTAACAGTATATTATTTGCTTTCAAATCCATGTGGACGACACATTGATGAGATAGCTCATGCAGGTAAACAAGACCCTGAGCTACCCCTTCAATTATATGGAGACGCTTAGACCAATTAAGTGATTCTCCTGTCTTTGTATCTGAAAATGATCAACAGAATGAAAGCTTTCAGAAAAAATAACGAAATTTTGCTTTCAAAGCTCGACAGAATAATGGGAACTGAAGTCACAGTGAATACAGCTGTAGAGAAAAGAAGCCAGGCTCTTGTTTGACATGTATTCGTAGACAAGAATCATCTCTTCACGCTGAATGTGAAATCCCAGAAAGTCCTTTTCTCTTTGAATGCAAAACCCAAGTAGCCTAATTACATTTCTATGTTGAAGGTTCGCAATTGTTTCAATCTCAGCAGTGAATTCTTCTAAACCTTGAGATGACGATGCTGCAAATCTTTTTACCGCAATCTCAGTTCCACTAGGCAGTTTTCCCTGAAAAACTTGGTGTCAAAAGTAAGCAACAAATCTCAATTTCTTTTGGGTGGGCATAGAAAGCCAGGTGTACCTAAGCCCTCTTTTCACTAAGCATAGCATATCTAAAGACTCATTTTATGATTGGAACTCAAGAATCTCATATCTTTTAACAATATATACTCGTATTAGGAACAATCTATGGAAAAATGCGATGACAGCGGCGCGCCTTCTGCTCGCTCAATTGCTTGTAGTCGTCGCAAGGTGGTATATGGATCTGGATGTAATTTCCTTTACTTCTGGTTTTCTTTGTACTGTCATGATAATTGATGAATAGATCGGAAGTTTTCTCAAAAAAAAAAAAAACTATGGGAAAATGCATCCTACTCTCATATACTCCCTCCGTTCCAAAATAGATGACTTCTATTTGTCAAAACATGCATGTATCTAGACATGTTTTAGTCTACATACATGCATGTTTGGACAAATGGATGTCATCTATTTTAGAACGGAGGGAGTACCAGGCAGTGAGCCCATAGTTTTGGCATATTTTTTTGAAATACCTTCACAATTGTACATATAAAGGAGTATTTTAGTCAAAAAAAAGTATACATACTGCTAAAAGTATAGTATATACATACTGCTTAAGTGGTATTATCTACTAGTATATTCTATAGTTAAATACTCTCTGGAATGCTAGATACTAACTAGATTGTATGAAAACACACGTGGGAGTAAGACCAAGTAGTAGGAACAGTCTTCCATAATCTATTACAAATCTACATACAAATCCACAATTGAATCTAATTTTAGTACATCAAATACAATTGATCTACATCTAGGCTCACAATCAAATATAATGTCACTATGGAATGAAAGACACACTTAATTTATTCCTTTACATCATGTTGTTACAGGTAATAGTGTAATATTGTGTATTATACTTGAACTACTTTAAAGAGAAAGGATAGTAGAATAATTAACTATTTCATAAATAACATATAAGAAAAAAAATACCTTGTAAACATAACCAAAAGCACCGCATCCAACCACGTTATCCAGTTTGAAATTTTCTGTAAACTTTATGATTTGAGAAAGATTAAACAGCAACAATCTTGAAAGACTCTTAGCACAGAATAGTTTTACAAGTATGTCCTTGTCCACAACTATACGTTTAACCTCCCTTTTCCGTGCTCCATTGAAAATACGGTTTCCTGTCAGTAATTATGAATTATAGTACAGATTAGGAACACTTTTAAAAGAAAAGACGTGTATCACTATTTTCTATTTCGATGATAGCACAAATTGTTAGTCAATGGCTCAAAGCAAATAGAAAACATTGGGCATGTAGTCCAGGTGGAGAAATAGAATTCGCGCCTACAGTTTTCAGGAATATCCCAGTTCATGACCCCAAAGGTTGTAACTGTCAGTTTTGGAGCAGTTCCTGGTAGTTTGTACGGGGCTACTGGCTCCTATCAAAGCCCATAAAATTGAAAACTCAGTTAAAACTAATCAGTTTTCTGCAAAGGCATGGCAAGAGATTGAGCTACCCAAGATTGATACACATTAAATCAGGGACATTCCCCTCTATTATTCTCTTAGATCTTTTTAAACCTCCTTAATTGATATGCCTTGTTGAATTGCACATTACAGATAGAAATGGCACTTTTTGTACACATGCTTTTCTATAACCCACAGGGAAATGTAGAAGCATTAATGTAGGAAAAGTTCAAAACACAAAATCCATTGGTTGTTAAATTGGGATAACCTGGTACCTACGTTAACATGAGCTATGATTTGTTTAGAGTAGAATAGACACGAACAAGCATTCATTCACAATAATAATACTTAATAAAAGCATGTTCTTCCAATTTTTACGCACATAACCTAAACAAGATTATTTCAGTAGGACTCTCCGCTGCTCTTCTCACTAAAAAAAATGCAAATTAACAGAAAAAATTGTAAAAGAGGAATTATGTTGTGCAATATAGAGGCCTGAATGATGTAACTAATTAACACATTTACCTATTAATTTTTCTTTATTATCTGCCGAGCTATTATTTACTTCCTGAAGTCTTGATTCAACTTTCTCAGATGTGGCGTCGAACCTGAAAATTGTAACCAGGTGAACCACTAAATAGATGTATAGCTTCTGGATAATCTTTCAAATGTTTTTTGTAACAAATAAATTGAAAGATTCCAATTGAAACATAGGTCAAACCACTGATCTAGATAGTGAATATAAAAGGATGAGTAGCTTACTGTTCTGGATCAGCTGCATCTGAATTTTATAGTACCGATTCTGGAAAGGTCTTATACATTAAAATTACCAGCTCGGCATACTTTTAAATGACCAACTATTTATTCTTAGTTGAGCTAGTAATTCGAGGAGATGCGTGTCAAGCAGTTAAGTAAAACACAGCTACCCCCAGCCAGATGTGCGATCGGCATCGTGAAACCGTTTTAATTTATCTAAACAGTTGCTTGCTGATTTCAGTACATATGCATGGGCACATGGATGCGCATGGCATCAAAAAAATGATTGCAGTTGATTTATACTGTACCTAGGTGAAGTTGCATGGCCCGAGGCTTCTTTTAGTATCTGCGGCTCCTTTGCGTACTCCTAGGAAAGAACAAAGTTGAAAAAAAAAGTAAGAACACATGAAGCCTTAATGGGTGTATCTCCAGCGCTAGAGTTGCATTTTCCACCATTTTAAGAAAAATGCTATAGCGGTGAGAATGAATGACTGCCTGAAACTTGTGTTTAGTCTATAATGTATACTCCCACCATTTATGTTTGTAGGGTGTATTTTGATTGGTTGAAAACTCAAAACAAGCTTTGACCAGGAATTTACTCAGTTTGTACGCCGTTTATATTACATAAAAGTGATGTCATTATATTTATGGTTAAAAGGAATTAAAATTGTGATTTTGTACCACATAAACATCATGTTAATCAATGTTTTGTCTTAACCAATCAAAATACGCCCTAAAGAAAAACGGAGGGAATAGCATAGAACTAGATATTGTGATCAGATCTCTTTCGCGGTTGCGTCACTATGATCATAGTTAGAACTACCAATAGTATAGAATATCAAAATTTTGTCTACTAGATAGTTTTTTTTATTAATGATTAGAATTGTATTTTATATCATAATGATCATGTGAGCATTGACAGTCTAGATTCTAGAACTAGTACTACAGCATGTCTGCTTGGATCTACTGGTCCCAATTATTTTGCTCCATCCCTGGCAGATAATATTTAAAGAAGTGATGGATGAAATACATAATGTAAACTGGGAAGCATACATCATGATCTATTTTATGAATAAAATCACATTTTAGAAATATCAATGATTTCAATGGACTGGGACTATCTGTGTCAGCTGTTACCTCTGCATCTGAAGGTTGATCTCTGCTCAAATGCAGTACCAAAGTACGGGAAGTATCTACATGGCTCACGAGGGGGAATATCTGGAGGTAGAAGGCGATATCATTCTCCACCTCACGTAACTGGCAAGCCTGATTACCTCCCGTAAAGCAGTGATACATGAAGCTGCTGTCCTGGCAGGTTGTGATGAGCATAAATGCTCGCCGAAGTGTCTCCTCCAGCTGCTCCACTGGGTTCCTCGTGTCTCGGTGTTGCATCAACTGTGCCTCATGAAGCTCCTGCAGCAGGTCGCCTATCATCTTGACACGCCGCGCAAGCTTCTGGCAGGTCTCTTTGTTCCTCCTTACCGTCTGCACTGCCTCCACAATCATCTTGATTAGCCCATATGCATCTATCCCTGCTAGCTGCGCAACGCTGGCCACTTGACCCACACCATTCCATGTTGCCATCTGCTCTCAGGGGACTGCGAAGAACACCCCCTTGAAAATAAAAGACCCAATACCTAGCCAGCACACATACTTTGACTCCGTGAAAGACTGAGTTTGAGAAAGATTTTGTGGAAAAGCACTGCATCTTTTGACTTCAAGGGGCCTCCTGCGGGTCCCATCAATGAGAAAAATTCCATCCTGAAGATCTCTCTAAGAAACTTCCCATGATGTGACGGCCACATGGAAGTGTTGATTCGGAGAAAGGGTAACCGTTTATGAACAAAACGAGAGGCAATCTCGAAATTTCCAGGGAGTTTCAGCTGACCATTCATCTTCACTGAATATGTCAGTGGAAGTTTGCCAAGAAAGTTCCTGTGGTGGGACACATCTTTCTCCAGTGAGTGGACTCCTCAGTTGAAATAGAAACTTGAACGGACATTGCACAAGAAAACGGACATTGCACAATTGTAATTAGAGGCACTACATTTTCACCCCGCCAACCTCGTACTCACCGATAAAGTTGATGTTCTCCTCTACTCACGCAGGTGGTGGGAACGCACCGGATAGAGTCTCACGGGCCATGACCATCTGAAGGGCGGATTTCCTCCTGCAGCATTTCGTCGAACACCTTTGCCACAGAGATTATTCCGTTGCTGCGGCTCATAAACTAAAGGTTGCTTCATCAGAATGTTATCTTTTCAAGGATCAGTCGGCATTAAGATGGCTATACATGACCAAGCAGCTCATAGAGAGCAGAATAGCCATCGCCGGATACAATCAGTGACACAGTGAGCTCTCGCTGGGTGCGGCGTTTCTATTGGAGAGCACGCTCATAGGAACAGGTATCGGATTTACCGTCCGGTCACCTAGGGCATGTGCTCGAGCTCCCCGCCGCCGCGTGCCGGAGCTCCGGCGACGCCCATGCGGTGGAAAACGCGGCTGGAACGGCCGGTGCCCATAAAGACAACGCAATTCTCGTCGTACCAGGGCCGAAATAGCCACATCTAGGCCCCCGCATCTCTCCTCTCTCTAGGCCCTGTCTTGGGCCTTAGCACTTAGCAGGCCATGGCCTCATGCTTGTGCTGGCCTCTCCTTGTGTACAGCCAGTCAGCCACCTCAAAAAACTCTCAAAAAAAAAAGCCACATGAAAAAAAAAGTGTTCCACCTCGGCCATCTCTTGGGCTTTGGTTTTCACCTGGCCATGACAAGAAAAATGTTCCACCTCTCTTTGGTATCGTCGTGCATCTTCAGTTTCTTCGTCCCCGATGCGGCCACCTCTTGCACGTACATGGCCATCGCTTCTTGCACGCCGCTTGCCGACGCCGCATGCTTTCCAGCCTTTGCCTTGTTGTTCCCAATCGGCCGTTCGGCACTCCTGCCCGGCATCTTGGTTTCATCCACGTCGGCGTCGCGCTCCACTTTTCCGGCCGCCGTGAGACACCAACTCTTCCACTTTGAGGAGTCTTTAATCTTGATCCAAACATCCATGAATTTGAACGGCTTCTTGTTATCCATGTTCAGCACTACGTACATCTTGTGGGCGTCCTTGAACTACAGAAAGGTCGGTGTCATAATAAGCAATAAAAAGTATAAAAAGGAGCTCGGCAACAATTTGAAATGATTTTACTTTGAGGGCGTCGGTCTTGCCACTCTCGTTCCTCATCCAGACTTGATCACGGCATCCATGAATTTTGTTGTACAACCCATGAAGAATTGCCCACCGGTTCTCACATCCTTTGGCATTGCGATCGGGGAGGTAGCCGCACTTATGTTATGTTCCTTTCGTCGAAGTCAGCTTTAATGCGCTTCCAATACGCATCACGTGTTTGGAGTGCGCCTTTGTCGGCGTCCAACGCCACGAACATTCATGAATCGGCCAACATTAGGTCCTCCACATCGGACCATGTCTTGCCTCGGGTACCCGGCTTCTTGACGATCTCGTCGGTGTCCAGATCCTGCATGTCTACTTCGTCACCTTGGACGGCGTCAGTGTCGGCGTCGGCGTGCCCAAATTGATCATCGTGGGCTTGAGCAAATCGCTCGGCGTCGGCGTCGGCGTGCCCAAAGTTGGCGGTGGAGATGCGGATAAGTTTCTGCATGGAACCTGATACGTCATAAACGTATCCTTAATTTTTGACGTTCCATGTTGTTTTCATACCATATGCTACATGTTTTCTTTACACGTTATGCCATTTTTATCGATTTCCTGGGAGTAAGCTATTAACAAGATGTCACAGAGCCAGTTCCCGTTTTCTGCTGTTTTTAGTTTCAGAAAAGTTTTTCTGGAAATATTCTCGGAATTAGACGATTCGAAGCCCAGAAATCTTAGAATTTCCGGAGGATCTACAGAGTCCAAAAGAGAACCAGAGAGGGGCAGAGGGGAGCCCACACCATGGGTGGGCGCGGGTCCCCCCCGGCCGCGTCCAGAGGTGGTGTGGCCTCCCTACTCGCCCACCGATGTTGCACTCTTGCCTATTTAGTCTCCTCGAAGGGTTAGCCCTAAAGACGAGAGCATTTTCCACCAAAAACATCCGCAACCGCCATCATCGTCAACCCTAGTTCAGGAGTGTTCTGGAGCTCTCTCCGGCACCCTGCCGGGAGGGAAATCATCACAGGAGGGCTCTACACCACCATGCCCGCCTCCGGAATGATGTGTGAGTAGTTCATCCTTGGACTACGGGTCCATAGCAGTAGCTAGATGGTTGTTCTCTCCGCTTTATGCCTCATGTGTAGATCTTGTGAGCTGCCCTATATGATCAAGATCATCTTATTGTAATGCCTCATGTTGTGTTTGCTGGAATCCAATGATCTCTTGATTATCAATCTATGATGTTCCTTTCATGTGTTTGTTATTTATGATCTTGCATGCTCTCCGTTGTTAGTAGATGCTTTGGCCAAGTAGATGCTAGTGACTCCAAGAGGGAGTATTTATGCTCGATAGTGGGTTCATACCTCCTTTGCATCCGTGCTTGAGTGACAGAAACATGAAGGATGGAGGATGTGTTGTTGCCATTAGGAAGAAAACAACGATGTTTACATTGTTTGTATTACACACTTTGGTTACTGCGATTATCTGTTGCTTGCAACTTAATACCCAAGGTTTGCTCGGATGACATTCTGAGGATGAATTATTAATCATTGATGCAGTTGGATGAAAATATATGTATCTTTTTGTAATGCCCGCATGAATCACATAGTAATTGTTAAGGAGTATTAGTATAGGTCTAGGAGTCCGTATTAGTCTAGACGTTATTTCCTTATTCCCCAAGTCATATGTAATATATATATGCCCCATGGGCCTCCTAATAATACAAGTTGCATATTCATAACATGGTATCAGAGCCCCAGGTTAGGGTTTTATTTTCTACACGCGTGTGACGCCCCGAGATCGGACACTATGCAGATTTCAGCATTCCTGCCAAATCCGCATAATAACCGATTCCAGGTTGCCACTTATGATAACATTACAACAGTTCACGAATATTCCACAATTACAACAGAAACAGATAGATACAAGATGACTCAAACGAGCCAGGGATACAACTGATACCATACAAAGATCCAAATAACAGCGGAAGAAACAACATATCGTCCGTCTACGGACAAGATCCAAATTGGACTAAGAGTCCTGAAGATAACCGAGAGCGTCCAATCCCTTCCCAGGCCAAGCCGGAGGGATTCCCAAGCTAACGTCGTCAGACTTCAAACCTGTTGACTGCAATGTTGAATATGCAGCCACGAAAAAGATTCGTGGGTCAGTACGGTTAAGTACTGGCAAGGGGGATAAAACCCATACTCACAAGATACCGGCGTAGCCAGTCATCACAAGATACAAATACTTTGGGATCAACGGAAAGGAAGGGGTTATTGCAAGTAAGCGACAGCGGGCTGCACTAACCAACTACGGAGAGATACTACAACTTCCGGCTACCAGAAAGGAGATAAGATCGAGTATTGTAACCAACTGAAAGATAACTTCAATCAAAACCATCCTGGATCTCACTCCTTATCCGAAGAAGCAATCCGAGGATAACTCACACAGTTGGATTAATGATGGTTCAGATTATTGTGTCAATAAGCCTATTACTAGTCAAGTTGTTAATCATTGGGTGTAAGATTGTTAATCATTAGGTTTAAGTTGTCCTGAGTACTTGTTAGCCAGTACTTTCACCAAGTAATCCACAACCGCGGAAAACACGGCTTCTCGAGAAGATTATCCCTGCAGGGTTGCACCAATTTGGCCGTACACGTAAGAATAACCCGCCAGACGGGGGATCAACCCACCAAGCGAGGTACTCTACACAACTCAACTCTTCTTCGCATCAAGCCCAAAGCACCTTGGCGCACGGCTAATCGAGCCCAGAAGAAAATGGACCCTCATAGCACTCTAAGAACGTGTCCTCCTATATGCCGACTACGAAAGTTCCACCCGGGATCCAAGGGCTCGCAAGATCATGCATGCAGCAAATGGAAAACCCGAACTAAATGAGGCGATTTGGACGAGATGCGAATCGAGTCAAATTGAGGGGGGCGCCCATACTCGCTTCCCACATGCGGGTAGTGCGCTCATCATGGATCAGTAGACAAGACCCTTTTCCTATTAGGGTCGACACTAGCAGGCCTCAAAACCACAAAGGGCCTCCTGCCGGTGCCTTATCATCAAATTATTATCACCATTAGCATTAACAGGATTGATTGATTGATTAACCTCGAGCCCCCAGAACATAAAAGTAATCTAGTAACGGAAAGTAACGGGTAACAGACTCGAGCACAACAACCCTAAGCATGCTAGTAAGACACGGGCAACAAGCAATGGTTATAGGTATGGAGTTGAGGCAATATCAAGGTTAAGGGATTTATGTGATGGGTTCGTAACAGAAACAACTACTACTAAGGCTAGCAGAAAAGAACAACGGAAAGAATCGGTAGCAGGTGATGAAAGGCAGCCATATGGCAGCAAGTGAGTATACTTGCCTGAGATCCCGCAAGGTAGCAGAACTTGTCGTTGCTCACATCATCTCAACGTCCTATCCGGGAAGAAGCAACGAACCTCGAACAAACACCGGATGCAACAATTACTACTACGGCAAAAGATCCAGCATGATCAAAATATGGATGCATGACAATTTAATGGATGCATAGAAATAAACTAGTTGACAAGATAACCAGATTTAAATGGACCCATATGCAATTTGAGTTGCATATGCAAAGCCCATGAATTATGGGTAGATTATTTGTTTTCCAACTAATCAACAGGTGAAGGTGGATTAGCATGATGCATGGATGGGGAAAACAACAAAATAACAACAATAGAATCAATTGGAAATAAGGTTTAACAAGTTTGGAAATTATTGGTTAAGTTTGGAAAGTTTGGGTACTTAAACATGTCACACAAGCAATTGTTGTTTTCATCAAGTTAAAGTGTTCAAAACAATTAACAAAATTTGTATTTGAAAAGAACATCAAATTTTAGTTGGATTACATGTTTCAAATATTGAAATTGGAATTAGGATAATTTAATTATGAAATAAACAATATTAAACAAGTTTTAAATGAATTTAAAACAAGTTTGAATTTAATTGAATTTTTATTTGTTCAAAACATAAATTCAAACTCACATTTGAAAAGTTCACACTTTGATGGTTTGAAAACATATTTTATATGTCCCAAAAGAATTTTAGTTGATCAAGTTATGAATTTAACAATTTTAAATGAATTAAACAAGGTTTAAATTATTTAACCAATTTTAATTATTCAAAACATGGAACAAATTTTATATTTGAAAAGGTGGTTTAATTTTGCATGGAAAACATATTTCATTTGTTGAAATTGGATTTAAAATGAGCAAGTTATTATTTTGGTAATTTTAAATGCATTAATTAAGAAACAGTTGTTTTCAGCAATTTAAATTATTCAAAACAGCAAACAAAATTTATATTTGGAAAGTACATGAAAAGTTGATTGGAAAACATATTTGGTTTGTTGAATTTGGAATTTTTAGGAACAAGTTATGAATTTTGCAAATTTAAGTGAATTTGACAAGTTTTCAAATGTTTCACCAATTTTAAATATTCAAAACAGTAAACAAACTTTATATTTGGATAGAACATTCAATTTGGGACAGAAAACATATTTAAAAAGTTAAAATTGGAGTTGGGATGAATTTCTTATGCAATTTACAAAATTGGGTGCAATTCTGCCATTTTTAATCCATTAGGGACTTAGAAATAATTGTTACAGGGCTAGAATTAAAGATACAGGGGCTTGGTTGTGATTTCTAGGAAGTACAGTACCAAAACAATTGAAAATAAAATGTTGTTTTTTATTGAGGGATGGGCGATTCGAACCCCCCATCTCCTGTTGTGAGCGTTGGGACAGAACCAGTGGGGTGATCTGCGGTTGTTGAAAGGAAGGGAACGTGGGGGGTTTTGAGGTGTGCTCGCGGGATTTAACTGAAACTGTGCCTAACTGAACCCGCAGATACAGATCGCTGCTCTGCGAGCGGACAGGAACGCCGGCGATGGGAAGCAACGCGCGGTGGCCGTGGTTGCTGGGGGCTGCTGCGAGGGGAGGTGGGAGGCGAGTAGCGAGAGGGAAAGGCAGGAGAGGAAGGGGAGCGATCGGAGGCTTACCTCGTGCGACAGAAGGAGGAGGCGGACGTGCAGGAACAGAGGGCGACGGCCGGCGAACTCGCGGACGGCGGCGGAGCTCCGGGGGGTCTCCGGGGAAACGGCGAGTACCGTGAGGACGAGGGGACCGTGGCGGTTCCATTCCCGGGGAGAGGAGCTCCTCGCGGTGCCCATGGCGGTCGGAGCTAAGGGGAGGCGATGGTGTTCTGTGAGGTGGTTCGGTGGGCACAGCGATCTTCAGAGGAGGGGGAAGGTTCGGAGGTGAAGGTAGGAGGAAGAGACGGCGGCGCAGCAGGAGGATGGGGGCTCTAGGGTTACAGAGGGGGAGGTGGTGGATACTTAAGGAGAGGGGAGCCATGGTACGGCATGGCATCCAGGAGGGGGAGAGATGATCAGAGGGTGGAGGTAGGATCGTACAGGTGACGACAGCAATGAGGTAGACGACAACAGAGAAAAGATAGTGGGCTAGAAGGGATGGGCTTGGGGAGAAAAGCAGTTGGGCTGAGAGGAAGAGTGGATGGTTGCCCTTCTCCCCTCTTTTACCTTTTATTTAATTTTTTTTCCTTATTTTTTGTAAAGGATGAGAGGAGAGAAGGAATAGAATTTGGAGGGGTTTAGTTTATTAAATATTTTCAAAACAGCAAAATGAAAGCAAATGTTGGCATTACTTTCACAAGGTTGAAATTTTAATTGAATTAAAGTTGTTAGTTGGATTTTCCAAATAGAGTTTGGGATTTGATTTGATAATTAGATTTTAGTAATTTGCAAAACAACAACAACAAGGTAGTTTAAATTTAATTTCAACAACTTGAAATATTAATGTGATATTAAATTGTTAGGTGATTTTTCAAATAGGGTTTGGTTGGAATTTTGGAATTAAACAAATTTTATTTAATAAGCAACAAGCAATTATACAAACATTATTGAAATTAGTTTGTTTGCCAAATTTTAATTTTTAAACCCATATTGAAATATGATAAATAAGATTGATTTGATTTGAATGTTTGGAATTTGCCATTAGGGTTTTAATAACAGGGAAAATTTTATTAACAGGCAATTTGATTAAAACAATTTCAAACTATTGAAAAACAAATGAGTGGTTTAGTTTGCAATTTTGAAATTGGAAATTTTGAGCAAGGGGTGAAAGTTTAAATTGTTTTGAATTTTCAGTTGTGATGCAAACATGGTGCAATGCAATGTGATGCATATGATGCAAGCAAAAAGAAAACAAAACAACTCTCTATCAGAGTAACACCCCAGGTGTTACAAGCGACACCACTAACAAGGGATTGCGCCCTCGCAATCCACCTGCTAACCCGGGAGGGGAAAGAAGTTCAACTATCGATTCTTCAGGCTTCCCGTTGATCTCCTCGACACCACTAACAAGGGATTCTCGACACCACTAACAAGGGATTCTTGCTCGGGCTGATGACGATGTTCTTCCACCAGGAATCTTCCGATGATCGAACCTATTAGGTTAAAGGCTCAGAAACGTCCACCCACGTAGGATCCTAATACTTTGAAAGATAGACAAGGGGGGAAAACTCCAAAACAAATAAGATGGGAGGGGAAATAGAATAGGGATAAGGAGAAAAACAGGAATCCTATTGAGATGTTTTCCAAAATAGTTTAGCAGAATTAGTTTTTGACATTCTAGAAACAACGACCGTTAGCGAGGTTATCCTACAGGCTTTGCGGTCCCGTTGCTTCGATAACCATTCGTATCGAAACAATATCGGGAATCGGAACCAAGGCTCTGATACCATTTGTGACGCCCCGAGATCGGGCACTATGCAGATTTCAGCATTCCTGCCAAATCCGCATAATAACCGATTCCAGGTTGCCACTTATGATAACATTACAACAGTTCACGAATATTCCACAATTACAACAGAAACAGATAGATACAAGATGACTCAAACGAGCCAGGGATACAACTGATACCATACAAAGATCCAAATAACAGCGGAAGAAACAACATATCGTCCGTCTACGGACAAGATCCAAATTGGACTAAGAGTCCTGAAGATAACCGAGAGCGTCCAATCCCTGCCCAGGCCAAGCCGGAGGGATTCCCAAGCTAACGTCGTCAGACTTCAAACCTGTTGACTGCAATGTTGAATATGCAGCCACGAAAAAGATTCGTGGGTCAGTACGGTTAAGTACTGGCAAGGGGGATAAAACCCATACTCACAAGATACCGGCGTAGCCAGTCATCACAAGATACAAATACTTTGGGATCAACGGAAAGGAAGGGGTTATTGCAAGTAAGCGACAGCGGGCTGCACTAACCAACTACGGAGAGATACTACAACTTCCGGCTACCAGAAAGGAGATAAGATCGAGTATTGTAACCAACTGAAAGATAACTTCAATCAAACCCATCCTGGATCTCGCCCCTTATCCGAAGAAGCAATCCGAGGATAACTCACACAGTTGGATTAATGATGGTTCAGATTATTGTGTCAATAAGCCTATTACTAGTCAAGTTGTTAATCATTGGGTGTAAGATTGTTAATCATTAGGTTTAAGTTGTCCTGAGTACTTGTTAGCCAGTACTTTCACCAAGTAATCCATAACCGCGGAAAACACGGCTTCTCGAGAAGATTATCCCTGCAGGGTTGCACCAATTTGGCCGTACACGTAAGAATAACCCGCCAGACGGGGGATCAACCCACCAAGCGAGGTACTCTACACAACTCAACTCTTCTTCGCATCAAGCCCAAAGCACCTTGGCGCACGACTAATCGAGCCCAGAAGAAAATGGACCCTCATAGCACTCTAAGAACGTGTCCTCCTATATGCCGACTACGAAAGTTCCACCCGGGATCCAAGGGCTCGCAAGATCATGCATGCAGCAAATGGAAAACCCGAACTAAATGAGGCGATTTGGACGAGATGCGAATCGAGTCAAATTGAGGGGGGGGGGGCGCCCATACTCGCTTCCCACATGCGGGTAGTGCGCTCATCATGGATCAGTAGACAAGACCCTTTTCCTATTAGGGTCGACACTAGCAGGCCTCAAAACCACAAAGGGCCTCCTGCCGGTGCCTTATCATCAAATTATTATCACCAGTAGCATTAACAGGATTGATTAACCTCGAGCCCCCAGAACATAAAAGTAATCTAGTAACGGAAAGTAACGGGTAACAGACTCGAGCACAACAACCCTAAGCATGCTAGTAAGACACGGGCAACAAGCAATGGTTATAGGTATGGAGTTGAGGCAATATCAAGGTTAAGGGATTCATGTGATGGGTTCGTAACAGAAACAACTACTACTAAGGCTAGCAGAAAAGAACAACGGAAAGAATCGGTAGCAGGTGATGAAAGGCAGCCATATGGCAGCAAGTGAGTATACTTTCCTGAGATCCCGCAAGGTAGCAGAACTTGTCGTTGCTCACATCATCTCAACGTCCTATCCGGGAAGAAGCAACGAACCTCGAACAAACACCGGATGCAACAATTACTACTACGGCAAAAGATCCAGCATGATCAAAATATGGATGCATGACAATTTAATGGATGCATAGAAATAAACTAGTTGACAAGATAACCAGATTTAAATGGACCCATATGCAATTTGAGTTGCATATGCAAAGCCCATGAATTATGGGTAGATTATTTGTTTTCCAACTAATCAACAGGTGAAGGTGGATTAGCATGATGCATGGATGGGGAAAACAACAAAATAACAACAATAGAATCAATTAGAAATAAGGTTTAACAAGTTTGGAAATTATTGGTTAAGTTTGGAAAGTTTGGGTACTTAAACATGTCACACAAGCAATTGTTGTTTTCATCAAGTTAAAGTGTTCAAAACAATTAACAAAATTTGTATTTGAAAAGAACATCAAATTTTAGTTGGATTACATGTTTCAAATATTGAAATTGGAATTAGGATAATTTAATTATGAAATAAACAATATTAAACAAGTTTTAAATGAATTTAAAACAAGTTTGAATTTAATTGAATTTTTATTTGTTCAAAACATAAATTCAAACTCACATTTGAAAAGTTCACACTTTGATGGTTTGAAAACATATTTTATATGTCCCAAAAGAATTTTAGTTGATCAAGTTATGAATTTAACAATTTTAAATGAATTAAACAAGGTTTAAATTATTTAACCAATTTTAATTATTCAAAACATGGAACAAATTTTATATTTGAAAAGGTGGTTTAATTTTGCATGGAAAATATATTTCATTTGTTGAAATTGGATTTAAAATAAGCAAGTTATTATTTTGGCAATTTTAAATGCATTAATTAAGAAACAGTTGTTTTCAGCAATTTAAATTATTCAAAACAGCAAACAAAATTTATATTTGGAAAGTACATGAAAAGTTGATTGGAAAACATATTTGGTTTGTTGAATTTGGAATTTTTAGGAACAAGTTATGAATTTTGCAAATTTAAGTGAATTTGACAAGTTTTCAAATGTTTCACCAATTTTAAATATTCAAAACAGTAAACAAACTTTATATTTGGATAGAACATTCAATTTGGGACAGAAAACATATTTAAAAAGTTAAAATTGGAGTTGGGATGAATTTCTTATGCAATTTACAAAATTGGGTGCAATTCTGCCATTTTTAATCCATTAGGGACTTAGAAATAATTGTTACAGGGCTAGAATTAAAGATACAGGGGCTTGGTTGTGATTTCTAGGAAGTACAGTACCAATACAATTGAAAATAAAATGTTGGTTTTAATTGAGGGATGGGGGATTCGAACCCCCCATCTCCTGTTGTGAGCGTTGGGACAGAACCAGTGGGGTGATCTGCGGCTTGTTGAAAGGAAGGGAACGTGGGGGGTTTTGAGGTGTGCTCGCGGGATTTAACTGAAACTGTGCCTAACTGAACCCGCGGATACAGATCGCTGCTCTGCGAGCGGACAGGAACGCCGGCGATGGGAAGCAACGCGCGGTGGCCGTGGTTGCTGGGGGCTGCTGCGAGGGGAGGTGGGAGGCGAGTAGCGAGAGGGAAAGGCAGGAGAGTAAGGGGAGCGATCGGAGGCTTACCTCGTGCGACAGAAGGAGGAGGCGGACGTGCAGGAACAGAGGGCGACGGTCGGCGAACTCGCGGACGGCGGCGGAGCTCCGGGGGGTCTCCGGGGAAACGGCGAGTACCGTGAGGACGAGGGGACCATGGCGGTTCCATTCCCGGGGAGAGGAGCTCCTCGCGGTGCCCATGGCGGTCGGAGCTAAGGGGATGCGATGGTGTTCTGTGAGGTGGTTCGGTGGGCACAGCGATCTTCAGAGGAGGGGGAAGGTTCGGAGGTGAAGGTAGGAGGAAGAGACGGCGGCGCAGCAGGAGGATGGGGGCTCTAGGGTTACAGAGGGGGAGGTGGTGGATACTTAAGGAGAGGGGAGCCATGGTACGGCATGGCATCCAGGAGGGGGAGAGATGATCAGAGGGTGGAGGTGGGATCGTACAGGTGACGACAGCAATGAGGTAGACGACAACAGAGAAAAGATAGTGGGCTAGAAGGGATGGGCTTGGGGAGAAAAGCAGTTGGACTGAGAGGAAGAGTGGATGGTTGCCCTTCTCCCCTCTTTTACTTTTTATTTAATTTTTTTTCCTTATTTTTTGTAAAGGATGAGAGGAGAGAAGGAATAGAATTTGGAGGGGTTTAGTTTATTAAATATTTTCAAAACAGCAAAATGAAAGCAAATGTTGGCATTACTTTCACAAGGTTGAAATTTTAATTGAATTAAAGTTGTTAGTTGGATTTTCCAAATAGAGTTTGGGATTTGATTTGATAATTAGATTTTAGTAATTTGCAAAACAACAACAACAAGGTAGTTTAAATTTAATTTCAACAACTTGAAATATTAATGTGATATTAAATTGTTAGGTGATTTTTCAAATAGGGTTTGGTTGGAATTTTGGAATTAAACAAATTTTATTTAATAAGCAACAAGCAATTATACAAACATTATTGAAATTAGTTTGTTTGCCAAATTTTAATTTTTAAACCCATATTGAAATATGATAAATAAGATTGATTTGATTTGAATATTTGGAATTTGCCATTAGGGTTTTAATAACAGGGAAAATTTTATTAACAGGCAATTTGATTAAAACAATTTCAAACTATTGAAAAACAAATGAGTGGTTTAGTTTGCAATTTTGAAATTGGAAATTTTGAGCAAGGGGTGAAAGTTTAAATTGTTTTGAATTTTCAGTTGTGATGCTAACATGGTGCAATGCAATGTGATGCATATGATGCAAGCAAAAAGAAAACAAAACAACTCTCTATCAGAGTAACACCCCAGGTGTTACAACGCGCAAATCGTGCTCATCTCGATCGAAATTTATTTCCGTCTTTCGATCCGTTTGTGGTCTTCCGATCCGTTTATGGTCTTCTTAGATTTTATCTCTCCTATTAATTCTAGTACAGCCGTCCTTCTGCCTGAAGATTTTCCTCACGGACGCACGTACAGCTACCAGTGCTTCTGCCTGTCCACGATCGATCGCTCACGGACGCACGTATAGCGACCAGCGCTTCTGCCCGTCCACGATCGATCGATCGATCTGCTCGTACAGGTCCAAGACCTTCACGCACGCGATCTGCGCCCTATCTTCCGGCTGCCGTCGCCAGCTCCGTTCCCGGCCGCTGCCGTCTTCACGTCGCCGCCGTCACTCGGGCTGCCGTCGCCTTCCGCTTCCAGCTCCGGCCGCCGCCTGTCCGTTCCCGGCCACCGCCCGTCCCGTCCCCGGCCGCCTGCTGTCCGTCCCTGGTTGCCGCCTGATCCATCCCAGGTCGCTGTCGTCAAAGTTCCTCTGCCTCGTGTGCAGGTTCTTGCAGAAGTTGCCGATCTGGTTTATCGAAGGAGTTGACCGATCTGCAAAAAAAAAAAAAAAAAAAATCCAAAATTCGCTATGGCTGCTGCTGGCTTTGTTGCGATTCCTCGGTGCTCCGTTATCTTCGATGGCACCAACTACCCGGATTTCGCTGCCTTTATGCGCGTTCATATGCGTGGTCTTCGTCTATGGCGTGTTCTTTCTGGCGAGGTCTCCTGTCCGCAGTGCCCCGTTGCTCCTGCGGTTCCTATTCCGCCGACGCCACCAGTCATTGCTGCCGATGCTTCTCGGGCTGAAAAGGATGCAGCTAAGAGTGTGGATGATGCCGCTGTCGTGGCGTATGAGAAGAAGGTTCAGGAATACTCTGATGCTCTTGCGACCTATCAGAAGGACATGACTTCTTACACTCAGTGGGTGGATGATGATGCTCGTGTTGCGGCTGTTCTTACTGCCAGTGTTTTACCCCAGTTTGCTTCGGAGTTTATGGGACTCAGTACTGCCGCTGCTATGTGGACTCACCTTCGTCAGCGCTATCAGCCATCTAGGGATGCTCTTTATTTGTCTGTGGTTCGTCAGGAGCATGCTCTACAGCAGGGTGACTCCACTGGTGATCAGTTCTTCATGCAAAGTTCTGCTATCTGGCGTCAGCTCGACTCTCTTCGCACTGCTGTGTGTGGCACCTGCCCGTGTTGTCAAACTGTGCGCTCCGATTTGGAGTTTCAGCGCATCTATGAGTTCTTGTCACGCCTTCGTTCTGAGTTTGAGGCTCGTCGTGCTCAGCTGCTTGCCCGTGGTCGTATTCCTATGTCAGAGGTGTTGTCTGAGCTTCGTGCTGAGGAGATTCGCCTTCATGGTATTGGTCTGCTTAATGTTCCTTCTGTGCTGGCTGCCCGTGGACCTGTCCAGTCGCCCTGTGGTCCTGCTTCGTCGCCTACTCCACCAGCTCCTCCGCTGTCCACTGCTCCACCAGTGACTTCCCACCTTAGTGCTCCGGCTCTTATGTCGTCTCCCACCAATGGTGGAGATCGTCCTCGTCGTCATTGCAACTATTGTGGAAAGCCCGGTCACATTGAATCTACCCGTTTCAAGAAGATGCGGGACATGTCACGTGGTACTTATTCGGAGCCTTCAGCTACTCGTGCTCCTACCCCGACTCCTTCAGCAGTTGTGACTGAGCAGAATATTGTGCGCCTCCTGCGCCAACTTATGGCTTTGGGTTCTTCTTCGACAGGTTCTGCCGGTGTTGCTACTGACTCTTCTAGTTCAGAGAAACCACCTTCTTCACAGCCAGGAGCGCAACACGGGAAGTCTGGTTGGTTCTGGCCCTCGCCACCATGATTCACTTCCGCTGCCGCACCACCATTAGTCTCTCTGTTTTTTTTCTAGTTTTCTATATTTCCGCCACGTCCACCAAGTCCGTTGTTCTTCGTGTTTCTGATGTCATGAGAGTCCAGTATACCTTCATTTGTCAGCCTATATTCTCGGTCCTTTTGTGGCCTCTTATTATTGGTCCTTTTGTGGCCTCGGTCCGTTTGTGGCCTCCTATTCTAGGTCCGTTTGTGGCCTCCTATTCCGGTCCTTTTGTGGCCTCTTCTTATTGGTCCTTTTGTGGCCTCGGTCCTTTTGTGGCCTCCTACTCTTGGTCCTTTTGTGGCCTCCTTTCTCGGTCCTGGTCCTTCTATGGGATTTTTGTGGCCTCATTTCGCATTGTCATTGATCTACGCACATTCTTTCGCCGTTGGACTTCTTATGTCGTGGGCTTCTTGTGCTATGATCGTTTGTGACATGCTCTTCTCTTGATCGAATATCGGTCTCTGTCAGTCTCATTGTTCGATCGAATCTATTCGCTCTTCGTTCTGGCTTGACTCTACAGGTTTTGAAGACTCTTCATGCTACAAGACACTTTCAAGACGTGGATTCTGGATTATCATTTTGTTTTCTAGTGTACACTTCTTCAAATGCACTGCTATTGCATACGCTTTGCATTTGAGGAGGGGTGTTAAGGAGTATTAGTATAGGTCTAGGAGTCCGTATTAGTCTAGACGTTATTTCCTTATTCCCCAAGTCATATGTAATATATATATGCCCCATGGGCCTCCTAATAATACAAGTTGCATATTCATAACAGTAATCATCATGTCATGCATATGCACTGCGGTGCAGCCTTTATATCTGTCATTTGCTCAGCTGTAATTTGTTTACCACGCATGCTATCTATCTGTCTTGGGAGAGACACCTCTAGTGAACTGTGGACCCTGGTCCATTTTCCTCATACTGATAATACAACCACTGCAATCTCTGTTTTCATACTGCTGCTACTGTTTTACTACTGCCATCACTATTCTCTTTCATCTACTGCAAATAAATATTATTTTCCACACGGTACGTTTAACCTCTTTGTGTTCAGCAAAACCGGTGATAGTGACAACCTCACTGCTTCGTTGGGGCAAAGTGATTTGATTGTGTTGTGTAGGTTCCACGTTGATTCTGAACCGGAAGTGCGCCCTGCCACCTTAGCTGCATCAACCATCGGAAGTGATTTCTTTCTCCTACTGGTCGATTCAACCTTGGTTTCTTTCTGAGGGAAACTTACTGTTGTGCTCTTCATACATTCCTCTTGGGGTCTCCCAACGAACGTGTGTTACACGCGCATCATACCCCTACATCGGCAGAACGACATTCAGTACACAATTCACCTGGCCAACCGGCAGATCGGCAGCCATGAATGCACAGGCGCAATGAATGCACGACAACAATGAAATACCTCCGCCTGCTCCGTTGTTTGGTTCATCATGTTGGCACCTTCTTCGGCGAAGAGGTCACCCCGGGATGTCGTCTGCTCGCTGCTTGTGAACCATGTCTGACGCAGCGCCGACGAGTACTCGAAGAGGGCCTCCTTGTTCAGATCGATGCCGGTGGACTGAGCCGGGTTGTCTGGCGAGATGGAGAACCGGGATTGCTGCGAGGCCTGCACCTGGCTAGGCTAGGCGTATTAGCGCGGGAAAGACGGCGACGAGCTACACTGGGGGCGACAGATGTGGCAGTTTGGCTCAACGCCACCAGCACATTGATACGTCGAAAACGTATCTCCTTTTCCGAACACTTTTCCTATTGTTTTCCTCTAAACTTGTGTGTTTTGAATGCAACTAACACGGACTAACGCTGTTTTCAACAGAATTACTTTGGTGTCTCGTTTTTGTGCAGAAAAATCAACTTTCGGGAAATTGCCCAGAAAAGACTCCATTGGCCCTAAAACACCAGAAGACCCCGAGAGCCAGAAGGAGACCCGGAGAGGGGCCAGGAGGTGGCCAAACCACCCCCCGGCGCCCCCTAGGCCGCGCCACCAGGTGGTGTGGGCCACTCCCACACCCCTCGGTCTCCCCTTTCGACTACAAATAGCCTTCAACCCTAAAACCCGAGGGGGTTCGATAGTTTTCCAGAAAGAAGTCCGTAGCTCCGCCGCCACCCCGAACCTCGATTCGGGGATCATAAATTCCTGTTCTGGCACCCTGCCGGGACGGGGAATTGGAGGAGATCATCGCCATCGTCATCATCAACGCCTCTCCATCGACCATCCATGTGTGAGTAATTCCCCCGCTGTAGGCTGAAGGGGATGGTAGGGATCGGATGAGAACGTTCATGTAATAATGTCGTGATTGTTAGGGCATAGTGCCTAGTATCTTCTATTAGTGCTATTGACATTGTTGCAACTTGTTATGCTTAATGCTTGCCACTTTGGGCCCGAGTGCCATGATCTCATATCTGAACATGTTATTGAATCACGATGATAATTATTGTTTCTTGATCATACCTGCAAGTTGTTTACACATGTCGTTGTCCGGAACCCGATGCCCCGAAGTGACAGAAATTGGGACAACCGGAGGGGATGGCTGTGATGTGAGGATCACATGTGTTCACGGAGTGTTAATGCTTTGCTCCGGTGTTCTATTAAAAGGAACACCTTAATTACCAGTAGTTCCCTTGAGGCCCTGCTGAAAACGTGCTGGTAGTACAAAATATGTTGTGCAAGTTCTCATTGCGAGCACGTACGACTATTTACGGAACACATGCCTATGGTTACTTAGTGCTTAGATGCTTTATCTTATTTATCTGCAATGCCATGTCTTGATTATTATATGAACTATCTTATCCATGCAACTCCCGTTTATCTATCGCTATGCCTACAATATTTAATCCCGATGTATACTTCAAACACTGTTGCATTCCACTGCTGCTATTATTTCACTACTGCTACTACTATAAAATTGTTACTACTGATAAACCACTGCGAACAAAAGTACTTTCAGGTGCAGGTGAATTGAAAACTCAGTTGTTAAGGCTCACAAATATTCTTTGGCTCCCCTTGTGTCGAATCAATAAATTTGGGTTTTACTTCCCTCGAAAACTGTTGCGATCCCCTATACTTGTGGGTCATCAAGACTATTTTCTGGCGTCGTTGCCGGGGAGCATAGCTTTGTTTGCGAGCTCACCGGAGAGTACTATTATCTATTGCCAATCATTCATCATGGGTAAGACTCATGATGGAAAGTTTCCTGTATTACCATCCACTACAAGAAGAGGTACAACTCTGAACACCTCTGTTGCTCTTGATTCACCGTTTGTTATGAGTAAGCTGCTTACACCACCACATACACATGCTACACGTGCTATTTCTGCCGAATCTGAAAATACTTCTAATACTTTTGATGATGCTTCTACTGTGCTTGATGAGAGTGGTTCTCTCGGTCCTTTCTTAGATGCTACTATTGCTAAAGCTAAAAATATTGCAAACACTGGAACTCCTGATAAAAATCATGTTACTCCTGCTGTTTCACCAGAGTTTAGAGAGAATCCTAGTGATGATTTTGATGATTCCTATATTGAACTTAATGATGATCTTATTGATGAAATACCGTCTATGAAGGATAAAGATGTTGTTATAAGACTTACTGAAAGTCATGCTGTTAAATATAAATTATCTCCCGATGCTAAGTTTGCCACCTCTGAAAGGACATAGTTCCTAAATCCTATTTTGGGTGTTTGATCACAACATATGGAAGGACTAACGTGTACACTAAGTTTACTCAGAGAATATCATGGATGAGATGCAACCATATCTCCCCGTAGACCTCATACAATGAAAAGCAAAAATGGAGAAAAGGTTAAGAAAAGAGAGGAGGAGAGAGAAGAAGAAAAGGAGAGAAAGAAGGGGTGCCGGCCTCCCAGGCCGGCCTAGCCGAACCCCTAGGTCGGGCTGTGCGCCGGCCTCGCCCTCCTCCACGCTGGCCCCAGGCCGGGATCTAGGCCGGGCGGCTCGGGCGGGTTCCCGGCCCCGGCTGCCTCCCACGCCAGCCCCAGGCCGGCCCCTAGGCCGGGTGGCTCGGGCGGGTGCCCGGCCCCAACCGTGCCTCCACGCCGGCCTGGCCGGCCTCCCAGGTCGGGCCACCTCCATGCCGGCCTGCCCCCTGCGCCCACGCCGGCCCCAGGCCGGGGTGGGAAGGCCCTCTGGCCCCTGTACGATCCATGCCGGCCCCAGGCCGGGGTGGGTTTTGCCTCCGGCTTGGCTGCTCCTGGTCGGCCTGGCCGGCCCCTAGGCCCGGGGGGGCGCTGCAGAGTGGGGATACCCTCCCCCCCCAACGACCATATTCTCGCCCCGGTATAAAAGGGGTCTTTCCCCTACCTTTTGAAGTTGTCAATCCCATTCACACACTCTCTCTCCACCATTGATTGACCAAGCTCAAGCTCAAGAACAAGCAACTCCTCAAATCCTCAACCAAAGCTCGTGATACTTTGGGATTTGAAGGAGACACCACCGATCTACAACTCCACCAAGTCGATTGGAAATCCACCCACTCATCCCCTAGGGATCTTGTCATTCTTAGTTCATTGGAGCCAAGAATCTTGTTGCTCTTAGCTCATCGGAGCTCGGAGCCTTGTTGATATCCCCGGTGCTTTTGTGACCGTGGATCTTGCTTCTCGGAGTCTTGGTGGATCTTGGGATTTGGTGAGGACCCTCCAATCTTGTGGAGTGTGTCTCATCCTTGTAAAGGTTCTAGTTGTCAACCTCAACGGCAACATAGTGATTCGAGCATATCCACATCGGTGGAAGGACTCAAAGGAGATACGGTGTGGCATTTGAGGCCTACTCGGTGTTCCACTCTGGTGGCACCGCACCGCTCCAACGGAGATTATCTTCCATTGGGAAGTGAACTTCGGGATAAATCTCCGCGTCATTATGTTCGGTTATTCCTCCACTTACCTTTACTAGTTGCTAATAGCTTAGTGATGGCTAGGTTGAGACTCCAAGTGCAGAGTGTGTAGCTAGTGGCAAGCCTTCTTCCCCACGAGGGTGACTCGAGGGTTTATATCGAACTCTTGGGGAGCCAGTATTTCAGCAGTTGTCTTCCAAGCTTCCTCCAGGATCCTGCAAACAAGTAGAGAATTTTGTGCCCTCAACCTCACCAAGTGGTTGTCAAGCACAAGGTGTGAGACTTCTAAATTGCAATGCAAAACTGAAAGTAAATGTGCAATAATTGAATCTACTACTAAATGCAAATGAGAAAATAAATATGCAATGGATTGTTTTTGTATTTTTGTGATGCAAGTGGTGATGGAGATCATGTAAATTCGAATTGGAGATGCAAGTAAAGTAAAGTGCAAGTAAAGTAAATTGCAGCAAAGTAACTAGAGTGTTTTCTTATAACTAAAATAGGACCAGGGTTCATGGTTTCACACTTGCATTCTCTCAAATAAAGTGGTAGACGGTGGACATAAAGAATTACATGTGAGATTACAATAACATGTTTAACATTGAGTACTTTCATATGGACATCACGTCCTAGCATAGAGATCTCTACGGTCATATTGATCCCTCTTATACTCCACCAAGATGCGAAATAAATCATAACACCTCGATAATTAAGGAAAAACCAGATTATAGCTTTAAGCAATGTGACATGAAGTTGAAGTAAGAACTTGCTAGATCTAGTCATGGAGATTGATTAGTGTCACTTCAAATCCCCGGTAACAAGGTACTCCTTTTTATCCCTAGTGAGGTAACTAAGAAAGGTTTAACAAAATCTAAGTGGATCGCTAAACTTCTGTCACTTTCACAGCACTAGCCACCCCCCCCCCCGTTACTCCAACTAATGCACCCATCACCCCACACACGCTCTCAAGAACTAGATTGATCAAAGCTAGCAAATAAGAACGGGGTACATAAGATACATCTACTCAAATAACTAAAGAGAAACAATTGCAATCTCAGATTCAATAACTCATAGAAAAGATCAACCACATAGGAATTACAACGGTGCCCGTAATCATGTGAGGCAGCTCATACGGATCTAATTAGTGAAGCACATAGAGAGAGAGATACATGTGACGCCCCGAGATCGGGCACTATGCAGATTTCAGCATTCCCGCCAAAAAAACCACATAATAACCGATTCCAGGTTGCCACTTGTGATAACATTACAATAGTTCACGAATAATCCACAATTACAACAGAAACAGATAGATACAAGATGACTCAGACGAGCCAGGGATACAACTGATACAATACAAAGATCCAAATAACAGCGGAAGAAACAACATATCGTCCGTCTACGGACAAGATACAAATTGGACTAAGAGTCCTGAAGATAACCGAGAGCGTCCAATCCCTGCCCAGGCCAAGCCGGAGGGATTCCCAAGCTAACGTCGTCAGACTTCAAACCTGTTGACTGCAATGTTGAATATGCAGCCACGAAAAAGATTCGTGGGTCAGTACGGTTAAGTACTGGCAAGTGGTTAAACCCATACTCACAAGAGACCGGCGTAGCCAGTCATCACAAGATACAAATACTTTAGGATCAACGGAAAAGAAGGGGTTATTGCAAATAAGCGACAGCGGGCTGCACTAACCAACTACAGAGAGATACTACAACTTCCGGCTAACAGAAAGAAGATAAGATCGAGTATTGTAACCAACTGAAAGTAAATCCAAACAAACCCATCCTGGATCTCGCCCCTTATCCGAAGAAGCAATCCGAGGATAACTCACACAGTTGAATTAATGATGGTTCAGATTATTGTGTCAATAGGCCTATTACTAGTCAAGTTGTTAATCATTGGGTGTAAGATTGTTAATCATTATGTTTAAGTTGTCCTGAGTACTTGTTAGCCAGTACTTTCACCAAGTAATCCATAACCGCGAAAAACACGGCTTCTCGAGAAGATTATCCCTGCAGGGTTGCACCAATTTGGCCGTACACGCAAGAATAACCCGCCAGATGGGGAGCTAACCCACCAAGCGAGGTACTCTACACAACTCAACTCTTCTTCGCATCAAGCCCAAAGCACCTTGGGCGCACGGCTAATCGAGCCCAGAAGAAAATGGACCCTCATAGCACTCTAAGAACGTGTCCCCCTATATGTCGACTACGAAAGTTCCACCCGGGTACCAAGGGCTCGCAAGATCATGCATGCAGCAAATGGAAAACCCGAACTAAATGAGGCGATTTGGACGAGATGCGAATCGAGTCAAATTGAGGGGGGCGCCCATACTCGCTTCCCACATGCGGGTAGTGCGCTCATCATGGATCAGTAGACAAGACCCTTTTCCTATTAGGGTCGACACTAGCAGGCCTCAAAACCACAAAGGGCCTCCTGCCGGTGCCTTATCATCAAATTATTATTACCATTAGCATTAACAGGATTGATTGATTAACATCGAGCCCCCAGAACATAAAGAAGTAATAACAGAAAGTAACGGGTAACAGACTCGAGCAAAACAACCTAAGCATGCTAGTGAGACACGGGCACAAGCAATGGTTATAGGTGTGGAGGTGAGGCAATATCAGGGTTAAAGGATTCATGTGATAGGTTCGTAACAGAAACAACTACTACTAAGGCTAGCAGAAAAGAACAACGGAAAGTATCGGTAACAGGTGATGAAAGGCAGCCATTTGGCAGCAAGTGAGTACACTTGCCTGAGATCCCGCAAGGTAGCAGAACTTGTCGTTGCTCACATCATCTCAACGTCCTATCCGGGAAGAAGCAACGAACCTCGAACAAACACCGGATGCAACAATTACTACTACGGCAAAAGATCCAGCATGATCAAGATATGGATGCATGAAAATTTAAAGATGCACCAGAATAAACTAGTTGACAAGATAAACAGATTTAAATGGACCCATATGCAATTTGAGTTGCATATGAAAAGCCCATGAATTATGGTTGAAACAATTGTTTTCCTACTAACCAATAGGTGAAAGTGGATTAGCATGATGCATGGATGAGGAAAACAACAAAATAACAACAATAGAACCAATTGAACTAAGGTTTAATAAGTTTGGAAATTATTGGTTAAGTGTGGAAAGTTTGGTTACTTAAACATGTCACACAAGCAATTGTTGTTTTCATCAAGTTAAAGTGTTCAAAACAATTAACAGAATTTGTATTTGAAAAGAACATCAAATTTTAGTTGGATTACATGTTTCAAATATTGAAATTGGAATTAGGATAATTTAATTATGAATTAAACAATATTAAACAGGTTTTAATTGAATTTAATTCAAGTTTGCATATTATTTGAATTTTATTTGTTCAAAACATAAATTCAAATTCATATTTGAAAAGTTCACAGTTTGATGGTTTGAAAACATATTTTGCATGTTCAAAATTATTTTATTTTGAGCAAGTTATAAATTTAGCAATTTTAATTGAATTAAACAAGATTTAAAATGTTTAGGCAATTTTAATTATTCAAAACAGGAAACAAAAATTATATTTGAAAAGGTTATTCAAAATGGTATGGAAAACATATTTTATTTGTATTTATTTGACTAATAATGAATTAGTTATTGAATTTAGCAATTTGCTTTTGAATTGTTCAAATTTGAATTCTAAATACATTTGGGAATTTCAAAACAGTGAACAAAGGGATTATTTGGAAAGATCATTTAATTTAGAGCAATAAACATATATAACTTTTATTATTTAGACTTATAGATTAAAAGTTATTCATGTTTTAGTTTTAGTGTTTAATTCTGCAATTAAAAGAAATATATTTTGGAACAGAAGAGGTGATAAACGATTTGCACCGCACAGGCACCTAGCCGCTGTCACTGCAGCGTGGGCCTGGGGCTTGCTGTGCTTGCGTGGCCACAGGGGACGCTGACGGGGCAGATAGGGAGTATGACTGGTGGGCCCGGATGCGCGCGAGGGGAAAATAAGGGAAAAAGGGGGTGTGCCCGCGGGGGATCGAACCCACGAGCTGTGGCTCGCGCGCACTGGGCTACTGCCACTGCGGTGGCTTGCGGTTGTTAACAGGTAAGGGGTAGGATTGGGGTTGAGTCGTCTCTGCGCATTTTAACTGAACCCGAACAGGTTCAGTCTGAACCTGTCGAACCTGGCAGCGCTCGCCGGCGGCAGAGCAAGGAGGAGCACGACGGGGGAACAAAGACGGCGACGAACTGACGGGAAAGGCTCGGTCGTGCATCTGCGGTGTAGTGGGTAGTGAGAGCAACGACAGGAGGAGGGGCCGAGTCCATGGGAGAAGATCGAACACACGGGGATGCATCCGTGGACGCCTCAGCGGAGAGGAAACCACGACGACGGCAGGCGGTGCCGCACGACGGCGACACCCAGAGCACGGGGAGGATAGAGGAAGGGGGTCCAGAGGACGGTGTGCTCACCCTGGGTAGCTCGATGGAGTCGTACAGCGTGGAGACCGTAGACGAGGCGACGACGAAGACACTGTCGGAGAAGCAGTCGATGGCGGAGTGGGAGGTCGACGTCGCGGCCGTCCGTGGAGGCTCTCGCCCCTTCCTCGGGGTTGCAGGGGTAGAGGCCACCGCGGCGGCTCCGTTCCCGCGGTCGGCGCTGTGGATGGAGCTGCGTGGAGGCGCGGCGTCGGCGGGTTCTGACGGCGAGGGTGTGGGTGCAGTACAGAGGCGAAGTTCAGAGGCAGAAGGAAGAATTCAGAGGCGAGTTGCAGAGAGGTGAGGGAGATGGCAGAGGGAGAGATGGCGGCTGTGGGTTGGAGAGCTAGGGCTAGCAGAGGGCAGGCTAGGTTTTTATGGAGAGAGGGGAGTGGTATGGCTACAAATCGGAGGAGGGGGACGAGGATCAGAGGGTGGTGAGGCTGTTCGTACTGAAGGTGACGACAGCAGGAGGTGGAAGACGCCCATCGAAGGGGTATCGGGCTGGCTAGGGTGGGCTAGGGAAAATTTGGGCTGTGGGCTGCCTCTCTTCATTGCTTTTATTTTATTTTTCCTTATTAGTTGATTTTTTTTTGTAAAGAATGAAAGGGGGAGAGAGAAAGGATTTGGGGGTTTTGGGGTGGTTTATTTCATTAAATATTTTTATTACTTTTCCAAAACAGGAAATGAAAGCAATGTTAGCATTATTTTCACAAGGTGGAAATTTTAATTGAATTAAAGTTGTTTAGTTGAAAATTTCCAAATAGGGTTTGAGGTTTGTATTTTGATAATTAATTTTATTAAGTTGCAAAACAATAACCAAAAGCAAAGGTTAGTTAATGATTTCAAAATTGGAATATTAGTTTGATGTTTAAGTGGTTAGTGGAATTTCAAATAATGTTTGATTTGGGGAGTTTTGGAAATAAGCAAATTTTATTTAATAAGTTCAAGCAAGTTGCAAACATTATTGAATTTAATTTGTTTGCCAAATTTTAATCTTTAAACCCATATTGAAATATGATAATTAGGAGTGATTTGATTTGAATTTTTGAATTAGCCATTAGGGTTTTAATAACAGGGAACATTTTATTAACAAGCAAGTTGATTAAAACAGATTCAACCAGTGAAAAAACAATTGAGTGGTTTAGTTTGAAATTTTGAAATTGGAAATTTTGAGCAGGGGGTGAAAGTTTAAATTGTTTTGAATTTTCAGTTGTGATGCAAACATGGTGCAATGCAATGTGATGCATATGATGCAAGCAAAACAAACAGGTAACACCCCAGGTGTTACAGACAACACCACTAACAAGCGATTGCGCCCTCGCAATCCACCTGCTAACCCGGGAGGGGAAAGAAATTCGACTATCGATTCTTCGTGCTTCCGGTTGATCTCCTCGACACCACTAACAAGGGATTCTTGCTCGGAGTGACGACGATGTTCTTCCACCAGGAATCTTCCGATGATCGAAACTATTAGGTTAAAGGGCTCAGAAAACGTCCACCCACGTAGGATCCTAACACTTGGAAAGGTAGACAAGGGGGGGGACTCCAAAACAAATAAGATGGGAGGGGAATAGAATAGGGATAAGGAGAAAAACCAGAATCCTATTGAGATGTTTTTCCAAAATAGTTTAGCAGAAATAGTTTTTGACACTCTAGAAACAACGACCGTTAGCGAGGTTAACCTACAGGCTTTGCGGACCCGTTGCTTCGATAACCATTCGTATCGAAACAATCTCGGGAATCGGAACCAAGGCTCTGATACCATTTTGTGACGCCCCGAGATCGGGCACTATGCAGATTTCAGCATTCCCGCCAAAATCCACATAATAACCGATTCCAGGTTGCCACTTGTGATAACATTACAATAGTTCACGAATAATCCACAATTACAACAGAAACAGATAGATACAAGATGACTCAGACGAGCCAGGGATACAACTGATACAATACAAAGATCCAAATAACAGCGGAAGAAACAACATATCGTCCGTCTACGGACAAGATACAAATTGGACTAAGAGTCCTGAAGATAACCGAGAGCGTCCAATCCCTGCCCAGGCCAAGCCGGAGGGATTCCCAAGCTAACGTCGTCAGACTTCAAACCTGTTGACTGCAATGTTGAATGTGCAGCCACGAAAAAGATTCGTGGGTCAGTACGGTTAAGTACTGGCAAGTGGTTAAACCCATACTCACAAGATACCGGCGTAGCCAGTCATCACAAGATACAAATACTTTAGGATCAACGGAAAAGAAGGGGTTATTGCAAATAAGCGACAGCGGGCTGCACTAACCAACTACAGAGAGATACTACAACTTCCGGCTAACAGAAAGAAGATAAGATCGAGTATTGTAACCAACTGAAAGTAAATCCAAACAAACCCATCCTGGATCTCGCCCCTTATCCGAAGAAGCAATCCGAGGATAACTCACACAGTTGAATTAATGATGGTTCAGATTATTGTGTCAATAGGCCTATTACTAGTCAAGTTGTTAATCATTGGGTGTAAGATTGTTAATCATTATGTTTAAGTTGTCCTGAGTACTTGTTAGCCAGTACTTTCACCAAGTAATCCATAACCGCGAAAAACACGGCTTCTCGAGAAGATTATCCCTGCAGGGTTGCACCAATTTGGCCGTACACGCAAGAATAACCCGCCAGATGGGGAGCTAACCCACCAAGCGAGGTACTCTACACAACTCAACTCTTCTTCGCATCAAGCCCAAAGCACCTTGGGCGCACGGCTAATCGAGCCCAGAAGAAAATGGACCCTCATAGCACTCTAAGAACGTGTCCCCCTATATGCCGACTACGAAAGTTCCACCCGGGTACCAAGGGCTCGCAAGATCATGCATGCAGCAAATGGAAAACCCGAACTAAATGAGGCGATTTGGACGAGATGCGAATCGAGTCAAATTGAGGGGGGCGCCCATACTCGCTTCCCACATGCGGGTAGTGCGCTCATCATGGATCAGTAGACAAGACCCTTTTCCTATTAGGGTCGACACTAGCAGGCCTCAAAACCACAAAGGGCCTCCTGCCGGTGCCTTATCATCAAATTATTATTACCATTAGCATTAACAGGATTGATTGATTAACATCGAGCCCCCAGAATATAAAGAAGTAATAACAGAAAGTAACGAGTAACAGACTCGAGCAAAACAACCTAAGCATGCTAGTGAGACACGGGCACAAGCAATGGTTATAGGTGTGGAGGTGAGGCAATATCAGGGTTAAAGGATTCATGTGATAGGTTCGTAACAGAAACAACTACTACTAAGGCTAGCAGAAAAGAACAACGGAAAGTATCGGTAACAGGTGATGAAAGGCAGCCATTTGGCAGCAAGTGAGTACACTTGCCTGAGATCCCGCAAGGTAGCAGAACTTGTCGTTGCTCACATCATCTCAACGTCCTATCCGGGAAGAAGCAACGAACCTCGAACAAATACCGGATGCAACAATTACTACTACGGCAAAAGATCCAGCATGATCAAGATATGGATGCATGACAATTTAAAGATGCACCAGAATAAACTAGTTGACAAGATAAACAGATTTAAATGGACCCATATGCAATTTGAGTTGCATATGAAAAGCCCATGAATTATGGTTGAAACAATTGTTTTCCTACTAACCAATAGGTGAAAGTGGATTAGCATGATGCATGGATGAGGAAAACAACAAAATAACAACAATAGAACCAATTGAACTAAGGTTTAACAAGTTTGGAAATTATTGGTTAAGTGTGGAAAGTTTGGTTACTTAAACATGTCACACAAGCAATTGTTGTTTTCATCAAGTTAAAGTGTTCAAAACAATTAACAGAATTTGTATTTGAAAAGAACATCAAATTTTAGTTGGATTACATGTTTCAAATATTGAAATTGGAATTAGGATAATTTAATTATGAATTAAACAATATTAAACAGGTTTTAATTGAATTTAATTCAAGTTTGCATATTATTTGAATTTTATTTGTTCAAAACATAAATTCAAATTCATATTTGAAAAGTTCACAGTTTGATGGTTTGAAAACATATTTTGCATGTTCAAAATTATTTTATTTTGAGCAAGTTATAAATTTAGCAATTTTAATTGAATTAAACAAGATTTAAAATGTTTAGGCAATTTTAATTATTCAAAACAGGAAACAAAAATTATATTTGAAAAGGTTATTCAAAATGGTATGGAAAACATATTTTATTTGTATTTATTTGACTAATAATGAATTAGTTATTGAATTTAGCAATTTGCTTTTGAATTGTTCAAATTTGAATTCTAAATACATTTGGGAATTTCAAAACAGTGAACAAAGGGATTATTTGGAAAGATCATTTAATTTAGAGCAATAAACATATATAACTTTTATTATTTAGACTTATAGATTAAAAGTTATTCATGTTTTAGTTTTAGTGTTTAATTCTGCAATTAAAAGAAATATATTTTGGAACAGAAGAGGTGATAAACGATTTGCACCGCACAGGCACCTAGCCGCTGTCACTGCAGCGTGGGCCTGGGGCTTGCTGTGCTTGCGTGGCCACAGGGGACGCTGACGGGGCAGATAGGGAGTATGACTGGTGGGCCCGGATGCGCGCGAGGGGAAAATAAGGGAAAAAGGGGGTGTGCCCGCGGGGGATCGAACCCACGAGCTGTGGCTCGCGCGCACTGGGCTACTGCCACTGCGGTGGCTTGCGGTTGTTAACAGGTAAGGGGTAGGATTGGGGTTGAGTCGTCTCTGCGCATTTTAACTGAACCCGAACAGGTTCAGTCTGAACCTGTCGAACCTGGCAGCGCTCGCCGGCGGCAGAGCAAGGAGGAGCACGACGGGGGAACAAAGACGGCGACGAACTGACGGGAAAGGCTCGGTCGTGCATCTGCGGTGTAGTGGGTAGTGAGAGCAACGACAGGAGGAGGGGCCGAGTCCATGGGAGAAGATCGAACACACGGGGATGCATCCGTGGACGCCTCAGCGGAGAGGAAACCACGACGACGGCAGGCGGTGCCGCACGACGGCGACACCCAGAGCACGGGGAGGATAGAGGAAGGGGGTCCAGAGGACGGTGTGCTCACCCTGGGTAGCTCGATGGAGTCGTACAGCGTGGAGACCGTAGACGAGGCGACGACGAAGACACTGTCGGAGAAGCAGTCGATGGCGGAGTGGGAGGTCGACGTCGCGGCCGTCCGTGGAGGCTCTCGCCCCTTCCTCGGGGTTGCAGGGGTAGAGGCCACCGCGGCGGCTCCGTTCCCGCGGTCGGCGCTGTGGATGGAGCTGCGTGGAGGCGCGGCGTCGGCGGGTTCTGACGGCGAGGGTGTGGGTGCAGTACAGAGGCGAAGTTCAGAGGCAGAAGGAAGAATTCAGAGGCGAGTTGCAGAGAGGTGAGGGAGATGGCAGAGGGAGAGATGGCGGCTGTGGGTTGGAGAGCTAGGGCTAGCAGAGGGCAGGCTAGGTTTTTATGGAGAGAGGGGAGTGGTATGGCTACAAATCGGAGGAGGGGGACGAGGATCAGAGGGTGGTGAGGCTGTTCGTACTGAAGGTGACGACAGCAGGAGGTGGAAGACGCCCATCGAAGGGGTATCGGGCTGGCTAGGGTGGGCTAGGGAAAATTTGGGCTGTGGGCTGCCTCTCTTCATTGCTTTTATTTTATTTTTCCTTATTAGTTGATTTTTTTTGTAAAGAATGAAAGGGAGAGAGAGAAAGGATTTGGGGGGTTTTGGGGTGGTTTATTTCATTAAATATTTTTATTACTTTTCCAAAACAGGAAATGAAAGCAATGTTAGCATTATTTTCACAAGGTGGAAATTTTAATTGAATTAAAGTTGTTTAGTTGAAAATTTCCAAATAGGGTTTGAGGTTTGTATTTTGATAATTAATTTTATTAAGTTGCAAAACAATAACCAAAAGCAAAGGTTAGTTAATGATTTCAAAATTGGAATATTAGTTTGATGTTTAAGTGGTTAGTGGAATTTCAAATAATGTTTGATTTGGGGAGTTTTGGAAATAAGCAAATTTTATTTAATAAGTTCAAGCAAGTTGCAAACATTATTGAATTTAATTTGTTTGCCAAATTTTAATCTTTAAACCCATATTGAAATATGATAATTAGGAGTGATTTGATTTGAATTTTTGAATTAGCCATTAGGGTTTTAATAACAGGGAACATTTTATTAACAAGCAAGTTGATTAAAACAGATTCAACCAGTGAAAAAACAATTGAGTGGTTTAGTTTGAAATTTTGAAATTGGAAATTTTGAGCGGGGGTGAAAGTTTAAATTGTTTTGAATTTTCAGTTGTGATGCAAACATGGTGCAATGCAATGTGATGCATATGATGCAAGCAAAACAAACAGGTAACACCCCAGGTGTTACAATACAAGTGCTACTTCCACAAACCCATAGCCTTAGGGTGGACTACTCCCTCTTCATGGAGATGTCGATGGAGATGACGTTGGAGGGGTAGGAGATCACACCGGCGGCGCCCCGCCGGAGTTTTCCCCCTCCAATCTGGAACTCCAGGTCTCTGTTTCGGTGTTTCGGCGGCGCTCTACTCCGTAAGGGTATGGGGTACCCTTTTTATAGTCGGTTTTAGGTCAAGACGGAGTTGGTAAGTCGAAGATGGAAGGAATTGGGGCCACAGGGGCCAAAAGGGGGCCTCTCACGCGGCCAAGGAATCTGGCCGCGTGGAGGGTCCTCTTTTGGGCCTCCTTGCCCAATTCTCGTGGATCCTTCGCCCGCAAGTCTTCTCCTTCCAAGAAAATGACCCCCGCAGATTTTCAGGTGATTTCACGGAAGTTTGCCCCCTGAAACGTCAAAAATATAGAAAATGGGGTTTCTGACAGGCAGGGTTAATTCCATAAAAGTTGGGGGACTTTGTAATTTAACCCCAAAATACTATAAAACATTGAATTATACCCTTATATGATGCAATATGTAATAGAAAACCATGTGAAAATATGCAAAATTCATCTATGCATTTTACATGCATCAACATCCCCAAGCTTAACCCATGCTCGTCCTCGAGTATGAAGGTGATAAAACTAAGATGGGTTTTGCATATTGAAACAATCATGGGATATCAAGGAGGATTATTCATGCTACATATAATCAAATGATTAATACTAGAAATGAGTAGCAATATACAATTCATGTTGTAAGAAATATCAAATATGCAAGCAAAGTTGCTTCATGAAAGTTCACAAAGTGTATAATGAAATAAAAGCACTATGGACCAAATGCATACATAAAATGAAAAATAAAATCCTATATTGGTCAAAGAATAGCATAATGGAGAATAGAAAATATGGTGGACACTTTGGAGAAAATTGAGTAGAGGTAAAACATGATCAAGTCTTATTTAGCCTCTAAATTATTCAACTAAAATTACTAATTGAAATGTGGTATCCATTGATCTAGGACTCTCATTGCCCCTTTATCACTAGCATCTTAAAATTGTGAGTATTGAAGTAATGAGAATGACAAGGTGGTTGAAAGCCTCATGCCCCGTGAGTGTGAAAACCTACTCCATGATTACTCAACTTAAGATTCCTAATAAGTTTTGTACAATCATAATAAGTATTAATGACATCATAGAGAACCGCAAAGAGGTACCTCTTTCCCCATGACATGGAAACAAGCCCATGTTACAATCACAAGATGAACAAACAGAGTAGACTCATCATCCTTTTTATTTTCATTCACTATTATGCATAGCTTCTTATTTTATTATAGGATGTGTTGTAGAGTCACTCAAGCTGTAAGTAAATTTCCACCATGATAAAGCATGGCTTGGGTTAGCGGCCCAATGCGTTTCTCTAGTCATATAGATACTTACTCATCAAAACTTACTATTCCTCTATTTCATTTCGGCATGGCAGGAGTCCAAAAACAAAAGTACATGATATCAAACAAATGTAAAAAAAACTGTGCAATGTTGAAAGCTTTCCGGTGATACACGTTTATAGCTAGCTCCCAACCACACACTTTTCAAACGCAAAACTTGTGGCTCCCATTACTGGGTCATGTTTATTAGATGCATAAAAAGTAAAGTGTGCCTTCAAAAGTTCGTGAGAGTCCTATCCCAAGTTCAACCCATGACAATTAATAAAGTGAATATCTTAATTTAGAACATAAATAACACAATAACATGGTGAACATACTTGGAATAGCAATGAAGCTAATGGGAAGATATGGTGGACTCACTGGAAATACTTGGCTAAGGAGTGTTGGAAACAAGTTTTTACTTGTTGGAATTTTTAAATTTTTGGGCTAGCAAGAGGGAGATAGTTGACCAGCTACTATGCATGCATATGTCCATAGAACTACTCATTTCATGACAAACTAAATAAACCAGCAATTAACATCAAGGACATGAATAAGAGATAGCTCAAGACAACATTATTGCAAATTTCTACACATAAAAAGCCTATAAATCATGCAAACATATGTAGCTCTTCAAATCAACCATGGCATCCCTATTCCAAGTCATAATACTAGCATCAAATACATTCCAACCCCAAACTCCAGTAGCTCAATCTCATATAAAATGATGGTGGTGGTCTTATCAAAACAAAAATAAAAACAAAAACTAGACGCTTCAAGTCTCTACGATAAATGTTTTGCTTAGAAAAACAGAAAGTAGACGTGTGCTAACTAAAAGAGTGTAGCTCCAGTGGGGTGTTCATCACATCCCCAAGCTTATGGCTTTCACCTTTCTTGGATGTCTTGAGGCGCAGCTCCTCTATTCCCTGTGAAAACAACTTCACAAAACATGTTTCTCCCATTCTTTTTCTGTGGGGTGAGATTAGCAAGGACAAATAAATCACATGCTTGCTATGCAAAATTCCAAATAAAATGCTCCAGTAGATAGACAATAAGGTTAATTATGCTGTATGTTCACTCTCTTGCTTGAAAGAATCATGGAAATTCGATTCCCAAGCTCAAAGAGTGCATAGAACAAAAGAAGGCAGAATCTGTCCAGAAAAGCAACAGCAGCAGAACGAACGTTTTTCCCTAAGCTAGACTCGTCAAACAATTAAGACAATTTTTGTGCTTACAGAGGACAAAAATTTGCAGAACATACTAAAAAATTAGCTCAATCCGACATACCAATAAAAAACGTAAAATCATACAGTGAGCAGACTCGTGCTGAAACAGAAATTTCATGCACTAGGATAGCAACTTATAAGTCCAAATGGGTTTGACTTGACTCTTTATTGAAAACTTCAGAATTAAAACAAAAAAAACTAATATCTTGAGACAGCAAGAGGACACTAGGAAAATCCAAACAAAAACAACCGGGTTGCCTCCCGTAAAGCGCTTTCTTTATAGCCATATAGCTAGGCTTTACTTACTTGATAATCAAGAGGGATAAAGCTCATGAGGGAGCTTGTTCTTCAGCGTGCCCCTCTTCCTTGGGAAGTGCTCCATGCTTTTCTTATGAGGTAACTGAAACTTGACATTCCCTTCCTTGGAGTCTATGATTGCACCTGTAGTACGAAGAAAAGGTCTACCCAAAATAATAGGACTAGGGGATTTATCCCCCATATCCATAATAATGAAATCAAATGGTACAAAAGTCATGTGCAATTCAATCATAACATCTTTTACTTGTCCTATAGCATGTTTAGTAGAGTTATCAGCAAGGACAAATTCACTTGAGCACTTTTCTAATTTTTCTAATTCTAGCAATTCATATAATTCTTTAGAGAGTACCGATACACTAGAACCTAGATCTAACATAGCATGGTGAATTTCTTTTCCAATTGAAAATAGCACCTTGGGGATCCATACATCCCCAAGCTTAGGAGGTATCATGGCCTCATTCTTGTACCTAGCAATTTTTTCTTGCAAGACATGATTAGCAATATAAGATCCAAAGCCAGGTTGATTAACATTTATAGTGGGATCACTAGCAAATTTTTGTAGAGTAGCAATAAGTTCTTGCAAGCTAATTTTTTTTCTAAATCAAGCAATGGATCCTTAATTTCAGTAAGCATCATAATTTCCTCTACTTTACTCTCTAATTTAGCTAGCATGCTTGATTCATGAGGACTAATTTCATCTTTGCTTGCAAGATAAGACATATATGGAAGTAAATATTCAGGGTACTTCACTATTTCATTCAAAGTTTTAAGCTAGTAGGGACATGCTCACTTGTATTCTCAGCAATATGATAAATATTTTCAATAATAGGAGCAACAATAGTAATAGAATTCATTCCTACACTAGATTGTGCTTGTGGCTTTCCTGCTGACATGCTTAATAGAGTTGCTTGATTATGAGCTAATTTTGACAATGCTTTATCTAAATTCGAAGATTGAAGTTGCAATACTTTAATATCACTACTAATGGATGCAATAGACTTATTTAACTCATGTATCATAGCATTGTGACTAGCAACTTGTTCCATAAGCAATTTATTAGATTCAGAAATTTCACTAGAAGGCTTCCACTTATTTTCATTAGCATTAGGATATGGAACAAAAGGTTTATTTGGCACATAAGGAGGTTTACTATATGAATTGTAAGCATTACCAAAACCACTGCTACCATAATTCCTAACAAAATTAACATCCACACTTTCAGAATTACTACCAACTAGCTCCTGCAAAGGCACATTCTCCATATTTTGTTTATTAATAAAAGCAAGAATAGTGTCCATTTTAGAAGACAAATCATTGGTTTCTTCAATTGAGTTTATTTTCTTAGTGGGATTGGGTGCTCTTTCAGTATTCCATTGACTATAATTTTGCAATATTCTTTCTAATATGCTCTTAGCCTCACCTATAGTTTTACTCATAAAGGCACCTCCAGCAGCAGAATCAAGTATATTTCTAGACATGTAGTTTAGACCATTATAAAAAGAGTGTAGTTCATTCATTTACTCCATGTGATGGGCATGTTCTAATCATTAATTTAATTATATCCCATGCCATGGCTACATGTTCATTATCATTTTGCCTAAATGAGAGGATATTATTCCTATTTTGCAAAATTTTAACGGGAGGATAATATTTCTTAATCAAATCTTCTTTTAAATCATCCCAAGACTTTATACTAGCTGTAGGTAGTGAAAGTAACCATTCTTTAGCCTTTCCTCTAAGTGAAAAAGGAAATCATTTCAATTTTAAAAGACTACTTTCCACATTTTTAAATTTTTGCATATCACATATTTCCATGAAATCATGAATATGCATAGAGGCATCCTCCATAGCACTACCACCAAATTGCTCTCTAGTAATTAAATTCAATAAACTAGGACTTACTTCATAGCTTTCAGCTTGTATTTCAGGTGTAGTAATTGGCCTAGCAATGAATTGGTCATTGGGTGTATTTGTGTAGTCACTTAATTTAGTTCTATCACCCATTTTAACAGTTTTTATGTAGTTTTTAATTTTTTATGCAAAACAAAAGTAAAGTAACTAGGCAAATTCGAAATACTAAAATAAACTAGATAACTAAATGCAAAACTAAAATTCAAACTAAAATAAAATATGCAAGACAAAACAAAAACAAGAACAAAAACAAAACAAACACAAAAACAAGACAAGAAACAAAACAATCTACTTGAAAGAAGGTGGAGATAGAAAGGACGGTACTCACGTAGGTGCAACCTCCCCAAGGTTAGGTGTTTGCACACCTTGTTGGTGATGAAGACTTCTTGTGAGCTCCCTTGGACAACTCCTTCACCTATGGCTCCCCGGCAACGGCGCCAGAAAAACGCTTGATGGCTAGGTTGAGACTCCAAGTGCAGAGTGTGTAGCTAGTGGCAAGCCTTCTTCCCCACGAGGGTGACTCGAGGGTTTATATCGAACTCTTGGGGAGCCAGTATTTCAGCAGTTGTCTTCCAAGCTTCCTCCAGGATCCTGCAAACAAGTAGAGAATTTTGTGCCCTCAACCTCACCAAGTGGTTGTCAAGCACAAGGTGTGAGACTTCTAAATTGCAATGCAAAACTGAAAGTAAATGTGCAATAATTGAATCTACTACTAAATGCAAATGAGAAAATAAATATGCAATGGATTGTTTTTGTATTTTTGTGATGCAAGTGGTGATGGAGATCATGTAAATTCGAATTGGAGATGCAAGTAAAGTAAAGTGCAAGTAAAGTAAATTGCAGCAAAGTAACTAGAGTGTTTTCTTATAATTAAAATAGGACCAGGGTTCATGGTTTCACACTTGCATTCTCTCAAATAAAGTGGTAGACGGTGGACATAAAGAATTACATGTGAGATTACAATAACATGTTTAACATTGACTACTTTCATATGGGCATCACGTCCTAGCATAGAGATCTCTACGGTCATATTGATCCCTCTTATACTCCACCAAGATGCGAAATAAATCATAACACCTCGATAACTAAGGAAAAACCAGAGTATAGCTTTAAGCAATGTGACATGAAGTTGAAGTAAGAACTTGCTAGATCTAGTCATGGAGATTGATTAGTGTCACTTCAAATCCCCGGTAACAAGGTACTCCTTTTTATCCCTAGTGAGGTAACTAAGAAAGGTTTAACAAAATCTAAGTGGATCGCTGAACTTCTGTCACTTTCACAGCTCTAGCCACCCCCAGTTACTCCAACTAATGCACCCATCACCCCACACATGCTCTCAAGAACTAGATTGATCAAAGCTAGCAAATAAGAACGGGGTACATAAGATACATCTACTCAAATAACTCAAGAGAAACAATTGCAATCTCAGATTCAATAACTCATAGAAAAGATCCACCACATAGGAATTACAACGGTGCCCTTAATCATGTGAGGCAGCTCATACGGATCTAATTAGTGAAGCACATAGAGAGATAGATACAAGTACTACTTCCACAAACCCATAGCCCTGGGGTGGACTACTCCCTCTTCATGGAGATGTCGATGGAGATGACGTTGGAGGGGTAGGAGATCACACCGGCGGTGCCCCGCCGGAGTTTTTCCCCCTCCAATCTGGAACTCCAGGTCTCTGTTTCGGTGTTTCGGTGTTTCGGCGGCGCTCTACTCCGTAAGGGTACGGGGGACCCTTTTTATAGTCGGTTTTAGGTCAAGACGGAGTCGGTAAGTCGAAGATGGAAGGAATTGGGGCCACAAGGGCCAAAAGGGGGCCTCTCACGCGGCCAAGGAATCTGGCCGCGTGGAGGGTCCTCTTTTGGGCCTCCTTGCCCAATTCTCGTGGATCCTTCGCCCGCAAGTATTCTCCTTCCAAGAAAATGACCCCCGCAGATTTTCAGGTGATTTTGCGGAAGTTTGCCCCCTGAAACGTCAAAAATATAGAAAACGGGGTTTCTGACAGGCAGGGTTAATTCCATAAGAGTTGGGGGACTTTGTAATTTAACCCCAAAATACTATAAAACATTGAATTATACCCTTATATGATGCAATATGTAATAGAAAACCATGTGAAAATATGCAAAATTCATCTATGCATTTTACATGCATCACTTAGTCAAATATTCACCGTGTGCTAGTTGTACTTGCTCAACATATAGGATTGTTCACCTAGTTGCATAATCTAGATAATCTATATTTGAGCATTGCCTTGTTAACTTGAAAAAGAAGCTAAAATTTGTAGTTAACCTATTCACCCCCCCTCTAGTTAACCTCTCGATCCTTCAATTGGTATCAGAGCCTCATCTCTTTATATAGGGCTTTACCGCCTAAAGAGGAGGTAAGGATGGCCGATGATCCCGTCACCATGGATGGGATTCAAAAGCTAATCCAAGCTATGATTGATAGTTCCGAGAAAAAGATGGAGGGACTAATAAAAGAATTGACATACCCATCTAATCAATCTAGAGAAAAGGTTATCTTAGATGAACATGGAAACCCCACTTTAACTAAGGAAGGAAGCGCAACATCTTCACCTTTAAATGGTAGTGGTGGAAATTCTCTTGGATATGCTTATAAAAATGCTCCTAATTTCCAACATACACATGTTAATCATCTTGGTCCACCTCCTATGGTGGATCGGCATCGTTTTACTAATTGGAAAGCTTCCATGAAGTCTTACATGTGCAGCTCTTCAATGCAAATATGGAGAATTGTTGAAAAAGGATACGAGCCAAAGGACCCCGCAAACTTAAGCTCAAGTGACGTCATAGATGAGCAACTCAACGCTCATGCTTTGCACATTTCGGAAAGGGCAATTGAAAAGGAAGGAGTTGAGCACATACGGTCCTTCACAAGTGCAAAAAAAGCTTATGATTACCTTGTTGATATGTTTGACGGCAACGTCAACCTCCAAAGATCCAAGAAGTCAATCATTCAAAGACAAGTTGAACACTTTCACTTGAGTGATGGAGAGAAAATAGAAGACATGTTTAGAAGACTCAAGGCTCTCGTAAATGATATGAGAGATTGTGGATTCACGGATTGTACGGAGAATTGGGTCAAGGAGAAATTTCTACTCACCTTGATGCCATACAATGAAAACATGGTGATGAATGTACAAGCAAGGGCCGACTACTTGGACCTCTCCCCCAATGATGTTTTGGGTCTCTTTATCACTCTAAAAGTCATGAATCAAACCTCCGATGATGTCATGGCCCGTGTAAACGGAATGAAGAGACCCTCTCTAGCCTTGAAGGCCAAGGCCACTCCCCATGAAGAAAATGATTCAAGTGATGATGGTGGATCCACTCATGAGGTCTCCGAGAAAGAGATGAGGACATCACATGAAGAGTGCTTGGCTCTTTCTCAACACAAGTGGTGGAAGAGAGGAGATTTTAGATCCAATTCCACCAAAAATAAAGGGAAGGAAGTCTCAAGCATGAAGAAAGAAAGAACTTGCTTCAATTGTGGAGATTCCGAGCACTTCGTTGCTGAGTGCCCCTTCAAGAGTAGAATTGAAAATGGTGGAAGACTCATCAAGAAATCCACTTTCATTCCCAAGTCCAAGAACTTCGTCAAGAGAGGCCCTCCTAGGGCATTGATTGCAAAATAAGTTGAGTACACATCCGGTGGTGAAGAGAGCGACGGTGAATGCGAACAAGTAGGTATGGCGGCCATGGCTAGGGGCGTCGTACCTCCTAACTTAAGCTCTCTCTTCTCCAACCCAAATGACAACAAGGGTCCTTCGAGTCACAAGTGCTTCATGGCCAAGGGTATATCCCCAAAGGTGACCCCTACTCTCAAACTTGCAAACTCCTCTACTCCTTCACTATTAAATTGTGTTGTGGAAGATCCCTTGGTAAACTTTGTAGAAAAACTAGAAGGAGAAACTAAATCTTTTTTTGTCTCTCTCATGGATCAATTAAGTGAGGCACATGGCCTCATTGATGAACATGAGGAGAGAATCATGTTACTTGAAAATTTCTCTTGTGATGATGCTTGTAAGATTGAGGAGCTTGAGAAAGCTCTAAATGAATCACATTGCTTTAGAGAAAGCATAGAAGGAACCTTTGCAATTGACATATCTAAAGTAAAACTTGATTGTGAAATGCTTTTGCTAAGGCAACGGAATTCATGGCTTTAAATGATGCAACTAACCAAGGTTATAATGAACTCATTAAGGATTTTTATAAGCTTAAAATTGATCATCGAACAATCTCAAATGAGCTCAAAACCTTAAAAGGAGTAAAAGTTGTGAATGAAAACTCTTGTGTTACTAACCCTTTGTGTGTCAAGGCAACTCTCATTGAGGAGAACAATAGGTTGAAGGCACAACTCAACAAAGGTCTTGCCACATGCATCCAAGGGCAAAAGAACCTTAATGATCTTTTGAGTAATCATAAGAGAGTTATTGGCAAAGAAGGCCTTGGTTTTGGTTCCACATCCAAGGTGGCTTAAAAGAACAAGTCAACTCCCTCCACTAACTCTATTGTTTTTTTGAAGGAGGGGGAGTTGGCTAATGATGAAGATGAGTTTGATATTATTGCTAAAAGTATTGTTCCTAGGAACACTACTACTCACAACAACTTTGCGGGAAAGTATAACCCATCTTATGTGCTTCTTAAATCTATTGATGGTCATGTTTATGCAAAGTATGTAGGCACCTCATATGGTGATGATTATAAGCATGCTATTTGGGTTCCTAAGACCCTTGTGACTAACAAAAAAGGACCCATCCAAAAATGGGTACCTAAGACAAGAAGTTGATTCATTGTAGGGTTGTATTTTCGGTGGGACATCATGGATGATTGATAGTGGTTGTTCCGCACACATGACCGGAAGCAAAGAAGTATTAGAAGATTTGAAACTCCAACTTCTCAAATTTTCTCATGTAACTATTGGTGATCGCTCACAACTTAAGGTATTGGGACATGGCAAGGAGGTCATTTCTCCGGATTCATCCATTGAGAAAGTCCTCCTTGTTGAGTCCCTTGGCTACAATCTTCTTTCCGTCTTGCAACTTTGTGAATGCAATTTTACATGTGTATTTGGGCGTCATCATGTGCTTGTCCTTCACACTATTTATCTTAAGGTAGCCTTTGTTGGATTTGTGGAAAACGGTATGTACATAGTGGATTTCTCGAAATAAACTACACATATCGCCACATGTCTAATGGATAATCCGACGTGGGGTGGCTTTGGCATCGCCGCCTAGGCCACGTCGGTATGAGAAATCTACAAACTCTTGTGAAGGGTGAGAATGTGGTAGGACTAACAAGTGTGAATTTTTCCAAAGATCGTCCTTGTAGCTCTTGTATTGCCCGAAAGATGCATGAGAAGAATCACCCCAAGAAATCAATCATCTCCACAACAAGGCCCTTTGAACTTATTCATTTGGATCTATTTGGGCCTCCAACATATGATAGTATTGGGGGCAAGAAGTATTGTTTGGTAATTGTTGATGATTATACAAGATACACTTGGGTTTTCTATATCAAGAAGAAGAGTGAGACCCAATAAAGATTCATAACGTGGGCCACAGAAGTGCAACGCCAATATGACACCAAGATCTTATCTATTAGGAGTAACAATGGGTCCGAGTTCAAGAACTACACCATGGATGAATTCTTGAGTGAGACATCAATATTACGCTGCATACACCCCTCAACAAAATGGTGTAGCGGAGAGGAAGAATCGCACACTTATTGATATGGAAAGGACTATGATGGCTGAGTTCAAATCCCCATATAACTTTTGGGCCGAAGCCATCAACACCGCTTGTCATTTATCTAACCGACTCTTCCTTCGTCCAATGATTGGCATGACTCCATATGAGCTCCTAACCGGTAACAACCCCAACCTCAAATATCTTCGAGTTTTTGGGTGCAAATGCCAAGTCTACATAAAGGGAACTAGATTGTCTAAATTTGATTCTAGAACTTTCGAAGGCATTTTTGTTGGTTATGCCACGAACTCCCACAATTATAGAGTCTACAACATATCCAACGGGTGTGTTGAAGAACCTATGAATGTGGAATTTCATGAGGATAATGGCTCCCAAGTGGAGCAAATTTATTGTGATGATGTAGGTGATGAACCGTCCTCCATAGCCATAGGAAGAATGGGTGTAGGTCCACTTATAACCATTGAGGGACACCTTGTGGCAAATGGGGATGGAACTAGCTCTACGCAAGTGGAGCCCTCTACATAAACCACCAATCAAATGGTAGACCAAGAACAAGAACAATACCTTCAAGATCAAGAAAGTGATCAAGGTCCACCCAATGATAATGGTGGAAATGATCTTGGTGATTCGTCACCAAGAACTGCACTCCGAATGGACAATGGTCTTGATGAAGGAAATGATGAGGATATTCCCCCTAATGAAAATCCCGATGATGCACTAGTTCGTATCATGACTCGTCAAGCATCAAGATTGCAACAAAAGTCACTATACCAAAAGAATATCATTGGTGGCTTGGGGAGAAGTGTCTCCACTCGTGGACAAGTACTCAAGTTTTGTGGTATTCATTCATATGTCTCTCATGTTGAACCTATCAAAGTGTATGAGGCTCTAGAAGATGAAGATTGGGTTCAAGCTATGCATGAAGAGCTCCATAATTTTGAGAGAAACAAAGTATGGTCACTAGTGGAAAGACCCAAGGATCATAATATCATTGGAACTAAATGGGTGTTAAAAAACAAGCAAGATTCTCATGGGCAAGTGATTCGCAACAAAGCTCGATTGGTTGCTCAAGGCTACTCTCAAGTCGAAGGACTTGACTACGGTGAAACTTTCGCTCCCGTAGCTAGACTTCAATCCATTCGTATATTACTTGCATTTGCCACTAGTCATATCTTCATCTTGCATCAAATGGATGTTAAAAGTGCTTTTCTAAATGGTCCTATAAATGAAATGGTATATGTTAAACAACCTCCGGGGTTCGAGGATCCCAAGTATCCTAACCATGTCTACTTCCTCCATAAGGCTTTGTATGGCCTCAAACAAGCCCCACGTGCTTGGTATGATCATTTAAAGGAGTTCTTAGTGGATCGTGGTTTCGTACTTGGGGTAATTGATCCTACTCTCTTTACCAAAAGTGTAGATGGACATTTCTTCGTATGCCAAGTATATGTTGATGATATTATATTCGGATCCTCTAACTTGAGTTTTCTAGACCAATTTGCCAAACTAATGACAAGTGAATTTGAGATGTCTATGATGGGAGAATTGAAGTTCTTTCTAGGTTTTGAGATCAAGCAATATCATGAAGGGACTTTTATTTGTCAAGCCAAATATATTCAAGACATGCTCAAGAAATTTGATATGAATAATGCCAAAGCATTGCCTTATCCAATGCCAACAACCATGAATCTTTCTATGGATGACGAAGGTATACCGGTAGATCTAAAACTTTATCGTTCCATCATTGGATCTTTGATTTATCTTTGTTCATCTAGACCGGACATTATGTTTAGTGTGGGTTTGTGTGCAAGATTTCAATCTAACCCCAAGGAAAGCCATATGATTGCGGTCAAAGGGATTCTTAGGTACTTGGTTGACACTCCCACACATGGTCTTTGGTATCCATCAAACACAAATTTTGATCTTGTGGGATATTCGGATGCGGATTGGGGAGGTGAAAAAGTGGATAGAAAATCAACTTCGGGTGCTTGCCAATTTCTTGGTAGGTCCCTTGTGTGTTGGTCTTCCAAGAAGCAAAATTGCATTGCCACCTCCTCCACGGAAGCGGAGTATATTTCCGCCGCAAGTTGTTGGTCTCAAATCCTATGGATGAGGCAATGTCTTAAGTATTTTGGAATTAAGATTAAGACAATGCCTCTTTTATGTGACAATGAGAGTGCTATAAAGATTGGTCACAATCCAGTACTTCATGGCAAGACCAAGCATATTGAGATTCGGTATCATTTTATTCGGGATCATGTGGCCAATGGAGATATCGCACTTTCCTATGTCAGCACCAAAGATCAACTTTACGACATCCTTACCAAGCCTCTAGATGTGAAGAGATTCAAGCAATTGAGGAGTGAGCTCAATATCGTATGTGCAAGCAATTTTAGTTGATTGAAAATCTTGCATACACACCCCTACTAGACTCCTATTTGGATTCTAGATGTACGCATAGACATAGGGGGGGTGTAGCTAAATCAATGAGCCAACACTACCTCTATAATGCATAAATAAACAAATCATGCATTATGATCATTTCAGATGACATCATGTGCTTCAATGATGAGTCTCGACAATGCACCCAAGATATATCTTCGCGGTGTCATATCGAACATACTCATACATGGTGGCTACGGCCACCGCCCAAAATTTGGTTTGTTTTATATCGATGAGACACTTTTGTTTGTGCTTCACTCATTTGCATTTCCGTTCTTCATATTTCATTTTGTATCCAATGTTGCTCACTTTCACCTTTTTACTCTTTCTCCATTGGATGCAAATAAAAACATCATACTCATGTCATCATACTCATTTCATTCGTGCACATGGTCAAGTAAAATTGCTACATAAAACATATGGTGTGCTAGAAACAAACTTATAAAAACTTGTTATTATAACACTAGACGCAATTTTGTTTTGTTTGTTGTAATAACTCTAGTTTCATTTACAAACGGGAGGAAACAATTTTCTTACAAAAAAACAAACACAACAACAACAACAACAAACACCCCTGGCTACCCTCCCTCGCCCGGCCCTGCTCTCTCCCGCGTCGGCCCCAGGTCGGGGGTCAGGCCGGGGCGCTCGGGCAGGTGCCCGGCCTCGCACTGCCGCCGCGCCGACCCCAGGCCGGGGGTCAGGCCGGGGCGCTCGGGCACCCACCCGGCCCCGCCCCCTCCCCACGCCGGCCTGGCCGGCACCCCAGGACGGGCACACACGCACGCACACACCCACACCGCACGCACCCGGCCCCGCCCTGCCACACGCCGGCCCTAGGCAGGGGTGGACACAAAACACACGCGCGCACACCACACAGCCCCCTCCCCCTCCCCAACCGCACCCACCCCCACTTCTCCATCTTCCTCCTCCTAACCCCCTCCATTAGAGCCCCCATTGGAGCTCTCCTTCCCCCTTCCCCCCCACCACCACCCTAGCCCATCCCTACCACTCAAATTCTCGGATCTGCAAGCCCTCGTCCTTCTCCCCACTCTCCTCCACACGGATTTCTCTTTGGTGCACTATTGGGGGAGATCGGTCCACTTGATTGTTGGGTGATTTTTTTTGGAAGATGGCCACCAACTCGGGTACTCTTTTGGGACTCTACTATGTATCGTGTGTATGTGCTTGCTATCTATCGGTGTGCTAGTGTGGTTTCTTAAGTTAGGGCGTAAATTTTTCCCTCATGTTCATGCTAGAGTTCATATTGTTCATGTACCACTAGATTCGTAACTATGCCATGCTATTTTTTTGTATCCTTCTCATGATGTAGTCTCGTGTTACCATGATTTCCTTCACTATGCCATGATAATAATTCTCCAATGTTATGCTACTCCATAGTTCACAAATTACCACTCTCGTAGAATCATGCAAAATCAATAAAAAAAATATAATTTCTCTTATACTACGAAAACAAACACAACCGCATCCTACTCCTTACACAATGCTTTGTTTATTTTTCCACCATGACGCCATCACTTATATTCATGGAATAATTTTTTTTAAACACAACGACCATGTGCACTCATTATATTTGTCCATATCCATGCATCATTCGTTTCAGGTGATTCCGATACTCACCGTGATTCCGATACCCACCGCTCTCTCCGTCCTCGCAAGAAGAGTGCTGCTGATGTTGCTGGGTCTACTCCCTCATGGAGACATGGTTCTTCTATTCCGGTCAATCCAAATGAACCCGTGGTCAAGAACTGGGGTGGTCTCAGTACCACTAACTTTGAGAATGCTAGGCTGAATTTCAACCCCTATGAGTTTGGTCAGAGTACTAGTGCCGACCTTCGGTTCTATTGCAAGATGCATCAGGTCATGTATGATTTCGTTCTTGGCAAACTCCAGAACAGCTATGTGGACCAACACTTCTTTGATGTGGAGTCCGCTCGCACTCATTGGCCCCGTGTCATGGAACTCATGGATTTTCACCGGTATCACTCCTCTCATGGGTGAAAACAATGCTCGTCCATTTGCCCCTGAGTTGCTCAAGGAGTTCTATGCCACTGTTTTCTTCTCATCTGGAGAAGGCTCAAGGAATCCTCGTACATTGACTTGGATGAGTGGTGGAGTTAAGTGTGTTGCTACCATGGAGGAGTTTGGTTCCCTTCTTGGCATTCCCTTGGTCAAATATGATGGTATGAACAACATTCGCATTCATGGTGATCCCAAGAATATTATGAAGGCCAAAGATGGTATCCGTCATTGCTATCTAGAAGGTACCAGCTCTTCATTCATCCCCAAAGTCAAGCACTTCTATGAATATTGGTACATTGTGCACACCAATCTCCGCAATACCATCAATGTCAAGTATGGTGAGAAGGGTGAGGTCCGCAAGTGGTTGATCAACCTTCTCTTTTACATTGAGACTGTTATGAGGAACAACAAGCCATTGGACATTCTGGATTTCATGTGGCAAGAGATGAGGACCGTGGTTCGTGACAAAAGGGTTCCCATCTATGGCTCATATCTTCAGATTCTTATTGATACCAAGATCCCAATTGGTCTCATCAACAACTATGCCAAGGTGACTCCCAAGAGGTCTGTCCTTATGACTGAAGCTGAGGCCGAGTTAGCTGCTTCTCAACACCCTAAGCGCACCCGCACACTGTCCTCAGCACCTAGTACATCTCAGGGTGTCCACCGCTCCCCCTCTCCTGCTGGCCCTACTACTGACACTTTCAGCCTTAAGAGGGCACTCCATAAGATGAACTGCTTTTTCATTGATAAGTAGCAGCAGGACTATGAGGCATATCGCAAGGGCAAGGCCTCTAGTCGCCGTCAGCGAGCCATCATGACAGCTCTACATATCCCCTCACCCCTCCTAGCTCAGATGAGATTTCCGAGGATAAGTGGAAGTCACATCACACATACTGGCTTGGCGATGATGCTAGCTCTCTCGGCTCTTTTGCGGCCCACTACACTACTACTGCTAGCTCCAGTCATGCTCCTCCTGAGGACTTCAGTGCTGAGGATGACGAGATGGAGGGCGATGAGTGATTGGACTTGCATCTTTCTCCCTTTTTGGTGTCTGATGCCAAGGGGGAGAAACACTCACGCATTGCATTGCATTTCATGCATCCATTTGCGTTTTATCCTTGCTATTTGTTTCCTTTGCTCTTAGTTGATGCTACTATTTGTGTGGTTTGTTGAACCTTGGTACTATTGTAAGACTATGTCCTTATTTAACTATCGTACTATCTACCTATCTATTGTGTGAGATATTTGATATATTGAAGATCATAGCAAGGCTATTATGTTATCTATCTACTCACTATTTGATGTGTTGAAGCCATAATGAGGGTAGTCTTTATCCATCTACCACTATGAGAAGAATGCCATGGTGAGATCTATCTTGTGTTCAATACTATCACATCTAAAAGATAACATTATGCCCATACATGTGCATCTCTAATGTTAAAATCATGATTGGATAAACCTCACACTTCACATAGGTATATCATGGTTACATCACATACTCTATTATCCTATAAAACATAGTGTGAAAATGAAATTATGTTCGTTGTAGTCCATATGATAGTCAAATATATATGTCTCATTTTTGGGCACACAAATAGGGGGAGTACCAATATAATTTTTGTCTCTTCGCAAATAGCCATGATGAATTGTTCTTTATGCAAATTCGTATGTTGTCATCAAACATCAAAAAGGGGGAGATTGAAAGGACATAGTTCCTAAATCCTATTTTGGGTGTTTGATCACAACATATGGAAGGACTAACGTGTACCCTAAGTTTACTCAGAGAATATCATGGATGAAATGCAACCATATCTCCCCGTAGACCTCATACAATAAAAGAAAAAATGGAGAAAAGGTTAAGAAAAGAGAGGAGGAGAGAGAAGAAGAAAATGAGAGAAAGAAGGGGTGCCGGCCTCCCAGGCCGGCCTGGCCGAACCCCTAGGCCAGGCCGTGCGCCGGCCTCGCCCTCCTCCATGCCGCCCCAGGCCGGGATCCAGGCCTGGCTGCTCGGGCGGGTGCCCGACCCCGGCTGCCTCCCACGCAGGCCCCAGGCCGCCCCCCCCAGGCCAGGTGGCTCGGGCGGGTGCCCGGCCCCAGTCGTGCCTCCACACCGGCCCCAGGGCGGGCTGACCTAGGCCGGGGTGGGAAGGCCCTCCGGCCCCTGTACGATCCACGCCGGTCCCAGGCCGGGCCCCCAGACCGGGGTGGGTTTTGCCTCCGGCCTGGCTGCTCCTGGCGGCCCCCTAGGCCGGGGGGGCACTGCAGAGTGGGGATACCCCCCCCAACGACCATATTCTCGCCCCGGTATAAAAGGGGTCTTTCCCCTACCTTTTGAAGTTGTCAATCCCATTCACACTCTCTCTCTCCACCATTGATTGACCAAGCTCAAGCTCAAGAACAAGCAACTCCTCAAATCCTCAACCAAAGCTCGTGATACTTTGGGATTTGAAGGAGACACCACCGATCTACAACTCCACCAAGTCGATTGGAAATCCACCCACTCATCCCCTAGGGATCTTGTCATTCTTAGTTCATTGGAGCCAAGAATCTTGTTGCTCTTAGCTCATAGGAGCTCGGAGCCTTGTTGATATCCCCGGTGCTTTTGTGCCCGTGGATCTTGCTTCTCAGAGTCTTGGTGGCTCTCGGGATTTGGTGAGGACCCTCCAATCTTGTGGAGTGTGCCTCATCCTTGTAAAGGTTCTAGTTGTCAACCTCAACGGCAACATAGTGATTCGAGCCTATCCACATCGGTGGAAGGACTCAAAGGAGATACGGTGTGGAATTTGAGGCCTACTCGGTGTTCCACTTTGGTGGCACCGCACCGCTCCAACGGAGATTAGCTTCCATTGGGAAGTGAACTTCGGGATAAATCTCCGCGTCATTATGTTCGGTTATTCCTCAACTTACCTTTACTAGTTGCTACTAGCTTAGTCATATATTCACCTTGTGCTAGTTGTACTTTCTCAACATATAGGATTGTTCACCTAGTTGCATAATCTAGATAATCTATATTTGAGCATTACCTTGTTAACTTGAAAAATAAGCTAAAATTTGTAGTTAACCTATTCACCCCCTCTAGTTAACCTCTCGATCCTTCAACCTCTCCTATTAATATTAGGGATAAGGATTATGATTTCTCTCTTGATTTATCTTATATATCTATTGTTGAGAAAGAACCTTTTTGTGGTACTGAAAATGAAAGTGCTATGTAACATATGAATGAGCTCTCCTCTTTGAGTAGTTTATTCTCCGAAGATCTTAAGAAACGTAGCTACTTTGTTGCTAAAATATTCCCTTTCTCATTAAAAGATGGAGCTAAAACTTGGTTTAACAATTTGTCTCCGGGATCTATTGGTCCTATTGGTTTGGCTAATGCTTTCTTTCAAAAATATTTTCCTGCTAGTGCTCAACATGCTGCTTTACAAAATGTATTTAATTTCAAGCAATTGGAAGGAGAGAAATTGCATCTATCTTGGGCAAGGTTCTGTTCTTTAGTTAGGGCTACACTTGGGCATAAGATAGAAAATAATGAACTTCTTGATATATTATATAATGGACTAACCGTTGAATATAGGACATACCTGGATAGTTGTGCTGGTTGTGTTTTCAGGCAAAGAACTCCAGAAGAAGTTGAGGAATTAATGGCTAAAATAAGCCAAAATCATGATGATTGGACTATGGTTGAGCCTGAGCCGACCCCTACTCCAGTATCAACACCAACACCCAAGAAGAGGAGAATGATTGAATTAAATGATGAAGTGATGAGAGAAGCCAAGAAATCTCTTAAAGAGAGGGGTATTAAATCTGAAGATGTGAAGAATCTTCCACCTATAGAAGAATTATGTAAGCCAATCTCTCACTCATCCACCATTGAGGTACACTCTCTCCAATATTTGATAGTAGAGATATTCCCTATAATAAACCTCCTGATCAATGTTTAGATGAATTTGTATTTATGTTATTAAGCAAGATAATTTTAATATGAGAGTGCAAAATCACCTAATGGAAAACTCTAGAGCTATTGATAATTTGCATGGTATTATAAAAAAAACCTCTAATGATGTTAAAATGCTTGTTAAACACTTTTAATTGGTTCAAACTCAAATTGATCAACTTGCTAAAATGCAAAAAAGATAATGCTTCTAAAGAAAAAAATGCTTATGGAATAAGAACTTGAAGTGGTCTTGCTACCCAAGATCCTTTATATCCTAAGGGACATCCTAAAAGAGTTGAACAAGATTCTCAGCAGACTAATAGTAATGTTATTCGTACTAAGAAGAAAAAGAATAAGAAAAATAAAACTGTTGTAGAATCCTCTGAACTTGCTAAAGATCCTAATAGCATATCTATCTCTCATGCTGAAACTGAAAATGGTAATGAAAAGAATGATGCTTCTGATAAAGAAGAACCTGTAGCGGAACCTAAAAAGCAGACTAAAACTGCAAAGTACACTAAGGAAGATTTTATTGCTAATAAACATGGTAATGAAAGAGAACCTTGGGTACAAAAACCAATGAATTTTCCTAATAAGAAACATAAATCAAAAGAAGAAGAACCCTATAACAAGTTTTGTGAATGGATGAAACCTTTGTTCTCGCAAATTCCTTTAACTGATGCTATTAAATTGCCCCCTTATGCAAAATATATGAAAGATATTGTCTCTAACAAAAGGAAGATTCGTAACGGGGAAATTTTCACTATGATTGCTAATTAATCTTTTAATGCAAGGTTCCTGAGAAGCTTGGAGATCCTGGTATATCAACTATTCCCTGTTCTATTAAAAATAATTATGTTAGAACTGCTTTGTGTGATTTAGGAGCTGGAGTTAGTGTCATGCGATTTACTCTCTATAAAAGACTCCTCCTAGAAAAATTGATACCAACTGTATCTTTGCAAATGGCTGATAAATCCACTGCTATTCCTGTGGGTATATGTGAGGATGTTCCTGTTCAAGTTGCTAATAATTGTCTGATATTAACTGACTTTGTTGTGTTGGAAATGCCTGAAGATGCTAATATGTCTATTATTCTTGGGAGACCTTTTCTTAATACTGCATGGGCTATTATTGATTGGAATCAAGGAAAAGTAACTTCTAATGTTAATGATAAAGAGCACACTGTTTATTTTCCCAAGAAGATTGATAGAAAATATGGTCTAAATTCCATTGAAAATATTGAGACCATCAAGATTGGAGAATTTTATTGTCCTATTCCAAAGCCACCTAAAGAATATGAAATTATTATGATTGGGACTATGTCTATCAAGGTTGAGTAACATGAGTATTTAGTGAGAAACAAAGTTTTGCTTCATATAAAATTATTTTGGTAGCAAGACTTGATCACCCTTGTTAACAAAATGATTTTAAATGAAGTGGGCAATGTTTTCACTATGTTTTCACCTTCCCCATTATGTTTTCACCATGTTTATTTCTGTTATCACATTGCTACTTGAGTAAAATCTTGTTTTCACCCATCCTTATGCATGTTTTCCTCATGTTTTCACCCTGATTACTAAGTTTATGCATGTTTTCACCATCCATACTTTTGTTTTCACCACTACCACATTTGTTTTCTTTGGATATACTTATATTAGAGTGTCATAGAACCTCTGTAGTGCTGGTTTTGGTTTTGTTTTCCACCTTTTCACTTTCGTTTTTCTGGTTTTTATTAATTATTAAAATTCTGGAAATACCTCAAAAATAAAGTTTCTCGAAAAATTCCAGAAAAATTATAATACATTCTGACGTAAAAAATGAGGCGGAGAGCCACCTGGGAGACCCTAGGGGACCCACCAGTCAGGCACACCATAGGGTGGCGCGGCCAGCCCCTGGTGGCGCCAGCACATGGTGTGGGCCCCTGGCCCTCTACTAACTCTCTCCACTGCCAAAGTCTTCTCTCTCACCTCCCAAACTGAAAACATTTCCTGGAACCCGTATTCTTGTTGTTCTTCCTCTGGATATTCGATCTCCTTCTTCAGCCCATCATTTGTGCTGATATTTGGTGTGTTTAATCTCCGGTATGTGACTCCTCCGATGATCCAAGTAGAATTTTGTTTAGTGAAGTATTTCTTGAATATTTTGGTATTGTAGGTGACAGCTTATGTGAGTTTGCATGCTTGATTCGACTAGAAATAATGTATTTTTTATGTATGTTTAGCTCTCATATCAGTCCCTGTGGTAGTTTCCACCTTATAGTTGTCTGAAATTAATTTTTGTGATGATTGTTGAAAAATTTCAGAGATAGATAGTTATAATTTTGGACAGATATTTTCGGAGTGATGCTCCTAGAAGGACAAGGCCCTCACGCTCATCCACTTCAGCGAGACCATCGTACAATGAAGACGTTATTGCACCAACTATTGACGATGCAAGAGATGATGGTATCGTTAACCCATCTAGCTTTCCTTGCAGTACATTTTTAAGAAGTGCGGGTTTATTAGATGACTTTCGTATGCTTATTGAAAGAGTTGGTCTAACCAACTTTATGGAGGATGAAAGCCCTCAGTATGCAACTATCACAAAAACTTTTGTTAAGAGCTTTAAATTTCAGAACATACAATTTGGTCCAACGGTTGCATTCAAGTTATATAGTAGTATTGTTTCTTTGTCCTTGGTAGATTTTTGTACTATTATAGGTATCAACGCCGGCGGGACAACGAGCAGGATTCAAGATAGACCAGCAGACCTCCAGGGGCTCTACCGAGAGATCACCAACGATGACGGTCACTCATGCCAGCGTGGGAAGATAAGGAACATTCAACTTCCTGCTCTTAGATACTTTACTTACTATCTTGCTACTAGTATCCTTGCTAGGGAGAACACTAGCAACATTTCTAGTTACCACCTTGCTTTTATTGATGTTGCACTGAACCATAGCATGAAGTATAACCTCGGTGCACTTGTTGCATGCCACCTTGCTGCTTCTGGGCCTATTTTGGGGGCATTATCGCTACACGTGTAGCAGATGCTTTAAATGTTTCCATTGACCCTAATGATGAAATAATTGCTCCATGTAGGCTTAACCTTGCTGCAATGAAATCCCATCAGTTTGTCACTACTAACTCTGTTGCTGAACGTTTAGTATATACATTTTTATATATAGATGGAGAGGAGCGAAAAGTTATTTTGCCGCAACCTGTTTTGTTTAAGATTGACATGTCACCATGGTCGCTCTCTAAGGAGAAAGTAGACGAGTATTTGAGCACCATGGAATTTCACAGGCAGCAGGAGAGGCGAGACGCGCCTCCCGAGGACCACAACACACAGTACACCGGCGCATCCTCGAGCACATATCAGGAGGAGGGTTCCTCCTCAGCATACTACGGGGGCGCCACCTCATGGCCCCCTTGGTGATTGATCTCCACTTAGGCCGAAATCCTAAGCTTGGGGGGAGGTATACTGACATCACACTCATTTATATATCATGTTCGGTTAGTTCTTTGTATATCCATATTTTCTTTTCTTTCACTTGTTTTCATTTCTTTCGTTTCTTTTTGTTTCTTTCGCTTGTTTTCGTTTCTTTCATTTCTTTTCGTTTTTATTGTTTTCTTTTCGCTTTCCAAAACACAAAAATACCAAAAATATTTCCGTTGTTTCTCTCTATTTGTTTCTTTAGTTGGTTTATCCTTTAAGTTGCAGTTTAATATTCAAAAATCCAAAAATATTTTTGCTTTGTTTGTTTGTTCTCTTTCTGTTCTTGTTTTAATTGAAAAAACCCAAAAATATTTGTTGTTCTTCTTTGGTTTTGTAAAGTTGCTGCAGAGTTCAACAGTCGTCCGTGACTCCATTGGAGCTTGGTTTTCATTATATACTATTTGAGCCACAAGTGAAGAGCAATAATGACGATCTATGACAATTCAAGTTGTGGTGAGAGGCTGGTATGAACTCTATTTGCTTTCATTTTTGTACATATATCCATCTATGTGAGCATTCTTAGTTTGTTCGTATAAGATATATGTGACTTAATGGCTGCTTAATAGTTCGTGCTCTCTCATGTTTTGTTCCAATTTATTAATGGTAAATGACCTGTCATATAAATATTTGTTCACATTGTCCTATTCGTAGAAGGGTATGACATTGTGGTAGCCTCCTCTGACTGTTTCATTTGAATCGACTTGGCACATGCTCACGCATGCTAAGACTGAAAACAAAAAGTCAATAAGCCTCGATGATTTATTTTGCCTCAGAGTTCTAGTACCAATTTTATGCCTCAGTTAATTTTACTTTGTCGCAAACATGATTATGATAGTTGTTGCTCTCTTGATTGTCGCTCCCTGTCTATTGCTAGCCTTCACCTGTACTGAGTATGAGCTATACTCGTGCATCCAACTCCCAAAAACCAAAGTTTTCCAAATGTGTCCACCATAACTATCTATATGTGGTACTTAACCGCCACTCCAAGTTAATTCCTCATGTGCTACCTTTAAAACATGCTAAAAATTATTCCTATTTTTTACCCCTGTTTTAGCTCATGAGGACATAAATAGAGAATCTTTATCTCACTTGTTGATTGGATTTCACACCTTGGACTAGTGGCTTCATCCGCTTATCCAAATGATAGAAGAGCTGGCAGCGGGGTGCCCAGCCCCAAATTAATACACACAAAATCTCTTCACTATTTTTACCCCTGATTTATCAGTCAAAGCATAATTGTGTAAACAAAAGAGAAAGAGGGATAACCTTCTACCTAGATGCGTCCTTCATATGGGAGCCGCTCTTGTGAATCGAGTTGGCTTGTGACGTATTGTATTGTCTGTTTACCATTCGTTGACATAAGCATACACCTCTCTCAAAAATGTTTTCAATACCTCTGTTTAATAAAATAAAAAGCTCTAACACATGAGTTGATCCATGCTTCCCTCTGCGAAGGGCCTTTCTTTTACTTTTATGTTGAGTCTCCACCATATTCTTCGAGCACCTTCTTGAGAGCATTATGGTCATTCTTAGTGTGATTTGTTTGTCCCAAAGCACGGTTGATTGTGGTATAATTTTGACACTTGTATCTTTGATATCTTTGCTTTTAGTCTTCCTTGAACTTCAGAGGTGCCCTGACATTTATGTTTTGCCCCACACATAAGGGCAAGCGAGATACCACTTTATTAGATCCTATTATGAATACTACAATCTTGAAAATAGTTATGCTTCATGTTGTTTATTATTAATATGTTGTTATCTCTTCATGGTTTGCATAGCTATTAAGTGACATTATCTTGCATGTATCTTATCGTGAGCATAATTAAGTATTTGATCATATAGTGAGTATATTTACATCATATGAAACAAATGTGTTCGTAAAAGTTTTTTGTCGCACTCAGTTGTCACTGAATTGCTTGAGGATAAGCAATAAGCTAAGCTTGGGGGGAGTTGATACGTCGAAAACGTATCTCCTTTTCCGAACACTTTTCCTATTATTTTCCTCTAAACGTGTGTGTTTTGAATGCAACTAACACAGACTAACGTTGTATTCAGCAGAATTACTTTGGTGTCCCGTTTTTGTGCAGAAAATCAACTTTCGGGAAATTTCCCAGAAAAGACCCCATTGGCCCTAAAACACCAGAAGACCCCGGGAGTCAGAAGGAGACCCGGAGGAGGGCAGGAGGTGGCCAAACCACCCCCGACGCCCCCCCTAGCCCGCGCCACCAGGTGGTGTGGGCCACTCCCACACCCCCTCGGTCTCCCCTTTCGACTACAAATAGCCTTCAACCCTAAAACCCGAGGGGGTTCGATAGTTTTCCAGAAAGAAGTCTGTAGCTCCGCCGCCACCCCGAACCTCGATTCGGAGAAGTTTCTGTTCTGGCACCCTGCCGGGACGGGGAATTGGAGGAGATCATTGCCATCGTCATCACCAACGCCTCTCCATCGACCATCCATGTTTCCCCCATCCATATGTGTGTAATTACCCCGTTGTAGGGTGAAGGGGATGGTAGGGATTGGATGAGATCGTTCATGTAATAATGTCGTGATTGTTAGGGCATAGTGCCTAGTATCTTCTATTAGTTCTATTGACATTGTTGCAACTTGTTATGCTGAATGCTTGCCACTTTGGGCCCGAGTTCCATGATCTCAGATCTGAACCTGTTATTGAATCACGATGATAATTATTGTTTCTTGATCATACCTGCAAGTTTTTTTACACATATCGTTGTCCGGAATCCGAGGCCCCGAAGTGACAGAAATTGGGACAACCGGAGGGGATGGCTGTGATGGGAGGATCACATGTGTTCATGGAGTGTTAATGCTTTGCTCCGGTGTTCTATTAAAAGGAACACCTTAATTACCAGTAGTTCCCTTGAGGCCCCGCTGAAAACGGGATGGTAGGAGAAAAGATGTTGTGCAAGTTCTCATTGCGAGCACGTACGACTATTTACGGAATACATGCCTATGGTTACTTAGTGTTTGGATGCTTTATCTTTTTTATCTGCAATGCCCATGTCTTGATTATTATATGAACTATCTTATCCATGCAACGCCCGTTATCTATCCCTATGCCTACAATATTTAATCCCGACGTTTACTTCAAACACTGATGCTGCTGTTTTCATTCCACTACTGCTATTATTTCACTACTGTTGCTACTATAAAACTGTTACTACCGATAAACCACTACAAACGAAAGTACTTTCAGGTGTAGGTGAATTGACAACTCACTTGTTAAGGCTCACAAATATTTTTTGGCTCTTCTTGTGTCGAACCAATAAATTTGGGTTTTACTTCCCTCGAAGACTGTTGCGATCCCCTACACTTGTGGGTCATCACACGTCGGCAGTCTGATTTGTCTCCATCATCGCTTGTTCTCTCGCCCGTACGCGGCGCTATTGATGGAGGTAAGGGCGACGGTACGCTGCTGCTTCGCCGATAGCTCCACCACCGCATCTGTCGAATCCGGCTTCATCTGCAGCCTCTTTGGCGCCAAATTCGATGCCGCCACATGCGGGAGGCCGAGTTTCTTTGGACCTTTTGGCGGCATGGTGCGGGAATGCGAGGAGGCAACGGCGGCGGTGGGAAATGAGGGGAATGGAGGGAAGAATGGCCGTTTCGACGTTACTGCGCGCCAAAGTAGAGAAATTGGGCGTGGTTTGTCTCTATGACGGCTAGGGGCCGCCTGTCGGTGGGGTCACCGGACAATGTCCGGTGCCCTAGGAAGTCCCCCAAGTTTGGCAGGTGTGATGGGGGGCGGACACAATTTTGACGGGTGGACACGTTTGGGGGTGCCGCTACGGCGGGTTTTTTCGTCCGGACTCCCATTGGACCTTTGGGGGAGTTTCGGGGGGTGCATGTGGAGATGCTCTCATGCGGTTGAACATTGGATCTCGGATGTTTGTTATGTACTCGTAGAAAGTTTGCTTTCTGCATTGGTTAAAGAAAGAGAAATACGCCAAATTCAATTTGACAATAGGAGAATATGCTAAAAAATATTATTCGTTAAAAATGGGCGTGGGACATTCTAAGGGCGCACGCCAAGTTTTATAGAAAACTGATGTTTTCTATGTCTTGTGTAAAAAAAAACTCGTTAAAAGTCTTTTTAGCACCAAATTTTTGGCTTTTTTACACACGACACATAAAATATCGGCTTTTCATAAAACAACTGTGTGAGCTCATAGAATGTCTTGATGTATTATCAAAGATTAATATTTTAAATTATATTTAAAATGCAAAAATCGGGCATATGATTCTTACAAAACATCACTCCCAAGAAATCTGATCAGTATAGTAGTATAGGGGAAAAACTGGACGAAAAATCGCATGAGGCTAAGTTAATAAATTCATGATCTGTCAAACTACGTTGCTTTGTTGTTCTTAACATTAGTTCTTATATTTTTCAAGATATATTTACATGATGCCTATATAATGGTTGGAACTCATAGTAATCGGTACACCATAGTTAGTTACTTGAGCATGTGATCCATGCTTGATTTTCGATTTTTTTTTTACCTTTTATAAATTACTAAAATTCTTTTGCATGTACACGGTGCCCTGATACCCCGAGTATTTAGGAAAAAGGGGAAAATTCCAAATATTTTTTGAAATAAAGTATTTTATTAGTAAAAAATATCAACCATAGTTCAATCAAACAATCACTCTAATCTACGTGATTAGTTTGTACTCTTATACGTAAAAAAAAATGTATGTTGCATAAATATTTTCGTAGTGAATCACTATTGCTATTATCTGGAGGAAGGAGGAAGAAGTAAATGTCAATTAACTCCCATATAGTATTATCAAAAGGTTGGAGAATCACCTTAAATGCTACTTACCTAGAAGGGTTAGGTGCGTTTTGTTGCGCCCCTTTTGTTTCTAGATTTATCTAAATATTATGACTGAATGGTTTTTACTGGACTCTTTTCTTCCTGGAAAGTCATTGCATAATATCAGAAAAAACATAATCAATTGAATAACCATGCTACATGACAGCTGGAAACATTTATTTTTAGGGAAAACTTTTATGGCGCACTTCATTTCACAATAAACATGGATACAACGTTCACTACATCAGATGGGATCAGAGTCCCAATTTTTTTTTTGAATCCAAACACCATCCGGCTAAATTTTGTGCCACGAGATTAGCTTCCATAAAACAATGTTGGATAGAAACCTCACCAATTCTTCTAATCATATGAAAGCAGCTCGCCAAAATAGCTTTGAATAGATAGTATGGACACCTAAGGGGGTGAACAGGTGCTACTTCCAAATTTTCATACTTTTTCGATTTAGTCTTGACACAAAGGTAAATTCTCTAGATATACAACTAAGGTGAATTTACCTATATGGCAAGAACTACACTAAGCAAGATACAAACACAAAGTAAAGGTAAAGTATAGAGGGAACCGCTAGCAGAAACATGCGGAGACAAGGATGTATTCCTGAGTTCCTCCTTTTGAGGGGAGTATGTCTCGTTGGAGGGGTGTGAGTTTTGCCACAAAGGCCTACTCAACGCCACAAAGGCCTCGCCCTATTCTCCGATGAACCTCGCCAAAAAGGTCTAGTTCACCTTCCACTATTGATTCCCTTCGAGGCGTAAATCGGAGCCTTTACAATGAGTTTGAGGCACACACCTACAACCGAATTAGGGTCTCTCAAGAACACCAAGAATCTGTTACAAGCAATAAGTGAGTAACACAAGATCTAGGTTTTCCATAAGGAAACCCTACACACAAAACCCTCAAGTGAACAAGGAGGAAATAAAGAAGGCTTGGTGAAGATGTAGATCTAGACCTTCTCCTTCACTCCTTTAACAATCAATGAGTTTGGTGGGTAGAGATGGGAGAAATCTAACTTTTGGTGACCTCAATTAATGGTGCATTCAATGTTGGACGAGCTACCTCTTGGAGAAGAATGGGATGGGGTATTTATAACCATCTCTCCAAATCTGACCGTTTGAGACATTTTATGCATGGCGGTACTACCGCTGATGCCAGCGGTACTACCGCTGCCTGAAATCCAGGCGGTACTGCGGTGCACCGCTCATAGACCTCTGGCAGTATAACGGGGAAATACCGCACAGTACCAGGAGCGGTACTACCGCTGGCCACCCTCATGATTTTAATTCGAGGTGCCTGGCGGTAATACTAGACCACTACCGCCCTAGTACCATGGGGATTACAGAGAGCAAATTTTACCTAGCGGTATTTTTCCCGGTACTACTGCTGCGAGTAGCGGTACTACCGTAGAGAAAAACTTACTCCCAATAAGCAACACAATGCCAGCAGTACTCCTAGGCCAGTACTGCTGGAGACAGAGAGGATTTCCTAGTTGGTGCTACTTTAAGCGGTACCGCCAACGGTACTACTGCTGGGTTGCCCGGTACTACCACTGGGACATTCCTTATTCGTTGGTTGCAATATTTTTGCCTCTTCACTTCCGCGTCAACCTAATTTTTCTAAAAGGACTTAGGTTCGCCGTTAGTTTCTTAGTTGTATTGTTATTAACTCCAAAACAACTTTTAGAGAGATCGATGCACTTTGAAGCTCCCCTAAAACAATGTTGGACACACACCCCACCATTACTTCTAATAATATGGAAGCAGCTCGGGGCGGCGGAAGCGGTTGTGGCACTCTGGGCGGCGCCGGCGCGTGAGGAGGGCGATGGAGCTCGGGACGGTGGCGGGGGCTCGGGGCGGGGATGACGGCGAGAGGAGGGCGGAAGATCTTGGAGCGACGGCGGCGTGGGAGCTGGGGATTTTTCCATAGAGGAGGTTTCAATCTGAGATATGAGGGATCGGGGTCTTGATGCCCTAAATAAATAGATCGAGATATACTAGTAGTGTGCGAGCGTGTGCGCTTGCTGCTAGCGGACACGTTATCGGAAGCGTATCTGGGCTAGCACACGCTTCTACTAGTGTATGTCTCGCTCACAAGATTTGGTGAACTAAACTGGCAGCGTGCTACTAAAAACACACGCTGCATAGAAATATTCTGGAAGTGTACGCACTTGGTCACGTGCTGCTATTAATTACTAGAAGTGTGTATCCTGTTCGTCTCGATGCTAATAGGTTTGCCCCTATAAGATTTTTCCTACTAGTGAATATGTATACCGTTTATATCCAAAAATGGGAATAGTTTGCGCATTTGCACATTGAGTTCATTGGAATCATCGGATCAAGTAATATTACCCTTGGTCACCATTTTTTAGAGTCAACACAAATCAAGAGTGAGGCTTGTTAGTGAGGATCAGATGGACCTTCTCATTTGATAGCCTATTTATCTTTTTCAACTTTGATATCAAAAGCTCAACACTACAAAATACAAGTCCCCAGGAAATATTGTTTGCCACATTGTAAAATATGTGTCGTGGTGGTGTCACGGCAGATGCCATAGGATGGCTAAAGATGTGGGGACGAAGGACGCTGGAGGCGCTCGGGGAGGGATCACGCGACGGGTAGACGCGTGAAGGATGAAACTAGCACTGCAAACAACACGATCTACCCAGGTTCAGGGCCCTCGTGAGGAGGTAAAACCCCTACTCCTGCCTTTCTTTCTGTATTCCGATGTCTCACCGAGTAGCCACGGTACAACAGTTCTTGCTACCGAGTAGCCACTCTTCTCTCTCTGGGATGAACTAGGTCAAGAATCTCTACGTAGTGATCGCTCTAGGTCAGCATCCGCAGGATCCCTCGCGCAGAAGGCGGCGGGGCACCTTATATACTCGGTGCCCAGCCGGATACAGCCAAATACAAACAAGTGTCGACATTGTGTACACACCGTCCTTCTTCCGAGTTCCCGCTGACAGCTTTGGCTTCTAGATTTGTCCCGGTGCGGAAAGTCGTTGGGCAAAACCAAGTGTTCAGTCTGTTATCACTGTGGCGAACACAGAGTAGGTCCCCCCTATCCTGCGACGCCCTGCTGACACACTGTCGCTGTCAGGCACGCCGTCCCCAGATGAACAGTGCTGTGAACAGTGCCAAGTACGGACCCGGGATACGCGGGATTCGGTGTCAGAACGGCTCCTTTGACTTCTGGCCCGAGTAGGTTCCCGCCATTTCTACTCGGACCAGCTCTTCTATTCAGAGGAGCACAACTCTCTTGATTCATTCTTCTGGCTGTCTAGGTGTGAGACCGGGTAGCAGTCGACCGGGTAGCGAGTACCAGGTAGCCGGCTACTCGGCCAAACACCCCTTCTAATCTTGCCTTTAGCACTTGCCTTTACCCTACTCGGGGGTAACCCCCCGACAGCAGTCCCCGAAGCTGGTAGAGCCCTGCGAATTCGTTCACTGGGCCCTGCCAGCTTAAAAACCAACCTTGACAGTCTTGCCCTTGAACTTTGAGATACCGAGTGAAAACCTCCGAGTAGCCCTTGGTCTTGTTTCCTCTCTTCCGAGTAGAGCCACTTCTCTTCTCTGTGCCGAGTAAAATGACTTGGTGAAATCTCGAAACAGAATCTCTGCGGGACAGAGCACAATCCGGCTTTCCGCGCTGCAACTGGGCACGTGTCGTGCGGACACGATTTCGACGCCTCGGTGCCCGGTAACTGACAGGCCACGCGCCCAGTTTTCACGGGGTGGGCCCACCAGCTCGTAACGTCCCATCACGCGCAGTAATCGCCCACGATCTCGTCGTGGGATCTAATGCGGCCGTTACGCGCGCGTTCTGTGCTGTGTGCGTTTCTAACCGGCCCACAGACCCCACGCCACACGATTACTGCCACGATCGATCCCACTTCCTCGACTCGTAACGGTAACTCGAGGAGCGGTATAAATACCCCCTCGGTAACTCCTTCTTCTCCTTCCGCTCACAATTTCCTCTTCTGCCTTCTCGTTCCTCCGCTGCCGCAGAGCTCGTCGCCGCTGCGCAACTCACTGCGCCGCCGCGAGCTTCTCCACCCACCGAATCCTTCAATCTTTTCCCAATTTCTTCCTCTCTGCCATGGCTCGCAACGACAATGCTCGCGCCGGCTGGGCGGGGTCCGAGGTCACCGCCGAGGACTGCCAATGGCTGGTGAACACCCGGCGAGTTCCTCCCGGTGTTCGCTGCCGGCAACCTGACGATGAGCTCGTCCCTGCCCCGCAGGAAGGCGAGCACGTCGTCTTCCTCACGCACTTCGCGCGAGGATTCGGGCTTCCAGCATCCAATTTCCTCCGCTCCTTCCTCGACCACTACGGCCTCCAGATGCACCATCTTCCTCCGAACGCCATCGTCTTCCTCTCGTACCACGCCGTGGTATGCGAGGCCTTCCTGGGCGTTCGCCCCACGACGGAGACGTGGTCCAGGTACTTCTTCTTTCGCCAACAGAGCAAGGGCAAGAAGGACGGCGCGGACACCAGCAGCCGGATAACCGAGACCGGCAGCGCCATGATGGTGCAGCGCCCTGGAACCAACCATCCGCGCATCAAGGGACTGGATTCCGTCCGCAAGTGGCAGAGGACGTTCCTGTATGTGCAGAACGTCCCCGCCATGAAGGGAGCCAAGGTAGAAGACCGAATCAATCTGCCCCCTTGGAGCAACCGAGCTCCCACCGGGCAGAACTGGTGGACCAAGCCGTCCATCGACAGCAACCTCAAGTAGATGGACGAGCGCCTCGCCTATCTGGCCGAAGAGGGGCTCAAGAGCGACGATCCAATCGCCTGCTGGATCTCCAAGCGGGTGCTGCCGCTCCAGCGCCGCGTCCACCCCATGTGCTACATGGGCGGCCCCCGCGACTGTACTCGGACGACCACGTTCGAGCTCAGCAACGCGGATGTCCCCGCTCATGCGCGGTCGATCATGACCACGGGCCTTAGGGACAACTGGCAGTATGGTTTCATCCCATACAGCCGTACGAAGCCAATCGAGCGGGTATGTATTTCTTTTCCTATCTCTTATATGCCTGTTCCGAGTAGATAGCATTCTTATCTTGCAGCGACTAGTATTTGCACTCTGCGTCGAGTAGGGCACTTAGTAGAACTGCTTAGGCTTACTGTGCTTCATGTTTGCACGCCTTTCTGAGTAGCACACAGACTAGCACTGCTTAGGCTTAATATGCTTTATGTTTGCACGCCTTGCCGAGTAGGACACAGAGTAGCACTGCTTAGGCTTAATGTGCTTTATGTTTGCACGCCTTGCCGGGTAGGACACCGAGTAGCACTGCTTAGGCTTAATGTGCTTTGTGTTTGCACGCCTTGCCGAGTAGGATGCCTCTATGCTACTCGACTAATCTTGTGATGTTTCTCTATTCTTCCGGTCCTTGCTCGCCAGCTCGCTGAGAGCATGGAGCGCTTCGAGGACAACTGGTCGGAGGACCGAGAGGAAGACAACGAGGTCTCCTTCGAGACCGCGGACAGGCTCAACCTCCCTCATGCCGCTCAGACAGAGAAGCATCACGTAGATGCGTCTGTCCGTGACTGGTCCGAGGACGATGACGAAGGTAATTGAGCTCATCCTGTCTGGTCGCAAGATTTGCTACCCAATTTCCTCTTGCTTCTAAGCTGTTTTTCTTCTTCCCAACTTCGCAGGCGGCGCTGATGCTGAAGAGGAAGACGAGGAGGAAAACGAGGAAGCTCTTGTCGTCAAGCCGCTCTCGATCGATGCTCCTCTTACCCGCAAACGGACGGGTAGCGGTGCTCAGGAGCCCCCCGCCAAGAAGAAGAAGGCGGCCGGAAAGACGACCAAGAAGACCGTGACGAGAGGAGGACGGACAATCCCTACCCGTAAAGGGTAAGCACTTTCTCCTTAGTTATGCGCCTCTGCTGCCGCGAATTCCCAATTCTCTTACTTCGTTGCTTCTTCTCGATTTCCTCTGTCCTTCTCTTTTTTCTGAACATGTTTCTTTCTTCAGAGCCTCCTTGAACGCTGACGCCGCTCTCGCGCCCACCAAGACTAAGAAGAAATCCGCCATTGACTTCGATAATCTCATCGACCTCGACGACGAGACTGAAGCCGCAGCGCAGGCCGGAGCGCGTGCGTCCTCTCCCGTGAAAGGGGACGACTCCGACGACGCTCGATACATGGACAGCGACGCCCACGACACCGAGCAGGAGCAGCAGGCCCGCGCAGATCAAGAAGCGCGGGACGCTGATCGCGACGCAAGGCCACCTTATCCTCCGGCCGCCACGGTCGAGGAGAACCTAGATCAAGACCCCGAGAAGCATGATGACGATGCCGCCCTTGAGCGGCGAGAAGAGGACCAAGAGCAGCCAGCGACACGGGCTGCTGAGCAAGACGACCCCGCGGCCCAGCCGCGGGTAGAAGGACAAGATGCCACACAGCAAGACCCCGCTGCCGGGCAGCGGGTTGAGACAATTGATGAGACGGAGCAATATCCTCTGAGCGACGCGCAACCAGACGCCGCGCAGGGTAGCGCTCAGCCGGATGCTGCGCCGGATAGCGCGCCCTTGGCGCCGCCTACCCAGCAGGGTACTTCCTCCACCGCGCCAAACTCTCCACCAACAAAGAAAACCAAGACAACATCCAGCCCTCCGGCCAAGCAGCTTATCAAGAAGATCAAACAAGAAGCCGTTGACAAGAATGCCGCCGAGAAGAAGGCTGCCGAGAAGCAGACCTCTGGGACCCAGGCCGTCGAGAAGCCAGCTGGCCAGTCAGAGGGCGCTGTTCGCAGGAATCCCTCGCGTAGCGGTACGCGTGGTGCTGCCACGATGCCGCCGCCAAGACCAACTGCCAAGCCCGGACAGCTCACCATCCGTGAACCTGACGCGGCTGCTGATACCGCCGCAGGGTCCAACTTCCCGGATCCTCCCACCTTCCCACCTTATATGGTGAAGGTGAGCCAGCAGCACAGCATCCCATTGACCCCAGTCGAGAAGAAGCTTGCTATCAGGAGGGGAAAACAGGCCGCACCGGTGGACTCCAAGCCCCCCGCAATAAATAAAGACCGATCCGTCTCGTTCTACTCGCGTGAGGTTGCGGAAACCGAGGTAACATCCACGGGCCTCGAGCAGATAGTCGACCGGGTTGGATTTATCGATGCTGAGTGGGACAGCGACGTCCTCGGCAACACGAACTGGCACGGCACATCTTTGGGCGATCTGGACCACATGCGCGTCGACTGGAACAAGGCAGACATGGGTTATAAACCCATGACTATTGCGTCCAACACCAGCACACTCGCCGCCAAGCTCTTCGTCCATCGCAAGGCCGCGGAGGATATTGAACAGACTTACGCGGTAAGCTTTGCTCATCCGTCCCGAGTTGCATTTTCTTTCTCTTCTATTCTTTTGCTTCTTCTTATCCATTCCCCAGTCCCCGAGATTCTGGCCGAGTAGACGGGTGCTCAACCGAGTTGCCGCCTACTCGGGTTGAATCTTTACGACTTTGTATGATTCTTTTTCTTTCTTCCTCTCAGAACTGCCTTCTGAAAAGAACCAACCTGTACCGGCGACTGCTATGGAACCACAGCATTGCTAGGAGGCGCCTCGAGGCCCTGGAAAAGGAGCTCAAGTCCGATGAGGCATCGGATAAGGAGGTCATGGACAGTGCCCTCAAGCTTTCCGAGATCGAGAGTAAGCTTGTAGCTACGCGGTTCCCGCGTTTTATGTTTACGCCCGCTGTTGCTTTCTGCTTAGACCGACTCCTTTCTGCACGCAAATTTAAGACCCTGGTCGAGGAACACTCCAACTGCCGCGCCTTCGTTGAGAGCGGCCAAACCACCATCAAGAGGCTGGAAGGTGAGTTGATATCTTCTCGGCTTGACTCCTTGCTTTCATCTTTTCTACTCTGCTGATCGTGCTTTGCTTTTCACAGAAGATCATAAGAAGTTTGTCGAGGAGCATCTCGACTGCCTCAAGCCTGCTGAGGTGCAGGCGCAGCTTGCAAGCCTTGAGGCGGAATTCAAGAAAAGGCACCTCGCCGAGTTGAAGCCACTGCAGGCCCAGGTGCGAACTGCTCTCCAGAAAGCCACTGATCTAGCTACCGAGAGAGACAACGCTGTGGCCGAGAAGAAAAAAGCCGAAGCGGCAGCCACAGCCAAGCAAAAGGCTCTCGAGCTGGAATGCAAGACGCTGAAGGAGAGCAACTCGGATCTTATGCTCCAGCTGGCGCAGTTCCGGAAGGTAGAAGAGAGGCATGTTGCTGACGAGGAGTCTTGGAAGAAAAAGCTGCAGGCGCTACTCTAAGACCTGAACAGTAATTGCTTGCTTCTCCTCATTTCTCTTGTTTCTTGCGCTTCTTCGCTGCTCGGTTTATTTTTCTACTCGGCTTCTGTTTCTAATCTTCTCAATAGCTTTTTCAGAAATCTTCCCCGACCTCGAGTCATCTTGTAAGCCTGCCTTGGCGAAGGCCCGAGCAGCTCGCATTGAGAAGGGCGAACCCATGGACACCAAGGCAGAGATCGAAGATAGCATCACGGTCATGCAGGGGCAGCTTCAGCGCTTAAGTGGCGTGGGCACCGATCTGGTGCGCACTGCCTTCAAGCTCCATGACGTGTTCTGGCCTAAAGACTCCGCGCCAAAACCTATCCGCGGACTTGCCGCGAAGCTTAATGGCGTGAAGGCCGAGCTGAAGAAATGGAGGGCGTCCGGAGCTCGGGCAGGTGCTGATATGATGCTGCTCTTCATCACTAGCTAGTATGAGAACCTCAACTTGCAAGTTGTCCGCGAGATGCGTGAGGACTCCAAGTGGGAGACGGACTCCGATTGCGTGGCTCTCCGCCAGGCCGTCGCGTACGAGGTCGCCCAGTACGCAAGCACCGCACGCTTCATCGACGGTCTCACCGAGCCTGACACCGAGGTGGACGAAGGCGATGATGACGACGGTGATGAAGACGAGGACTCCACCGAGTCTGATCTGGGCAGCTTCGAGAGTGATCGCTACAAGGCCGGGAAGGGGAAGGCCGCGGTCGTCGCGGACAGCGAGGAGGAGGCCGAGAGCGTGGATATGGTGATCGACACCGCGGCCCTCGAGTTCGGAACCTCCTCAGGTGCGGCTCTCGACGACACGGTGCGAATCCTCGCTCAGACTGCGGCCTCCACCTCGGTGGCCACTGCCACTTCTGAGCAGGCTGCTACCGAGCCGGATGCTGATGCTGCAAAGACTGACGCCGCCAACTCGGATGCTGATGCTGCGAAGACTGTTGCCGCCAACTCGGATGCTGATGCTGCTAAGACCAGCGCTGAAGCTGAAGCCGCCAAGGCCAACGCTAACGCTGAAGCTGCCAAGGCCAGCGCCGAGAACACTGCTGCTTCTACTTGATCACTTCCTGCAACTTTAATCTCTAAATTATTATCAGATCCCCGGGATGCCGGGTGCAGATGTATCAAAACAATTATCCTTGTCGTTTGCTACTCAGTTTTATTCACCTTTGATATTTAACTTAGTCAATTTGAACAACTTTGGCTCGAATGCCGGGTTGCGTTATCATGCGAGTCCCCGAGTTGCATTTCTTATTCGCTCTTCCTTTTTATCTCAGCTCTTACCCGCAACTTGTTGCTTTTTTGGTATTCGAGTCACAAGAATGCAAAGTTGGAGTTGCAAATACTTAGCCACTTAGAAATACTCATAGTAACACAGCCCACCACTTAGCCGAGAAGGAGTTAACAAGAAACAACAGTAAAAGACATCCTATTCGGTTCCTTCACTTTTTCTTTCCTTAGTAATTTTTCTTGTGCTCATTGACCTTTTGCTTGTTCTCTTGCTTGCCATGAAGCCGGGTTTCGGACAGCAGCAGAGTCGAAGAGTTGGCATGTGGGTTTAAACACAGTACTAGATGTACTCGTGAAATTTTAAGCAGAGCAACCGAGTGGACAAAAGTAAAGCCGGGTAGAAACACACAGAGCAAGTTTAGGCGAGGGCAGTCCCCGAGTTCAATTTTAGATTGCAGAGTAGAGTTTCAACTCGGATAAGAGGGTACATACACATCTTTGCTCACGAATGAAAGCGACGAAGTAGGGCTACATTCCAAGGGCGCTTGGTTTCCTCTCCAGCTTTATCTGCCCTGTTCTCCTGTGATAGACGCATGTCCACGAGATAATAGGCATCATTGTGTAGCGCTTTGCTCACAATGAAGGGCCCTTCCCATGGAGGAGACAATTTGTGCATCCCGGCTGTGCGTTGCACGAGCCTGAGGACCATGTCTCCTTCTCGGAAAACCCTTGGGTTCACCTTTCGGCTATGATAACGCCGCAGGCTTTGCTGGTAGATAGCCGAACGTGACAGAGTGAGCTCTCTTGCTTCTTCGAGCAGGTCAACGTCGTCTTCTCGAGCTTCTCTCGCCTCCACCTCAGTGTAGAGGGTTACTCGAGGGGAGTCATGCTCTAAGTCTATTGGCAACACGGCCTCAGCCCCGTATACCAAGAAGAATGGCGTGTAGCCGGTTGACCGGTTAGGTGTAGTCCTTAGACTCCACAACACCGCTGGCAACTCGTCTAGCCAACACCCAGGTGTTTTCAGCAGCGGCTCAATCAGCCTTGGCTTTATGCCTGCCAACACCATGCCGTTTGCTCTTTCCACTTTCCCATTGGAGGCGGGATGCGCAACAGATGCAACATCTAGTCGGATGTGCTTTTCTCTGCAGAACCGCACTATTGCCCCCTCTGCGAAATTTGTGCCGTTGTCGGTGATGATGCTGTGCGGGTAGCCGTATCTCAGGATCACATCCTTTAAGAATCTCACGGTTGTAGCTCCATCGCACTTCCGAATAGGCTTCACTTCAATCCACTTGGTGAACTTGTCCACCATGACCAGGATGTGCGTCATGTTGCCTTTAGCCGGCTTGAAGGGGCCAACCATATCCAGGCACCATACGGCAAACAGCCATGTGATAGGAATTTTTTTCAACTCGGAAGCAGGCATGTGAATCTTACTCGCGAACATCTGGCATCCATTGCACTTCCTCACGATGTCTTCAGCTTGCTGCAGAGCTGTGAGCCAGTAGAAGCCATGCCGAAAAGCTTTCTTGACCAATGCCCGAGAAGAGGCGTGGTGCCCGCATTCCCCTTGGTGTATTTCCAACAGAATTTCTCCCCCTTCTTCTGGGTCCACACAACGTTGCAGCACGCCGGTGGCACTTCTTTTGTGCAGCACATCTCTGAATATAGTGTAGCCCTTGGATCTTCTCTGAATCTGCCTTGCGGCCACCTCGTCTTCTGGCAGAGTACCGTCCTTTAGAAAGGATAATATGGGCATGGCCCAACTCGGTGTCTCCCGTGTGGGAAACACTGGTTCGTCCACTTCCATTGGGACAGGCATCTCGGGCTGCTCTTTAGGGTTGGGAGCACTTCTCTGGAGCCCTGATCGATTGGCAAGAACCTCCTCAATGAATGCGACAGTCCCCGGGTTAAGGACAGCAGTCCCCGAGTATGGAGTGGCAGTCCCCAGGTATGGAGTGGCAGTCCCCGAGTAGGGAACGGCAGTCCCCGAGTAGGGAGCGGCAATCCCCGGGTTCTCTGTTGCATTCTCCCAGTCAATCTCCATTGGAACGGATTCTTCACTTGGCAGAGAAGGCACAAATATGGATTCCGAGTTGGGAGATGGCTTGATGGATGGCTTCCTCAAGTGCTCCAAGGCAACTCCCGCCGGAATGGATTGCCGAGAAGATCCCAACTTGGACAGCTCGTCTGCCGCTTCGTTCTCTGCTCGGTGAATGTGCTGGAATTCGCAGCCTTCGAAGAATCCAGTCATAGACTGTACCAGGAAGCGATATGATGCCATGTTGGCATCTAGAGCACCCCAAGTGCCAGAGACTTGCTGCACCACCAGATCTGAATCTCCATAGCATATAATGCGCTGCACGCCAACCTCCTTGGCTACTCGCAAGCCATGCACCACTGCCTCGTACTCTGCTACGTTGTTGGACGCCTTGAAATGAATTTGCAGCACGTACTTGAGTTGATCTCGCTTGGGTGACGTAAGCACTACGCCAGCACCAAGGCCTTCCTTCACCTTCGATCCATCAAAGTGCATCTTCCAGTAATTGGAAACTGGAGCAGGAGGCTCGTACTGCACCTCAGCCCAATCCACCAGAAACTCCGCCAGAATCTGAGACTTGATGGCTTCTCTTCTCGCATATGCGGGGGCGTACGCGGCTAGCTCGATTGCCCACTTGGCTACTCGACCACTCGCCTCCTTGTTGCCCATGATATCCGAGATGGGAGCAGAGTTCACAACCGTGATAGGATGCTCTTGGAAGTAGTGCTTTAGCTTCTTGGCGCCCAGGTACACGCCATAGGTCATCTTCTGGTAATGCGGGTAGTTTTGCTTGGAGCTAGACAACACTTCACTGAGATAGTATACTGGGCGCTGCACGCTCTTGACTTCTTCTTCTCGCTCTACCACAATCACCACACTGACTACTCGGTTAGTGGCAGCAATGTACAGCAGCATTGGCTCCTTGGGTAGCGGACTAGCCAAGATGGGAGCGCTAGCCAGCATTGCCTTCAGCTCATTGAATGCCACGTCCGCTTGCGGAGTCCAGACAAACTTGTCACTTTTCTTCATCAGCTGGTACAGAGGCAGGGCTTTCTCGCCCATTCGGCCCAGGAAACGGCTCAGAGATGTCAAGCAACCAGTGAATTTTTGCACATCCTTCAGGGATCTCGGCAAAGACATGCTCTCAATAGCTTTTATCTTTGAAGGATTGGCTTCAATGCCCCGACTAGATACCAGGAAGCCGAGTAGCTTGCCAGCCGGGACACCAAAGGTGCATTTACTCGGGTTCAGCTTCATTTTATACTTGCGCAGGTTGGCAAATGTTTCCTCCAGGTCGGCAAGCAGAGTATGTGTTTTATTCGTTTTGATGACAATGTCATCTACGTACACCTGCACATTCTTGCCGAGCTGATCGTGCAAGCATTTCTGCATGCACCGCTGATAAGTAGCACCCGCATTCCGCAACCCGAAACACATGACACGATAGCAATAAGCCCCGTACGGGGTAATGAAAGCAGTCTTTATTTGATCAGCAGGATTGAGAGCTATCTGGTGGAAACTCGAGTAGGCATCTATGAAAGACAGCAGTTCACAACCAGCGGTGGAATCGATCACCTGATCGATGCGAGGTAGCGGGAAGGGATCCTTGGGGCATGCCTTGTTCAAGTCGGTGTAGTCGACACACATGCGCCATGCAGTGGCAGCCTTGGGATCCTCCTTCTTCTCAACCATGACCGGGTTGGCTAGCCAATCCGGATGCAGCACCTCCATGATGAAATTGCTTATCAGCAACTTGGTGATATGGTCACCAATGGCCTTCCTTCTCTCATCTCCGAAGCGGCGCATAGCCTGCTTCACTGGCTTGGCGTCAGGACGCACGTGTAACGAGTGCTCAACCAACTCCCTCGGGACTCCTCGTAAATCTTCATTGGACCAGGCGAATACGTCCCTATTCTCACGGAGGAAGTGGATGAGCTCGCTTTCCTATTTCTCCGCCAACCCGGAGCCAATGATGGCTACGCGGTCGGGGAACTCGGGGTCAACCTGGACCTTCTTTGTCTCTTGGGACGCTTGGAACGCGGTCCCGTGCTGGGTACTCGGCACGCCCTGCGCACCAGCTTGCGCGGTTTGCGCCATAGCCACCACCTCGTACATCTTCTTCTTCTCGGCAGCGATCACCATAGACTCCGCCAACTGAGAGCCAGCAGAGGCACACTCCATGGACTTCTTGTAATCACCAGAGACGGTAATCACGCCATTGGGACCAGGGATCTTCATCTTCAGATATGCCGTGTGGGTAGAGGCCATGAACTTGCTCAGAGCAGGCCTGCCGAGTAGAGCGTGATAGGGGCTCTGATGATCAACCACCTCGAACTGCAGGCGCTCTGTGCGGCAGTTCTCCCTTGTGCCGAATAGCACATCTATCCACACTCGACCAATCGGGTTGCACGAGACTCCCGGCACAATGCCATGGAAGGTGGTCTTGCTAGGTAGCAGCATGTTCTCGGCCAGCCCAAGCTTCTCGAGTGTGTCTTTGTACACAATGTTGATGCTGCTGCCGTTGTCGATCAGCACCTTGCTGAACCTCACATTCTTCTCGGGACCCAAGAAGGTGGGATCCACCACCAAGGCGTAGCTACCCGGGTTGGGCATTACCTTGGGATGATCTACTCGGGACCACTTGATCTCTTGGTTGCACCAATGCATATAGTGAGGAACTGCAGGGATCATGGCATTGACCTCCATGGCACGCCTGTGCTGTGACTGCTTGTCGACGGGCTCTGAAGTGAAGATCATGTAGCTCTCATGATGTTCTTGGTACTGGTTGTGGCCTCCGCCCTCATTGTTGCCGTTGTTGTTGCTCTGATAGTTGTTGTTGCCTCTGTTGCTGTTGCGGTTGTAGTTGTTGTTGTTGTTGCGGTAGCCCTCATTGTTGAAGTGACGGTTGGCTCCTAAAGCCACTTGATTCACGTTTTCTCTTCTCGGGAACACTAGCGGCCGAGCTGCGGGTGCGCGAGCAGGCTGCACGTTGGCATTTGCAGCTGGCAGAGGAGGAGGAGGTGGCAAGCCTTCATTCCGGATCAGATCCCACCACTCGCACTGTCGGGTAGTGTGGTTAGCAGGCCTTGAGGGGTGCTGAGTGTGGAAACTGCATGGGCCATCCTTCATGTCGTCAAAGACGAACTTCCTCGTCTGCTCCGAGTTGCCGCTACCCGACTGAGGAGCACTGAATGGTTTCTTGTTGCCTTGGCCCTGGTTCTGGTTCTGCCCGTAGGCTCCAGCAGGTTTCTGCCTTTGGCTACCCCCAGCTCCAACAGCCACTGCGTTCACCTCCTCAGGGTCGTACCGAACATCTATTCGGTCACCCCTGCGCTTGTTGCGGAACTCGTTGCGCTTGTTGCTGTTGAAGTTTCTTCTCGGCTCGGAGGAATCCATCAGAGGCTGGGTAGGATCTCCGAGTGCGTACTGATCTGCAATCTTGATGGTCTCCGCCAGAGTGTTTGGCATCTCCCTCTGCAACCTTTGCCACAGCATACTGCCGTGTCTGCAACCCTGCGCAAACCAAGTGATGGCCTGGGCTTCATTCACTCCTTCACAGGTGTTCCGCAATGTGCTCCACCGAGTAAGGTACTCGCGGTCCGTCTCGTCTTCTCGCTGCCTGCAAGCGGACAGCTGTTGTGGCTTATTCGGCCTCTTGTAGGTGCTGGTGAAGTTGCTGACGAAGGCGTCCGAGAAGTCCAGCCAGCAATTTATGCTGTGCTTGGGCAAGTTGTTGAGCCAAGTGCGAGCTGGACCCTCTAGCATTTGCGGGACGTACCGCACTGCCCATCTCCGGTTGCCGCCCGCGATGTGGACTGCGGTGACATAGTCGTTGAGCCAATCCTCTGGCTTGGTGCTGCCGTTGTAGCTCTTGGTGCCCCTTGCGAGCTGGAAGTTCTTCACGGACGGCTCGTTCATGATGCGCGGGCCAAAGCACTCGGGGCCAGGAGGACCCGTGTTCTCAAGCCGCGCCGACAAGCTGATCCGGTCCGGCTGGTGCCTTGCATCTCCAGGCGCCAACACGCGCTCGCCAACACGATCCAGAATGTCATAGCCAGCCATCTCCATGGCCGAGTAGCCGTCATCATATCTGTCCACCTGCACAGCTGCAGGCCGCTCCACCGGGTTGGCGACTGGCGCCACCGCACGCGGCTGCTGCCTCTGCTGAGTAGGCTGAGCGGCGGGATGCTGAGAAGGACCTGGGCGCTCTCCATCTCGGGCCTGGCTTTGAGCTTTATGGGCTTGAAAGTCTGCTCCTGCAGCGTTGTGTTTCTGACCGGACTGTCGCGGCACAGCGAGCTGTTTCGCGGCGACAGCCGGGTCGTACACCTGCATTTGCCTATCCTTGCCGGAATGCCCACTTCGGCTTTTCTCGCGGCTAGGATGCGGAGATGACGCCTGATCGTTAGATCTGGCCACATGCGAGTGCACCACCTGAGAAGCTCCAGCACCCGGGTTGGCTTTCCGGAACTCCTCGTTCTGCCTAGCCGTCTCTAGCACCAACTCGTTCAGCCTTTCCTGCTGCCTAACGCGCGCGTCGCCAACTAGGTGCGGCAACTCGGCAGCTACGGCCTCTGCAGCTCTAAGTGTTTTGGCGGGTGTGCTGTATCTGGGTCTAGTGGAGGTGTTTGCGGTGGCGGACTGACTGGGAGCCTCTACAACCGTTGCCATCTCGGCGCCTAGGTTGCGACGCGTAGCACCTACTTTGCTAGCTCTCCTAACAACTGGTGTGAAACCGTGAGCCTTGTTGTACTCAAGCTGATCTAGGCTAAGCTCTAGCCTGATCTTCTCCAACTCTGCCTGCTCAGCGAGCAGCTCCTGGCGCTGCCGGTCGAGCTGCGCCTTCATGGTCAGGAGCTCGAGGTCAGTGGGAGGCGGCATGCCCTTCCGCGCAGCAGACGCAGGGATCGTCGGAGTAGTGGAGAGCGGAAGGTTGCACTCCTTCTCGTAAGGCTTGTGCGTCTTCCCGCCAGCACTAGAGCCAGCAAGATCCTCGACGACAGCCGCAGCGGTAGCAGCTGCGCCCTTCCCGGCGTCCGCAGCCAGACCAGCTACCATCACCTCCGCAACGTTCGCCGAGCGGCCCAGCGGCCTTCCGCGTGCGGCGATAACGGCAGGTGGATCCTCCGCGTCATGCACCAGCTCGGGATAGTCGCGGTCGATGACGGTGGCGACGTAGACGAGGTGCGCGCCGAAAGAGAGCACCGTGCCGCCCTCCGGCATGGCCCTGCCGCCGAAATCGCCGGCATTGTCGGTGACGAAGTCGAAGGAGCCGAATCTGTGGACAAGGCCACAGACCACACGCTCTCCGGTAGCAGAAATCGATCCCGTCCGAACGAATACTCCAGCCAGCGCCGCTGGTTGCCCCACGGTGGGCGCCAACTGTCGTGGTGGTGTCACGGCAGATGCCATAGGATGGCTAAAGATGTGGGGACGAAGGACGCTGGAGGCGCTCGGGGAGGGATCACGCGACGGGTAGACGCGTGAAGGATGAAACTAGCACTGCAAACAACACGATCTACCCAGGTTCAGGGCCCTCGTGAGGAGGTAAAACCCCTACTCCTTCCTTTCTTTCTGTATTCCGATGTCTCACCGAGTAGCCACGGTACAGCAGTTCTTGCTACCGAGTAGCCACTCTTCTCTCTCTGGGATGAACTAGGTCAAGAATCTCTACGTAGTGATCGCTCTAGGTCAGCATCCGCAGGATCCCTCGCGCAGGAGGCGGTGGGGCACCTTATATACTCGGTGCCCAGCCGGATACAGCCAAATACAAACAAGTGTCGACATTGTGTACACACCGTCCTTCTTCCGAGTTCCCGCTGACAGCTTTGGCTTCTAGATTTGTCCCGGTGCGGAAAGTCGTTGGGCAAAACCAAGTGTTCAGTCTGTTATCACTGTGGCGAACACAGAGTAGGTCCCCCCTATCCTGCGACGCCCTGCTGACACACTGTCGCTGTCAGGCACGCCGTCCCCAGATGAACAGTGCTGTGAACAGTGCCAAGTACGGACCCGGGATACGCGGGATTCGGTGTCAGAACGGCTCCTTTGACTTCTGGCCTGAGTAGGTTCCCGCCATTTCTACTCGGACCAGCTCTTCTATTCAGAGGAGCACAACTCTCTTGATTCATTCTTCTGGCTGTCTAGGTGTGAGACCGGGTAGCAGTCGACCGGGTAGCGAGTACCAGGTAGCCGGCTACTCGGCCAAACACCCCTTCTGATCTTGCCTTTAGCACTTGCCTTTACCCTACTCGGGGGTAACCCCCCGACAGTAGTCCCCGAAGCTGGTAGAGCCCTGCGAATTCGTTCACTGGGCCCTGCCAGCTTAAAAACCAACCTTGACAGTCTTGCCCTTGAACTTTGAGATACCGAGTGAAAACCTCCGAGTAGCCCTTGGTCTTGTTTCCTCTCTTCCGAGTAGAGCCACTTCTCTTCTCTGTGCCGAGTAAAATGACTTGGTGAAATCTCGAAACAGAATCTCTGCGGGACAGAGCACAATCCGGCTTTCCGCGCTGCAACTGGGCACGTGTCGTGCGGACACGATTTCGACGCCTCGGTGCCCGGTAACTGACAGGCCACGCGCCCAGTTTTCACGGGGTGGGCCCACCAGCTCGTAACGTCCCATCACGCGCAGTAATCGCCCACGATCTCGTCGTGGGATCTAATGCGGCCGTTACGCGCGCGTTCTACGCTGTGTGCGTTTCTAACCGGCCCACAGACCCCACGCCACACGATTACTGCCACGATCGATCCCACTTCCTCGACTCGTAACGGTAACTCGAGGAGCGGTATAAATACCCCCCTCGGTAACTCCTTCTTCTCCTTCCGCTCACAATTTCCTCTTCTGCCTTCTCGTTCCTCCGCCGCCGCAGAGCTCGTCGCCGCTGCGCAACTCACTGCGCCGCCGCGAGCTTCTCCACCCACCGAATCCTTCAATCTTTTCCCAATTTCTTCCTCTCCACCATGGCTCGCGACGACAATGCTCGCGCCGGCTGGGCGGGGTCCAAGGTCACCGCCGAGGACTGCCAATGGCTGGTGAACACCCGGCGAGTTCCTCCCGGTGTTCGCTGCCGGCAACCTGACGATGAGCTCATCCCTGCCCCGCAGGAAGGCGAGCACGTCGTCTTCCTCGCGCACTTCGAGTTGCTGATGAGACATACATGCATCTAAGGAATGCATAAAAAACTAACGTCTTCAAAATAAGGGAATACCACATTCACCATCTTGTGTTCTAGAATATTAACCACGCTCAATGCATTCATAAGAATTATTCATATCCACCTATCCAACCATTGGCACCATGTAATGACCAATAAAAGACAAATATGGGTAAGGGGAGAAGGAAGAGGATACCATACCTCCGACCTCGGCAACCTGGAGTGGGGACGGACGCCGACAACAGCAGATCGGGTTGGGTGGCAACTAGTAGTAGCTCGGGGAGGTCCCAAGCCTAAAGATCAGGCGATCGTGTAGGAGATCGGGTAAGGGGAGCTTAGAGATTCAGGAGGAAAGTTTCATGGCGCATGTGAGCTCCATGAAAGCGTTGTCGAGCTCGCCGATGACCAGGATGTCATCCGGCATGTATAAGGTTGATTGTGGGTGGAGGTGAGGGTGAGGGGGATGAGATGGAGGAGAGGACGGTGGTGGCAGAGAGAACGCGGCGGCGTAGAGTGATTGGAAGGGTCGAGAGGGAGGGAGCGCCTTGGGGGGAGAGGGACCAAAGTCACGGCCAACGACAGACAACGCATGGAACTGACATCTCACGGACAGCTAGGTTCATGCGGGGAAAATCGAATAGCCATTGACATGTGGGGCCGTGACGGGGACAAACCACAGAGTAGCAATTCATGCTTTCTTAGACAATGGAAGGATGTCATGTGTTGTCCTCTACCGAATTACTACGGGTTAGGGGTTGTTTCAAGGCAAACTATGCCTACTTTACCCACGGATCACGAATTACGCGCGGCCATCCAGATACCCTAATACCGTATGTGCTCGTCATCATGTGTAAAAAATCCGGTGCCTCTTAGGCTACTCATAGTGGGAGTAAAACCTTCCGTAAAAGCATGGTTAATAATATAGTGGCTGCTGGCTATACGTCACTGCCATGTCACATATAGCTGGCTTTATAGTCAACATGTACTCTAACAATATATGGCTCACCTTACACTCTCACATAGTGTCTAAGGGCACGTGCTCCAACTGGCTACTAATTTGCATCCCACTTTGTTTCTTTCTCCTCTAACTAAGTAAAGATATATTATTTAAATTCTTATAGCCTGCTTATGTCATCTTATTGTACTTGCTCGAGCAAGTACAATAAGGTGACATGTGCAGACTATAAGAATTAAAATAATATTATTTGGCTTAGTTGGAGGAAAGAGAAGAGGTGAGAGAACATATGCGGGTTATAGATTCGAGCAAGGACAATAATATAGCTGGTTGTTGGATATAAGACAATGGCATGTCATATATAGGCTACCCATAGCCAACATGTATAACAATTAGCTATAAAGATGTGCTACTTTATCAATACATGACTCACTTGTTACTCTCACACAGTGCCTAGAGCATACGCTCCAGCTGGCTCTTGCACGAGAGCCCGCTTCCATTCTCTCTCCTACCCTCTCTCCTTCGACTAAGCATAAATATATTATTTAAATACTTATAGCCCGTTGTCTATATCTTATTGTACTTTCTCTTAAGAGTCAGCTCTAGCGCGTTCTCCTAGGCAATTTGTGAGATGAGATATGGACCAAGTAGAACATGTTATAGCTAGATTATTATACATGCCCGCTATAGAGTTGGCTATAGATGACATGGCAAAAACTTATAGCCAGCAGTTGGTTATACTATTCATCTTTCTCTAATGCTTGCATCTTGCCATGATATTATAGACATATTGCTGATGTGGTAGTATATTAATTGAAAAAAAGAGGTGGTGTATCGTATTTAGGATACGACTCTTACACGAGATCACAGAAAAAAATATGATTAGACCAATCACGTTCAAGTATGAGGAAAAAATCATTAAATGCTAGTCCACTTAGATACAACACTTAATAAACTATGCTTTAGAGCCTCCGCTATGTAATCCATAAGAGCTATCCATAAGAAAAAGAAAATACCCTTATGGATGTCCATATATATAGTGGAGATTGTCCATAACAAAAATTTCTTACAGGTGAGCCATAAGCTTACGGGTTGTCCATAAGCAATAAACAAATATCTTGCTCTCTCCTCTCTCTCCCTTACATGTTTATACTTTTAACAGACATGTGTGTCCTACCTTATAGCAAATTAGACCTTATACATAGTAGTCATTTTCACAAGCTACGTGGGTCCTATCTTATAGCAAAACCTCACCTTATACACAGTTGATGCTCTTAGGGTGGTTGTCTCTTATAATACAATAGTACTACGCCAAAAGATGATGCATTACAGAAGGCCTGATCACAGTGTGGAGTACCTAAGAGTAGTAACATGATGATGTTACTACTCTATATTACTACCTTCACAATAGGGAGTAACATATATGTGGTGTCATGCAAATATGCATTTATTAGCTTGTAGAGTCATAATGAAAAAGGTCGAATCTTACTGAAGAAGGGTCCATCTCAACACAATACAATGATTAAAAACACAAATAATTCTAGCTATGAACTTACTCATGATCGATGCACCTATAGAATGTCCAACCATGTGCTCCACGGTGGTCAAATCCCAGCACTTCACCTTGCGGCCACAGTCGGGGAAGCACACCAGCGTAATGGTGGGAGCATGCCGACGTGAAGACCTCGATGAGTTGATGTACGAAATGGCGACGAGCGGGAGAGAAAGGCATCCAGTGAGGGACAGCCGCGCGTCGGCGAATCTCCAGCGATGAGCTCGATAGAGAGAAGAATGGGGAACATGGGAGACTAGAGATTTGGGAGAACAACAGGGTACAACCCGTACATGAGATGGTTTTTGTACTCATGGCATTTTTTGCTCCGGGGGTGGGATCGTCACTTAGCTGACCACGCGCCACGTCGCACACCTCGACACGTCACCCGATACGTACTCTGACCGTCTGCGGTGACCGTACATGACATAGCTGCGCATCTTCAGCGACCGTAATTTGAACTTCTTTGAATACAATGACCTAAATAATTTATACGGATAAGTTTAATGGCCCTTGATATGTTCTGCTCCTTTCAGTTTAGGATAAATGAAGAAAACAAATGTCGTGGCCATCCAAATTTGGAACTACTACCGGCACACTTAGTGCAATACCATTGTATAAGACCTTCTGTAATGCTTGTACCTTAGCACGGTATCATAAGCAATTTGCTAATATGGCACCCTATTAAATAAAGAAAAGATTGTAGTTGTATTATATAAGTTACAACTCTTGCACGGGATCATAGGTAAAAAAATATTGATAGCCCGATCACAAGCAAGTACTCCCTCAGTTCCACAATATAAGACTTTCTAGCCTTTTTAGTTTTGTCCCGATTCATACGTATGTAGACATATTAGTGTGTTGATTCACTCATTTAGCAACTAATTGTGACAAAGACAAAAAAAGACTAAAACATCTTATAATACGGAACGGAAGGGAGTAGTAGGTCAAAATCATTAAATACTACTCCCTCTGTTCCTAAATATAAGATATTTTAGCCATTTTCCACATTCACATATGTCTATATGTATCTATACAACTTTTAGTATACATGTTCACTCATATTGGTGTGTATCTAGTCATGAGAAATAGTTAGAACATCTTATATTTAGAAACGGAGGGAGTACGTAACTTAGATACAATCTATAAGAAACAATGCATTAGGGTGATTGTTTCTTACATTGTATTTCCACCTAAGATAGCACGTTAAGACACAATGTATTACAGAAAGCCTAAGGATTTTGCATAAAAATTACATTCGCACCTACACAAGTGCAAATATATTGCACATTTTAGGACTTCTGTAATGCTTATATCTTGACGCGATATTATATGAATATTGCTGATTTGGCGCTACATTAATTGAAGAAAGAGAATGGTGGTACATTTTATTTTAGCATACGAAGTCTTGCACGAGATGGTGATTGTCTCCGATGTATTACGGAAGGTCATGTCGAACTACTCTCTCCGTTCCACAATATAAGATGTTTTAGACTTTTTCCACATTCATACACATGTATTTGGACACATTTTAGTGTATATATACACTCACTTTGGTGTGTAACTAGACAACATGTGAAATAGCTAAAACATATTATATTATGGAATCGGATGGAGTACATGAAAGTATCATTATTTGCGGTCCGTCAGAATTCCCGGTATTTTACCTTCACTAGTAGTTAGGCACGTGCAACGCACGATCCCTGCATTCATCAATATATATTTGAACTCGGAAAAGAAACAACAGCAGACCTGAGAAAAATGGAGGCGTCACGAGAATCAAGTCTTTTGGAACTGACAAACACAATCCAACAGGTGCGAAGAAGATGCCTCCTAGGTTGCCAGGTTGATTTGCCAGTAGATAACACAATTATCACGGGATTGCCATTGATTTTTGTTATAAAGGTATATTGGGATTGTCATTGATGCTATGAACATAAAGCTACAACCAAATTTCTGCTGAATTAATCGGCTTCAGATCGCACTTACATACTATCTGTCAATGTAAAATTGTCATGTATCGTAGCAGCCCAAGGAACAACAAGTTGCATCTGAAGATGTGGCGGAAGGCAGCGTCTATCGGTACGAAAGGCTGCCGACCCATACACGGGTTTAGTGTAGAATCCACACATAACAGGGGTCCGAGGCATTCGTCGACATCATGCAAGGAGGACAACAGCGGCGGTGGCATCACGTCGTTCAGGGCGACAACCGCATGCCTGGCAGTGCGGCGGCGGCGTGCACGCGACGAGCGCGCGCCGGCCTGGCAGTGCTTTTTTTTTTTATAAAGGGAAGTATATTAATATCGTATACCCGGCCTCTGCAACAACGCAATGGATGCACACAGCCGAAAGACAATAAAAAGAAGAAATAAAAAGAAAAGTCCCGCTACAGAGTTACAGTCCTCGCGGTATCCGCACAACCACCACCTAAACAACAGCTGATGTCCATCTCTTCGAAAACAACGTCTCCAAGAAGAACGGTGCCAGGCACAACCTATTAAGGCCAGACCTTGGGTTTTCACCCTGAAGATAATCCTCGCTTTCAAAACAACGGCTCAAAGAAGACCCGTGCCAGGCACAACCAATTAAGGCCAGACCTTGGGCTTTCACCCTGAAAGGTAGGACTTTGGACTTCACGCATGTTGTCGCCCCCTCTTACATACGGCTGCCACGGATCTTGTAACTCGAAGCCAGTTCCCCATCAATGCAAAGACTCCGAACACCGTTGATAGTCCTCCAATCTCGCCTTCGATGACTGAGCATTGTGACCGAATTTCACCGATCCAGCAATCTCCAGGCGTCGCCCATGGGAGTTGCCGGCGAAGCCTTTCGGGTCGACAACCCGGCTTGATCAAAGAGAATCTACATCAGCATCTTCATCTTCGCGCGATGGAAAACCCAAGGACCACCTCCTTTATTCTGATGTCTCGCAGCCCCGACGCCGCGAAACGACTCCCAGCAGGGAATTTGCGGGAGTTCCGCATCTGCCGCCACCGGGAGCCCTGCCGCCGACGGTCCCTAGCACCACCGCCTCTCGCCGCCAAAGACAGAGGAGGCCGCGCCGCCCGGGAGCCAAGCCGATGGCGGCGCCGCTGCACGCGGCCGCCGCACCATGGCCGAGCCACCCCAGATCCCATCGACGGCGCCACCACCCGGCCAGCGCCGGCTGCCCACGCAGACCCAGCCACTAGCCGCCGCCAAAAGAACCAGGGCCGCCGCCCCGGCGTCCGTGCTCCGCCGTCCGCGCAAGCCGTCCAGGGCCGACCAACGCATCTGGCCGGAGGCCTCCCGCCGCGTTTGTGCTGAGGAGGCGAGGACCCGCCGGCCGCCGTCCACCACGCGGAGGGTTGTGCCCCCGGTGGCTTCCTCCGGCGGCGGCGGGTGGATGGGGAGGAGGGGGTGTGGGGGCGGCGGCGGCTAGGGTTTCGCCCGTGCCGCCCTCCTGGGAGCGACGCGAGCGAACAGGTATTTCCGTCCGCCTGGCAGTGCTTCGGTGGCGTCGGCCATGGCCTCGCGTCCTGGCCTTTATTAAACCTCTTGCGGGTACTCCGGCGCTTGCTGAGTACTGCGGCGTTCATGAAATTGATTTATTCGGATGTAAATTGCCGATTTGCCGTCTTCACGTAGCGTTAGCAAAGTAACACCAAAACGGCCACAATCACCATGTCACAACTTCCTAAAGCTCGCATTTGCCGTTGCAGGTCGAGCACGCCTCTGCAGCCCGTTTGGCTGTCCGGATCAAGGGCACCATATGTGTCCGCACGCACCTCCGCTGTGTCCAGGCAGCCAACCAGCATGTGGAACTGTACGTGGCCAGTGGCCTCCTTCCCAGCTGCATGCACGCTGCGAGCAGCGCATTCATCGTTGGCGTGAGGGCCTGGCCGAGCTAGAGGTAGCACAACACTTCTTCCGATAGGTGCCTAGGGCATAAGGACTCAGCGTTTCAAGCTTTAGTTCTTTTGTTTTTGTGGGCGTGAGGAGATGACAGAAAAGGCCCGTACCGTTTAGTTGAAGGCACTTCTCGGTGGCATAATCTGTAATTTAGGCTTCTGTTTGCTAGCTCAACATTGCAACAATTTAGTCCGTTTGATCTATATATTTTAACGGTTGAGATCGATTGTATCTACGAAGTTTGCTCTTTTATAAGTAGTTTAGATGAAACTCAACATAAATGGCGTGGTAACTAGACAAATAAATGTGGAGAAAAAGATAGATTGGAGCACCGGCCACCCACCAAACTCTTAACGCTCTGCCACCCATCCAACGGTCCCCCTCCCAGCCTGAGAAAGTAGCAATGCGCCAATGCTCGTCAGTCGTGACTCACCTACACACCACCGGTCCAGCAGACCAGCATAAAGTTCTGCTCTGACACTTCCCATGCTAGCTAGCGTATGCGTGGGAGATACAAATACACACTACCACATCGCGACTTTCCCAAAGACGCGCCCCGACGTTGCTGAAGTTGCTCGCAGCGCACCGAGCCGATCAGAGATGTCGTCGAACGTTGCGGCCGATGCCGGCGACGAGGTCGTCCACGACTTCTCCCCACTCCTCCTGGTATACAAGAGCGGCCGGCTCGAGCGGCCCCTCGCCATGCCGCCCGTCCCGCCAGGCCACGACGCCGCGACGGGCGTCGTGTCCAAGGACGTGCCACTCTCGCCCTTCTCCTTCGCGCGTCTCTACCTCCCGCCCGAGGCCCTTGCCGGCGCAGGCAAGAAGCTTCCCGTCCTGGTGTACTTCCACGGCGGGGGGTTCGTGATTGGGTCAGCCGCGTCCGGCCCCTACCACCGCTGCCTCAACGACCTCGCCGCGGCCTGCGGCGCCGTCGCCGTGTCCGTCGACTACCGACTCGCCCCGGAGCACCCGCTCCCCGCCGCGTACGACGACTCCCTCGCGGCGCTCAAGTGGGTGCTCTCCGCCGTGGACCCGTGGGTCTCCGAGCACGGTGACCTCTCCCGCGTCTTCCTCGCGGGCGACAGCGCCGGGGGCAACATCTGCCACCACCTCGCCATGCACCAGGACTTCAAGGGCGCCACCGGAAAGATCAAAGGCGTCGTCCTGATCCACCCGTGGTTCTGGGGCAAGGAGCCCATCGGCGAGGAGCGCAGGCCAGGGAACAAGGGTGGCTTGGAGGAGAAGGGCCTGTGGGAGTTCGTGTGCCCCGACGCGGTGAACGGCGCCGACGACCCGCGGATGAACCCGACGGCTGCGGGCGCGCCAGGGCTAGAGAGGCTGGCGTGCGAGAAGGTGATGGTGTGCGTGGCCGAGGGGGACTTCCTGCGGTGGCGCGGCAGGGCGTACGCAGAGGCGGCGGCGCAGGCGAGGGGCGCCGAGCCGGCGGTGGAGCTGTTTGAGTCGGAGAGGGTCGGGCACGTGTTCTACCTGTACGAGCCCGCGACGGAGAAAGCAAGGGAGCTGCTCGACAAGATCGTGGCGTTTGTCAGAGCGGAGTGACAAATTGAGAGCGCGCGATGATGAAACCAGGTGGAAATATCAAAATAAATAATCGGACGTTTTCAAGTGTGTGTTTGTATTTTTTTTCTTTCTGTTGTGCTGTTTGAGATTTGATGAGAACCGAATTACCGAACGTGGTTTAGCAACGTTTGCCCTTGGGAATGTCCAATGCCGCCGCCGGCCGCTTGGTGAGGTCACAAATTGCTTGTATGCAAATGCAGTTGAGTATTTCATGATCCATGCATATGGATGTCGTATTCGTCAAGTGCCATGTGATGTGATTAATTAGGAGCCAACTAAGAATGACCCGCATTCTCGTTTGTCAATAAAGAATCTCACCAAGATTCACAGCCAACAGCGGGCGAATTGGACGTGCAGAGGAAAGAAGGGGAAGGCCTCCGCCATAGCCACTTTGGTCGCTTTGCAGGCCGAAATCGCCGCCGAGCCACCGCCCAAGCCCTAACCACAGTGGCGGACCCAGGAATTTAGCTTTGGTAGGGCGAAAATTCACGGGATTTTTTTTTAACAGGCGTAAGCATGTAATGGAAAAAAATTGATGGTCTTAAATGGAAGATCTGTCTTCATCATGTCCATCACCATGAAAATCATCTCGAGGCGTCGAGAATCACTAGGGATTGGAGGGGGGAGAGGGGGATTTTGATCCATATATCATGTGTGTGTGTGGATTGTGGAACGATGGAAGCTAGGAGACGGCCAGGCTGAGACCGAACATGGTGCTGCCCACAGCGGAGTCTAGGCCCATTTCCTCCCTTAACCTTTTGTTTTTCCGTTGTTACAGTTGGCTCGATCAACTCCTAATGTTTCAACGTGGGACTGCACATCCATATAAACTTGCTCTTCCGCCGACGACATGGGGCGGTCGCCCCAGCTTGCCCAGTGCGGGGTACGCCCCTGCCTGCCCACACAACTGTCTCTTCTAATGTTGGACCAGCAAGAAGTCGTAGAGGCTATGACCGCCTAAGCTGCGGCAAGCCAAAGCTCGGGATGCTCCACGGACCACCCACCTCAGAGCTTGTCGTCGTCCTCTCATCGTCGTTGCCGACATGCGACTAACTCCCCGAAACGTCCCGCCACCTTCTATCTCTCGGTTGTCCCCGCACGATTTGTTCCCGGAGGTGGCGAGTTCGTGCCATTTGTCGGTGACTCACGTGTGGTGCAACGGGAGTTGTAAACATTCCCGGTCGGTCATGGCCCAGACGCCCTACACCCTATTTGGTGGAATGCCAACGACGTCGATGGTTGTCGATGTGGTATGTTTGCAATAGTTGATTATGCCTACTTTGATAAATATTGTGTGCAAACTGTGACGTGGATATACTACTTATGAATATTGTGTGAAACTATTGTGTGCAAACTGTGATTGTGAATAGGCTATTTTGATGAAATATTTTTGTTCAAATTATGATTGTGTAGAGGCATATCTTGATTATAATCTATGTATGAGTGACACAATCAATGATGGGGGCAAGAGTGGGTGTTTGATGTTACGGGACATGGCTTGTTTGACGTTAAATGCAGACAAATCACACAAATGAAAAATGTGCAACCAAGTGTGTGTTTGGTTGGTGACCAAATTAGGGATGGAATGTATTGACCTATCTTTGCTTGCGTTTGGTTGTACGTCAGGAGGATGGTTCGGTCCATCGGGAGGGAATATTCCCTATAGACGATGAACCAAGTGGTCCACCAAAAACGGCCGAACCCATCTATCCCACTTTTCTTAACCCTTCCGTCCCTCTCCCCTTCTCGCTAAAACCGATCCCCACCACCACATCTTCCCCGTCATGATATTGCTTTGGCAATGAAACATGGATCATTTACTTCCCCTGCCAACCGACCAAATAAAGCACGCCAAATGTTTGGTGATGGTTGTTCATTGAGCCACTGACACCACCTTTTCATTTTTCTGAAGTTGTACAATACACATATTATCTTTTCTCTTTCTATCTCTTTGTATACTGACGAATGTTGTCAGGTTTCAAGATGTGGTCTTTTCTAGGAAATAGGGCAATCTAGAGTAGTAACAACTTGAGCATGAAGTTTTTGAACCACCAAATAGCTTGGTGACCGCGGAACCCTTAGGTTGTGCTACAACATCTTGAAAGGCAGAAGTTTTAAGAAGGAAATAGTATTGCCATTGCAGTGCATGTAATTCGCTTGCACATATTACATGTTGTATGTCTTATTAATTTCTTGCACGCTCTCGGCATGCTTTATGTTCACTGGTAGGAAATAGGCCTTCCATACGCCCCCATTAGTCCCCAAAATAATCGACCCGCGACCATAGGGGTCTTTAGTCGCGGTTCAGAAGGAGACCCGCGACCAACAGTCTGGGCCCAGCGCGCTCGGTCCACAGCTGGCGGACAGGAGGGGCTTTAGTCCCGGTTGGCCAGGCCAACCGGGACTAATAGGTCCTCATGCTGGCCCGAAGGCCTTTAGTCGCGGTTGTCCAGGCCAACCGGGACTAAAAGCCCATCCCTATATAGGACTCAGCTCGCTGCACTTTGCCACATTTGGTGTCACTTCTACTCACAATATTCACAAGGGGTGGTGGGTTTGCTTTTGGTTCCTACTATGCACACAAGGTGTTCGATGAAATGCCCGAGAGCATGAAACACACATGATATGAAGTGTCCGAGCCACACTTGAGCTTTTTCATTTATTTTTCCTCCGCGATCGCGGTTAGCAACTTGAACCTTTCATGATTTGTATTATTTCTAGCTAGTTAGTTTAACAAATGCATGATGGTTAATTATATACTTTATATAATAATAATGCAGATGAATCGGCAATGGATGTACGGTAACCGACTCTCCGGCGAGTTCACTACGGGTTTGAAAGATTTCCTCGTAGTGCAAAATGCGAACAAGCACCGAGGTTTTATTATCTGTCCATGTGCTGAATGTAAGAATCAGAAGGGTTACTCCTCCTCAAGAGTCGTTCACATGGACCTGCTTCGGCAGGGTTTCATGCCAAGCTATAATTGTTGGACCAAGCATGGAGAAAGAGGGGTTAGAATGGAAGAAGATGAAGAAGAGGATGATATCGATGTCAACTATCATGAGGCTTTAGGTGATACTATCATGGAGGATGATGCCGAAGGTGGGGAAGGGTTTGGTGAAGGTGAAGAAGAGGCACATGATGAGCCCGCTGATGATCTTGGTCGGACCATTGCTGATGCACGGAGACGCTGCGAAACTGACAAGGAGAGGGAGAATTTGGATCGCATGTTAGAGAATCACACGAAGTCGCTGTACCCAGGATGCGACAATAGTCTGAAAAAGCTGGGCTGCACACTGGATTTGCTGAAATGGAAGGCACGGGAAGGTGTAGCTGACTCATCATTTGAAAATTTGCTGAAAATGTTGAAGAATATGTTTCCGAAGAATAACGAGTTGCCCGCCAGTACATACGAAGCAAAGAAGGTTGTCTGCCCTCTAGGTTTACAGGTTTTGAAGATACATGCATGCATTAACGACTGCATCCTCTACCGCGGTGAATACGAGAATTTGAATGAATGCCCTGTATGCACTGCATTGCGTTATAAGATCAGAGGCGATGACCCTGGTGACGATGTTGAGGGCGAGAAACCCAGGAAGAGGGTTCCCGCCAAGGTGATGTGGTATGCTCCTATAATACCTCGGTTGAAACGTCTGTTCAGGAACAAAGAGGACCGTAAGTCCGACGGGGAGTTGAGACACCCCGCTGATGGAACGCAATGGAGAAAGATCGACAGAGAGTTCAAAGATTTTGCAGCTGACGCAAGGAACATAAGATTTGGTCTAAGTACTGATGGCATGAATCCTTTTGGCGAGAAGAGCTCCAGCCATAGCACCTGGCCCGTGACTCTATGCATCTACAACCTTCCTCCTTGGTTGTGCATGAAGCGGAAGTTCATTATGATGCCAGTGCTCATCCAAGGTCCGAAGCAACCGGGCAACGACATCGATGTGTACCTAAGGCCATTAGTTGATGAACTTTTACAGTTGTGGGGCAGACCTGGTGTACCTGTGTGGGATGAGCACAAAGAAGAGGAATTTGACCTACGAGCGTTGCTTTTTGTAACCATCAACGATTGGCCTGCTCTCAGTAACCTTTCGGGACAGTCAAATAAGGGATACAAAGCATGCACGCACTGCTTACATGAGACTGAAAGTGTATTTTTGGATAATTGTAGGAAGAACGTGTACTTGGTTCATCGTCGATTTCTTCCCCGAAATCATAACGTAAGAAAGAAAGGCAAGCATTTCAACGGCAAGGCAGATCACCGGCCGAAGCCTGCGGAACGTACTGGAGCTGAGATATTTGATATGGTCAAGGATTTGAAAGTCATCTTTGGAAAGGGTCCTGGCGGACAATCAGTTCCGCTGGGAGTTGACGGGCACGTACCCATGTGGAAAAAGAAATCGATATTTTGGGAGCTACAGTATTGGAAAGTTCTAGATGTCCGCTCTGCCATCGACGTGATGCATGTTACGAAGAATATTTGCGTGAACCTGCTAAGCTTCTTGGGCGTGTATGGGAAGACAAATGATACAAAGGAAGCACGGCAGGACCAGCAACTTTTGAAAGACCCAGATGACCGGCATCCGGAATGGTTTCAAGGTCGTGCCAGCTACGCTCTTACCAAAGAAGAGAGGGTCATTTTTTTTGAATGCCTCAGCAGTATGAAGGTCCCGTCTGGCTTCTCGTCGAATATAAAGGGAATAATAAACATGGCGGACAAAAAGTTCCAAAACCTGAAGTCTCACGACTGCCACGTGATTATGACGCAATTGCTTCCGATTGCTTTGAGGGGGCTCCTACCGGAAAATGTTCGAGTAGCCATTGTGAAGCTATGTGCATTCCTCAATGCAATCTCTCAGAAGGTAATCAGTCCAGAAGATCTACCACGGTTACAGAACGATGTGGTCCAATGTCTTGTCAGTTTCGAGTTGGTGTTTCCACCATCCTTCTTCAATATTATGACGCACCTCCTGGTCCACCTAGTCGAAGAGATTTCCATTCTCGGTCCTGTATTTCTACACAATATGTTCCCCTTTGAGAGGTTTATGGGAGTATTAAAGAAATATGTTCGTAACCGTGCTAGGCCAGAAGGAAGCACCGTAAAGGGCTATGGAAATGAGGAGGTAATTGAGTTCTGTATTGACTATGTTCCTGACCTTAAGCCGATTGGTATTCCTCAATCGCGGCACGAGGGGAGACTAAGTGGAAAAGGCACGATCGGAAGGAAATCAACGATATGTATGGACGGTCATTCTATGACTGAAGCACACCACACAGTTCTGCAAAATTCGAGCTTGGTGGCTCCGTACTTCGAGCAACACAAGAATATTTTACGCTCGAACAACCCGGGGAAGCCTGAATCATGGATTAGAAAGGCCCACATGGAGACTTTCGGCAGTTGGTTGCGAAAACATTTAATGAATGACAATGATGTTGGAGATCAGCTGTACATGTTGGCCAAGACACCATCTTCGACTATAACGACTTTCCAAGGGTACGAGATTAATGGGAATACATTTTACACGATCTCCCAAGATAAAAAGAGCACCAACCAAAACAGTGGTGTCCGCTTTGATGCAGCAACCGAGATTGGGCAAAAGGTCACATATTATGGTTACATAGAGGAGATATGGGAACTTGACTATGGACCCTCCTTTAAGGTCCCTTTGTTCCGGTGCAAATGGTTCAAGCTAACAGGAGGTGGGGTAAAGGTGGACGAGCAATACGGAATGACAATGGTGGATTTCAACAATCTTGGTTACCTTGACGAACCATTCGTCCTAGCCAAAGATGTCGCTCAGGTTTTCTATTTGAAGGACATGAGTAGCAAACCGAGGAAACGGAAAGATAAGAAAACGATCAGTACATCATGCGATGATCCAAAGCGCCACATTGTTCTTTCAGGGAAAAGAAACATCGTGGGAGTGGAGGACAAGACAGACATGTCAGAAGATTATAATATGTTTGGTGAAATTCCGCCCTTCAAAGTCAACACTGACCCAAGCATTAATTTAAATGATGAGGATGCTCCATGGATACGGCCAAATCGTAAGAAAGCGGGGACAAAAGGGAAGAATTGATGTGTAATAATTTATTGTACCAAACTTTTTTGAATGGATCATGTGAATTATATTATCTCTGATGTGTTTAAGACTAACTCCTTTGCAAAATATTTGAGAAAACGAGTGAAAAACATGGAAAACAGAAGGTTACTTAAATGTCTCAAAACCTTGTGAGATAAAATATCTAATTTCATAACTTTTATTAAAAACAGAAAACAGACGCGCTAGCGCGCCGCAGTGTCGCCGGAATACAAATTATTTTATTAAAAAGAGAAAACAGACGAACACTACTCCTCGTCGTCGTCGTCGGGGAACTCGTCGGTGACCTCCTCCGGGTCATCGTCGTCGTCGAACTCGTCGGTGACCTCCTCCTCGTCGTCGGGGGTGCATGATGGTATGTCCGAGATAGGCCCCCACCTCGGATCGTCGGAGGCCCAGACTTCGCCGGCGTGGTCGGCCCGACGAAGCTCTTGCAGCGCCTTCGTCCTTGCCTCCCGAGCGGCATCTAACACGAGGTGGCGTTCGAGGCGGCGCTCCGCCCGCTCAGCCGCGCGGGTCTGCCAGAGCTCCTCGTCGGCGCTCTCCTCCCCCGGGTCGTTCCGGTAATACTCGCGGACGACGCGGTCTTCCCTGGCGTTGACTAGGCCCTGAAACGCGTGGTGGCGGAGGTGGAGGTGGTCGGCGGCAGTGACGATCTGCGGCTTCGGCGCTCTGGCCTCCGTTTCCCAGACGGTGTGGCAGTCGTTGAAGTTCATCAGCGACCGCGGGCGGTTGAGGCGCCAGGCCGCCGCATCCCAGGCGCGGGCGGCCTCCGCCGCCGTCGCAAAGGAGCCGAGGGGGATGCGGTCGTCCCCCCAACGGATATCTGCGCTGAACATTCCGTTCTGCCGTGCTCGGACGCCGCGTAAGCCGGTGGTGTTGTTCCTCCTCGGAGGCATGGTGGAAGCGCGACGGTGCGTGGAGAGGAGTGGGCGCGTGGAGAGGAGAAGACGCGCTCGAGGCGCGACAGTTTATACCGCGCCCTCCTGGCCACGCGTCACAACTCCCGCGCCACGCGCCACCCTAACACAACCAAGAAAATAGTTGCACATTACTACCCGAGCTCAAAGTGAACACTGACCCAAGCATGGATGGATGTGTTAAAGGAGGGGTGTAGAACAAAACAATCGGTATCACCATCATACAGCCCTACCGTGGCTACTGGGTGCAATATGCATACCAAATGCACGACAGGACGTATGATGGCGAATCCGGATGTTTTGTATTTGCTCGATGAACTGAATATATGATGTATCAAACCTTAAAGGGGGATGTAGAACAAAACAATCGGTATTGCCATCATACAGCCCCACCGTGGCTACTGGGTGCAATATGCATAACAAATGCACGGCAGGACGTATGATGGCGAATCCGGATGTTTTGTATTTGCTCGATGAACTGACCGGTGTATGAAGGTGTGCTATATATAGGGTCCTCCGGCTCACAAAGTGTTGTGCTAGGGTTTTGATCCAACGGTTAAGAAACACCCTCATCCAACGGCTCACAACAGCTCGAAAGAAACACACCGTAGCCCTGATCGAACGGCTCACAACAGCTCGAAAGAAACACACCCCGGATCCAACGACTCACAAGCGCTTGAAAGAAATACATGATCCGTGTGATTCTATCTGATTGGTCCAAACGAAACCCTAACCCATTTAGTCCCGGTTGGTGTCCCCAACCGGGACTAAAGGGATGATCTGTTTCCCAATGAAACCCGTACCATTTAGTCCCGGTTGGTAAAACGGGCCGGGACTAAAGGGATATATGTTTTCTTCTCGCTATATATATGTATGCATTGCCACAACATTGGCATAAACACATACAAACTCACCACTCTCTCATGGCTTCTACGTACCCACTCTAACATTCATCCAGGCGGAGGCACTTTCCGCCTCGAACTACCCCTGCCCGTGCGGCTACAACGTTCCCGCCGGTTGGATGCTGAGCGCCGGAGGAGTGCCGGTCCCGCCTCTTCCTCAAGGTGTGGCGCGTCGGGCGGCCATCACGAACCACTACTACCACGAGCTCACGCCGGAGCAGCGCAGGAATCCCAGTTGGCATCCCGATAACCAGCATACTTGGGATGCCTTCTTCCTCAATCGGCGTGAGAGGGCGCTCGCCAGGTATGAGGAGGACGGTCTGCCTCCTGGGAACTTTCACGAGGCCGGTCGTCGGCTATGGTGGTACGGCCGGACTCTACAGAGCTTCATGGACTACATCAGGGCCGGCGATATCCCCCGCCTGCGCTACCCTCACGCCCAGTCCTGGAGTCGTGATCCTCCGAGGGAGTGCAGAGCACCGTCACGATAGTGACGACGACGGCGACGACTACGACGACTATGAGTCGGAATACTATAGGCCTAGGCAGGAGTATGACTAGCAGATATCAGATCCACAGTGTCTTGCCATTATGTAGATCGATCATGCATCTATGCTCTCCGTTTAGCTTTAGATCCACTCTTGCCATTATGTAGTGCCTTTTTTATCTATATATATATATCCAAGATGTGTGTGAATCTTTCTGATTGGAGGGAACAAAACCCTAACCATTTCGTCTCGGTTGGTAAAACATGTCGGGACTAAAGAGGTTTTATTTTTCTGAATTTTCTGATATATTATTTGTATTTTTAAGATTTTAAAATGAAGTGGTTTTATTTTTCTGATTTTTCTGATATATTATCTGTATTTGTAAGATTTTAAAATGAATTAGTTTTATTTTTCTGAATTTTCTGATATATTATTTGTATTTTTAAGATTTTAAAACGAAGTAGTTTTATTTTTCTGAATTTTATGATATATTATTTGTATTTGTTAGATTTTAAAATGAATTAGTTTTATTTTTCTGAATTTTCTGATATATTATTTGTACTTTTAAGATTTTAAAATGAAGTAGTTTTATTTTTCTGAATTTTCTGATATATTATTTGTGTTTGTAAGAATTTAAAATGAAGTAGTTTTATTTTTCTGAATTTTCTGATATATTATTTGTATTTGTAAGATTTTAAAATGAATTAGTTTTATTTTTCTGAATTTTCTTATATATTATTAGTATTTGTAAGATTTTAAAATGAAGTAGTTTCATTTTTCTGAATTTTCTGATATATTATTTGTATTTGTAAGATTGTAATAAAAAGAAAAGTATTTGAAAAGCACCTTTAGTCGCGGTTCGTGACACGAACCGCGACTAAAGGCTCTTTCCGCGTGGGAACGAAAACGCCGCGAAAAAACCCCTTTAGTCCCGGTTGGGGACACCAACCGCGACTAAAGGCCCGCGGATGGTACCCAGGGGGGACCTTTAGTCCCGATTGGTGTCCCCAACCGGGACTAAAGGCTGGCGGAGGGTACCCGGAGGGGACCTTTAGTCGCGGTTGGTGTCCCCAACCGGGACTAAAGGCTGGCCCTATATATTCTCGCCCCCAAAAATTTCTAAGTCCCAAACGCTCGTCTTCCTCGCGCCGGCGCCCTGCTCGTCTGATCTGCCCCGATTCCGTCGCCGTCGCCCGCGCAGAGACTCTACGAGAGGACCGCGTCGTCGCCCGCGCCCTTCTCTCCACCGCCTCCGCCCTGCTCCGCCCCTGCCCCGTCGCCGTCTCCGTCAGGTTCCCCGCGGGCCTCGCGTCGCTCTCGAATCAACGCCCTCGAACGGCGACCACGAACCGCGAACGCCCCGCCCTCGAACGGAAGGGATGACGCGCCGCCCTCGAACCACGAGCCCTCGCGCTCGCTCCCGCGGCCAGAATCGCCGCCGGCGAGAGCACCACAGTGACCGTCCTCCCGCCGCTCCTCGTCGGCGCTCCTCGTCCCTGCCTCCTCCCCATCGTCTCCGTTCCCTCCCCCGTGGCCGGAATCGCCGGAGACCCGAGAGCCGAAACTGCCACACCGCCGGCCACCGTGTGACGCCAGGGTGACGTCATCATGACGTTACCTGGCCACGTGTTGGCGAGGTTTTTTTTTAAATGACGTCACCGTGACACGTGGGGCCCACTGTATATGGAATTTTAATAAATTTTTTTTAAATAATTAAATCTTCTAAATTAAATAAATTTTAATTTATAATTCCAAAAATTATGGAAAAATATGCAAAATGTTCACAAAAATGTAAGCTATCTGTTTATATCATTTTCAATCATGTTTGACAAAGTTCAAAATGAGACCATATTTGAATTTGAATTAAATTCATTAAAATAATGAAAATAAGTTTTAATTCAATAAATTCGGAATATTAAGTGTAATATACCAAAATGACCAGGAAAGCAAATGCAACCTAGCTATGGGGTTCTCTAAGTCATTTGAGCAACTAATCTTGGACACACCTCTAAAGTATGGGTTTCCCCCTCCGGTGGTCATCGTTCTTCCACCCAAAACCCTAGCAATCTGTTTTCCCTCCTTCTACAACAATATTTGCTAAGTCTCCTATATACTTAATTAACTTTTACTACATGCATGTCTGCAGGAGTGACATATGGCGGACAATAGAGCCTTGCCGCTTACGGATCAGGAGGCTGAAGGTATTATATACGGCATGATAGCCAACGAGATCCCTTATGTGCCGGGCCCAGAAGATGAGCAAGAAGAGGATGTAGTCCCTTCTTATCTGAACCTTGATGATCAAGAAGGTGAAGGAACGGACATTGTCGATGATCAAGAAGGTGAAGGAAAGGACATTGTCGACGGAGGTCAACCGTCGACAAACGACGATCTCCAATTGCAAAGACCAACCACCTCCGGCGAGGTATATATATATATACATTGAGCCTCTTGTGATACAAACTTACTGAAATGTGAATACATATGCATTAACGTGCGCGAGTCTCTTTCTTATTTTAGCCCTCGGCCGGATCGAGTACGACAAAGCGTGGAAAATCCAGGGCGATGAAAGAAGGAGAAACATATACCATCGAATCAGTCGGTGAAACCGGCAAGCCCCTACAGCACACCACAAAGTTTATCAACCAATGCGGAGTCATTGTTAGAGACAACGTCCCGATCACCGTCCAGGAATGGAAGGAGCCAAAGAAAGCACGTCTTGGTTTCAGTTATGTCGACAAGAGAACGAAAAAGGATCTGTGGATAAAGCTTATGGTGCATTTCATTCTACCTCCGGAATACAACAAAGAAGATGAATTCGGTAACGAAGTTCCGGGTGGACGTCAGAGGAGGAGGCTATTCAAAGAGTTCGCTCTTTAGAAGATGGCCGAAGCATTCCGGAACTTCAAGAAAAAAAATGTTCCGTGAATATGTCAACAAGGGCAAGACTCCGATTTTCACTGGACAACATGAGAAACTGAGAGCTGATTGGCCAGAATTTGTGACGCAGAAGAAATCGGAGCATTTCAAGGAAATATCGAAAAAAATAAGGTTAATGCGGATAAGAAACAATACCATCATGTTATGGGGCCAGGAGGATACCGCGTTTCGGCGCCTAAGTGGCAGAAGATGGAGGACGGCCTGACGGCGCGAGGAATCCCTCTAGGTACAGAGGGATGGGACGAAAGAGCCAAAATGTGGTGGTACGGGCATGGGGGATCGCTAGACCCGGAGACAGGGGCGTGTGTTCATCGGCAGAAAACGTTTGCTCCCACCCAAGCCCTTATTGACGTAATGGACAAAGCTCAACAGGGCTTGATCACGTTCCACAGAGAGAGAGACGCACTGACCCATGCCCTCGGGAATCCTGAACACGGAGGACATATACGAGGCAAAGGCAGAATGCCATGGAAAGTAGGGTTTTCCCAGGAGAATGACCCGTACTGTTACAGAAGCCGTAAGAGAAAGACAGACCAGGCTGCAGATCTTCTGGCGAAGCTTGCATCGGAAGTTAGTGAGTTGAAGCAGACCGTGCAGGGAATACTTGTGAAATAAACATCGGCGGCTGCAGGGCCGCATGAAGATCATGCAGCGGATCTCGGAAGCCAGCATGAGCGGAGAACCAGCGTGGCTTCCACGGAGGCCGCGCCTGCAGGTGCTAATGCACCGATGATCGAGAGTCGTGCACCGGAGCCTCACTACCCCGTGGATGATGTAAAGGAGATGAAAGAATGTGATCTGTATTATCCCGTGTGGAACATTTCCACGAAGGTAGCTACCGGCAGTGCTTTACCCTATACACCTGGAGCACTCCACCACAACAACCCCATTCCATATGGCTATGCTCGTGTCATGGTGGAAGACATAGTCCAAATGTTTGAGGACCTGGAGATTGACATAGCTACACCCGAAGGGGAGAGAAGACTTGGAGATGTCAAGCGCCAGTTCATTCTATGGAAAAAGAAGTACATAGTGTTTCCAGGCGAGACGCCAAGGCCAGCAAGTCCACCCCCCTCCGATGGTGCAGGTGTTGGTGGTGGTGCTGGTTCACCTACGCCTCCTTCACGCCATTCGACGCCGTCCCCCGATCCACAATCTCCGGCGGATAAGCAGCCGCCGCCCCCCAATCCTCCTCCGGCGGATAAGCAGCCGTCGCCCCCATTCCTCCTCCGGCGGATAAGCAGTCGTCGCCCCCCATTCCTCCTCCGGCGGATAAGCAGCCGTCCCCCCCATTGCTCCTCTGGCGAAGAAACAGAAGCAGGCGGACAGCAAGGAAACCCGCTCTTGGACTATTAACCGGAGGCTTATGTACCTAAGACCACACGGGTACCGGAGCCATCACTGAAGCCTATCCCCCCAAGGGCTTGGGAACTTAGTGATGCTGAAACCAAATTGGCCGCGAAGGCTGACTATGAGAAATGGAAGGCCGATAAGAAGGCTCTAAGGGAGCCTAAGCCCAAGGAAGTATACCCTCCGCCGGTACAGAAGTGGGCTACGGGTTTTTTGTCGACACCGTCCCAAGCCGAGAAGAATTTTCCTAAAGACTATGAAAGTGAACTTCGTAGGCAAGCAGAAATATTGATGGAGGAGAAAGAAGAAAGGAAAAAAAGCGGGAAACAAGTTGACCAGCTCGGGATGCATAGTAAACAATCGATCCCCCCGCTCATAGTGAAAGCCGGTCCGGAACAGGACCCCGAGGTCAGAGCAGCTGCGGCAGCAATGGGATTGACTGTAGCTACTGCCATGAAAAATGCGTCCGAGATGGATTTGTCTCTTCGTGCCTTGTTAGGCCTAGACGATGCGCCAATGGCTGAGGTAGCATTACAATATTGAAGAAAGGGCCTCTCGTCGAGCCTGCGCAGGAAAAGAGTCTACCACCACTAATGCAAAATCTGCTACGTTGGTACAAAAATTTCATATCATGGTCCGACAAAGAATATGTTCATGTGGATGTTACAGAGGAGCATCACACCAAAAAGTACTCTGTAGCAGTTGAGATGAGTGAATTGTTCCAGCTGTTCAATCTGCGCGAGCTCGACAAATCTATCCTGAGTTGCTACGTTCTGTAAGTGATTTATTTCTACCTCATCTCGTTCTTCATTGCCTGCACTATATATATATATATATATTGTCCTAACTATATTGTTGCGTACGCTATTATGCAGATCGAAGATTTGGGAATGCAAAATAAGACACATCCATGATGTTGGGTTCATTGACCCACAAATCATTAATGGACATGTGTTACAATATCACCCCCTAGACGTGGAGAAAGACTTGTACACCTTTCTTAAAAAGCATCAACTCAAAAGTCATATTCTATTTCCTTACCATTTTGGGTGAGTGTTTCTCTCTTGTGCCCATTCTCTTTTGTTTACTCCATGCATGGTATGTCTAATCGATAAGTTATGCATGACTGTGCATGTAACGTGTCCGCAGGTTCCACTGGATGCTCCTTAAAATTGAACTTCACACCTCTACAGTTTTTATCATGGACTCTACGGATTCAGATCCAAAGCTTTGGATCGACATGAGAAAAATGCTGCAAAGGTAATTATTTTCAATCATTTGCGCTCTATATCGATCGGTCTCTTTTGTTCATTTCCTAATATGCAGTAGCTAATAACTCCCTTGTTCATTTAATTTTCTTTGCACTGTAGAGTTTGGAAACGGTTCTCAAAAGAAATTGTCGGTCAATTCAAACATTAGCTAGAATTTAAAAATTTACTTCGTGTGGATAAGCAGCCACCGGGGACCAATCTATGTGGATACTATGTTTGTGAGAACATACGGAAAGAAACCTCTGAGAAGAAGAAGTCGGAGAGCACGCGGAAGAGTCTCAATAACTTGCGGAGGACGCTTAGTCCAGAAGCTCGCTTCCGACCAATTCAAGAGGAAATAGCAGGATTTTTCCTTAGGCATGTCATCGATCCTAAAGGAGAACACTATACGTCCGACGTAGACCAATTCAAGACGATGTAACATCCCAAGTATGAAAAACCACCCCTAGCATGTTTGTTTCTTGTTTAATTAAAGTTTTGCATCATGTCATCATATTCATTTATTTGTTTGCATTTGTTTTACCTTGTTTTCCATTTGTTGCTTCTGTTTTACTCTGTTTTCACAATTCAAATTCAAACATTATTCAAACATTTATTTCATACTTGCTCTGTTACAACCTTTTAAATAAAAATTTCAAAAAAAAATAACCAATTTGTTTTCATTTTATTCCATAATGTTTAACTATTAAAATGGTGGCCTTTAATCAATCAATTAATTCCCATGTTATTCCAAAAATTCAAATTCAAATCCCAAACAGCACTCAATTGGATTTATGAATATTATCAAAACAAATCAACTCATTTTTTCTAATTAAACAATAGGGTTCACCCTATTAAAAGGTTTGTTTTCAATAATATTTACTTAATAATAAAATCCATTCAAATTTGATTAAATCACAAACAGCATTTTAATTTGAAACTTTTTGGAAAACAAAGTTAGCATTCAGTTGCTATGGTAAAAACTAACCTAACCATATTTTTTCTAAATTTTTCCTAGCCCTAAAACCTAACAAATCCTTCCCTTTTTATTTCTGCAAAAAAAAAACAGAAGGAGAAAATTCAAAAAAAAAAAAAAGCTGGCGCCAGGGCAGTGGGCAGCCCAGCCCACCACCCAGCACAACGCGCGCACGGCCCGTTGGCCCTTTCGTCAATCTCCGTACGGCTGACGTCACCAGACGCCAGCTCGCACGCGCCCGAGCTCCACCTGCTCCTCCCGAGCCTATATCTACCCCCCTATCCCACCAAACCCTAGCCCTAGGTCTCTGTTCCCCCTGCCGCTGCCAGCCATCCTCTCCTTCCTTCTTCCTCGCCAATTTCTGCCGGAGTTGTTGGGGGTGGGGGAACCGCGGAGAGGCTCGCCGTCGACAGGTCGCCATGGATCTTCTCCGTCCACGCTAAGGCCACCTACGCCACCGCCTGAACCTCTGCTTCCTCTACAGCAACAGCAGCAGGGCCCAGGGGACCGTGATCGACGACGACGAGCTCGACGCCGCCGCTGCTGTTCTGAACTTCCTCGCCGCGCCGTCGCTACCGTCTGCTTCAGTCTCCCTCTCGCCTCCGACAAACTCCCGGTGAGCTACCGCAGCGATCCCGCCCCCTGTACGCCTCGTTCGTTTCCTGTTCGCGCGGGTCCATTTCTGAATCGCCGGCGGCATCCACCACCGTGCCGCCATGGTCACCGTTGAGCTCGTTTCTGTGCGTCCACGAGCACTCCAAGGACACGAACACGTTCCCCTAACGTTTGCACGCACGTCCCTCTGCTCAGCGCCACCAGATCATGGCCACAACGCCGGTAGCCCCTCGCCTATCTCCGCCATTGTCAGTCACCGTCGCAAGACTGAAACTTGGTTTCAGTTTCGTCAGATAACGCTATCTGAACCTCATCCTTGTTGCGCAGCGTATACTGACAGAAACATTCGCTCACCCCACTGGTTACAGCGCTAGCGAGCGCACGGGCAGGTCGTGGGTTCGATCCCTGCGCTGCGGAATAAAAACCAAATTTTTGCGCGCAGGACTGACAGGCAGGCCCCACTCGTCAGTGGCCCTCGCTGCCACGCGCGCGCACGCTGTCCACGCTGTCCCTAGGGCCCACGGGCAGTGCCCTAGGTTAGCCAGCTGCGCGGTAGAAAAGGTTTTCAACCTTTTCTGTTTTAATCAAAGTCCTTTTAAATTGCAGTTTGGTCCCTAAAACTAAAACCCTAATAACTTTTATTTTATAACTCCAAATAACAAAAATAAAATATGTGCACTGCTCTAAATTCAATTATCTACCTATTGGTAACATTTGTTTTCTGTTTTGAATTTTCCAAATGCATTTCAAATTTGAATTCAAATAATTCATTTGTAATTTGAAAAATTGCATAACTAATTCATAATTATTCCAAATAATGCAAATAAAATATGTTTTCCATACTATTTCAAATAACCTATTCAAATATAAATTTTGTTTCATGGTTTGAATAATTAAAATTGCTTAAATAATTTAAACCTTGTTTAAATCATTTAAATTTGCTAAATTCATAACTTGCTCAAAATAAATTATTCTTGAACATGTAAAATATGTTTTCAAACTAGAAAAACATAACCTTTCCAAATATGAAGTTGAATTTATGTTTTGAATAAATAAGATTCAATTATTATTCAAACTTGTTTTAAATTCATTTAAAACTTGTTTAATTTTGTTTAAGTCATAATAAATTCATCCTAATTCCTTTTTCAATATTTGAAACATGTAATCCACCTAAAATTGTGTGTTCTTTTCAAATATGAATTTTGTTATTTGTTTTGAACAATTTAAATGGCTGAAAACAACAAATACTTGTGTGTCACCTTTAAGGAACCAAAAATTCCCTAACTTAATTAATAAATTTCTAAATTGGTAAACCTTATTTCCAATTGGTTCTATTGTTGTTATTTTGTTGTTTTCCTCATCCATGCATCATACTAATCCACTTTCACCTATTGGTTAATTGGAAAACAATTGTTTCAACCAAAAATTCATGGGCTTTTTCATATGCAACTCAAAATTGCATATGTGTCCATTTAAATTGTGTTACCATGTCAACTAGTTTATTTTGATGCATCCATTAACTTGACATGCATCATCCCATGATTGTGCACTATGCCATGATATTGATTGTTTATCTTCCTGTATTGTTTGTTTGCTTCTTCTCGGATAGACGACGACGTTGAGACAGACGATACTTACGACACCCCTTCTGAGGATCTAGCTCATTACCAGGCTGCTGAGTTTGCAGGCAAGTTATCACTCACATGAACCATTGTGTTCCTTTCAACATTGGTTACCGATACTTTCCGTTGTCTATTTCTGCTAGCCATATGTATCGTTGCTTCTGTTACGAACCTATCACATGATACCTTGAACCCTGATATTGCCTCACCTCCAGTCCTATAACCCCGTTGCTTGGGCCCGTGTCTTACTAGCATGCTTAGGGTTGTTTTGCTCGAGTCTGTTATCAGTTACTTTCTGTTATCATATTTGATTATATTCTGGGGCTCGATGTTAAACAACAACCTGTTAATTTGAGGTAATAATAATTTGTTGATAAGGCACCGGCAGGAGGCCCGGCGTGGTTTTGAGGCCTGCTAGTGTCGACCCTAATTAGGAAAAGGGTCTTGTCTACTGATCCATGATGAGCGCACTATCCGCATGTGGGAAGCGTGTATGGGCGCCCCCCTCAATTTGATTCGACTCGCATCTCGTCCAAATCACCACACTTAGTTCGGGATTTCCATTTGATGCACGCATATGCAGGTACAAACCCGAGGCCAGGGTGGAACTTTTGTAGTCGGCATTTAGGGCGGCGTGGTCTTCCAGTGCTATGAGGGTCCCCTTATATTCGTGGGGCTCGATTAGCCGCGCACGCACAGCACGTGGTGCTTTGGGCTTGATGCGAAGAAGAGTTGAGTTGTGTAGAGTGCCTCGCTTGGTGGAAGTGCATTTCCATCCTGGCGGGATATTCTTACGTGTACGGCCAAATTGGTGCACCCCTGCAGGGATAAATCTTCTCGAGAAGCCGTGTTTTCCGCGGTTATGGTTGACTTGGTGAAAGTACTGGCTAACAAGTACTCAGAACAACTTACACCTAACTAATGATAACTTGACTAGTAATAGGCTTATTGACACAACAATTTGATCCATCATTAATCCAACTGTGTGAGTTATCCTCGGATTGCTTCTTTGGACAAGGGGCGAGATCCAGGATGGGTTTGTGTGGTGGTTAGTTGTAGTTGGTTACGATACGCTATCTTATCCCCCTTTCTGATAGCCGGAAGTTGTAGTATATTCTGTAGTGGGTTAGTGCAGCCAGTTGCAGCATCTTTTATACCCCTTTCTTCCGTTGAACCCAAGGCATCTGTGCTTGGTGTTGACGGGCTACACTTTGGTGAACTGTGAGTCTTGCTTGCCAGTACGTTTATGTACTGACCCCTTTGGGGCTGTGGTTTCCGCAGACTACGCTTACGAGGATCCCCGTGACGGCTACTACGTGGAGTTTGACGAGGCTGCTGACGAGTAGGTAGCGGACCCGGGCAGGATCCGAGACATCGTGGATGGGCTCCGTCTTTTCGTTTCCGGCTTCTTAAGCCTATTTGGATTTGTCTGTACTCAGACCCTTTGGATGCTTCCGCTGTGATGTAATGATGATATGTTGGGACATGTGTCCTCTGGATGATTGTATTTGCTATCTCTGCTCTAGTGAGAGCTATTTGCAACTTATTTCCATCTTTTGTGTCTTAGAGATCTGTTGTGTTATCATTTTGTTCAACGCCGTTGACGTACCATGTGTGTATGGTATGAAGTACGTCAATGGTAGTATCCTGATTTCTATGGGATGGTTTACGTAGACGCTGAACAGATAGGGGTTGGTTGTCACACATACGTGTGTTGGCCTACTCGTAAGAGATGCGGGTGCCGGTAAGCCCCGTAATCCAACCAACTATTGTTCAACGGAACTGCGAGTATCCTCTAGAAGTCCGGGTGCGACGAATGGTATCAGAGCCTGTCTGCCTGTAGGATCCCTTTTACTGGTCGCAGTTGAGTCTAGAAACTATTTTGTAGCTATATAGGAAAAATGAAACGTGAGAGTAGGAATTCTGCCATTTTATTTCTTTCCCCACCCACCCTCCCTTTTCTGGTAAGGAAGTGCAACGTTGTTTTTCCCTTCTCACCTAAACTTTCAAGTTAGGTTTACACGAATCCTGGTTTCTCTGGGATAGTTATATCTACTAGACCATAGGAATGGAGGTGGTTGTGACATGATTTATCATGTTGCCTACTCATGATTGAGAACGGAGGCGTGTAAGCCCCAGAAGCAAATCCTCTATTCCTTAAGCAGTAGATATTGATCCTTTAGAAGCCCGGATGGGTTTTTCCGTAGTACCTCAGGAGTTTTGGTCTCGTGTTTCCCGTTGTTGCTTCGATATCCTGTTCTTCTCAACATCCTTTTCGTCCGTTGAAACCTTGTTGTTGCTTTCCACTTCAGTTCTCTACCGGCGTCTAATCAAAACTTCCCCGATCATCTGTAGATGGATCTCAGGTTCTTCCCGCAGGTGGTTAGGATGACTCGTTGCGAGAGCACTGCCGGTTATCCGGAGATGCTGAGAGACATGGTCACTTATCTGGGGTTCCGTTGGGCACCAGAGTACCAGGTCTACGAGCAGCAGCGAGAGTTTGACCAGACCTACTACCAGGCTATCGTCTACATTCTGTCAGATGATGGCATGAGCGGCGTCCACTGCTACGAGGCAGTAGGTTCCACAGTGGATATGGCTGTGCAGCAGGCAGCTTATGTGAGTCTCACCGTCCTTCGTGCTGACTACTGGGGATTTGACGATTCTATCTATCGCCACATCCCCCGTGGTTACATCACTTCGGAGGGAGCTCATTTCACTCTCTACGAAAACCTGGATGTCTACGAGCATGATAACACCAGGCTGCACACCACCGCTCAGTTTGTGAGGCACAGTGACGCAGTGGCCACCACACTTTCTCAAGAGTTGGTTTCAGTCAGAGAGCAGCTCTATCTTGCTTTGACTCGTCTGGCGACGTACACCACAGACTTTGTTGGAGATGAGCGCTTTGCACGTTTCGATCAGCCAGTTGGTCGTCGTCTGCCAGATGCTGGAGGTTACGAGCCGATCAGAGGTCCACTCCTCAACCTCGGTGCTGGTTACACTGGGATTCCACGCTTTGGAGCACAGGGAGTCGACGCTATGTACTTCACCACACCTAGAGTCGCTCTCAGACCACGTCAGATCTATGTGGATCGTCGTTCTACCTACTTTCGTGGGCGTGCTCCTCACCGTACCCCTCGTCGTACTACTCACCGCCGTCCTGCGTGATGAGCATGAGAGTACCGATGTATCCATTCTTAGCTATGTTTAGTTATCCTTTGGCTTTCGAACCATGTAATGGTGTGTTGGATATTCTGATGTATTTGAACATGTGATGATGTACCTGTTGGTTATCTATTCATGCGTCGGAATAATCTCTCTTTCGGTTTCCAAGTCTAGCTGTTTCTGTGGTTGTGCTAAAATGCATGTCTATTCAGGATGCCGCCAACAAGGAACAACCCGCCTGAGCCACCGCCAATCACGGAGCTGTTGACTCAGATGACTCAGGTCGTGACGCAGATGGCCCAGATCCAGGCTAACCAGCACAACAACCAGAATGCTCCACGAGTCAGCATCAAGGAGTTTCTGAGTCTGGGGCCGAGAGCTTTCGTGGCAACACGGGAGCCTCTGGATGCTGATGACTGGATCCGGGAGATGGCCAGGGCTCTGGACATTGCTCACGTTGCTGAGGAAGACAAATTCAAGTATGCCACCTACCTACTGAAGGGTCAGTCAGCTACCTGGTGGGAGAACTACCAGACGATGAGAGCTGGATACCCAATCACCTGGGGCTGTTTCAAGGATGCCTTCCTGAAGCATCACATCCCAGATGGTCTCATGGAAAGGATGCGTGAGGAGTTTTGCTCTCTCAAGCAGGGCAAGCTGGACGTCATTGGCTATCAGAATGAGTTCAATCGCCTCGCTCGTTACGCTGGTGATGAGGTGTCCACTGAGGCTAAGAAGATGGCAAGGTTCCGCCGAGGTTTTAACCCGGAACTCAAGTACGCCCTCACCAACATCAAGGCCAAAGACTTCGAGGAGCTCGTGAACGCCGCGCTCAATGAGGAAAATGGGCGCAAGGCGTTCGAGGAGTCTCGAAAGCACTCGCGTGAGGGTGGTTCCTCCTCCAACATGACCACCCCTCCGCAGAAGCGCCGCATCTGGGTGCCAAATGGTGCTGTCACTCGGGCTCCATATGCCCAAGCTTCTCCAGGCTTCGCTTCCCGCCCACCCAACCCAGCTCAGATGCAGGCTCAGAGGTTCTCAATGGGGCAGCCAAGGCCAGATGCACCTCGTGTCGTCACTTGCTACAAATGCAAGCAGACAGGGCACTATGCTGACAAGTGCACTCAGAGGCAGCTACCTCCACCACCTCCTCGCCCCAACACCAACCAGGCAATGGTGCGTGCTCCCCCGGCTAAAGCCTTCAACTCCAACAACAGGCCTGTCGGGAGGACCGCGAGGGTGAATCATGTCAAGGTCGACAAAGCTGAGGAAGCTGCTGACGTCGTTCTCGGTACATTCCCCGTAAACTCTAACCCAGCTAAAGTGTTGTTTGATACCGGAGCATCGCATTCTTTCGTGTCAAAGATCTTTGCGACAGCAGTTAAACTACCTTTTGTCGGTTTGGGTTCCCCGCTAGTAGTAAACTCCCCTGGAGCAACTATGCAAACTTCCAAGATCAGTCATGAGAATCAGATTCTAATTAGAGGTCACATATTCCTTGCTTCCCTCATTCTGCTTGGAAATTCTGACATTGATGTCATTCTTGGCATGGATTGGTTGAAGGCCAATAAAGCTACGATTGATTGTCCTCAGAAGTCAATAAATCTGTTCCACCCTTCTGGCCAGATAGTCTATTCTCCAAATGAATCAAGTTCTGTTCAGCTTTACACCCTCGATGCTAAACCTCTACATCTACTCGAAAATGTTCCGGTGGTTTGTGAATTCCCTGACGTCTTTCCAGAAGAGTTGCCAGGGATGCCTCCGGACAGAGCAGTTGAGTTCGTGATCGAGCTTGAACCAGGTACTGCTCCAATCTCTAAGCATCCATACAAGATAGCTCCTCCTGAACTGAAATTGTTGAAGGAGCAAATCGATATGTACATGGAGAAAGGTTACATTCAACCTAGTTCTTCCGCTTGGGGTTGCCCAACTCTGTTCGTTGCCAAGAAGGATCAAACAAAGATACTCGTTGTTGACTATCGTCCTCTTAACGAGAAAACCATCAAAAACAAGTATCCAATTCCTCGTATCGATGATCTTTTTGATCAACTTGCTGGAGCCTCAATATTCTCAAAGTTGGACTTGAGGATGGGTTACCATCAAATAAAGATCAGAAAGGAAGATATTCCAAAAACAGCTTTCACCACTCGGTACGGTCTATATGAATACACCGTCATGTCCTTTGGTCTCACCAATGCACCGGCGACGTTCTCTAGACTCATGAATTCTGTCTTCCATGAATACCTCGACAAGTTCGTTGTGGTATATATTGATGACATCCTGGTCTACTCAAAATCTGAGGAAGAGCATGGAGAACATGTTCGTCTCACTCTCATGAAACTTCGCGAGCATCGTCTATATGCCAAGTTTTCCAAATGTGAGTTCTGGATTCCAGAAGTTGCTTACCTTGGTCATGTAATCTCCGCCAAGGGCATAGCCATTGATCCAGAAAAGGTTAAAGCAATTGTTGAATGGAAACCTCCTAAGACGGTGAAGCAAGTCAGAAGTTTTCTTGGCTTGGCTAGCTATTGCCGTCGTTTCGTCCAAAACTTTTCCAAGATTGCCAAACCTCTCACTGATCTCACAAAGAAGGACAAGAAGTTCGTTTGGTCTCCACAATGTGATGAAAGTTTCAATCTCCTGAAGACTAAACTCAATTCTACCCCAGTTCTGGTTGGTCCAGATACTACCAAACCTTTCCAGATATTCTGCGATGCATCTCTCCAAGGTCTAGGTGCAGTTCTTATGCAAGAACGTCAAGTTGTGGCTTATGCTTCACGTCAGTTGAATGCACATGAGCAAAACTATCCCACACATGACCTAGAACTTGCAGAGTTGTGTTTGCCCTCAAGAAATGGAGGCAATACTTGTTGGGTAACCGCACTGAAATCTTTTCCGATCATAAAAGTCTGAAATACATCTTCACTCAACCAGATCTAAACCTCAGGCAAAGGAGATGGATTGAAAAGATTAAGGACTTTGATCTCACCATTTCTTACACTCCAGGCAAGGCTAATGTTATGGCCGATGCTCTCAGTCGCAAGTCATATTGCAATAATCTCATGATCATGGAAAGCCAACCTCCACTTCATGAAGAATTCCAGAAGCTGAACCTTGGTCTTGTTCCTCAAGGCTATCTTGCTAGCTTGACAGCCAGTCCAACTCTCGAGGACAAGATTCGTTCTGAACAACTTCGTGATGCTGAAATCAAGAAGATGGTTGAGCACATCAAAGAAGGCAAGGAGAAATTTAAGTCCTTCTCAATTGATGACAAAGGAACTGTGTTCTTCGAAGGACGCATTGCAGTCCCTCAAGTTCAAAGTCTCAAAGATATCATTCTCAAGGAGGCTCATGAAACTCCTCTCTCCATCCACCCTGGAAGTACAAAGATGTACCAGGATCTTAAGACACTGTATTGGTGGCCTGGCATGAAACGTGAAATTGCTCAATACGTTTCTGAATGCGACGTTTGTCAACGTGTTAAGGCAGTCCATCAGAAAACAGCAGGTCTACTCCAACCTCTGAAAATTCCTGAGTGGAAGTGGGACATGATTGAAATGGACTTCGTCACTGGTTTTCCAAAGTCCAAGAAGGGCAACGATGCAATCTTCGTTGTTATTGATCGTCTCACTAAAGTAGCTCACTTCTTTGCTGTCAAAGAAACAATCTCAGCTAGCCAGTTAGCAGAACTCTACACAGCAAAGATTGTTCCTCTTCATGGTGTTCCATTTGAAATAAGCTCAGACCGTGGAAGCATATTCACTTCTCATTTCTGGAAAAGCTTTCAAGAAGCATTGGGCACCAAACTTCTGTTCAGCACAGCTTACCACCCTCAGTCTCAGGGGCAAGTCGAAGAGTCAATCAGATTCTCGAGGATATGCTCAGAGCATGTGGTCTCTCCTTTGGCATGAAATGGGAGGATTGCCTTCCATATGCTGAATTCTCCTACAACAACAGCTACCAGGCAAGCCTAGGCATGGCACCATTTGAAGCACTCTATGGCCGCAGATGCAGGAGTCCAATCAATTGGTCTGGAGCTGGTGAACGTTCACTCTTAGGCCCTGACATTGTTAAGGAAGCCGAGGAGAAAGTTCGTATCATTCGTGACAATCTCAAGGTTGCTCAGTCTCGTCAGAAAAGCTACTATGACAGCAAGCACAGGGATATGATCTACGCACCTGGTGACAAGGCATATCTCCGTGTAACTCCCCTCAGAGGCACTCATCGTTTCGGTGTGAAAGGAAAGCTTGCACCAAGATACATTGGTCCTTTCAACATTCTCTCAAGGCGTGCTGAAAATGCTTATCGTCTTGAACTTCCAGAAAAACTATCCAAGGTGCACGATGTGTTCCACGTGTCACAGCTTAAGAAGTGTTTCAAAGATCCAGATCGTGCAGTTGATCATGATTCCATTGAACTGCAAGATGATCTCTCTTATGAGGAGCACCCTGTTCGTATTCTCGATGAGACCGAGCGTAAGACTCGCAACAAGAGCACCAAGTTCTTGAAAGTGCAGTGGTCGCATCATTCCGATAAAGAGGCAACGTGGGAGACCGAAGAGGATCTTCGCAAGAAGTATCTGGAACTTTTCCTTTCTCAGTAGGAATCTCGGGGCGCGATTCCTTCAAGGGGGGCGTTTTGTAACATCCCAAGTATGAAAAACCACCCCTAGCATGTTTGTTTCTTGTTTAATTAAAGTTTTGCATCATGTCATCATATTCATTTATTTGTTTGCATTTGTTTTACCTTGTTTTCCATTTGTTGCTTCTGTTTTACTCTGTTTTCACAATTCAAATTCAAACATTATTCAAACATTTCTTTCATACTTGCTCTGTTACAACCTTTTAAATAAAAATTTCAAATAAGAATAACCAATTTGTTTTCATTTTATTCCATAATGTTTAACTATTAAAATGGTGGCCTTTAATCAATCAATTAATTCCCATGTTATTCCAAAAATTCAAATTCAAATCCCAAACAGCACTCAATTGGATTTATGAATATTATCAAAACAAATCAACTCATTTGTTCTAATTAAACAATAGGGTTCACCCTATTAAAAGGTTTGTTTTCAATAATATTTACTTAATAATAAAATTCATTCAAATTTGATTAAATCACAAACAGCATTTTAATTTGAAACTTTTTGGAAAACAAAGTTAGCATTCAGTTGCTATGGTAAAAACTAACCTAACCATATTTTTTCTAAATTTTTCCTAGCCCTAAAACCTAACAAATCCTTCCCTTTTTATTTCTGCAAAAAAAAATAGAAGGAGAAAATTCAAAAAAAAAAAAGCTGGCGCCAGGGCAGTGGGCAGCCCAGCCCACCACCCAGCACAACGCGCGCACGGCCCGTTGGCCCTTTCGTCAATCTCCGTACGGCTGACGTCACCAGACGCCAGCTCGCACGTGCCCGAGCTCCACCTGCTCCTCCTGAGCCTATATCTACCCCCTATCCCACCAAACCCTAGCCCTAGGTCTCTGTTCCCCCCTGCCGCCGCCAGCCATCCTCTCCTTCCTTCTTCCTCGCCAATTTCTGCCGGAGTTGTTGGGGGTGGGGGAACCGCGGAGAGGCTCGCCGTCGACAGGTCGCCATGGATCTTCTCCGTCCACGCTAAGGCCACCTACGCCACCGCCTGAACCTCTGCTTCCTCTACAGCAACAGCAGCAGGGCCCAGGGGACCGTGATCGACGACGACGAGCTCGACGCCACCGCTGCTGTTCTGAACTTCCTCGCCGCGCCATCGCCACCGTCTGCTTCCAGTCTCCCTCTCGCCTCCGACAAACTCCCGGTGAGCTACCGCAGCGATCCCGCCCCCTGTACGCCTCGTTCGTTTCCTGTTCGCGCGGGTCCATTTCTGAATCGCCGGCGGCATCCACCACCGTGCCGCCATGGTCACCGTTGAGCTTGTTTCTATGCGTCCACGAGCACTCCAAGGACACGAACACGTTCCCCTAACGTTTGCACGCACGTCCCTCTGCTCAGCGCCACCAGATCATGGCCACAACGCCGGTAGCCCCTCGTCTATCTCCGCTGTTGTGAGTCACCGTCGCAAGACTGAAACTTGGTTTCAGTTTCGTCAGATAACGCTATCTGAACCTCATCCTTGTTGCGCAGCGTATACTGACAGAAACATTCGCTCACCCCACTGGTTACAGCGCTAGCGAGCGCACGGGCAGGTCGTGGGTTCGATCCCTGCGCTGCGGAATAAAAACCAAATTTTTGCGCGCAGGGCTGACAGGCAGGCCCCACTCGTCAGTGGCCCTCGCTGCCACGCGCGCGCACGCTGTCCACGCTGGCCCTAGGGCCCACGGGCAGTGCCCTAGGTTAGCCAGCTGCGCGGTAGAAAAGGTTTTCAACCTTTTCTGTTTTAATCAAAGTCCTTTTAAATTGCAGTTTGGTCCCTAAAACTAAAACCCTAATAACTTTTATTTTATAACTCCAAATAACAAAAATAAAAATATGTGCACTGCTCTAAATTCAATTATCTACCTATTGGTAACATTTGTTTTCTGTTTTGAATTTTCCAAATGCATTTCAAATTTGATATCAAATAATTCATTTGTAATTTGACAAATTGCATAACTAATTCATAATTAATCCAAATAATCCAAATAAAATATGTTTTCCATACTATTTCAAATAACCTATTCAAATATAAATTTTGTTTCATGGTTTGAATAATTAAAATTGCTTAAATAATTTAAACCTTGTTTAAATCATTTAAATTTGCTAAATTCATAACTTGCTCAAAATAAATTATTCTTGAACATGTAAAATATGTTTTCAAACTAGAAAAACATAACCTTTCCAAATATGAAGTTGAATTTATGTTTTGAATAAATAAGATTCAATTATTATTCAAACTTGTTTTAAATTCATTTAAAACTTGTTTAATTTTGTTTAAGTCATAATAAATTCATCCTAATTCCTTTTTCAATATTTGAAACATGTAATCCACCTAAAATTGTGTGTTCTTTTCAAATATGAATTTTTTTATTTGTTTTGAACAATTTAAATGGCTGAAAACAACAAATACTTGTGTGTCACCTTTAAGGAACCAAAAATTCCCTAACTTAATTAATAAATTTCTAAATTGGTAAACCTTATTTCCAATTGGTTCTATTGTTGTTATTTTGTTGTTTTCCTCATCCATGCATCATACTAATCCACTTTCACCTATTGGTTAATTGGAAAACAATTGTTTCAACCAAAAATTCATGGGCTTTTTCATATGCAACTCAAAATTGCATATGTGTCCATTTAAATTGTGTTACCATGTCAACTAGTTTATTTTGATGCATCCATTAACTTGACATGCATCATCCCATGATTGTGCACTATGCCATGATATTGATTGTTTATCTTCCTGTATTGTTTGTTTGCTTCTTCTCGGATAGACGACGACGTTGAGACAGACGATACTTACGACACCCCTTCTGAGGATCTAGCTCATTACCAGGCTGCTGAGTTTGCAGGCAAGTTATCACTCACATGAACCATTGTGTTCCTTCAACATTCCGTTGTCTATTTCTGCTAGCCATATGTATCGTTGCTTTTGTTACGAACCTATCACATGATACCCTGAACCCTGATATTGCCTCACCTCCAGTCCTATAACCCCGTTGCTTGGGCCTGTGTCTTACTAGCATGCTTAGGGTTGTTTTGCTCGAGTCTGTTATCAGTTACTTTCTGTTATCATATTTGATTATATTCTGGGGCTCGATGTTAAACAACAACCTGTTAATTTGAGGTAATAATAATTTGCTGATAAGGCACCGTCAGGAGGCCCGGCGTGGTTTTGAGGCCTGCTAGTGTCGACCCTAATTAGGAAAAGGGTCTTGTCTACTGATCCATGATGAGCGCACTATCCGCATGTGGGAAGCGTGTATGGGCGCCCCCCCTCAATTTGATTCGATTCGCATCTCGTCCAAATCACCACACTTAGTTCGGGCTTTCCATTTGATGCACGCATATGCAGGTACGAACCCGAGGCCAGGGTGGAATTTTTGTAGTCGGCATTTAGGGCGGCGTGGTCTTCCAGTGCTATGAGGGTCCCCTTTTCTTCGTGGGGCTCGATTAGCCGCGCACGCACAGCACGTGGTGCTTTGGGCTTGATGCGAAGAAGAGTTGAGTTGTGTAGAGTGCCTCGCTTGGTGGAAGTGCATTTCCATCCTGGCGGGATATTCTTACGTGTACGGCCAAATTGGTGCACCCCTGCAGGGATAAATCTTCTCGAGAAGCCGTGTTTTCCGCGGTTATGGTTGACTTGGTGAAAGTACTGGCTAACAAGTACTCAGAACAACTTACACCTAACTAATGATAACTTGACTAGTAATAGGCTTATTGACACAAAAATTTGATCCATCATTAATCCAACTGTGTGAGTTATCCTCGGATTGCTTCTTTGGACAAGGGGCGAGATCCAGGATGGGTTTGTGTGGTGGTTAGTTGTAGTTGGTTACGATACGCTATCTTATCCCCCTTTCTGATAGCCGGAAGTTGTAGTATGTTCTGTAGTGGGTTAGTGCAGCCAGTTGCAGCATCTTTTATACCCCTTTCTTCCGTTGAACCCAAGGCATATGTGCTTGGTGTTGACGGGCTACACTTTGGTGAACTGTGAGTCTTGCTTGCCAGTACGTTTATGTACTGACCTCTTTGGGGCTGTGGTTTCCGCAGACTACGCTTACGAGGATCCCCGTGACGGCTACTACGTGGAGTTTGACGAGGCTGCTGACGAGTAGGTAGCGAACCCGGGCAGGATCCGAGACATCGTGGATGGGCTCCGTCTTTTCGTTTCCGGCTTCTTAAGCCTATTTGGATTTGTCTGTACTCAGACCCTTTGGATGCTTCCGCTGTGATGTAATGATGATATGTTGGGACATGTGTCCTCTGGATGATTGTATTTGCTATCTCTGCTCTAGTGAGAGCTATTTGCAACTTATTTCCATCTTTTGTGTCTTAGAGATCTGTTGTGTTATCATTTTGTTCAACGCCGTTGACGTACCATGTGTGTATGGTATGAAGTACGTCAATGGTAGTATCCTGATTTCTATGGGATGGTTTACGTAGACGCTGAACAGATAGGGGTTGGTTGTCACACATACGTGTGTTGGCCTACTCGTAAGAGATGCGGGTGCCGGTAAGCCCCGTAATCCAACCAACTACTGTTCAACGGAACTGCGAGTATCCTCTAGAAGTCCGGGTGCGACAGACGACTTAGCGGGATTTTTCCTTATGCATCTCCTAGATTGAAACTTGTTCGAAGTTGTGTATATCCATCGTAATTGTGTATGGAAACTTGTTCGAAGTTGTATATGGTCACCCGAGATTGAATATATATTATATATTCCTATTGAATTATTCTTGTTTGAAATTTCATATATGCATGTATATAGTAGCGTACAATATATATGTGTACTGAAACTTCATCAAAATTAAAATAAAACACAAAATAAAATATAAAAGAAATAAAACAAAACAAATTAAAAATAAAACCAGGTTTAGGGGGGCTAAAACCCTAAACCTGCGGAGGAGGCCTTCAGTCCCGGTTAGCCACGAGAACCGGGACTAAAGGTCCTCCGCCCCGACGGACTCCTGGCGCCCACGTGGACGGGCCTTTAGTCCCGGTCCGTAAGTGGCGCGACTATAGGGGGGGGGGGTCTTTAGTCGCTCATATATAGTCCCGGTTGCGCGGCCGGGACTAATGGCCTTTGGGAACCGGGACTGAAGGCCTATTTTCTACCAGTGGTTGCTATTCATAGAAACGTAATTAACGTAATTTTCAGTGTTGAGAAAAAAAATGTTTGTTACTCATTTGTTTGGGTTGATAAACAAGAACGACTCTAAACTTATTGGTTCAGGAGAATGACCAAATTATTATGTCTTTGTGCCGAATTTGGCGCATTGGGTTATATTGACTCAGTTTGTGCTCAAGTTCCAACCTTTTTAGTTACTAGACATTCGATGCACAATACTTTAAATGCTTTCAAAGTATTATGTTTGATCCTGATTGGACCGCCACTAACCGTCTATACTTTGTAGGATCGTCCATTGAATATTGAACAGTGTAATACTAGGCCATTCCGGTAGCAGCGGTCATGGTATCACCAATTGTTGCTATATTGTATGCACGCAAAAAGTGACAATTGATTATAGGTTGACTGAAGGACTATTTTGGGGGAAGTGACCCATGGAGATTTTGTAGTTCTTTCATATATTTGTTTATAAATTTGGTGGCACGCTGTGATGCCTGTAAGTGCACAGGTTCGTTAAAGCATAATTTCGTGAAGGTATGATCTCCCGATTTATATTGATACCACAGAGAGCTGATCTGGTAAAAGGTTTTCAAGGCTGCCATTGTCACACACACAAGGTGTCAGGCTTATGTGAATTGAATCACGGAAATATTAATTCATTTAAACCTACGGAAAACAGAGGGTAAGTTGTGTGGAAATAGAAACGAAATAACTTACTAATAATAAATAACTGAAATAAATAAATATTGTAAAGTTGTGTTGAATTGCTTATGGATGAAATAGGCGCGGAGAGATTTCTGGTTCATGGTTCTTGTGAATGTGCTTGATGGAGGTAGTCGATATGTGATATATGTTCTCTCCTATTGTATGGTTGGTAGGCGAGTCACCCAGATATAGTTAAACGTCCCCATGCCTGGGTTTGTTTATCACTATTGTCCCGCTTCCCTGTTCCATTGCCATGGTCAGTTCAGCTATTTAAAATCAATAGGTTAGACCAATGCATTAAGTTTGATGGCTTCTCGTAATCCTCTTGTTGTCTTCACTCCTCATTGATATCTCCACTTGTCACTTGGGAGGTTGCAGAATTGTTGAACAACAAGTATATGTTTACGTAGGTCTCTACTAGTACCATGTTACCCAGGCCATAGATATAGGCATTACGCGCACCGTAAACACGTAATCCTACAAAACAATATTGAAAAGACTCTCACACATAAGATGTAATAAATTAGCACACACACATATTACCAATCCCCTTCATCTCCCAAGCATGCGGGGATTTACACGCACATGAGATAGTTAGCAAACATGAACTCGATAATTGAAAGTGGAAAGTTCATCTCTATATTACCCTAGAAAGTCACAATAATCCTCGGATCAATGAACACCAAACTAGAGTTCAATCTATGGGAGAGTTCTCAAAACCCTAAACTTGTTACAATGATGACCTCAGTCTCTCTATGGGATGGTGGAATGGATGTTGTTGTGGATGGTGTTGAAGATGCCGATCTCCGACAAAATCAAACGGGGTTTCTCCTCTCCGGATTTTCTTCTTCTTCCTTCTGACTCTTTTGGTGGCGGTTGCGTCTATTTTTCGTCCCCGACCTCTTCACGAAAGTTGTTCTTTTGATGTGCTGCAGGCGGTGGCATGCGATACGATAAGTGGTACGGCCAGGAACAACCGTACTGAGGTCGTTAAATGCCTCTGCGAATTAATTCTGGTTTTTCTTTTTCCAGAATTGCTTGTTTTCCTCCAATTATCATTAATATGCATCATTTCCTTCCCTCTTAGTAATATTCCTGAAATCTCCGTGAAGAAATGAAACATCTCCAAACATAGAAATGTTTGGGTTAGTGTAGGAGCGACAACCATATGAAATCCCAATAAAACAAGAGGGGGTGGCTAGAGAAAACAACACAAAAAATAGACTCATCAACTCCCCCAAGCTTAAACCCTTACTCGTCTCGAGTAATATAACAAAGAAAACAAAAAGGAACATGGCTCTCAACAAGAAACTCAAATTAACTCGAGGTCATATGACATTTCCCTTCTTCATAATTCCTGCAGTTTTAAATAGAATGACAATAACATTTCTTTGGTTGCATCCTAAACACTCGCTGCCTAACCGCTCAATAATTTGTTAACTGAAAGAACATTTCTTACAATAATAGTTTCAAGATCTTAAAAGGTCGCGAGGTACAATCAAAAGCTCCTATCCTTAATGAGAGTAAAAACAGTTTGGATGCATGAATAATTCTTTTGGTAAAATATTGATGCAAAGCATGCACTCTTAATTTTCTCCTCCACTTTTAAAGTTTCAAAATTGTATTTTATTGCCTTGATAACTGGTTATGAGAGAAAACAAGTAAACAATGATTGGTGTTAAAATAACAAAGATGGTTAGAACAATTATATTGCATGACGTAGTGATGAAGAACTACAATCATCTTGCCACTCATAACTGAGATGTGAGAGTCAAGTGTTGATGTGGCAAGTTATAACGTTTCTGTTACAAGATCCCTTCTGCTCATAGCTGATATCCTGGATTTCCCCCGGGTAGATCATTCGTTGGCTAGAGGAATAGTCAACACTATCACTTGTGGTACATTGCTCATTGGTTAGCGGAGTAGTGGGCTTAGTCAAAATTAAGATGAGTACCCATGGGACCATAATGGATTTAATGGTTGAAGTTGAATTTTCATATAATAACACCAAGTTCTTCATAAGCACTTAGTACCAATTTAACAATAACAATTTAATCTTTCAATATCACAGTGTGAAGGATAAATCAAAGTCATACATCAACAACAATGGGCAATATTTATTTGTTTCTCTTTAGCTCATTCACAAAAGATGATCAATAAAATTTCTAAACTTTGGATAGTGCATCGTTCATCAAGTTAAAAATAGTGAGACTAGCATTGAAGGAAATATTCTTAGAACTAACGATCTAGACGGGGAATAATCTCTAGGTGCAACCAAACAAATAATATCATCATATTTAATCTTGCAAGAGCTAGGAAAATGAGAGTGACATACCTCCTTTTGCTAGTTTGGTGCCTTGTTCGATCCATCTTCCATTTTCTTTTCCTTGCTATCTCACACGAGATGAGATTCTCAGCGAAACAAAAACAAAAACAAGGAGAAAGAAAAGGAATGTATACAAAAGCTCTAACTATTTTTTTTGTGGTTTTCAATAAGAGAAAGAACAAATAAAAGGGTACTCTAATTTTTTTATTTTGAATAATAATGCAAGTGCTGAAATTAAACATGCTTAACAAAAAAAACAGGAAATAAATATGAAAGAAAAAGTGTGGCGGATTCTCATCTCCCCCAAGCTTAGGTTTTTGGCCTAACTGGGCTACTGGTTGCCTCCGTGTGGTGGTGGGTTCTGTCCCCACAAGTTCAAGAAGTTGGTGAAGCTCGTGTTTAGGTAGTCGAAGTTGGTTCTTGCTCAACCTCTCCCACAAGTTCAGTGTACTCTAAGTGGTCAAAGAAGTTACCTTGTCCTTGTTGTGGCGGTGGTGGTGCTTGGTATCCCCACGCACCCCACACCCTCATTGCTGGTGGTGGTGCTCCTCTTGGGCAGCGTATTCCTCCCACCTTCCTTCCTCGGCTAGCTCATGAGGGTCCAGTCCAGCTTCTTGGCGATCCACTCGATATTTCTCAAGGTCTATCTGTGTTCCCCTACCCTGCAAAGAAAAAGCATCTAGAAAAGGAATGGCGACGATTTTCTCGCCATCCTTGTTACTAGAAAAGCGTATGCGAAAATGATAAGTGTTGCGGTTGGCAGGGTTAATCTTCAAAACCAGCATAAACTAAATATTGGGGGTCAATCAAAGTGGATCCTAGAACAGGCGCAGTGCTATCAAAATTGATCCCCTCCTGTAAAGCAATGTGAGTAAAAAGTCCGCCACAACAAATTTTTCCCTTGGTGTGTGACTGCTGGCGGTGAAAGTGTTGGATAAGAAGTGCACCAAAGTTAAACTGAACATCCTTAAATGTTGCAGTTAAGTGTGCAAGATCATAGTGTGCAATTGCACCTACATTTTTCTAGCAAAAAGTGAATTGGTAATAAAAATCGCTTGGTAACGAAGAACAGATATCTCATTCCAAACTCCTGCCATCTCCACAAGTTCATTATCGATATTGGTGCATTACCACCAATGATGATCTCATCTATCTATGGGATGGTGGAATGGAAGCTGTGGTGGATGGTGTTGAAGATGGAAATCTCCAAAAAGATCATACAAAGCTTCTCCTCTCCGGATCTCCTTCTTCCTTCTAGCTCTTATGGTGGCGGCTGCGTCTATTTTTCGTCTCTGGCCTCTTCACGAAAATTGTTCCTTTTGATGTGCTGGAGGCATTGACATGCAGTATGGTAAGTGGTACAGTCGGGAGTGACCGTACTGAGGTTGTTAAATGCCTCTGCGAATTAATTCTGATTTTCCTTTTTCCATAATTGCTTGTTAATACGTCTTCGACGTATCTATAATTTCTGATGTTCCATGTTGTTATTATGTTAATTACTACATGTTTTCTATATACTTTATATCATTTTTATGGATTTCCTGGGACTAACCTATTAACAATATGCCACATCTTCAGATCTTGTTTTCTGTTGTTTTTTTCCAGAAAAGTTGTTCTGAAAATATTCTCGGAATTGGACGAAACAAAATCACAGGGTCCTATTTTTCTGTCACGTACCCGGAGCCCGGAGGAGACCTGGAGGGGGGCAAAGGAGCAGCCACACCATAGGGTGGCGCGGCCCCCCTTGGTCGTGCCACCATGTGGTGTGGGCCCCTCGGGCTCCCACCGACATCGCCCTTTCGCCTATAAATTGATATCCTCGAGAAAACCCTAAATCCCCGAGCCTCCATCCGCGAAAAGTTATGTAGCCACCGTCGTCGTCAACACTAGTTCGGGAGGGTTCTGAAGCTCTCCCGGCACCCTGCCGGGAGGGGAAATCATCACCAGAGGGCTCTACATCACCATGTCTGCCTCCGGAGTGATGCGTGAGTAGTTCATCCTTGGACTACGGGTCCATAGCCGTAGCTAGATGGTGGTCTTCTCCTACTTTTTTGTAATCATGTTTAGATCTTGTGAGCTGCCTAACATGATCAAGATCATCTTATTGTAATTCTACATGTTGTATTTGTTGGGATCCGATGAATATTGAATGCTATGGCAAGTTGATTATAGATCTATCATGTTTATGTTATTTTTTTTATCTTGCATGCTCTCCATTATTAGTAAATGCTCTGGACAAGATGATGTTTGTAACTCCCGGAGAGAGTATCTATGCTCGATAGTGGATTCGTGCCTCCAGTTATCTAGGAGAGTGACAATAACTTCTAAGATTGTGGATGTGTTGTTGCCGCTAGGAATAAAACAACAATGCTTTGTCTAAGGATAATTATATTATTTACATTACGCACTTTACTTAATGCAATAATCTATTGCTTGCAACTTAATACCCAAAGTTTGCTCGGATGACGTCCTGAGGGTGGATTATTAGTCATAGATGCAGTTGGATTACGGTATATGTATCATGTTGTAATGCCTAAATAAATCTCATAGTAATCATCATGTCATGTATATGCACTACGGTGCAGCATGTTATTTATCTATTTTGGAGAGACACCACTAGTAAATTGTGGATCCCGGTCTATTTTTTTTAGACTCATAAGACAACCTACTGCAAGCATTGTTCTCTTTTACTGTAAACACTGTCCTCCTTTTATTCACTGCAAACAAACATCATTTTTCCCTACTATACGTCTAATCCTTTGTGTTCAGCAAAATCGGTGAGATTCACAACCTCACTGTTTCATTAGGGCAAAGTATATTGGTTTTCTTGTGTGCAGATTCCACGTTTCTGCTGAGCCTGGTAGTGCGTCCTGCCAACATCAGCTGTCAACAACCTCCAGAAGTGATTTCGTTCTCCTACTGGTCTGATTAAACTTTGATTTCTATCTAATGGAAAACTCGCTGTTGTACTCTTTATACCTTCCTCTTGGGATCTCCCAACGAACATGTGTCTACATGCCATCAAGCTTGTTTTCCTCCAATTATCATTAATATGCATCATTTCCTTGACTCTTAGTAATTTTCCCGAAATCTCCATGAAGAAATGAAACATCTCCAAACATAGAAATGTTTGTGTTAGTGTAGAAGTGAAAACCATATGAAAATTCAATTACACAAGAGGGAATGGCTAGACAAAACAACACCGAAAATAGAGCCAGCACGCTGCTCCTCGCAACTGTTCGGATACATGTAGGGATACACTAGGACTCTCCGTCTCTTATACACCTAACTTTGTGTACCTCTTTATATACCACTTGAGGGTCACCGTAATACAACACAATTATTAGGGTTTTCACAATTTTTCAGATGGTATCAGACCGATTAGCCTCACGGCACCAATCCTAGTTTTGCCCATCAATTCTGCAACGCACCGCCTCTCGGGAGATTAAACTCTCTCCTCGGGGGCGCAACACCCGGTCTCGATCATAGATCGGATATGTTTCTTATATCCATAGATTAGATTAGTTTAGCCAAATAAATCCCTAAAAACTACGATCCTCAAATTCGGCGACAGATTCGGTGCAAATCTGTGCACACGGCAGCGCCATCCCGCATACATACGGGCGATTAGAAGTCCCGGCCAGCCGGCCGGACGCACACGCAGCTCGACAACATGGACAACTAGTGCGGCTACGCTCACGCTTCCTACGCGTCGTCCAGGCATGCATCCAAGGAAACCCATAAAGATCCAATCACGGGAGGGCATGCAAGTGTGTGGCCAAGGTGGTCCTATCTTGAGTAGGCGCATGCAAATTGATGTCCCAAGCACATCGTGCACTATGCAGCCAAGGTATGGATCCACCATTGCTTCAGCGCATCTTCTCCAATTCTCTTCTTCAACAATGTTGTGGGGTCTGCTAGCCACATCAACTCACCGAGCCGAGCATGCCATCTGTCTGTATGACTACATCAAGAACTTCGTCATCGAGTTCTATGTCACCAACATAATCATCGTGAAGGTATATATCTATGTAGTATTTTGCCACCGTCGCCCGAAAACAGGCTGCCACCGCATAATGACCCAAAAACCTTGTGCTTTTGCCTTCTTCTCCTTGCCATCATCAACTGTGTTGCGTGAACATGGTCATGGCTGGCGGTGACTGCGTCCCCTTATAGTGCATCTCTTCCCTTCCGCAGTAGCAGCGGCTGCGTTGTGACTTGCATCCACACCACTCCCGCAATAGTAGCAAAAGAATAGTTCCATGCCGACAATATAACAAAAGGACGCCACGGTTCAGGCCATCTGAGCCATGGTTCAGGCCATGCCGGCCACGGTACAGGCCTTGCCGGCCGGCATACAAAAGGCGACAAGAAAGATCACCCGTCGAGATCCACGTAGCGCTGTTGCTTCTTCTCAAACTAGGTCTTCTTCCTCGGGGTAAGGCTGCTCAGGTCCATGGCCATGATCTGGGCTTCTTGGGCGGGCAGAGCGAGCTCAACGTCTTTCTTCATGATCTCGGCCTCCATGACCCTCATGTCGGCTTCCATGGCCCTTGTCTTTGCGTTACCCTCCTCTATCTCAAGCTTCTTTTGTTCCCGATGAAGAAGTTCTTCGGCAATTCCTCTCGCTCCCGGCGCTTGTTCTCATCCCTCTCGTCCTTCTTCTCGCTCATCTTGTCCTTCTGGGAGATGAAGCCCTCGAGGGTCTCTTGCAACGCGATCATCTCGACACTGTGCTTCAATGTAACACCTGGGGTGTTACCCTATTAGAGAGTGTTTGTTTTCTTTTTGGCTTGCATCATATGCATCCCATGAGCATTGCATTCTGTTTTTCAAAACAAATCAAAATTCAAAACAATTTAAACTTTCACCCCCTGCTCAAAATTTCCAATTTCAAAATTTCAAACCAAACCACTCAATTGTTTTTCACTGGTTGAATTTGTTTTAATCAACTTGCCTGTTACTAAAACTTTCCCTGTTATCAAAACCCTAATGGCAAATTAAATTTCAAATCATTTTCAATCATAATGGGCATGATCCAATTATGGTTCAAACACTGAAATTTTGCAAACAATTAAAATTCAACAATTGTTTTCTTAAGTGTTGAGTTCATTGAATAAAAATTGATTGAAAATCAACTCCTTATGATTACTAATGGAAATTCAAATCCCAATTCAAAAAGTCCCATTAATAATTCAAAGTTTGAACAACAATGCTAACATTTGTTTTTAATTATTGTTTGCAACTTAATAAAATTATTTATAAATTAAATACCCCAAGCTCTAGGGGAAAAATTCACTTAACAAACTTTAAAGCAAAATAAATTTTCAAATTGTGAAATAATGTTAACTTTGCTCTAATTGCTGTTTTGGAAAATTATCACAAATAAGTCCTAAAAGAAAACCCTAACCCTTCTCTATCTCTCTCTTTTATTCTTTACAAAAAAAAATCAACTAATAGAAAAAAACAAAAATAAAAGCAAAGGAGAGGGGCAGCCCATCCCCTTTTCCCTTTACTTCCTCTCAGCCCAAACCAATCCTCTTTTCTCCCCAGCCCACCAAATCTTTCTGGCCCACCCCTTCTCCTGCTTGTCGTCTTCTTCCTACGGTACGGCTGCACCCTCCACCCTCTGATTCATCCCCCCCCTCTCGATGCTGCTCCGTACCAGGCTCAGATCCCCATATAACCACCACCAACCCTCTGCCCTAGCACGCCCTAGCCCTGCCTCCTCCCACACCGCCGCCACCCTCTCTCCCTCCTCATCCAACTCCCCTCTGCTTGTCTGTCCCTCTGAAACTGCAACTACCTCGACACCGAACACCACCGTGAACCACCACCTCCTCCCCTCACCGCCGGTAGCCATGGTCGCCTCGAGGAGCATCTGAGGAGTGAAATGGAACCGGGGCGGTCCTCGGCGTCTCCCCGTACCCTCGACGTTTGCTGGGAGGGACCGCAGCGGCCGCGCCGTCGCCGGAATTCCCCTCCGCTTCTGCTCCTTTTCTGAACGACGACGACGAGCAGCAGGTAATAGCCCTGCCTATCCTCCCTTCCCTCGATCTTTTCCCTCTCGCGTCTACACGCACACCTGCACGCCTCCCCACGGATCCAGCAAGCACCCGCACACATCGCGAGCCAGCCAGCCCGTCGATCGCCGCAGGTTTTCTGCTCGTTTCTGTCCGCCGTCAGGGAACGTTGCTGTTGTTTTTGTTCAGTTAACGAGCCGTGTAGTAATAACTTCCCTGCGTATCTGAACCCAACAAAACGAAGTCGAGCACCGCAGTGGTACTGCGACCGTGCGCGCGAGCAACGCGTCCCGGGATCGAATCCCCCGGCCGCGCAATTCTTTTTCGCGAACCTTTCCGCGAGCCTGACCCCACCCGTCAGCCGCGGTGGCTGCCACGCGCGCGCGCGCGCAGCGCCACGCTGGCTAGGCCCCACGGGGCAGTGATTGTGGCTGGCTAGCAGCGCGGTGACAAAAGAAATTCCAGCACGTTTCTTTTAATCCAAGCCCTTAAAAATTGTAGAATGGTCCCTAGATTTCAATTGCTTATAACTTTAGTTTTATAACTCCAATAAATGAAAATAAAATATGCACACTGGTCCAAATTTAATTCTCTATCTAATGGTACCAATTGTTTCCTATTTTGAAATTTCCAGATGCAATTCAAAGTTGAATTCAAATAATTCAATTGTAATTTGCAACAATTCATAAATAATTCATACTATTTCCAAATAAGGCAAATAAAATATGTTTTCCATACCATTTTGAATAACCTTTTCAAATATACATTTTGTTTCATGGTTTGAATAATTTAAATTGCCTAAATAATTTAATACTTGTTTAATTCATTTAAATTTGATAAAATCATAACTTGCTCAAAATAAAATAATTCTGAACATGCAAAATATGTTTTCAAACCATCAAAGTGTGAACTTTTCAAATATGAATTTGAATTTATGTTTTGAATAAATAAAATTCAAATAATATTCAAACTTGTTTTAAATTCAATTAACACCTGTTTAATATTGTTTAATTCATAATTAAATTATCCTAATTCCAATTTCAATATTTGAAACATGTAATCCAACTAAAATTTGATGTTCTTTTCAAATACAAATTTTGTTAATTGTTTTGAACACTTTAACTTGATGAAAACAACAATTGCTTGTGTGACATGTTTAAGTAACCAAACTTTCCACACTTAACCAATAATTTCCAAACTTGTTAAACCTTATTTCAATTGGTTCTATTGTTGTTATTTTGTTGTTTTCCTCATCCATGCATCATGCTAATCCACCTTCACCTGTTGATTAGTTGGAAAACAAATCATCTAACCATAATTCATGGGCTGTTCATATGCAACTCAAATTGCATATGGGTCCATTTAAATTTGTTTATCTTGTCAACTAGTTACCTTGATGCATCTTTAAACCTGTCATGCATCCATATCTTGATCATGCTGGATCTTTTGGCCGTAGTAGTAATTGTTGCATCCGGTGTTTGTTCGAGGTTCGTTGCTTCTTTCCGGATAGGACGTTGAGATGATGTGAGCAACGACAAGTTCTGCTACCTTGCGGGATCTCAGGCAAGTATACTCACTTGCTGCCAAATGGCTGCCTTTCATCACTTGTTACCGATACTTTCCGTTGTTCTTTTCTGCTAGCCTTAGTAGTAGTTGTTTCTGTTACGAACCCATCACATGAATCCCTTAACCTTGATATTGCCTCACCTCCACTCCTATCACCCCTTTGATTGAGCCAGTGTCTTACTAGCATGCTTAGGTTGTTTTGCTCGAGTCTGTTACCCGTTACTTTCAGTTACTATATCGTTATTATGTTCTGGGGGCTCGATGTTTAATCAATCAATCATGCTAATGTTACTATTCATAATAAATTTGATGATAAGGCACCGGCAGGAGGCCCTTTGTGGTTTTGAGGCCTGCTAGTGTCGACCCTAATAGGAAAAGGGTCTTGTCTACTGATCCATGATGAGCGCACTAACCGCATGTGGGAAGCGAGTATGGGCGCCCCCCTCAATTTGACTCGATTCGCATCTCGTCCAAATCGCCTCATTTAGTTCGGGCTTTCCATTTGCTGCATGCATGATCTTGCGAGCCCTTGGATCCCGGGTGGAACTTTCGTAGTCGGCATATAGGGGGACACGTTCTTAGAGTGCTATGAGGGTCCATTTTCTTCTGGGCTCGATTAGCCGTGCGCCCAAGGTGCTTTGGGCTTGATGCGAAGAAGAGTTGAGTTGTCTAGAGTACCCCGCTTGGTGGGAGGCATCCCATCTGGCGGGTTATTCTTGCGTGTACGGCCAAATTGGTGCAACCCTGCAGGGATAATCTTCTCGAGAAGCCGTGTTTACCGCGGTTATGGATTACTTGGTGAAAGTACTGGCTAACAAGTACTCAGGACAACTTAAACCTAATGATTAACAACCTTACACCCAATGATTAACAACTTGACTAGTAATAGGCTTATTGACACAATAATCTGAACCATCATTAATTCAACTGTGTGAGTTATCCTCGGATTGCTTCTTTGGATAAAGGGGCAAGATCCAGGATGGGTTTGTTTGAAGTTACTTTCAGTTGGTTACAATACTCGATCTTAACTTCTTTCTGTTAGCCGGAAGTTGTAGTATCTATCTGTAGTTGGTTAGTGCAGCCCGCTGCCGCTTATTTGCAATAATCCCTTCCTTCCCGTTGATCCCGAAGTATTTGTATCTTGTGATGACTGGCTACGCCGGTATCTTGTGAGTATGGGTTTATCCACTTGCCAGTACTTAACCGTACTGACCCACGAATCTCTTTCGTGGCTGCATATTCAACATTGCAGTCAACAGGTTTGAAGTCTGACGACGTTAGCTTGGGAATCCCTCCGGCTTGGCCTGGGCAGGGATTGGACGCTCTCGGTTATCTTCAGGACTCTTAGTCCAATTTGTATCTTGTCCGTAGACGGACGATATGTTGTTTCTTCCGCTGTTATTTGGATCTTTGTATTGTATCAGTTGTATCCCTGGCTCGTTTGAGTCATCTTGTATCTATCTGTTTCTGTTGTAATTGTGGAATATTCGTGAACTGTTGTAATGTTATCATAAGTGGCAACCTGGAATCGGTTATTATGCGGATTTGGCAGGAATGCTGAAATCTGCATAGTGCCCGATATCGGGGCGTCACATTCAAGTCAAGCTTGGAGTTGATCCGACCCCTCGGCCTTTCAGTTGGCGTGCCATCTCCGTTGCCGTCCGGGAGGACCTGCTCGAGCGGCCAACCTTTCTTGAGGGCCGAATGAAGCTCCTTCCACTGTTGGTTGTCCTTGGGCTTTTTGTAGAAAATGGGATAAGTTGAATGACTTGCCCCCATACTCAGCCTTGTACACCTCGAGTGCTCGAAAGGACCAAAAAAATGGGATAATGGCATTGAGAAAGACGGGACAATGGCATGATCAAAAGAAGTGGAGAACACTCACCAAGTCGATGATGCCAACTCCACTTTGCAGTCGGGCCACCGCATGCTCATAGGAGCCGGTGAACTTGTTGTATTCCGATGATATGATCCCAAAACCTCTTTTCGAGGGACACCTTGGTCCATGAGGAGACCATGGAATAGGGCAGGATCATTGCCTGCTCATTGTATTTCTTGTACATCCTCTTCCAGTACGCCCCCCCCTCATCTCGCCCCCGACGATTATATTCTATCCCACATCCATCCAGGTCTCGTAGAGACACTTGTCCTTCTCCATGATGAAACTGGCGCCTCGTTTGCGCCTTTTTTTGGCCGCCTACACTTGTTGAGTGAGCTTGTCCATGAACAATGGCATGTCGTCGATGTGGGGGTCATCCGGGACCTCAACTTTGTCGCCTTCCTCCTCGCCCCTCGTCCTCCTTGTTGGCATACCTCCTCTGCTTGTTCTTGTTGATCATAGCAAACAAGAACCCCTCACCGCTCTCCCCCGTCAGGCTGGGCGTCGGCTCTTGCAATTCGTCAAACATGTTGTGTGGCTCTGGAAAGCTGGCCAGAGGGACTCTACGTGCACCCTTGCTTGACAGTGCGGCTGACAACCCAAACACCGGCGTGGTGCCTAGATCGAAGGGGACTCTGGGGCAGGCCGGCATGGTATCATCCATTTCCGGCGCCAAGAAGTGCAGCATCAGGGCACGCATGAGCAAGTACCCGTACGTTGGAGTCCCCGAGTGTGTGCCCGGGCCGGTGCGTCGTCGGGCCGCTAACGTGTTGGAGCTAGCAGCGGCGGTAGGAGCCTCGTTCATGGGGGGCGCTGCATGCATTCCCATCATGATAATGGCGGCTTGTGCAGCGGCTCGGGCAATCCTGACTTCCACGTCGTCCGCGGCCTGCGGATCTGCGGCTTCCTTTGCCTTCCTTCTCTGTCCGGCCCTCTTCTTCGACTCCTCTTTCTTCATTGCGTCGGTGAGAATGGCAGCGTGCTTCTTGGGCTTCGCGCGTGGAGCCTTGGCCATCTCCCTCGTAGTTGCGATCGCCGGCGTCGGGTTCAGGGTCGGTGCCGGAGCGTCGGCATAGACAGCTTCGTAGTCAGCGGCGGCGGTCCCGACGGCTCCATCTGCGTCCGCCATGGCTAGGGAAGTGCAGCAACGGCGGCTCTGGTTGGGAAAGGGAAAGGCAGGAGTGGGGTGTGCCTCAGTTGGGTGGGCTAGGGAGACAAATCTTGGACACAAGTGCGGTCTAGAATTGTTGGAACATGCTCAAATTTGGCTCAGTATTGGGCCGAAAATAAGCATCCGCGGACATGCATCATATCCACCTCAGCAAGCTGCCACATCAGCATTTTGGTCCCGTTTATTCTTTCTTTCTGATTATTTTTTTTTTCTAAATTTTGCCATTCTGTTGCACGTCTGGTTCTTTTTCTTGCTCTGACTATAGCATAACTGTTCATCCCATTATCAAGCCCACGTAAGATGGAATGAAGCGTCCCATACATATTCTTCTCCACGGATAAACACTCAATCCAGAGACCAACAGTTTTTTGGGCTTTTTATCGAATTGCCCACAGCGGTCCACTTCTACTCAGTTTTACCCCTAGCGCCGAATCGACCTCAGTTTTGCCCCTAGTCTGTGCGCAACTACTATGGAGAGGCTGGAACGGTAAGTTTGGAGTCGAATCCGTTAGGCGAAGTGGGCCCGGAGGAGTCAGACTCCGTTTCGCGCAGTGGGTCCGGGTGGGACTGCCAGTTTGTTGAAACCGTCCGGAGCTTACAGGTGGGACCGCGCAGTTAGTTGACTAATCTGAATAGTCCACACCCGAGCTTCCCGCCACCACCGTCGTGCGCTGCCGCCCAATTTAGTTGCCCCGCCGTCGTGCGCTGCCACTCTCGCCGCCGTCACCTCCGCACCACCCCCTGCTGCGCCACGAGCATCTGCGGCACCACGAGCACCTGCGGCACCACCACCACCTGCGGCGCCACCACCATCTGCTCCACCGCCACCTTCCTTAGCCAGCGCCCCACCGCCACCTGTGTCGCAGCCAGCAGCACACATTTGCGCCGCCAGCACCACCTGCACCGCCGCGGCCGTTCCGCGTGGCCACCTGCTTCACCGCCGGGGCCGTCCTGCGACGCCGCTGGTGGGGCGCTCGTTCCACCACTCTGCCCGCCACCTGCTCGAGGAAATTGATAGGCGAATGAAATGGAGAGCGGCCGCGCCATGGGGCCCGAGACACGCCGCGTCCATGATTGGGTTCCCATTGGGTAAGTACTGAGCTTTGAATTGTCGATTAGACATGGGATGCCATTGATTTGCAGCTGATTGCGTCTCTGTTTTCGTGGGTTAGGATGGAGTTGCGGTTTGCTTTCTTGATGAACGTTAGAAGGGAGCGCTACACCGTCGATGCAGACAGTAAGAAGAAATACCAAGGAGGTTTCAGTTATTCGGTCCCAATGGATTGTAACTGGAGTTTCAGACAATTTGGGGAGATAATTTGCAGCCCATATCCTTGGGGTTTGCATGATGAAGTGGAATTTAGATACTTTGATGGGGAAAAGATTGGATCCAAATTAGTAATGATGAAGAGCTCGCTACCATGTTTGCTAAGCATAAGGAGGCAGAGAATTTTAATGTGAAGCTGCAAAATGATGTGGTTGTGCCGGCAGTTGGACGTGTGGTGGCGGGTTCATCTTCTGTGGCAGGACCATCACGTCGTACTGTCAACTTCAGCCAGAACAGTTCAAAACCAACTCGACGTGGTGGCTCGACAAGTGTGGGCACTGGGAGAAGGGTTCATGTTGAAGTGGAGGAGGATGCCTGCATTTCTGCGGATGATGATGAGAGTCTATATCCTAATGTTATTCAGAATTTAAGACAGACACCTCGGGCTGAAATCCAATATGAGTCTGACAGTGACGATGAAGAAGAGGAAGACCGGACACCTGTTGAATGGAACCCTGCGAACCCTCTTATGGCAGAAGGTTGCATTTTTTTCTTCCATGGCTGAGTGTAGAAATGCACTTGTGACGTACTGCATGAAGGTAGGACGTGCCTTTAAAGTTGACAAGAGCGATAAAAGGCGCTACACCGTGCGCTGTGTGTCTGAAGATTGTCAATGGAGGATGCACGCATCTAAAATGTGTGGCAGCACCAATGTTCAGGTAAAAGTGAACCCTTTTCCCCACACATCCGGAGAATCAACCCTTAGGAAGCAAACAATCAGCAGAGCCAAGTCAAGATGGGTGGCGGATGAAGTAAAAAAATGGGTGGCAGAAAACCATCAAGTGAGTGCAAAGCAATTGCAGAAAAACATGAAAGACAAGTTCAAGATAGATTTACCATACATGAGGGTGTTCAGTGGTAAAAATAAAGCATTGGAATCTATCCATGGTAACTGGAATGAAAGTTTTCAGTTGTTGTATTCATTCAAAGCTGAAGTGGAGAGGACAAGCCCAGGTAGTGTTGTTGCAATTGATCACCACGCCGTGGATTACACATTGAAGAAAGTGACAAAGACCAAGGAATGCTTTAGGAGGGTTTTTGTGTGCTTTCAAGCTTGTAAATTGGGTTTTTTGGTAGGCTGCAGGCCTTATTTGGCTATTGATGCTACTTCTCTCACAGGGAGGTTTAAAGGCCAGCTAGTAGCAGCTTGTGCAGTTGATGCACACAGTTTTGTTTTTCCAGTTGCCTACGGTGTGCTGGAGACAGAGTCCGAGGAGAGTTGGACATGGTTTTTGCAGAATCTGCGCCAGGCTATTGGACATCCCAATGGATTGGTAATCCACACAGATGCATGCAAAGGTATAGAAGTGGCCGTGGATAATGTGTTCCCAGGAGTAGAGCACAGGGAATGCATGCGTCACCTTGCTGCAAATTTTGTGAAGAAATTCAAAGGAAAGTTTTTTACCGAGAATTTATGGTCTGCATCTTTGACTTGCAGTGTGAGGAAGCACAACTACCACATGAGGCAGTTGTACACAAATGAGAAAGTGAAGAAAAACTTGGAAACACACCACTCGAAGTTATGGGCTAGAAGCCAATTCAGTGAAGTGAGCAAAGTTGACTATGTGCACAATAATCTTGCAGAATCTTTCAACTCAACGATCCGGAGACTAAAGGATCTTTATTTGGCGGATTTGCTTGACAGGATAAGGATAGAATACGCCGAGAAATTTCATTTCCGTCTTGAAATAGCTAATGCAAAATTCATGGGCCACGTTATTATCCCGGCTGTGATGAAGGTGTTGAAGCAAAAAACAGAGGGCTTGAATATGAACATGAGATTTATCTCGGATACCAAATCAGAGGTATCATTCTTTGATAAAAGTAACAAAGAATGGAGATATCCAGTGGATTTAGAAGAGAAAACTTGCAGTTGTAGGCAATGGCAGATAACTGGTTTGCCATGCATTCATGCCTTGTTTTTCATCACTTCTCTCACAGGTCCAGCAGGGGATATACAGCAGTATGTCCATGATTTTCTTTGAATTATTTATGCTCATTTGAAACCATCGCTCTATTCTCATGAGAAATGTGCTTCAAATGAGGTGTGAAGCTAGGGTAAACACCCCCGTTTGTAATTTCATGAAAAATTCTACCTTGTCAAAATTATCCAAATAAATTTGAGGAGCAACTATATCGCATATAACAACATGGTGCGTTGGATTCATGTCATTTTGATTTTTTTTGAATTATTTATGCTCATTTGAAACCATCGCTCTATTCTCATGAGAAATGTGCTCCAAATGAGGTCCGAAGCTAGGGTAAATACCCCCATTTGTGCTTCAACATTTTTTGGCATCTTGTCTAAATCAGCAAAATTAATTTCCTAGACATCTATTCTACATATATAGTGTAAATCTGAAGTTTCATTATGTTTTGAATAATTCTTCTATTTTTTTTAATTTTTTATTTAAATAACATGGTTTAATAGAAAAATCATATGTAAAACAGATAAAAATCATCGCTCTAGTAAATCTGAAGTTTCATTATGTTTTGAATAATTCTTCTATTTTTTATATTTTTTATTTACATAACATGGTTTAATACTTAACAGCAAAGAAATCATATGTAGAACAGATAGAAACTATCGATCCCTGTGGACAACAGACCAACCAATCAGAGCGCAGAACGAGCGTCTCGCGGATCGCTGTGGCTGCGAGCGCATCCGTCCGATACACGATTCCTTCGAGAAGGCGTCGATCCAACAGCCAGGTCGAATCTCTGTTTCCTTCTAGAAGCTTTTCGGCTCGTCAAACAGAGGGTTGACCAAGCTTGAAATGAGCACACATAATTCAAAAAAAATCGAAAAATTATAAAGCCGACGCACATAGTAGTGTTATGTCATATAGTAACGAGAAAAAATATATAAACCTGTCTTACAAAGAATGGAACGAAAAAGCCTTGTGTAACATGTGATATCTTGAACAGACAAGTAGAGAGTTCAAGAAAATGAGATGAGTTTCAAACCTTTGGAACTCAAATAAGGTCAAAATCTCACCAAAGCTTCATTTTGGTGTGACTAAGAAATATCCAAAGTTATTTTTTCATTTTGATATTTTAAACTTGTTTTATTTACGATTTTCGATTAAAACCATTATTATTCAAAAGAAAATAAATAATACGAATATTCATCCAATAAATTTTCAGGCTTCGGAATTGCATTATATAGGTCTAATACAAGTTTAGGAAAAATATAAATAGGATTTATAAACATTAGAACGAAACCCATCACTAAAATGTGATTCCTCGAATACAGTAGTAGAGATTTCAAAGAATATGAGGTGGAAACATTGTGAATCTTCCGAAGATGTGGGTTCTACCTTTTTGTTTTGTGTTCCTATGGGCTATCCTAGCACAACCAAGCAAATAGTTCCACATTGCTACCCCCTTTCGACGCCGTTACCGCGTGTTTCCGTATAAGTCCGGTATTTCTCCAGCGGGTAGGGTTTCACCGGGAGGGGGGCTACGGAGCGTCTGGATCCCAACACAAGCTAGGGGTGCCATACCATGATAGTATAGGTGTGTTGTGTGCTTTGGATGTCAAATATTGCTCTCCGGGGTGTGACCCAGCTTCACCGGCATCCACTGCTCTCTCGTGAGTGCTTATAGGGTGAAACTCCCGTATCGGACCAAACATTGTGAATCTTCCGAAGAGGTGGGTTCTACCTTTTTGTTTTGTGTTCCTATGGGCTATCCTAGCACAACCAAGCAAATAGTTCCACATTGCTACCCCCTTTCGACGCCGTTACCGCGTGTTTCCGTATAAGTCCGGTATTTCTCCAGCGGGTCTAGGGTTTCACCGGGAGGGGGGCTACAGAGCGTCTGGATCCCAACACAAGCTAGAGGGTGCCATACCATGATAGTATAGGTGTTTTGTGTGCTTTGGATGTCAAATATTGCTCTCCGGGGTGTGACCCAGCTTCACCGGCATCCACTTCTCTCTCGCGAGCGCTTATAGGGTGAAACTCCCGTATCGGGCCAAACATTCCGAAGAGGTGGGTTCTACCTTTTTGTTTTGTGTTCCTATGGGCTATCTTAGCACAACCAAGCAAATAGTTCCACATTGCTACCCCCTTTCGACGCCGTTACCGCGTATTTCCGCATAAGTCCGGTATTTCTCCAGCGGGTCTAGGGTTTCACCGGGAGGGGGGCTACAGAGCGTCTGGATCCCAACACAAGCTAGGGGGTGCCATACCATGATAGTATAGGTGTGTTGTGTGCTTTGGATGTCAAAGATTGCTCTCCGGGGTGTGACCCAGCTTCACCGGCATCCACTTCTCTCTCGTAGGCGCTTATAGGGTGAAACTCCCGTATCGGACCAAACATCGTGAATCTTCCGAAGAGGTGGGTTCTAACTTTTTGTTTTGTGTTTCTATGGGCTATCCTAGCACAACCAAGCAAATATTTCCACATTGCTACCCCCTTTCGACGCAGTTACCGCGTGTTTCCGTATAAGTCAGGTATTTCTCCAGCGGGTCTAGGGTTTCACCGGGAGGGGGGCTACGGAGTGTCTGGATCCCAACACAAGCTAGGGGGTGCCATACCATGATAGTATAGGTGTGTTGTGTGCTTTGGATGTCAAAGATTGCTCTCCGGGGTGTGACCCAGCTTCACCGGCATCCACTTCTCTCTCGTAGGCGCTTATAGGGTGAAACTCCCGTATCGGACCAAACATCGTGAATCTTCCGAAGAGGTGGGTTCTACCTTTTTTTTTTGTTCCTATGGGCTATCCTAGATCAACCAAGCAAATATTTCCACATTGCTACCCCCTTTCGACGCAGTTACCGCGTGTTTCCGTATAAGTCAGGTATTTCTCCAGCGGGTCTAGGGTTTCACCGGGAGGGGGGCTACAGAGCGTCTGGATCCCAACACAAGCTAGGGGGTGACATACCATGATAGTATAGGTGTGTTGTGTGCTTTGGATGTCAAAGATTGCTCTCCGGGGTGTGACCCAGCTTCACCGGCATCCACTTCTCTCTCGTAGGCGCTTATAGGGTGAAACTCCCGTATCGGACCAAACATCGTGAATCTTCCGAAGAGGTGGGTTCTACCTTTTTGTTTTGTGTTCCTATGGGATATCCTAGCACAACCAAGCAAATAGTTCCACATTGCTACCCACTTTTGACGCAGTTACCGCGTGTGTCCATATAAGTCAGGTATTTCTCCAGCGGGGCTAGGGTTTCACCGGGAGGGGGCTACGGAGCGTCTGGATCCCAACACAAGCTAGGAGGTGCCATACCATGTTAGTATAGGTGTGTTGTGTGCTTTGGATGTCAAATATTTCTCTCCGGGGTGTGACCCGCTTCACCGACATCCATTTCTCTCTCGTGAGCGCTTTTAGGGTGAAACTACTGTATCGGACCAAACATCATGAATCTTCCGAAGAGGTGGGTTCTACCTTTTTTGTGTGTTCCTATGGGCTATCCTAGCACAACCAAGCAAATAGTTCCACATTGCTACCCCCTTTCGACGCAATTACCGCGTGTTTCCGTATAAGTCAGGTATTTCTCCAGCGGGGCTAGGGTTTCACCGGGAGGGGGGCTACGGAGCGTCTGGATCCCAACACAAGCTAGGGGGTGCCATAACATGTTAGTATAGGTGTGTTGTGTGCTTTGGATGTCAAAGATTTATCTCCGGGGTGTGACCCGCTTCACCGACATCCATTTCTCTCCCGTGAGCGCTTATAGGGTGAAACTCCCGTATCGGACCAAACATCGTGAATCTTCCGAAGAGCTGGGTTCTACCTTTTTTTTGTGTTACTATGGGCTATCCTAGCACAACCAAGCAAATAGTTCGACATTGCTACCCCCTTTCGACGCAGTTACCGCGTGTGTCCGTATAAGTCAAGTATTTATCCAGCGGGGCTAGGGTTTCACCGGGAGGGGCCTACGGAGCGTCTGGATCCCAACACAAGCTAGGGGGTCACTGCACTGTACCAACTATATCTAAAAATGTCTAGAAATGACATGGCCGAGTAGTACATACAGCACCCGTCTACACTATTGTACATGCCCTAAAAACAGAGGGAACCAGATCCTCTTACTTTGCCCACCTTACGTTTTCTGACTTTCTCCCACGACACGTGGGTTCGGTATGTGATGGTCTCCATTTGTAAGTGACCTAAAGTCAGAGGATCGCGTTCCCGCACAGAGAAGCGCTCGTGTCAGCGTCTGCAGGCCGTTGCCGCTGTAGTTTGCATGCATGGACTCGATCTGCACCGTTCCTTACGATCAAACGATCGAAAATGAAGCGGTGCATGGACTGGGTGTTTTGTCTCAATGTAACTGCATGCAACAACGGACACTGTCTAGTGGGGCCCCGTTCACCAGCCCGGTGCATGCACGCCTCGTTTTTTCAGAGTAAACAACGTGGCAGAAGAAGAAAAGACTAAACGTCGCGTCGCATTTGCAGCCAGAAACACGAGTCGTGTCGCATTTGCAGCGACGCAGCCCTCCACGCCTCGTTTTCAGAAGATACGCATCAATGCATATGCAGCGAGGCAGGATTTGGCGTAAGACTTTGGATTTCTTCTCTTCACCTCTTTAATACACGCATGCAACATCGAATCACTAGCTGTCCTACGCCTACGCCTGTTCTACACCGCTTTGACCATGCATCTCGACTGTTCTACACTTCATCCTACGTTTTCACACAATTTGCTTCATCTACCCCAATTAATTCACGTCTCATCATGTCTTTAAATAGCCCGTTTCACTCGTCCTCCATCTTCTCATCCCTCTCCAGCCCCTTTGCCTTCTCTCCCTTCAAGCCACGAACACCATGTATTCCTACTCTCTCCCTTCAAGCCCCGAGTCTGCCTCCGACGAGGACAACCACCCCAAGGCTCGGCCTTGGTACGAGCCCGACTGGACGCCGGAGGAGATGGGCCTCGTGCCCGTCGAATCTCCCGAACGGGAGCGATTGCCGTCGTCCGACCACGACAGCGTCGAGCGCGCCGAGAACCTCTCCTCCAAGACGAAGAACCGCCTCCTCAAGAAAGAGGAGCCGCTGGAGAAGAAGGAGCTCGAGAAGGAGGAGAAGAAGGAGGAGGAGAAGGAGGAGAAGGCTCTCCGGGCCCACATCAAGAGGGCCCGTGAGAACAACGAGGAGAGGATGCGGGAGGAGAACCGCCACGCTCAGATCAAGGATGAGACCGAGACCAGGGCGGCGGAGTGGAAGAAGTAGGCCAACGGCCGGCGGTTGGCCGGACGGCGGGAAGGCCGCCCGCATGCATTCCGCGGGTGGTTAGGGTTTAGGGCTATGGCCCTTTTTTTGTTTAATAGATGTAATATCCGACGGGCCCCACTAAATATATGTAAAGTGGGGCCAGTGATTATCCATCTATATATATGTCCACTGTTTAATTATGTTTGCCAATGAATATATGTTTAAATCTGTTTGCCCAAATGAACTCAATGTTTAAATTATATTTGTCCGAATGTTAGTCCGCATGTTTAAATTATATTTGTCTGAATGTTTAAATTATATTTGTCGAAATGTTTAAATTATATTTGTCCAAAATTTTAAATTTATTTTGTCCAAATGTTTAAATTATATTTGTCCAATGTTTAAATTATTTTTATCCACTGTTTGTCCGTGTTAGTATACGTTGGGCCTCATTTAACATTGGGTCTGTCTTGGTTTTAGATGGGTCTGCCCTTTTATCCTGAACTGAATCTGAACTGAACTAAACACTGAACCTGAACTGAACTGAACACTGAACATGTACATACGAACACTGAAAACTGAACATACGAACTGAAACAAACCAAATCAGGGCTGGATTCCTGACGCATTTATTCCAAATCTTAGCCATACACAAATTGACCATGTCAAGCTAACTACAACACTAACTACATTATTTTTGACTAATGATCAGCAAATACACAATTTCAAGAACAATTGCACATAAATAAAAAATTGCAGCCAGCATATTGCTCTGCTTCTTTAGACCGACAAGCGTCTCCAGCTGTTTGGCCATCTTCTTCAACTCGTCCTTCTGCACCCCATTGTGCACCGTAGCAGATCCCAATTGCTCCACCGCCGGTAGCAAATTGGGCATCTTTTTTTGTGTCCTCCTTTTGAATTCTCTTTATGTAATTCTTAAGCCACTCGAAATGGTCACATGGAGGAAGATCCTGCAAATACGAAAATCCAAATCGGATGAAAACCCAAATCGGCTGAAAATTGAGGGAAAAAAAACGAAATTGACAGGGGGAACACAGATCTCACCTCCCCAAGCTGTTCTTTGCTCTCGCATTTCACATACTCGCGCCCGCGGTTGCCGCGCTTGTCGCTCCCGGTGACCCGCCGCTGCAGGGGCGCCGTCCGTGGGCAGTCAGGGCATCTTCCCATCGGAACTGGCCCGAAGCGCGGCAATTTAGAGTGGGATCCGGAAGCAGAGGTCGACGACATGACGCCGGAGAAGAAGAGGACACGCTGCTGGAGAAGAAGCGGAGCTGGGCTGATTTTTCTGCTCACCGCCGCGAGCTCCGCCGCTTTTAAACCGCCGGTCGCAAGCAATGGTCAACAGATGGGGCCCACAAACCGCTCCAACGGTCAACAGCTGAGCCCACAAGCCGCGCCAACGCTCAACAGCTGGGGCCCATAGGACGCGCCAACGGTTCTATGATGGGTCCCAAGGTCAGCATCCTAACGGGGGCAGAAAATAACGGTGGGAGCAGCGAAAGGAGTCCTTGCGCATAGACTAGGGGCAAAACTGAGGTCGATTCGACGCTAGGGATAAAACTGAGGTCGTGGTGCCAACTGAGGGCACCCTGTTAAATAACCCCAGTTTTTTACGCTTCCTCCTCTCATTATTAATCTTCACGAAACCAATCTCTATCTCTTCCTTTCCCCGGCGGTTCCTTTCCACTCAGAAAAAAATTCAATGCAGCAAACAATGATTCCTATTCCCGTCCTCAAAACACGATTCAATGGAGCACATGCTGCCGAGGGTCTTGGTTCATCTTCACACGGTTCAACTCCAATCCTTAATGAAGTCAGAGAGCTATTCCGTTCTGTTGTATTCCTATTTAAATGAATAGGCAGAGGAAGCCATGACCAATCTTCGTCTTTTCTCAGCTGCGCGGGGGCTGCGCTAGGCGACCGCCGTCCTCGCCTCGCGTGGCACCGCGGAGGAGGACGTGCTGCAGAGGTGGGGCGTGGTGCTAGATGGTGACCTCCGCTTCTTCTAGGGATCCTTCAAGGTGATCGACCCTGACATGCTAGGCAAGGCCTCCCTAGGCTCTAACACTTTTGTATCCTTCAATCCTTCACTCGGTTTCAACATTTTTTTTCCCATGAGGATATGCTATGGAGTAAAATAAATGCGATCCAGGTGCAAGAATTGTGATGATATCGGACAGGGGGATATACTGTGGGTTGAGTTGTGACATCTCCTGTCCCTCTGTCCATTTTCTTACAGCTGCAATGAGCCGATGGTCCTGACTCCACCATGCCGCAGCCTCCAGCAATAGCACTCGGCACTTGGACATCCTCCCTGGCTTGACTACTTGCACTACCATTGTTTCCCAGTTTTTTTTTTCCAAGCTGTATTGTTTCGTTAGTTCCTGCAGATCAAGTGTTCGGTGATTTGTTCCTTTTGATGATTTCCTCCTATCTATATGACAGCTATAGTCCACGAGCCGACAGGGTATTAGAGGAAATCACGTCTAGCTGACACATGTACATTTCTGTATCTCTCATGTCGTCAAGGTTTTATTTGATGGTTCACTTTATGAGGTAATAAGTTGCCACATTCTACAATATTCCAAATGCTTCATGGATTAGTGTTATGTTGGTAATTGTTATTTTTTTTACTTCTTTCAAGCCTATTCAGTATAACTATTTTCTTTGAATTACATCGTAAAAGGTCCCATGTTTTTTCATCTTTATACCACGAGTGCACAAGATAAATCATTGAGGTTAATCTTTTTTTTTGTAGCAAGTGAGGTAATACATTTGATGATTCAGTTATTTACACCAACCTGGTTGCGTCATATTGGTGCGAGTGAATCAAAGTTATGATGTAGTTTATCCAATCCAAAAGATTACCTCTTAAATGTTGTTTAGATATCCAAGGATCTGTGTGCATCACCTTGAAGTTTGAAGAGAGCGTTCAGCTATACAATGTGCTTTCTGGTCTATAGACAAAAGGAAGCATCTTCCTCGTGATTTTACTTATTTGAGGTTTAATCTATCGATATTCTAGAACTCTGTATAAAGAGTTTTTATTCGACAGAGAAATTGAGTTTATTCAAATACATTTTTTCATAGTGGTTTCTGTGCACAAACAATAAAAACGATGTGAAAACTCTCACAGTAATATATCCTATTTTTCATGCTAGATTGTTTATACATACTGGATGCTTTGGGTTATTTCGTTATGCCTGCAGCAACGTGCGGGGAATCATCTAGTTGATTAAAACGAGCCGTACGGGACGGGGACGTCAGCAGATGTCCGTCTGCATCCTTAACTCCGAATGCAGAGGTACTCGATAGGTCCTTCGTAAAAAAACAAATATACTAATATTAGGCAAGGACAAATGGACCGATCGATCTTTAGTAATCCCTGAAGATGTCAAGACCGTATAGTTGAAACCATGAAGCGGAATTGGTTATTTCCCCTGGTCTCTCGCGACCAGGGTTCTCCTTCCTCTCCGTCGGCGCCTGGCGTTCAGACGGAGAGTCCGATAAACATCCTTGAAGGCCTTCCAATATCTAAGAAGGTACTAGGGCTCCTTACGCTAGCCGTTATCCCCGTTCGGATTGTGGATTTCGACGGACGATTTTTCTTTTGGTCCTATGGAGGCGATAGCGACGACGACTCCGACCTCGTCGGCGTCTACGCTGGCTCCATCGGCGGATGATACATCCTCGGCTACGGCAGAGGATGGGAAGGGTACTAAGATTCCTGACATAGATCGCTTGCTCGAAACCCTCGATCTCCAGGAGGAGGAATTTGATGACGTGCTAGTCGATGAGGACGATGCTGATATTCTGGAAGGCACCCACCGGCTTGCAGTAATGCGCGTGCAGACAGGAAGAAGATATAGTCAAGCTACCCTGTTTTCGCAGATGCCTTCGGCTTGGAACTTGGTGCAGGACGTAAGATTTAGACGCGTTGGTGATAATCGATTCGCTCCGCAAGTTTTTTGCTTGGGGGATTAGAATAGGGTAACCGAGCAAGGTCCTTGTCTGTTCAGGAATTGGGCAGTGATCATTGAACCATATGATGGGTTCTCAAAAGTTGATTCGGTGGAACCGGAATACATGACAATTTGGTTGAAAATAGATGAGTTTCCTAATGCGTACTGCAAGGATAAAATTGTTGAGAACCTGACTGTAAAGGCGGGGAAGTTCGTGACGATCCAGTATGGCGGTCCGAGCATCCATGGCAATTACGTGTGTCCTTGGGTGAGGTATGATGTGAGAACACCCCTGCTCTGCTTTGTCTCTATAGTCAGGGAAAATAAGAGGAACTTGTACTTGTGCAGGTATGAAAAGTTGGCTGCGTTTTGTGAAGTATGTGGTCTGGTTGGTCATGAATATAAGGAATGTGGCAATGGAATTCACTCGGTTAAAGATAGGAAATTTGGGTCTTGGCTGTATGCAGACCCGCCACCAGCACGTGATCGCGGCGACCCTGAACCTAGGCAAGCTACTGATGGGCGTTTCAGAGGACGACAACCTAGCTAAGGACGTCGTAATCAGGGGGCAGACCCTTCTCTGTTGATAGCTCAACTTATCAGGTTGAGGAGTTTAAAATCTCTGCTACTATCCCTCACAATCCTACTGGTTTAAATATGGTTGACAAGGATACGGGACCAAAAAGAGTCTTGCATTTTGATGACCCGACGTACAATGAGAATGTGTTGGCCATTATTGTTGGAGGGTAGGGTGTGGAAAACACTAGCAACTCCTTACTAAACGATTCTGAGTAGACAACAATGGAAACAAGAAAGATAGGACTTCTGGTGTGCAAAAGAATGGTTCTTCTTTTTTGGCGGGCTCCGAAGAGGGGCGCCGTCCGGATCAATGAATCTTTTATGCTAGAACTGCCGGCGTGTGGGGAACCGCCGGACAGTTCATGACTTGTTAGCCCTTAGTCAGGCTAACACCCCAAACCTGGTGTTCTTGTGTGAAACTAGGAAACTTGACGCAAATATTTCAAGGCTTAGAGGAAGACTGGGCTTAAGAGGGTTTTGTGGAGTAAGCAGCGAGGGGTTGAGTGGTGGTCTCGCCCTTTTCTCATAGGAATCCTTACAAGTAACTATATTAGAAGCTAACTCGCGGTTCATCGATGCCTTTATAGCTGACCCAGCGGAAGGTATAACCTGGAGAGCTACCTTTGTGTATGGTGAACCTCGGTTGGAGAATCGGCAGGCTATGTGGTCTAGGTTGATTAATCTGTGTGTTCAATCAATAGACCCTTGGCTTGTTTGTGGTGACTTTAATGAAGCTATGTGGCAACATGAACACTTTTCAAACACACAACGCAATGAAAATCAGATGAGCGCACTCAGAGATGCATTGATTTTGTGTGAACTGAATGACTTGGGCTTCTCGGGGGTACCTTTCACTTATGATAACAGAAGAAGTAGTGGACAGAATGTGAAGGTTCGCCTCGATCGTGTATGTGCCGACTTACCTTGGAGGGATCTTTTTTCCCTTTGCTTTTGTGAAACATCTCACAACACCAAGATCGGATCACTGTCCAATTTTGATCTGAGTGTTGAGAGAGCAAGGTGTAAAACACCCAAAGCCTGGTCCATGGTGCGAAATTATGTGGGAGAGGGAATCGACATTATGTGAGATTATACAACAAGCATGGGAGAAATTTCGCCCTACAGGTGACTTGGGATCAATTGCTATGTCACTAAAAAAGTGTTATGCATAAGTTGCAGATATGGAGTAGGGACAAGTTTGGACACGTCACGAGGGAACTGGAACAATTGAGGGCTGATCTTGAACAGCTCCATGCATCCAATGTTGATCAGGTTCCCATCAGAGCAAAGACCAATCGCATGGATGAGCTTCTGTATAGGGAGGAGATGTTGTGGCTGCAACGATCACACATTACTTGGTTTAAAGAAGGTGACCATAATACAAGGTATACCCATCGTACGGCGATGTGGAGACTGATACGCCCAAAAGGTATCTCCTTTTTCGAACACTTTTCTTATTGTTTTCCTCTAAAATTGTGAGTTTTGGATACCACTAACACGGACTAATGTTGTTTCCAGCAGAATTACCTTGGTGTCTCGTTTTTGTGCAGAAAAATCAACTTTCGGGAAAATGCCCAGAAAATATCCCATTGGTCCTAAAACACCAGAAGACCCCGAGAGCCAGAAGGGGGCCAGGAGGGGGCCACACCACCCACCGGCGCCCCCCTTGGCCATGCCGCCTAGTGGTGTGGGCCACCCCGGGACCCCTCGGACTCCCCTTTCGACTATATAACGCCTTCAACCCTAAAACGGTAGGGGGTTCGTCATATTCCACATAAACACAACAGAGCGCTGCCGCCACCCCGAACCTCGATTCGGGGATCAGAAGTTCATGTTCTGACGCCCAGCCGGGACGGGGATTCGAAGGAGATCATCGCCATCGACACCGCCACCTCTTCTCCATCAACCATCCATGTTTCCCCCGTCCATGTATGAGTAAACACCGTTGTAGGCTGAGAGGGATGCAAGGGATTGGATGAGATCGATCATTTAATAATATCAGATTGTTAGGCCATAGTGCCTAGTATCCATTGTTAGTGTTTTCTACCGTTGTTGCAACTTGTTATGCTTAATGCTTGTCACTAGGGCCCGAGTGCAATGATTTCAGATCTAAACATATTATTTTTTCATGATTATAATGTTGTTTCTTGATCATGTCTACAAGTTGTTTTACACATGTCATTGTCCGGAACCCGAGGCCCCAAAGTGACAGAAATTGGGACAACCAGAGAGGATGGCTGTGATGTGAGGATCACATGTGTTCACGGAGTGTTAATTCTTTGCTCTGGTGCTTTATTAAAAGGAGCATCTTAATTACCAGTAGTTTCCCTAGAGGCCCCGCTGCCACGGGCTGGTAGGACAAAAGATGTTGTGCAAGTTTCTCACTGCGAGCACGTATGACTGTATTGGAACACATGCCTATGGTTTGCCTACATGTTTGATGATTTATTATTATTATCTGCAATGCCCACGTTATTATTACATGACCTATGTTGTCCACGAAACGCCCGTCCATCCATTCCCTCTATGCCTACGGTACTTCCCATACTGTTGTTTTTCGCGATTGCTACTGCTGTTACTATTTTACTACTCCTGTTATTTTATTTCTACTGCTGCTATAAAACTGTTACCACTGGTAAATTGTTGCGAGAAAGTTTAGTTTCAGGTACAGCTGAATCGACAACTTAGTTGTTAAGGCATATAAATATTCTTTGGCTCCCCTTGTGTGGAATCAATAAATTTGGGTTTTACTTCCCTCGGAGACTGTTGCGATCCCCTATACTTGTGGGTCATCAAGACTATTTTCTGGCGACGTTGCCGGGGAGCATAGCTTTATTTATTTTCTCACTTGATTGTGATAGTGTTTGCTGCAAGACATTCATCATGGGCAAGACTCGTGATGGAAAATTTCCTATATTACCATCCACTACAAGAAGAGGTACAACTCTGAACACCCCTGCTGCTCTTGATTCACCGTCTGTTATGAGTAAACTTCTTACTCCACCACATGTTACACATACTGTTACTTCTGCTAAGTCTGAGAATGTTTCTGATAATTTTAATGATGCTTCTATTGTGCTTGATGATACTGGTTCTCTAGGTCCTTTCCTAGATGCTGCTATTGCTAGATCCAAACAAATTAAAAATGCTGAAATTTCTGTTGAAATTATTGGTACACCTGTTAATTCAACTGAGTTTATTGATGATCTTGATGAAACCTATATTGAACTTAATGATGATTTTATTGAAGATCTCGTGCTACTACTGGTGCAAGTGCTCTTAAGAGTCTTCTTGCAAGACATGGTGTGAAATATAAATCTTCTCTTGATGCTAAGTTTGCCACATCTCCCATACACATTATAGACAAGGATTATGATTTATCTTATATATCTATTGTTAAGAAGGAACCTTTTTGTGTAACTGAAAGTAAAAGTGCTATGGAACACATGAATGAGTTTTCATCTTTGAGTAGTTTATTTTCTGATGATACTAAGTTCCGTACTTATTTTGTTACCAAGATCTTCCCTTTCTCATTCAGAGATGAAGCTAAAATTTGGTTTAACAATGTGTCACCTGGGTGTATTACTGATCCTATGGATTTGGTTAATGCTTTCCTTCAAAAATATTTTCCTCCTAGTGCCCAACATGCTGCTGTGCAGGACATCTTTAACTTTGAGCAAATTAAAGGAGAAAAATTGCCTGAATCTTGGACAATGTTTTGTTCTTTGATAAGAGCTACCCCTGGATATCCATTACATAAAAATGAGCTCCTAGATATATTTTACAATGGACTAACTATTGAATCTAGGACATACCTGGATAGTTGTGATGGTTGTATTTTCAGGAAAAGAACTCCATAAGAAGTTGAGGAATTAATGGCTAAAATAGCCAAAAATAATGATGATTGGAATATACCTGATCCTACACCAGAGCCAACACCAATAACAACACCCAAGAAGAGAGGGATGATTGAATTAAATGATGAAGTGATGAAGGAACCCAAGAAATCTCGTAAAGAGAGGGGTATTAAATCTGAAAATGTGAAGATTTTACCTCCTATAGAAGAATTATGTAAGCCTATTCTTCATCCATCAACTGTTCAGGTACTCTCTCTCCAATAATTTGATAATAGAGATATTCCCTATTCTAAACCACCTGATCAATGTTTAGATGAATTTGATAATTATGTTGTTAAGCAAAATAATTTTAATATGAGAGTGCAAAATCACCTTATGGAAAACTCTAGAGCGATTGATAATTTGCATGGTATTATTAATGATGTTAAAATGCTTGTTAAACATTTTCAAATGGTTCAAACTCAAATTGATCAACTTACTAAAGTGCAAAAAGATATGCTAGCTAATGCTTCTAGAGATAAACATGTTTGTGAAATAATTACTAGAAGTGGTGTTTCTACTCATGAACCCTTGTATCCTGAAGGACATCCTAAAAGAATTGAACAAGATTCTCAGCAACCTAAAAAACAATAGTTCTCCTTCTAAGAAAAAGAAGAAGAGACATAAAAATGTTGTAGAATCTCCTGAACCTGCTAAAGATCCTAATAGTATATCTATTTCTGATGCTGAAACTAAAAGTGGTAATGATAAAAGTGATGCTTCTGATAAAGAGGAACCTATAGCCGAACCTGAAAAGCAAACTAAAACTGCAAAGTATACTAAGGAGGATTTCGTTGCCAATAAACATGGTAAAGAAAGATAGTTTTGGGTGCAAAAAGCAATGCCTTTTCCTAATAAGAAACACAAATCAAAGGAAGAAGAACATTATAATAAATTTTGTGAGTGGATGAAACCTCTGTTTTTGCAAATTCCTTTGGCCGATGCTATTAAACTGCCTCCTTATTCTAAATATATGAAAGATATTGTCTCTAACAAAAGGAAAATTACTAATGAGGAAATTTCCACTATGCTTGCTAATTATTCTTTCAATGGCAAGGTTCCAAAGAAGCTTGGTGATCCTGGTATTCCTACTATCCCTTGTTCTATTAAAAATAATTATGTTAGAACTGCATTATGTGACTTGGGAGCTGGAGTTAGTGTTATGACTTTCTCTCTTTATAAGAGACTCTCTCTTGAAAAATTGATACACACTGATATATGTTTGCAAATGGATGATAAATCTATTGTTATTCCTTTTGGTATATCTGAGAATGTTCATGTGCAAGTTTCTACTAATTGTTTGATATTAACTAACTTTGTTGTGTTGGAAATGCATGAAGATGATAATATGTCTATTATTCTTGGGAGACTTTTTCTTAATACTGTAGGGGCTGTTACTGATTGCAATTAAGGAAAAGTAACTTTTAATGTTAATGATAAAGAGCATAATGTTTATTTTCCCAAGAATATTGATAGAAGATATGGTTTAAATTCAATTGAAAATATTGAGACCATCAAGATTGGATAATTTTATTGTCACATTCCAGTACCACCAAAAGAATATGAAATTATTATGATTGGGACTATGTCTATCAAGATTGAGGTAACATAATTATTTAGTGATTAGCAAAGTTTTGCTTCATATTAAAACTGTTCTGGTAACAAGAATTGATCACCCTTGTTAACAAAATGATTTTGAATGAAGAGGACAATGTTTTCACTATGTTTTCACCTTCCCCATTATGTTTTCACCATGATTACTTTTGTTATCACCTTATTACTTTAGTAAAATCATGTTTTCCATCAACCATATTCATGTTTCCATCATGTTTTCACCCTGATTATTGTGGTTATGCATGTTTTCACCACCCATACTTTTGTTTTCACCACTACCACCTTTATTTTCTTTGGATATTTTTCCATTAGAGTGTCACAGAACCTCTATAGTTTTGGTTTTGGCTTTGTTTTACACCTTTTGACTTTTTTTTCCTGGTTTTATTAATTATTAAAATTCTGGAAATACTTCAAAAATAAAGTTTCTCGAAAAATTCTAGAAAAACTATAATAAATTTTTATGTTAAAAATGAGGCAGAAAGCCACCTAGCAGGACCAGGGGGACCCACCAGTCAGGCACACCATAGGGTGGCGCGGCCTGCCCCCTGGTGGCGCCAGCACATGGTGTGGGCCCCCTGGCCCTCCACTTACTCTCTCCACTGCCAAAGTCTTCTCTCTCACCTCCCAAACTGAAAACATTTCCTGGAACCCGTGTTCTTGTTGTTCTTCCTCTGGATTTTTTATCTCCTTCTTCAGCCCATCATTTGTGCTGAGATCTGGTGTGTTTGATCTCCGGTATGTGACTCCTCCGATGATCCAACTAGAATTTTATTTGGTGAAGTTTTCTTGAGTATTTTGGTACTGTAGGTGACAACTTTTGTGAGTTTGCATGCTTGATTTGAGTAGAAATAATGTAGTCTTGATGCATGTTTAGGTCTCCTATAAGTCCCTATGGTAGTTTCCACCTTATAGTTGCTTGAAATAAATTTTTGTGATGATTGTTGAAAAATTTCAGAGATGGAGCACAATGTTCATCAACTAAACCAGCATGAGTTGGAGTTGCATGAGGTCATGCTCGTGCACCGTGAAGAGAGAGTGTTCCCATCAATTTATCCGTGTCAGGAATTCATGCGGATTATAGGAATTCTGCAGTATTTCAATACTCTTGTGCATAATGCAGGCTTGGACCGTTTCATTGAGGATGAACCTATCCAACATGTGAAACTAACTATGTCTGTGGTGCAGGATTTTCATTTTAAATGGTCCTCAACTAATCCTAGGGTCCACTATAAAATTTATAATAAAGATGTAAACTTGCCTTCTAGTGATTTTTGTGCAACTAACAAGGTACCAGAGTGGGGTTCTTGTGAGAATATAAGAGGGCAGCCTAAACCACTGCTGGAACTATATGAGGAGATTTTCCAAGGTAGAAGCTTCATAGGGGAGAGTTGTAAAATACGAGAAATTCAACTCCCTAGCATTCGATACTTTGCCTATTTTATTTCCAAATGTGTGCTAGCTAGAAAACTTCCAACAAGCTATATGTTTATGATTTGGCGTTTATTTCAGCTGCCTTAAGAGGTGATAGGTCTTATAACTTTGGTGCTTTAATTTCTCACCGTCTCTCTCTTAACCGTGAGAAGGGCAGAGTTTGTGGAGGTCTTATTGCCTCGCGCTTTCTATCTTTGCATGGTTTGGAGCCACACCCTCTACACATGCAGTTTCCTTTAGAGAGGCTAGACCTTGTTTCCATGGTTCAACATAAGTTTCTTTCTGCCCATGCTCACTTGCACAATTTATATTTTGAAATAACTTTCTCCAAATAATCCGGGTGGAGAGTTAATAAAACTGTAAGAAAGTACTTTTGCATGCACCTCTTTTGTTTAACCTTAATGACAGGCAAGGATGGACGCTTTCTTAGAGTGAGACGGACACATACCTTGAGCATCACCCCCAACAAGGGGAGGATGCCGAGAGGGGAACGATGGTGATTTTGTCCATCCCTACGATGCCATGGGGATCCCATACCAGCACCCGGTTATGACTATGCATCCGCTGTCTCATCTTCCTCTCGGGCGCCCGAGTGCGACCATGCAAGGGACGACCCACCACAGTGGGGATACTTCATGCGCCATGATTGATCTCCACTGAGGCCAAAAGCCTAAGCTTGGGGGGGAGGTATACCGACATCACACTCATTTATATATCATGTTCGGTCAGTTCTTTGTATATCCATGTTTTCGTTTCTTTCGTTTGTTTTCGTTTTCTTTCGCTTCTTTCGTTTCTCTTTGTTTTTATTGTTCTGTTCTTGTTTTCCAAAACACAAAAAAACCAAAAAATATTTCTGTTGTTTCTCTTTATTTGCTTCTTTAGTTTCTTTTGTTGGTTTGCTTTCTTTTCTTGTTTCGATTTAGTATTCAAAAATCCAAAAATATTTTGCTTTGTTTTCTTGTTTCTTTCTATTCTTGTTATAAATCAAAACCCCAAAAATATTTGTTGTTCTTCTTTGGTTTTGTAAATTTTGTTGCAGATTTCACCGGACTTCCGTGTCTCCGTTGGAGCTTGATTATCATTCTATATTATCCAATCCGCAAGTGAAGAGCAGTAACGATGATTTACGACATTCCGAGTTGTGGTGAGAGGCTGGTATGAACTCTATTTGTTTTATTTTTGTACATATACTCATTGTGTGAACATGATTAGTCCGTTCATGTAAGGTATATGTTATTTAATTGATGCTTGGTATATCGTTCTCTCACGTGTTAGTTCCAGCTTATTAATATAAGATAGCATGTCGTATGAATATTTGCTTGCATTGTTTTATTCATAGAAGGGTATGACATTGTGGTATCTTCCTCTGATTGTTTCGTTTGAATTGACTTGGCACATGCTCACGCATGCTATGAATGAAAACAAAAAGTCACTTAAGCCTCGATGATTTATTTTGCCTCTGAGTATTTGTATCATTTTTATGCCCTGTTAATTTTGTTTTGTCACAAGCATGATTATGACAGTTGTTGCTCTCTTGATTGTCACTCCCTGTCTATTGCTAGCCTTCACCTGTACTGAGTATGAGCTCTACTCGTGCATCCAACTCCCAAAAACCAAAAATTGCCAAATGTGTCCACCATACCTGCCTATATATGTGGTATTTAACTACCACTCCAGGTAAATTTCTCGTGTGCTACCTTTAAAACCTGCTAAAAATAATTCATGTTTTGTGCCCCTGTTTTAGCTCATGAGGACGTAAATAAAGAATCTTTATCTCACTTGTTGATTGGATTTCACACCCTGGACTAGTGGCTTCATCCGCTTATCCAATGATAGAAGAGATGGCAGCGGGGTGCCCAGCCCCAAATTAATAACACAAATTCTCTTCACTATTTTTGCCCCTGATTTATCAGTCAAAGCATAATTTTGTAAACAAAAGAGAAAGAGGGGCGACTTTCTACCCAGATGCGTCCTTCTATGGGAGCCGCTCTTGTGAAGTCTAGTTGGCTTGTGAGGTACTGTATTGTCTGTTTACCATTCATTGACATAAGCATACACCTCTCTCAAAATGTTTTCAATACCTCTGTTTAATAAAATAAAAAGCTCTAGCACTTGAGTTAATCCTTGCTTCCCTCTGCGAAGGGCCTTTCTTTTATTTTTATGTTGAGTCTTCACCTTCTCGCTCTATGGACCTTCTTGAGAGCATGGCTGTTATTCTTAGTGTAATGTGCTTGTCCCAAAACACGGTTGATAGTGGTATAACTTTGATGCTTGTATCTTTGATATCATTATTTCTAGTCTTGATTTGAACTTCAGAGGTTCCCTGGCATTTATGTTTTGTTCCACTATCAAGGGCAAGCGAGTACACTTTATCATACCCTATTATGAGCATTGAAATCATGTAGATTGAAATACTTCATGTTGTCTATTATTAGTTTGTTGGCATCTCTTCATGGTTTGCATAACTGTTGGGTGACTTTTATTTTCCATACATCTTATTATGAATAGCCTAAGCACTTGATTATGTTGTGAGTATATTTACATCATATGAAACAAATGTGTTCGTAAAAGTCTTTTATCGCACTCTGTTGTCACTGAATTGCTTGAGGACAAGCAATAAGCTAAGCTTGGGGGAGTTGATACGTCCAAAATGTATCTCCATTTCCGAACACTTTTCTTATTGTTTTCCTCTAAACTTCTGATTTTTGGATACCACTAACACGGACTAACGCTGTTTTCAGCAGAATTACCTTGGTGTCTCGTTTTTGTGCAAAAAAAAACCGACTTTCGGGAAAATGCCCACAAAAGATCCCATTGGTCCTAAAACACCAGAAGACCCCGGGAGCCAGGAGAGGAGCCAGGAGGGGACCACACCACCCCCGTTGCCCCCCTTGGCCGCACCGCCTAGTGGTGTGGGCTGATGGTGCAGAACTTGCACTCGTTGGGATACCCCAAGAGGAGGGTGTGATGAGCACAGCGGTAGGAGTTTTCCCCTTAGTTAAGAACCAAGGTTATCAATCCAGTAGGAGAAAGAGGACCTTTGGAAGGTTGATGCCACTGACGGTGGTGATGGCTCACATGTGTCAGCAACAACGTGGAACCTACACACAACACGACCAAAATACTTTGTCCCAACGGTACAGTGAGGTTGTCAATCTCACCGGTCTTGCTGAAAACAAAGATTAGACGTATAGTGTGGAAAATAATGTATGCTTGTAGTACGTAAAGAAAGCAGGAAATTGTGGTGGTTTGTTTTAACAGTGTTGGAAAATGGACCGGGGTTCATAGGTTCACTAGTGGTGTCTCTCCATAAAAGATAGCATGCTGGGTGAACAAATTACAGCTGGGAAATTGACAAATAAAGGTTGCACCGTAGTGCACATTCATGACATGATGACTACTATAATATTTAGTGCGGGCATTATAACAATATACATAGACCGTAATCCAACTGCATCTATGACTAATAATCCACCCTCAGGTTATCATCTGAACCCCCTTAGGTGAACCCCTTTAGGTATTATGTTGCAAGCAACAGATAACTGCATTAACCAAAGTGTGTAATGTAAGCAATGATTATGCACGCGGGCACTCTCACCGCTGTTTTCTCCCTAGTGGCAATAGCACATCCTCCCCCTTCACATTTCTGTCACTCGAGCAAGGCGAAAAGGAGGCATGAACCCACTATCGAGCATAAATACTCCCTCTTGGAGTCACTAGCAACTACTTGGCCAGAAAAACCACTAGCAATGGAAAGCATGCAAGATCACAAATAACATATAAAATAAAGACTATAATCAACTTGGAATCAGTTCAATATTCATCGGATCCCGGCAAACACAGCACAGAGAATTACATAAGATCAATCTCGATCATCTTAGGCGGCTCACGAGATCTAAACATGGAGGCATATGAGGATAAGACAACCATCTAGCTACTGCTATGGACCCGTAGTCCATGGATGAACTACTCACGCATCACTCCGGAGGCAGGCATGGTGATGGAGAGGCCTCTGGTGATGATTTCCTCTCCGTCAGGGTGCCGGAGACAGCTTCAGAACCCCCCTGATCTAGGGTTGACGGTGACAACGCCTGCGGAACTTTTCGGGGATATTTGATCAGGTGTTTAGGGTTTTCCATCCGGAGGAATAAATAGGCGAAAGGGCATAGGCGGTGGAGCCCTGGGGCCCCACGCCACCCCTGGCGCGGCCAAGAGGGGGTGTGCCACCCGCATGGTGTGGGCCCCCTGATGCCCCTCTTCGTCTCCTCTTCGGTCTTCTGGATGCTTCCGGGGAAAATAGGCACTTCGGGCTTTGTGGGGTCCAATTCCGAGAATATCTCCAGAACAACTTTTCTGAAATAAAAAACAGCAGAAAACAGGGAACTAGCACTTGGCATCTTGTTAATAGGTTAGTCCCGGAAAACATGTAAAAATGACATAAAGAAGGGAGAAAACATGTAGCAATTCGCATAATATTATCATGGAGCATCAAAAATTATAGATACGTTGGAGACGTAACATGGGCCACCCCTGGACCCCCTCGGACTCCCCTTTCAACTACGTAACGCCTTCAACCATAAAACGACAGGGGGTTCTTCATATTCGACAGAAAAACAACAGAGCGCCGCCGCCACCCCGAACCTCGATTCGGGGATCAAAAGTTCCTGTTGTGGCGCCCTGTCGGGACGGGGATTCGAAGGAGACCATCGCCATCGACACCTCCACCTCTTCTCCAACAACCATCCATGTTTCCCTTGTCCATGTGTGAGTAAACACCGCTATAGGCTGAGAGGGATGGAAGGGATTGGATGAGATTGATCATGTAATAATATCAGATTGTTAGGGCATAGTGCCTAGTATACATTGTTAGTGTTTTGTACCGTTGTTGCAACTTGTTATGCTTAATGCTTGTCACTAGGGCCCAAGTGCCATGATTTCAGATTTGAACATATTATTGTTTCATGAGTATAATGTTGTTTCTTGATCATATCTGCAAGTTGTTTTACACATGTCATTGTCCGGAACCCGAGGCCCCAAACTGACAGAAATTGGGACAACCTGAGGGGATGGCTGTGATGTGAGGATCACATGTGTTCACAAAGTGTTAATGCTTTGCTCCGGTGCATTATTAAAAGGAGCACCTTAATTACCAGTAGTTTCCCTAGAGGCCCCGCTGTCACGGGCTGGTAGGACAAAAGATGTTGTGCAAGTTTCTCATTGCGAGCACGTATGACTATATTGGAACACATGTCTATGGTTTGCCTACATGTTTGATGCTTTATTATTATTATCTGCAATGCCCACATTATTATTACATGACCTATGTATCCATGCAACGCCCATCCATCCATTCCCTCTATGCCTACGGTACTTCCCATACTGTTATTTTCCGCGATTGCTACTGCTATTACTATTTTACCACTTCTGTTATTTTATTTCTACTGCTGCTATAAAACGGTTACCAATGATAAATTGTTGCGAGCAAGTTTACTTTCAGGTGCAGCTGAATTGACAACTCAGTTGTTAAGGCATATAAATATTCTTTGGCTCCCCTTGTGTCGAATCAATAAATTTGGGTTTTACTTCCCTCGAAGACTGTTGTGATCCCCTATACTTGTGGGTCATCAGAGACTTTGTAGGAATTTCATCAAATGTCTTCATAAAGAGGATGGGTCCTGGACTAGGGTACCTAGTGCGATGGAGTTGATGGCTTCATCATACTTCAAACATATTTTCTGTAAGGACCCACCTTTGACTCCGGGTGCTGCATTGGAGAAATACCTACTAAGGTTACCGAGGAAATGAACGAAGAATTAACAAAGGTGTTATCTAATCAAGAAATCTCGGATGCACTATTCCAGATAGGACCAATCAAAGCACCGAGGTCTGATGGTTATCCAGCAACATGTCAATGGCACTACCATTGTGTTGTACCAAAGTTACCTCAACTAGAGATTATCAAGGACTTCAGGTCAATAAGTTTGTGCAGCGTTCCATACAAGATTGTTTCGAAGTGTTTGGTAAATCGTCTATGTCCTTTCCTTGATGAATTAATTTCAGAGAATCGGAGTGCTTTTATTCCTGGCTGACTAATTTCAGAGAATGCAATTATTGACTTTGAAATCCTTCATCATATTCAGAAGGAGAGGAATGGTGCAGCCTCCTTCTATGCATACAAATTGGATTTGTCAAAGGCTTATGACCGTGTTGATCGGGTGTTTTTGGAAAAATCACTAATCAAATGGGGCTTTTCTAGTATGTGGGTTTCATGGATAATGGAATGTGTGTCATCGGTTAAATAATCGGTGAAGTTTAATGGCAAATTTATTGTATCAGTTCTCACCTTCTCGTGGGTTGCGTCAAGGTGATCCATTGTCCCCGTTTTTGTTCTTGTTTGTCGCTAATGCTTTATTTGGTCTGTCAAATGAAGCCATTTATGACAATGCACTAGAGCCGGTGAGGATCTTTCGGCGGGCACCGGGAGTCTCCTACTTATTGTTCGTTGATGATACAATGTTTTTCTTCAGGGCTAATGCAGCTCAAGCAACGGTAATCATGGATGTTCTGAACACGTTTGCTTTGGCAACTGGACAACTCACAAACTCGGAGAAGTGTTCCATCCTGTTTGCGGATTGTTGTCCAGCTAATGTAGCTCGTGATGTTAAAAGGATCCTAGAAGTTACACAAGAGGTGTTTGATCCAAAGTATTTGGGAATACTTGTTCCGGAATGGAGAATGCATAAGGGCAAATTCCGGCCTTTGCAAGCCAAGTTGAGTAAGAGACTTGTTGATTGTAGTGAAAGCTTTGGATCCGCAGAGGCAAAAGAGGTGCTAATTAAAGCGGTTGCGCAGGCCATACCCACTTATGTAATGAGTATTTTCAGGCTCCTGGTATCTGTTTGCGATGATCTGACAAAAATGATAAGGCAATACTAGTGGGGTATTGAGAACGGAAAGGGGAAGATGGCTTGGATATCTTGGGAAAACTAATATTGCCTAAATCTCATGAAGCTATGGGTTTCCAGGACATGAGAATGTTTAACCAATCTCTACTAGCTAAGAAGACTTGGAGACTCGTTGATAACCTAGACAACATGTGTGCTCGTCTCCTAAGCAAGATATTATCCTAATGGGAATTTGTTGAACACGGTGTTTGCGGGTAATCCCTCAACAGTTTGGAGGGGTGTTGTGTTTGATCTGGAGCTGTTAAAAAAAGGAATTATATGGAGAGTAGGGAATGGGGAAGACATCAGAGTTTGGAGGGATCTATGGATCCCCAAAGGACCTACATTCTGACCAATCTCAAATAAAGGGGAGTGTCAGTTCAATAGAGTGTCGTGTGACACGTCCAAAACATATCTCCTTTTCCAAACACGTTTGCTATTGTTTGCCTCTAAACTTGTGAGTTTTGGATACAACTAACAGGGACTAACACTGTTTCCAGCAGAATTACCTTGGTGTCTTGTTTTTGTGCAGAAAAATCAATCCGGGAAAATGGCCAAAAAAGATCCCAAAGACCTTACAACACCCGAAGACCCCCGGAGCCAGAAGGAGTCCCGAAGAGGGCCCAGGAGGGGCCACACTACCCCTGCCCCCCTAGGACGCACCACCCGGTGGTGTGAGGACCCCAGGCACCCCCTCGGGCTTCCCTTTCGACTACTTATCGCCCGTAACCCTAAAACATTAGTGGGTTCATTATATTCCATAGAAACACAACAGAGCGCCTCCGCCACCTCGAAACTCAATTCAGGGATCAGAGCTTCCTGTTCTGGCACCCTGTCGGGACGGGGATTCAGAGGAGATCATCGCCATCGTCACCGCCACCTCTTCTCCATCAACCATCCATGTTTCCCCGTCCATGTGTGAGTAAACACCGTTGTAGGCTGAGAGTGATGGAAGGGATTGTATGAGATCAATCATGTAATAATGCCAATTTGTTAGGGTATAGTGCCTAGTATCCATTGTTAGTGTTTTCTACCGTTGTTGCAACTTGTTATGCTCAATGCTTGTCACTTTGGGCCCGAGTGCCATGATCTCAGATCCGAACATCTTATTGTTTCATGAGTATAATTATGTTTCTTGATCATATCTGCAAGTTGTTTACACACATTATTGTCTAGAACCCGAGGCCACAAAGTGACAGAAATTGGGACAACCGGAGGGGATGGTTGTGATGTGAGGATCACGTGCGTTCACGGAGTGTTAATGCTTTGCTCTGGTGCTTTATTAAAAGGAGCATCTTAATTACCAGTAGTTTCCCTTGAGGCCCCGCTACAGACGGGCTAGTAGGACAGAAGCTGTTGTGCAAGTTTCTCATTGTGAGCACGTATGACTATATTGGAACACATGCCTATGGTTTGCCTAGTACTTGGATGCTTTATTATTATTTATCTGTAATGCGCACGTTATTATCATACGAACTATCTTATCCATGCAACGTCCATTCATCCATTCCCTATGCCTACGGTACATTCATCATGTTGTTTTCCGTGATTGCTACTGTTGTTACTATTTTACTCCTGCTGTTATTTTACTACTACTGCTGCTATAAAACTGTTACCACTGATAAATTGTTGCGAGCAAGTCTACTTTCAGGTGCAGCTGAATTGACAACTCAGTTGTTAAGGCTTAGAAATATTCTTTGGCTCCGCTTATGTCGAATCAATAAATTTGGGGTTTACTTCCCTCGAAGACTGTTGCGGTCCCCTATACTTGTGGGTCATCAAGACTATTTTCTGCGTCGTTGCCGGGGAGCATAGCTTTATTTATTTGCTCACTTGAACATGATATTGTTTGCTGGAAGCCTTTCATCATGGGTAAAACTCGTGATGGAAAAGTTCCTATATTACCATCCACTACAAGGAGAGGTACAACTTTTAACACCTCTGTTGCTCTTGATTCACCATCTATTATGAGTAAACTTCTTACACCACCACAAGCTACACAGACTGCTACTTATGCTGAGTATGGAAATGCTTCTGATACTTTTGATGATGCTTCTAATGTTCTTGATGATACTGGTTCACTAGGTCCTTTTATAGATGCTACAATTGCTAAATCCAAACAAATTGAAAGTGCTGAAATTCCTGTTGAAAATGTTGGTACACCTATTAATTCACCCGATATTTCTAGTGATGATCTTGATGAAACCTACAATGAACTTAATGATGACTTTATTAAGGAAGCTCAAGATACTACTGGTGCAAGTGCTCTTAAGAGTCTTCTTGCAAGACATGTTATTAAATATAAATCTTCTTTTGATGCTAAATTTGCTACATCTCCCATACACATTAGAGATAAGGATTATGATTTCTATCTAGATTTATCTTATATATCTATTGTTGAGAAGGATCTTTTTGTGGAACTGAAAGTAAAAGTGCTATGGAACACATGAATGATCTTTCATCTTTAAGTAGTTTATTTTCTTATGATACTAAGTTGCGTACTTATTTTGTTACCAAGATCTTCCCTTTCTCATTGAAAGATGAAGCTAAAACTTGGTTTAACAATTTATCACTGGATCTATTGCTAGTCCTATGGGTTTGCTTAATGCTTCTTTTAAAAACATTTTCGTGCTAGTGCTCAACATGCTACTGTGCAGAATATCTTTAACTTTGAGAAAATTGAAGGAGAGAAATTGCGTGAATCTTGGCCAAGGTTTTGTTCTTTAATAAGAGCTAGCCCGGGAAATCCATTACCTAAACATGAGCTCCTAGATATATTTTATAATGGACTAACTGTTGAATCTAGGACATACCTGGATAGTTGTGCTAGTTGTGTTTTCGAGAAAAGAACTCCAGAAGAAGCAGAGGAATTATTGGCTAAAATAGCCAAAAAAAATGATTATTGGACTATACCTGAGCTTACACCTATACCAGAGCCAACACCAATACCAACACCCAAGAAGAGAGGGATGATTGAATTAAATTATGAAGTGATGAAGGAAGCTAAGAAATATCTTAAAGAGAGGGGTATTAAATCTGACGATGTGAAGAATTTACCTCCTATAAAAGAATTATGTAAGACAATTCCTCATCCATCAACAGTTGGGGTACACTCTCTCCAATACTTTGATAATAGAGATATTCCCTATTCTAAACCACCTGATCAATGCTTAGATGAATTTGATAATTATGTTGTTAAGCAAGACAACTTTAATATCAGAATGCAAAATCATCTTATAGAAAACTCTAGAGCTATTGATAATTTGCATGGTATTATTGAGAGAGCCTCTAATGTTGCTAAAAATGCTTGTTAAACATTTTCATGTGGTTCAAACTCCAATTGATCAACTCACTAAAGTGCAAAAAGATATGCTAGTTAATGCTTCTAGAGAAATACATGTTTGTGAAATAATTACTAGAAGTGGTGTTTCTACTAAGGATCCCTTGTATCATGAAGGACATCCTAAAAGAATTGAACAAGATTCTCAGCAACCTAAAAACAATAGTTCTCCTTCTAAGAAAAAGAAGAAGAGACATAAAACTGTTGTAGAATCTCCTGAACCTGCTAAAGATCCTAAAAGTATATCTATTAAAGCAATGCCTTTTCCTAATAATAAACACAAATCAAAGGAGGAAGAATATTATAATAAATTATGTGAGTGGATGAAACCTTTGTTTTTCCAAATTCCTTTGACTGATGCTATTAAAGGCCTCCTTATTCAAAGTATATGAAAGATATTGTCTCTAACAAAAGGAAGATTCCTAATGAGGAAATTTCCACTATGCTTGATAATTACTCTTTCAATGGCAAGGTCCCAAAGAAGCTTGGATATCCTGGTATTCCTAATATCCCTTGTTCTATTAAAAATAGTTATGTTAGAACTGCTTTATGTGACTTGGGAGCACGAGTTAGTGTTATGCCTTTCTTTCTTTATAAGAGACTCTCGTTGGAAAATTGATACACATTGATATATCTTTGCAAATGGATGATAAATCTACTGCTACTCCTGTTGGTATATGTGAGAATGTTCCTGTTCAAGTGGCTACTAATTGTTTGATATTAACTGACTTTGTTGTGTTGAAAATGCCTGAAGATGATAATATGTCTATTATTCTTGGGAGACCTTTTCTTAACACTGCAGGGGATGTTATTGATTGCAACCAAGGAAAAGTAACTTTTAATGTTAATGATAAAGAGAATACTGTTTATTTTCCCAAGAAGATTGATAGAAGATATGGTCTAAATTCAATTGAAAATATTGAGACCATCCAGATTGGAGAATTCTATTGTCCCATTGAAATGCCACCAAAATAATATGAAATTATTATTATTGGGACTATGTCTATCAAGGTTGAGGTAACATAATCATTTAGTGATAAGCAAAGTTTTGCTTCATATAAAAATTGTTCTGGTAACAAGACTTGATCAACCTTGTTAACAAAGTGATTTTTAATGAAGAGGACAATGCTTTGACTATGTTTTCACCTTCACCATTATGTTCTCACCTTGTTCACACCTTGCTACCTTAGTATAATTATGTTTTCCACCATCCATAGTCATGTTTTCATCTTGAATATTGTGGTTATGCATGTTTTCACCACCCATAATTTTGTTTTCACCACTTCCACCTTTGTTTTATCTGGTTATTTGCCCATTGGAGTGTCTTAGAACCTCTGTAGTTCTGGTTTTGGTTTTGTTTTCTACCTTTCCACATTTGTTTTACTGGTTTTAAATTAATTATTAAATTCTGAAAATACCTCGGAAATAAAGTTTCCCAAAAAATTCCAGAAAAATTATAATAATTTTTTATGTCAAAAATGAGGCAGAGACACACCTGGTAGACCCCAGGGGGACCCGCCAGGCAGGCACACCTAGTGGCGCCAGGACATGGTGTGGGCCCCCTGGCCCTCCACTAACTCTCTCCCCTGCCAAAGATTCCCTTCTATCACTCCAAACTCAAAACATTTCCTAGAGCTCGAGTTCTTGTTGTTCTTCCTCGGGATTTTTCGATCTCTTTGCTCAGCCCACCATTGTTGCTGTATTTTGGTGCAGTTGCTCTCCGTATGTGACTCCTCCGATTATCCAAGTAGAATTTTGTTTAGTGGAGCATTTCTTGAGTATTTTGGTACTGTAGGTCACAGCTTATGTGAGTCTGCATGCTTGATTTAATTTGAAATAATATAGTTTTGAAGCATGTTTAGCTCTCCTATAAGTCTCTATAGTAGTTTCCACATTATAGTTGCTTGAAACCAATTTTTGTGATCATTGTTGAAAAAATTCAGAAATGGACAGCACAACTTTGGAGAAATATTTAGGAGTGATGCACCTAGAAGAATAAGGCCCTCATGTTCATCTACTCTATTGAGTCCATCCTATAATAAAGACCTTATTGCACCAAGCATAGATGATGCGGGAGGTGATGGAATTGCTAATCCGTCTAGTTTCCCTTCCTATACATTTTTGAGAGGTGCAGGTATACTTGAGGACTTCTTGATGCTGATTGAAAGGGTTGGTTTAACCAACTACATGCATGATGAAAGTCCCCAATATTCTATTCTGACAAAGACTTTTGTTGAGAGTTTTAGATTTCATAACTAACCATATAATCCAACTGTTGCTTTTAAGATATATGATAGTCCTTTTTCCTTGTCCTTGGAGTTTTTTTTGCAGCATTATAGGTATCAATGCCTTTGGGACAACGTGCAAGATTCAGGAGAGACCCGCTGATCTTATGGAGCTCTATCGAGGAGTTACCAATGATGAGTGTCGCTCAGCTCAGCGCGGTAAGATAAAGAACATTCAACTTCCTGCTATCAGATATTTTACTCACTATCTTGCTACTAGTGTCCTTTGTAGGGAGAACACTAGCAACATTTCAAACTATCATCTTGCTTTTCTTGCTGCTGCACTTAACCGTGGAGACAAGTATAACCTTGGTTCTCTCATTGATCGTCGCCTTGCTCCTAAGGGACCCATTTATGGGGGTATTATTGCTACACGTATAGCAACTGCTCTAGGCTTTCCTATTGTTTCTCATGATGAATTGATAGCTTCTTATAGACTTGATCTTACTGCCATGAAGGCTCATCATTTTAATACTGCTAACTCTACTACTGAACATTTAGTATATAGAGTTTTATTTTTTGACGGAGATGAGAGGGAATTTACTTTGCCGCAACCTGTTTTGTTCAAAGTTGACACGATGCCATGGTCGCGCCTGAAGGGAGAGGTAGATGAGAATATGCGCTTGATGGAGTTCCATAGGCAGCAGATGAGGCGAGATGCGCCTTCCGAGGACTACATCACGCAGTACACCGGGGCGTCCTCGAGCACATAACAGGAGGGTGGCTCATCCTGAGCAAACTACAGGGGCGCCACCTCATGGCCCACTTGGGATTGATCTCCACTTAGGCCAAAAGCCTAATCTTGGGGGAGGTATACCGATATCACACTCATCTATATATCATATTTCTGTCGGTTCTTTGTATATCCATGTTTTCGTTTCTTTCATTTGTTTTCATTTCTTTCGCTTCTTTCGTTGCTTTTTGTTTTTATTGTTTTGTTCTTGCTTTCTAAAACACAAATAGACCAAAAATATTTATGTTGTTTCTCTTTATTTGCTTCTTTAGTTTCTTTTGTTGGTTTGCTTTACCTTCTCGTTTCGGTTTAATATTCAAATATCCAAAAATATTTTGCTCTATTTGCTTGTTTCTTTGTGTTCTTGTTTTAATTCGAAAACCCAAACATATTTGTTGTTCTTCTTTGGTTTTGTAAAGTTTGTTGCAGAGTTCATAGGTATTCCGTGTCTCCATTGGAGCTTGGTTATCATTCTATATTACTCAATCCACACGAGTGAAGAGCAATAATAACGATTTATGACAATTCAAGTTGTGATGAGAGGCTGGTATGAACTCTATTTGTTTTCATTTTTGTACATATACTCATCCATGTGGACATGCTTAGTTTGTTCGTGTAAGGTGTATGTTATTTAATTGATGCTTAGTAGTTCGTGCTCTCACATGTTTAGTTCCAACTTATTAATATAAGATAACATGTCGTATAAATGTTTGCTTGCATTGTTTTATTCATAGAAGGGTATGACATTGTGGTATCTCCCTCTGATTGTTTTGCTTCAATCGACTTGGCACATGCTCACGCATGCACATGGCTGGAAACAAAAAAGTCAATTAAGCCTCGATGATTTATTTTTCCTGAGAGTATTTGTATCACTTTTATGCCCCCCTAAATTTTGTTTTGTCGCAAGCATGATTATGATAGTTGTTGCTCTCTTGATTGTCGCTCCCCGTCTATTGCTAGCCTTCACATGTACTGATTATGAGCTCTACTCGTGCATCCAACTCCCCAAAACCAAAGTTTTCCAAATGTGTCCACCATACCTACCTATATGTGGTATTTAACCAACTCCCCAAGTAAATTTCTCATGTGCTATCTTTAAAACCTTCACAAAAAAATATTCTTGTTTTGTGCCCCTGTTTTAGCTCATGAGGACGTAAATAGAGAATCTTTATCTAACTTGTTAATTGGATTTCACACCCTGGACTAGTGGCTTTATTCGCTTATCCAAATGATAGAAGAGCTGGTAGCGGGGTGCCCAGCCCTAAATTAATACAACAAATTCTCTTCACTCTTTTTGCCCCTCATTTATCAGTCAAAGTATAATTGTGTAAACAAAAGAGAAAGAGGGATGACCTTCTACCCAGATGCATCCTTCTATGGGAGCCACTCTTGTGAAGTCTAGTTGGCTTGTGACGTAATGTATTTTCTGTTTACCATTCGTTGACATAAGCATACACCTCTCTAAAAAATGTTTTCAATACCTCTGTTTAATAAAATAAAAATCTCTAGCACATGAGTTAATCCTGCTTCGCTCTCGAATGGCCTTTCTTTTATTTTTATGTTGACTCTTCACCTTCTCACTTTATGCACCTTCTTGAGAGCATGGTTGTCATTCTTAGTGTAATGTGTTTGTCCCAAAACACAGTTGATTGTGGTATAACTTTGATGTTTGTATCTTTGATATCTTTAATTCTAGTCTTCATTTGAACTTCAGAGGTGCCCTAGCATTTATGTTTTACTCCATTATTAAGGGAAAGCGAGTACACTTTATCATACCCTATTATGAGCATTGCAATCCTGCAGATTGATATAGTTTATGTTGTTTATTATTAGTTTGTTGGTATCTCTTCATGGTTTGCATAACTGCTAGGTGACTTTTATCTTGCATACATATTATTATGAGTTTCTTGAGCACTTGATCATATAGTGAGTATATTTACATCATATGAAACAAATGTGTTCGTAAAAGTTCTTTTATCGCATTCAGTTGTCACTGAATTGCTTGAGGCCAACCAATAAGCTAAGCTTGGGGGGAGTTGATACGTCCAAAACGTATCTCCTTTTCCGAACACTTTTGCTATTGTTTGCCTCTAAACTTGTGAGTTTTGGATAAAACTAACATGGACTAACGGTGTTTTTAGCAGAATTACCTTGGTGTCTTGTACCTTTAGGGATGAAGATCTGGGCAGCATATGCAGGAGCCAGAAGGAATCCCAGAGAGGGGCCAGAAGGGGGCCACACCATGCCTAGGCGCCCCCCAGGACGCACCACCTGGTGGTGTGGGGCCCCCAGGCACCCCCTGGCTCCCCTTTTGACTACTTATCGCCCGTAACCCTAAAAAAACAGGGGTTTGTCAAATTCGACAGAAACACAACAGAACATCATCGCCACCTGGAAACTCAATACGGGGACCAGAAGTTCCTGTTCTGGCGCCCTGCTGGGACGGGGATTCGAAGGAGATCATCGCCATCGTCACCGCCACCTATTCTCCATCAACCATCCATGTTTCCCCCGTCCATGTGTGAGTAAACACCGCTGTAGGCTAAGAGGGATGGAAGAGATTGGATGAGATCGATCATGTAATAATGTCAGATTGTTAGGGCATAGTGCCTAGTATCCATTGTTAGTGTTTTCCACCGTTATTGCAATTTGTTATGCTTAATGTTTGTCACTTTGGGCCCGAATGACATGATCTCTGATCTGAACATGTTATTGTTTCACGAGTATAATTATGTTTCTTGATCATATCTGCAAGTTGTTTACACACATTATTGTCTGGAACCCGAGGCCCAAAGTGACAGAAATTGGGACAACCGGAGGGGATGGCTGTGATGTGAGGATCCCGTTCGTTCACAGAGTATTAATGCTTTGCTCCGGTGCTTTATTAAAAGTAGCACCTTAATTAAGAGTAGTTTCCCTTGAGGCCCGCTGCAAATGGGCTGGTAGGAAAAAATTTGGTGGGCAAGTTTCTCATTGCGAGCACGTATAACTATATTGGAACACATGCATATGGTTTCCCTAGAACTTGGATGCTTTACTATTATTTATATGCAATGTCCATGTTATTATTATATGAACTATCTTATCCATGTAACGCCCGTTCATCCATTCCCTATGCCTACGGTACTTTCATCCTGCTATTTTTCGCAATTGCTACTGTTGTTACTATTTTACTCCTGCTATTATTCTACTACTACTGCTGCTATAAAATTATTACCACTGATAAATTGTTGCGAGAAAGTCTAGTTTCAGGTGCAGCTGAATTCACAACTCAGTTGTTAAGACTTAGAAATATTCTTTGGCCCCCCTTGTGTGGAATCAATAAATTTGTGTTTTACTTCCCTCGAAGACTGTTGCGATCCCCTATACTTGTGGGTTATCATCCACTACAAGAGAAATGAGATTCGGTGACAAAATGGCTCATGACAAAGTGTCATACCGTCATGGATATGTCTTAATCGGTGACAGTTTGGTTCTGGCGTCAAGCATGCACATCAATCGTTTACAGTTCAATTTTTTGTCAAGGAGAAACTGTCACCGATTGAACAATCCGGATGGGCTGTCTGTTTGTTGATGAATCAAAACAGTGGATAATTTAAATTGTCATTAGATATCATTCGAAACTAATTATTTTTAGGAGGAAAATATTTACGATAATTTTCATATCATGTAATCTTGTGGACACACTTGTCAGGAAAATAATAGTAGTGAACAATTATTAATTTAATAAGTATGAAAAAAATTGTTTTGTAGCAAGATTCAAACACACGTGCTAGGAAGGATGGGATTGTTACCATTACGGTGGTACTGGACTATATATTTCTTTTGTTGATTAACCCTTTTAGTAGTCATAACTAGGGCACGCAAATTGTTAGAATGGGCTCATTGGGGTGTCATGATTATGTCCGATTTCATAAGTCCTTAATAACTCCTCTATCCTAGGTCCAGTGAACGTCGCGCCTCTAGGACAGAGGTAGTTGGCAACCCATCACGGTGATTGTCGTAGTGGATCACGGTCACCGTCGAGGCGAGCAAAAATCCGGCAAGGCTCTGTCTGGCGGGATACGGGAAGACGTGTCGAGGCGAAGCTGAGGTGAGTTCCGGTGCAATTTGGTTAGGAGTAGATATGTGTTAAATTTAAATTGGCGTTTGTTGAAGTAACAAAAACAGATCTACCCACATCCTTATGCTTGCGCAATGCATCGCCAAATGATGTTTACTCAATTTGTTATGATGTTATGATTTGTTGTGCTGAATTTTGTGATTCTATTTACTGATTTGTAGGCAATGAATCGAGATTGGATAAAAAGAAGGAGTTTGTTTTCAAGAGAATACATGAGTGGTGTTAGTGGATTTATGGATTTTGTACGAACTAATTTGGAGAATTATGAAACATTTTTGTGTCCATGCAGTGACTGCCTTAATCTTCTACATCATAATCTACAAGATGTTGAACGTCACTTAAATTGCAGGGGTATATGCATGACCTATACGAGGTGGATTTTTCACGGGGAAACTTTTAGTGATGATGAGAGCCCTAATGGCGATCATGGTGCGTACCAAAGTGACAACAATGAAGATTTTGAGGATGCCAATGCCAATGATATTAATTATGTTGATGATGCATCAGATATGATCGATGATCTGCAGAAGTCTCGATATCAAGGGTCTAGTAAGCCAAATTTGTATGCAAGTCTACTTGAAGAAGCCAAAGTAGAGCTTCATGAGGGATGCAATACTTTCACAAGGCTGGCCTTTATTATTAAACTCCTTCATGTGAAATCATACACTCGAATGACAAATAGAGGTTTTGATCTATTACTTGAGGTTTTACGTGCAACTTTGCCTAAGGTGAAATTCCCCAAATCATATGATGATGCAAAGAGTGTACTTTTAGAGGTTGGGCTTGGATATGAGACTGATGGAGGGATGATAACCCGGTAGGCTAACGCCAAGGAGAAACCCGGCCCAAAGGAAATCGTGCAAGACCCGGATAAGGAAAAGGAGTTTCTAGAAGGCCCAAGAAGGAGCATAGGCCTTGTAACCCGGATTTGGGGTTACTATTAGGAAACTTAGGGTTTGTGTGCGGTTTCTAGGTAGGATTCCGAGGGTGCCTTGTATAGGAAGCCAGGGGGCCGGGTAAGATATAAGCCGGCTCCTAGGGTTAGAGAAAGAGAACTTCACCCGATAGTCGAGTATCCCTGTAATACGAGAGCTGATATTGTAATCCTAGATCGGAGACTCGGCAACTTGATTGCCAGAGCTACCAAATTGATTGGTAGCATGATTTCCCCTAAGCTAAACCCTCTCCCAAACACCAGAGTCGAATTGCCCCAAGATAAGTTACCCCTGGTAACGTCTGCCGTGATTATCCCACGACAGTTGGCGCCCACCGTGGGGCCTACGTCCAAACGTGTTTACATCACGGGAGAAGCTCGGGAAAGCATGAAGAACCTCGTCATCGGCGAGATCTACACCAACCCCGAAGGAGAGAAGATGGTAGACGACTTTGGTTGGGGACCAGAGTCGGATCTGCTAGAAGCCGGATCTGTCGTCACGATCGGCCGGGTCAACGTCTTCGTCGGCATGGTACGTACGTCCGGTTCAATTCCTGACGATATTGAGTATGATTCTGTGTCAGGAGAAGCGACATGCGTTCAATCGGACGGAGAGGAATCGGTCGGGACAGCAGATCCGGCAGAAGAGCCCACCATGAAGAGGGAACAGCCGGAGGAGCCGGCATGGACCCCGCGTGGCCGGGTCATGAGAGAAGATGACACCGAGTCTATCCTGCACTTGCTGGAAGATCGGTACGAGGAGGATAGTTGTGATGAGGAAGAATACGAATCTTCACCAGGCATCGCGCGCCAGGTCGCGGTCTACACGGCTCCTGCAACCAATCTCAAGCAGGGGGACGTGACTACGACCACGGTCGGAGCGGCGCGAGCGCTGGCCCAGCAGCAAAATCCGGGTGATGGAAACCCGGTTGTAGCCTGGGTCGACGGAGAGTCGGCTTCGGTCACCAGCCGTACTGTCGAGAGCGAGTTGCGGAGAAACATGTTTGGGTTCATGACGAATAGAACGCCAGGAGCGGGGCCCTCAAATCCGCGAAATCCGGCTCTGTTCAACAATAACTTGATCTTGGATCCTACAGTACTAGCAACGGTGATAACCCCAGAAAACGCGGCGGCGCGCGCCGCGGATCTGGATGTGGCCCGCCGTGCATTGGATCAACAAAGGAGAGATGTGGAAGCCGAAAAACAAGGGATAGCCGCACGACAGCGCGAGCTGGAAGAATTGGAGAACCGGCTCCAGGTTCAGTCGACCAGGATGCACAATCAGAGATATCAGTCGAGATTACCGGCCGCAGGTGGGAACCTGCAACCGGCTGCACTATTTATTACCCCTCAGGATCAACCAATTCCGTCCGTGAATCAGGAAACCGGACATCAAGCTGCAATCCTGGGAGGACAGCCGGCAAACGTGCACGCCGGGTTACCCACGTTGCAAACAGGAATCGCAACTGGCAATGCAGCACCACCACCACCGCCACAATTTCATACTCCACCAGGTCACTTCAATAACCCCATGGATAACGTGTATGCAGCAACATTGGCACTTGATCGCATCCCCGTAGGAGAGTCACCCCACGCAGCAGAGACCCGGCGGGCAATAGATTTTTTGCGCACGGCCATAGTTCAGCAGGCTAATTACCCGGATAACAGGAGTGGAATGCACGGAACACCATATGTGAGCCGGCAGAACGGAAATACCGGCAATATCCAGTCAAGTTCGGCGCGGCGGAGGGCAGAGCAGCAGCAAATGCCGCCTCTTCCCCGTAGGCCGGCAACGCCTGCGGTATCAGCGGCACAAGCCATTGTGGACAGTTCCCGAGCCAGGCGAGCAGTGGCCGGGTCTGTGGTACGGGGACCGGTAGCGGTTGCACCTCCCGCCGTACGCGCTGCGGCGTCACACGTTTCCCGAGTGATGCCAGTGCCGACAAACCTTGCCGGGCCTAAGTGTTTGTCGGATACCATCCGGCTGAGCCTTACCCGGATAAGTTCAAGGAGCCGGGTAAAGTGGTTAATTATGAGCCTACCATGGATCCAGAAACCTGGTTGAGTAGTTATGAGATGGCCATGTCAATCCGCAACGTGTCTGAGAATCTTCAAGCAAAATTCATGTACCTAATGATGTCAGAAGGAGCAACAAAGTTGTGGTTCAATAATCTACCCGAGAAATCCGTCAATTCGTGGGGAGAACTGAAAACTGCCTTTATCAAGCACTTTCATGGAACATGCAGGAAGTTGTTTACGATTGATGATTTAGAGCGATGTGTTCAGAAGAAGGGAGAGTCGGCACGCAGTTGGGTGCGCCGGGTTATGGAAATTCTCCACTCGTCCACTGATATCCAACCAAAGGATGCGTTACAAGCTATGGCAAAAACATGTAAATACACACCCTTAGTACAAAAGCTGACACGCATCAAATCTAGCCGTCACGCTTCAGAGGTTATGATGGGAGAGTTGATGGATGCATGCAACAAGCACGCCGCCACAGATACCTCAGAGGAGGATGTCGATGATAAGAAAGCAAAGGCCAACGCAGGTAATAGTGGAAGACCCGGCAATGGAGCTGCACCGGGTAATAATGGAGGAAATAATGGAAACAACCAGCACAAGCGCCCATATGAAGGAAACTCCGAGTTTGTCGCCAGTACAGAAGCCGGGTTTGCGAGACCCAGAGCTGAGGGAAATTTCAACGGAGGAAACTTCAATGGAGGAAACTACCAAGGACCACCAAGGCCGGCTAATCATATAGAGGCCTTCAGGATGCCTTGTCCGCGTCATAGCAGGAACGGTAGGCCGGCTAATCATTCACTGGAGCAGTGCGTAGATTTACAGAGATGGAAGAACGAAGAAATACAGAAGGCAATGCGAGGTGCAGGCCGGGGAGCAGGACCGGGTCCGGGTGGAAACCCGGGCAACGGCTCATCCCCGGCTGGCAACCCAGGAGGTGGTAATCCGGGTAACAACCAAGGAGGCGCTGGAGGTTTCCAAGCCAACTCCAAGCAGCTAGGGCAGTATCATGTCCATACTACGGGGACTTCCAATAAAGATAGAAAGATACTCAAAAGAGCAGTAAACTCGATTTCTTCGGCTGTTCCGAGATACTTGAGATGGTCAGATCAAGAGGTCACCTGGAGCAGGAGGGATCACCTAGAAACAATAGAACATCCGGGTGTGCTGGCTTTGGTAGTTGCACCACAGGTTAATGGTTACGGGTTGAAAAAGGTTCTGATGGACGGTGGAAGTAGCATCAATATCTTATATTGGGAAACTTTCTTATGCATGGGGCTCAAGGAGTCTCAGTTGCAGAAAAGTTCTACAGTTTTTCATGGGATCGTGCCGGGTCATTCAGCGTGCCCAGAAGGAAAGATCACTCTAGAGGTCGCTTTTGGAGAATCAAAGGACAATTTCCGAGTGGAGTGGCTCACGTTCGAGGTAGTAAAATTGCGCAGTCCTTACCACGCGTTGTTTGGAAGGCCGGCTTACGCCAAGTTCATGGCCAGGCCGTGTTATGTGTACCTACAGCTAAAGATCCCGGGTCCCAAGCGAACCATTACTATACACGGCAACCTGGTTATAGCAGCCGAGTGTGATGAGGGAGACGCGGCAATGGCAGAACAAGCGTGCAGAAAGGAAGAGCTCAAGTATTATCGGTCTCAGGTAGATCCGGATGATAGAAAAGCGTTGAAAAGACCGAATACGGAAGATGAGAGGGCAAAATTCAAAGCAGCACAGGACACAAAGATGGTGGCTTTCATCGAGGGTGATCCCTCCAAGCAATTTGCTATAGGATCTAACCTGGATAGTAATCAGGAAGAGGCACTTATCGAGTTTATTCGTGGTAATCAGGATGTTTTCGCTTGGACGCCCAGCGATATGCCGGGTATCCCAACCGAGTTAGCTGAGCACAGTTTGCATGTTGATCCCAAGTCCCGGCCTGTGAAGCAGGGCCTGAGAAAAATGAACGAGGAAAGAAGAAAGGCTATAGGAGCGGAGATAGCCCGGCTCCTTGCAGCCGGCTTTATCATGGAGGTTTTCCACCCGGATTGGTTGGCAAATCCGGTTCTGGTGATGAAGAAAAACAACGAGTGGAGGATGTGCATAGATTACACGAGCCTCAACAAACATTGCCCAAAGGATCCGCTTGCCCTCCCAAGGATAGATCAGATTATAGATGCAGTGGCTGGAAGTGACCTATTGTGTTTCCTGGATGCTTATTCCGGGTATCACCAGATCAAGCTCAAGAAGGAGGATTGGGAGAAAACATCATTCATAACCCCCTTTCGAGCTTTCTGTTACAAAACCATGACTTTTGGGCTAAAGAACGCTGGTGCAACATACCAAAGGTGCATTCAAAAGTGTTTCGAGGATCAGATTGGACGCAACGTTCACGCTTATGTTGATGATGTGGTGATTAAAACCAGGAAGGCGGAAACATTCATTGAGGACCTAAAGGAAACGTTCAGGAATTTGAGAAGGTATCAGATGAAGCTTAACCCCACAAAGTGTGTGTTTGGAGTGCCAGCAGGGAAGTTACTCGGTTTTATTGTTTCCGAGAGAGGAATTGAGGCAAACCCGGATAAGATCAAAGCTATTCAGAATCTGAAAAAGCCGGAAGGCCTGAAGCATGTTCAAAAGCTTACAGGGTGTGTAGCAGCGTTAAGCCGGTTTATATCCAGGCTTGGAGAGAAGGCAATACCCTTATACCGGCTCTTGAGGAAAACCGACAAATTTGTTTGGGACCAAGTGGAGGACGAGGCGTTCGAATCTCTGAAAAAGCAGTTATCTGAGGCACCAATTCTGGCGGCACCGGGTCCTAAAGAGCCCATCTTTTTATACGTCGCGGCCGGGCCCCGGGCGGTTAGTGCCATGGTTGTTGTCGAGCGCAAAGAGGATGGAAAAGACCACCCGGTACAAAGGCCGGTTTATTATGTGAGTGAAGTACTATCGGAAGCAAAGCAGCATTACCCACATTGGCAAAAACTAGTTTTCGGGGTCTTCATGGCTAGCCGGAAATTGAAGCCATATTTTCAGGAACACCCTATAACAGTGGTTAGCTCTATACCAATGGCAGATATTATCAGAATTCAGACGCAACGGGTAGAATAGCCAAGTGGGTCATCGACATGGGAGATTATCACATTAACTACGAGCCCAGGTCTGCAATCAAATCTCAAGCTTTAGTTGATTTTATCAATGATTGGACTCACACAAGCATGCCCACAATGATGCCAAGTTCCGAGTCTTGGATAATGCACTTTGACGGTTCTAAACAGTATGAGGGGTCAGGAGCTGGGGTGGTGCTCACATCACCCAAAGGCGAAAAATTGAGCTATGTGTTGCAGATTCACTTTGATTGCTCCAACAATGTGGCCGAGTATGAGGCATTGTTACATGGATTGAGAATAGCAAAGGAGATTAACATTAGGCGAATACGGTGCTACGGAGACTCGGATCTTGTGGTACAACAGGTCTCAGGAACTTGGGATAGAAAAGATGCAACAATGGCAGCATATCGCAGAGAGGTGGACAAGGTTGCCGGGTGTTTTTCCGGGTATGAGGTGGAGCATATTGACAGGCGAAAGAACGAGGCAGCAGATGCGCTCGCAAGACTCGGCTCGCACAGAGAGCCGGTTCCACCCAACATTTTCCTGGACGAGTTATGGCGGCCATCTATTAAAACCGAGTCTGAGGAAGAGGTGGCTAACCAAGACCCGGATTTGGAGTTCGTGGCCACAGTACACGCTGTTCCCGAGTGGACAGAGCCGTTTTTGGCCTACCTGTCGCGGGGCGAGTTACCACCGCAGGAAGTTTTAGCAAGGAAAATTCTGAGGCGAGCAAAGGGCTACTCTATTATCAACGGAGAGTTGTACAAAAGAAGTACAGCAGGAGTCTTTTTGCGCTGTGTAGCCCCAGAAGAAGGCCGACAGATTTTGAAGGAGATCCATGAAGGCGATTGTGGGCATCATGCATCCACAAGATCTCTTGTGGCCAAAGCATATCGACACGGTTTCTTTTGGCTCACGGCCTTAGCAGATGCGGAGCGCTTGGTGGCAAGGTGTGATGGATGTCAAAGGTACGCTCGCCAAACCCATGTGCCGGCTATGGAGTTGCAAACAATCCCACTGACCTGGCCGTTTGCTGTTTGGGGTATGGATATGGTGGGCCCCTTCCACATGTCACCGTACAAAAAGACTTGTCTTTTGGTAGCTATTGATAAGTTTACTAAGTGGGTTGAAGTTATACCAGTTACCAACTGTGAAGCAATCACAGCAGTCAAGTTCCTGAAAAGGATCATCTACAGGTTTGGATACCCTCACAGCATAATAACAGACAATGGAACCAACTGTTGGGAATATGCCCTAGAGGCAATCATAGATGATGAAATTCCCAATGTATTCATAAAGTTATTAAGTTGTCCTTTGGTTTGAACATCTGATATATGTCATTGAATATATGATTCGATCGTGGAACTATGTATTCATGTTGTTCATACTAATGGTCCTTGGTCGTTAAGGTTGTGCTGGACACACACCCTAGACTAATGTGAGTGTTGGCTGATGACACGGTTCCACTTGTCATGGGCATGGTGATGCCATTCCAACGTTCACGGACTTGGCTAAAGAGTTTAGCAAGTCGGACTGACCCACATTGAGATGCAACGATCAAGTCGTCATTTGCATGTCTCAATCAATGTAATCCTTAGACCTGAGGTTGTCGCACAATCCGAGTTGTGGATCACCGACTTAGGTTCTGTCAAACGTTGTTCTATGACAAGGCAACTATAAAGGCAGAGTTCGGGTCGAATGAGAAGCAAGCTGCGTGATGTGGATAATCAAGATGGGATTTTGCCCCTCCTAATGGAGAGATATTCTCTGGGCCCTCTCGAGTGATATGATTCAGGAAGCATGGCCATGCGCGACTCAGTTAAGTGTTAACTGTGTCGGTTGACTAAGAGTTAGTCAGATGAATCGCATATCACGGATCGAGAAGAGATTTGAACTATTTAAGGGATGACGATAAATCGCCTATAGTTCGACAAGGTATATCGTGAGGCAAAAAGGACTAAGATGAATATCACATTGAAAGGTATGTCGTCATGACTCAATGGAACTTGGGAGTCGGCACGTTCTGCTAGGAGCCGCTACCGATTGATCGATTGAGAGTAGGACTCCAATCGTGTCCAAGTCGCCATGAGCCTGCAGGGTCGCACACTTAAGAGCGGGAGCAAGTATTGGTCGGGTTGGACCCGAACCGGAAATGGACTGGTTTTGTGAGTCGGACTCACAGAGGGAATGGGCCACAAGTGTTGTGAAGCCCATTACCATACGCTATATAAAGAGGGGCGCAGGTTGCCCAGCGGGCACGTTAGTCCACTCTCCCATGCGTTGGGAACCCTAGCCCCACTCAGTCCAGCCGTCGCACCAGACCTAGCAGTCTGCCGTCGGAGCTCCTCCTCGTACGTGTGGATACCGGCAGAGGTGCTGTACGTTCAGCACTTCGACGTTCGAGGGATTGGATCGGCCGGACCGGATCGTGGGACTGCGCTGCCCCGACGCGCTTCACCGATAATCCGCAACCGCGCGTCTAGTGGTAATCATCGTGGCCTTCTACCTCGGCTAGATCTTGGAAGTACCGCGTAGGAAAAAGTTTTCGTTTATCTCTACGCGTTCCAACACCAACATGTCCTTAGGTGAGATGGAAAATTTTTGCGAAAACAATGGTATCCGGCTTGACATAGCCTCGGTAGCCCATCCACAAGCCAATGGACAGGTGGAAAGGGCAAATCAGGAGTTACTTCGTGGGTTAAAACCACGGCTATGAGTCCCATGCACCAGAGTTGCTCGAGCATGGGTTGAAGAGCTACCATCAGTAGTTTGGGGAATTAACACCACACCTAATAGATCTACTCAGATGACCCCATTTTTCATGGTTTACGGCGCAGAGGCGGTGCTGCCGAGTGATATTATTCATGACTCGCCACGAGTATCGGATTATGTTGAGGTGGAGAATGAGAAGACCCGGCAGGATGCCGTGGATATGCTAGAAGAACACAGAGAACGAGCCCTGGAGAGATCAGCCATATATCAACAGGATCTGAGGAGATACCATAGTCGGTGAGTCAAAACCCGAGTCTTCCAGGAAGGGGACCTGGTATTGCGCTTGGTACAATCAAAGGAGGGAAAGCACAAGTTATCTCCACCATGGGAAGGACCGTTCATCATAAGTCGGAATCTGCATAACGGATCATATTACTTGATAGATGCAAGGGAAGAGTCGGATACTGTCAATGATACCGCCCATACCACTTCATCTATGCAAGAGAGGGAAAGACCATGGAACGTGGCTCAGCTACGTCCCTACTATACTTAGCGTAGGCTAGGTTTACAAAGTTGAATTACACGATGTAACAGGCAGCAGGTTTTGGACGCACTCTTTTCCTATCCAGGGTACCTAAGGGGACTGGAGGGTTTTTAACGAGGCGGCCTGCTGACCTAACTTTTCTCATATCAATAAAGAGATGGTTAAACTATGATATTGCTTCTTTCTTATTTATTTCTGTTAAGTTTTGATTTTTTGTGTTTTTACTTTCTGTTTTCTATTTTATCAGGTAAGTATTACTTATTTGTTTTATAGTATACCAGTTCTATATTTTTCCTAAAGATTGCATATATAGGTCTTGGGGGCTGATTGCTTGAATAGCACAGTTGCAAACTCAAAGACCCGGCCACGATGCCATTAAGTTGTAAGGATCGATTACTTGTAATAAGTACGGTTACAATCTTATAACCGGACAATAGAGCCAAATTTTCTTGATTTCTCTTGTTTAAGCTTGATGTGACTCGCAAAAATGTGGCATGCTTTGCTAACATGTAATCACAATCAGTCATGATGCCCAATGGGACTTTCCTGACCCTGTCTTTACAAAGTTATAGCAGCATTGAATACCCACGCGAAAGCCGGCTTACAGCAAAGAGGATCAAAAGGGTCATCCAAACCACACGTTATGCAGAGTACAAGGTTAGCAGCCGGAAACTCACAAATATTAAGCTTAATCTCAAACCCACGTGAGTAACTCTATGTTTTGAGCCTTAGCTAAAACAATTTGCCTTTCTGAAAACTACAAATCCCTAGACTCGGAGATTCGGGCCTTGGGGACTTGGGAATTTGAAGAAAAGCAACAAATTGTTTAGCTGTTAAGCTTAAAACCCCAAAAATCCGAGTCTTGGGGACTTAGGAAACAAAGTCCACTTGTCAAAATCACCGAGATCCGGAAATCGAGTCTCACAAAAGGAAAAAGAGCGAAAATCAGAAAAGCAGCAACAAAAGTCCAGGGCTAGGGAATAACATATCACGATGAGGGGCCAGAAGGGCCACCAAAAAAATACGCACTGCCATGTGTGTGGCATATCAAGATGGAAAGACCTCGATGGAAAAAAAAGATTCCTCACAAGGTGCTTAGGTATTTTCCTATAATTTCAAGGTTACAAAGATTATTTGTATCAAAGGAAATTTCAGAGCTCACAAAGTGGCACGAAGAGAAGAGGGTTGTTGAGGAAAATATTTTGAGTCACCAGCTGATGGTGAGGCATGGAAGCACTTTGACAGGGAGTTTAACTGGTTCACTCTTATTGCACGTAACGTAAAACTAGGTTTTGCCACTGATGGATTCAATCCATTTGGAAATATGAGTAATGCATACAGTATGTGGCCTGTTTTTGTAATTCCGTACAAGTTCCCACCCTGGATGTGCATGGATCAATCAAATTTCATGATGTCACTGCTGATACCCGAAAAGTATTCACCAGGGAAGGATTTTCATGTATTTATGCAGCCACTGATAAAAGATATGATGGAGATATGGAAAGGTGTGGACACATAAGATGCATGCATAGAGTCCCTTTGCATGCTACGTTCCTTTGGTCCATACATGATTATCCTGGATATGCAACTATGTCTGGTCGAAGCACTAGAGGATTTTACGCATGTGTTCATTGTGACGTGGATCCTTGCTATGAATCCTTGAAAGACAAAGTTGGATATATTTTTCATCGACGATTCCTTCGGACAGATTACCCATATAGGAAAAGCAGACTTTTTAATGGAAAATTTGAGGAACGAGGTCCACCAAAAAAGTTCACACAGGCAGGACTAGAGGAGAAGGTTGAAAGAGTTAAGGATTTTTAACATGGGAAACATCCAGGTAATAAGAAGCGAAAGCGTGCAGATGAAGGTGAACCAACGTGGCACGTAAAGGCGAGTTTGCACTATTTACCTTATTGGCCAAAATTAAAGTTAGCACGCAATCTAGATGTGATGCACATTGAGAAGAACATGTGCGACAATATCCTTGGTACACTACTAGAAATTGAGGGAAATAATAAGGACACTGCGAATTGTAGACTTGATTTGCATAAAGTGAAAATAAAGAAGAAGTTTTGGATGAATGATGAGGGAGATAAATATGTGAAGCTGCATGCACCGTGGACACTTGAGAAGGAAAAAAAGAAAAAAAAATTGTGCAGGTATTTGGCCCAAACAAGATTCCCAGATGGTTATTGCTCTAACTAGGAAAGATGTGTGGATATTGATGGTTGTAAAGTAACCGGTTTCAAGACGCATGATTGCCACATTCTTCTGCAGCGTGTCTTGCCAGCTGGCCTTAAATGAATTGCATCAAAGGAAATGTATTCTGCTATTGCAGAATTGGGGAGGTTTTTTAGGGAGTTGTGTGCCAGAACACCTAAAGTTGATGTGCTGAATAGACAAAAGGTTGAAATTGTCGTTATTATGTGCAAACTTGAGAAGTTATTCCCACCTGCATTTTTTTGATATAATGGTGCACTTAGCAATTCATCTACCTGAAGAGGCAATTCTTAGGGGGCATGTCCACTATGGTTGGATATATCCTGTTGAGAGAAGACTAGGTTACCTAAAATCAAATGTGCGTAACAAAGCAAGGCTTGAAGGATCAATTGTCGGAGGCTATATCGTCGATGAGTGTTTGTTGTTTTGCTCCAGATTTTTCAAGGATGGCACAGAAACTAGATTTACCAAAAACGATAGGAACCAAGATAAGCATAGAAAGCCTGCTAATGATGAGCTAGAAGTTTTTGCTGTTGGAGCTAAAGGTCTTGGCAAATCCACTTTGAAGAAATATGACAAGGAATTTGACAAAATGGTATGGTATGTGCTAAACAATTGTGAAGATGTATCGAGATATATGGAGTAAGTTTGGTACACCTTATGAGTCATAATTTACTGTTGTAATAATTATATTTTGTTTTGTTGTAGTGTTTGCCGGCAAGAATTAACACATATGCGTGTGAATAATATCGAGGAGGTGCTTGACAAAGAGTTTGCAGGTTTGTTTAGGAAGCATGTCAGGGAGCTTAATAATGCATCTGAAGATTTGCAGTGCTTGGTGGATGGGCTAGGCGACAGAGTGATATAATACAACGGTTGCTTTATAAAGGGTGCTAGGTTTCGTACGGTTACACGGGATAAAAACCTAAGGACTCAAAACTCTGGAGTAATGACCAAGGTATCTTTTGGTGTTGAAGAAGCAAGTGACTTCTACGGTGTTCTATAGGAAGTACTTGAGTTGTAGTACGAGACAAACAAACATGGCAATGGATCTATATTCTTGTTTAGATGTGACTGGTATGACCTTGCAAGCAGGGGTAACAAGATTAAAGATGATGGATATTTTATAAGCATAAATACTTCTGCATTTTGTTACAAAAATTCACCCTTCATTTTGGCAAGTCAAGCTGGGACATGTTTTTTCTTGGATGATACAAAGTTTGATCATCCATGGAAAGTTGTGCAGAAGTTTACTCATAGACACGTGTACGATGTTCTAGAAAAAGAAGTAGGGGTGAGGATGTATTTGAAGTCAATGGAGGTGTATCAGGAGGAGGAAGGTTCACTGGATCATACATATCAGGATGTCGACGATGTAGGCGACGAAGAAGATGTGGAAGATGAGGGTGTTGATCGTCCAGATGAAGTGGTACGTGTTGATCTCGCATTGTTCATGAGCTAGAGAATCAAGAAGTGAGTCACACAGCTGAGAGTGAAGATGAACAAGAACAGAGCTTGCACACGAATGGAAGTGATTATGATTCTAGAGTTTCTGATATAGATAGTGATGCTGAATGATAACCATGTGTAATGATACATATAATTTTTGCAAACATGAAACTGCTTCTGTAAAGTTTTGTCAATTGTACTTTCTTACAATTTGAGTTGTAGTGCCCATGTTAAGACTATTCTGTAGTAAATGTGAGTTTCTAGCATTTTATATTTAATTATAGTTAACTGAATTTTGGCAACACACAGTTGTTGAACAAACTTTGTGAACACGCACATAGAAATGTGAACATTGATTCATAGTAGGTAATTAACATATATTATAATGTAGAATTCCACATTGCAAGCCTTACAACCAGAAGGCCAAAAGGAATCAGTAGAGTCTTCACCGTACCAAATTGGAGCAGCTAAGATATATAGTTTTACAACTAAAATAGAACGACACAGTTCTCGACATATGTTCTTAACATGGACCAGGATCAGTGACTACTAGTAGATGATAAGTAAGCTCTAGAACATGGGAAGCAAACATGAAGACGCCTTCATTTCCAATGTACAACATCTTGTCTCCCATCTTCAAATAGTTCTCCTTCTTCACGAAATCCTTCGAGCCCGTGACGCACAACCGGCCATCGTGAGGTGAGATTGTGTAGTACCCATCCACCCTAGTGTTTGGATGGCATACAAGCTGGATGTCACCACCTGGACGATGAAGTTCAACGGGCACAAAGCGGCGTGGGAATTTTTGTTGAAACAACATATATTAGTGTTAACAACTAGACATGTAAAATTTCAGATATTTATGTATTCATTGTACATATATATATTGCTAGGAAGTAACTACTAATTTGACAGAGATTATTAGTGATTACCACATGCTTGTGTTCATTCGAGATGTTGGTCCAGTTTAGAGTATGCAGCATTGGTACGATAATTCCTCCTTCATCATAATTTCCAGCTCCATTTTCTTGCACAATGTTTTCCAGATTGTGAACCTACTCAATCACTGTTCCCATCATCCTTCAGTTTATAGTGGTTCCATCAGTGGCATCTAAAGAGTCCACAATGTCCCGTTTGGTGCGGGACAAATGGAAGTAGACTGTAAATAGAGAGTGACAATTAAATTAGGTAAAAAGCAGTTTACTAAAATTAGAAGAACAAAGTACTTGGGACTATATCTAACTATTTTTATGAAAAAATAGCACTAAATTAGGTAGTTCACCGGTTCTTAATTACATATTGCAATCAAATAGCGACAAGCAAGTTTAATAATTAAGTAATAAGCAGAAAAGATGACAAGTTGCCATAATAGTACATCTTACTAATTGTATCAAACAAATTAGTACTAAATTCTACTTTAATAAAGTAATACTACTGGTACCTGCTAATTTAATAAAGAAATAAGCATAACAGAACAATAGTTGCCTTCATATTAGCATGTAAATATACAGAAAATAACTTCATCAATTACAAGCATTACATGGATGGCTCTTCGGGAAAGTTGGAGTGCAGACACGACTGCCATGACCATGGGGGTCCATATTGATAACAAGCACATCGCCAGGTGCGAGATCATAGACGTCACATAATCTTGTCCACGGTCTACCATGAAAACTGGCTACACCGTGATTGTTCGTAACTTTGACACCAAATGTGAATCCTTCTTTGGTGTACAAATTAGCATCAAACGTGGCCTCCTGGAACGTAGCCACGGCATGCTTGCGAAGGAAGCAAGCTCTGATGTGGCAGGGGATGATCTGATAAACAAAAAAAATCAGTACTGCTAATACTTTTAGGAACACAAGAAATTTATACATTCATCTAGGAACCATTAAAAAATTATTTATGTAGCAGTAATATGTTATAGAGTTTGAACTATAGGTAAAGACTAACATAATGCATTTACTATAAATAGCAAGCGGTCCTAATAGAGCACTTGTGTGTACCACAACTAATGCTGTCAGCATCAGAAAGGATCTACCTATAAAAGGGAACACCAACTATGAACAATAGAAAGGCACCTTGAACTATTTATATTACATGAAGGGACATTACAACATGTCACACATATAGTACTAACAGAAATTAATCAAAAAAGTTCTATCTAGCAGTAGATCATCATCTATGTAGCAGTACATTGGCATATAGTTGAACAAATCAAAGCAGAATTTTTCTAAAACATCTATAAAACAATAGTTTAGGTAGATCTGGAAATTTGACATGTTCTCAGAGATGCCTAGCTGGCTTACAATGTTAAATCAGTGGTAAATCAGTATTGATCAACAAGCAGAAAGTAATCAGAGAACAGAGTTCTCACCGTGCTTTCCTTGAATCCTTCTTGCAGGGTTAGCGAGAAGAAATTCTTGACCCGATTGCCTTTGCCACAGAGGCCCTTGTTGTCAAAATAAGTTGTACACTAAGAAACGAAAACAAGTAGGATTTTTCTTTGGTGAATGGCCATGAACTAAAGAAGAGGATAAAATCGGATTGGGAGAATAGGGCCAGGTGCAGAAGTATGAACTTTATCACCGCCCGCCATCTTCTTCAGATCGCCCAGAACTGCAGCACGATGAAGTATGCGATGAAGACAGTGCTAGAGAGAGGGCGGCGGCGGGGACAGAGATGGATGAGGACGGCAGTGGTTGCTCTCCTCTGCTAATGCGGGTTTTCATGGAGTTAATATTGGTAGGTGCACAGATGGGTGAGGAGCGCGAGATTGATGTGACACGAAGATGCCTTCTGAGTGCAAGCGGCCCACATCTCATTCACGGCTTACCAAAAATAGTGTGGAAAATAATCGTGTGCAGTTGCCATTTTTACCGCACCACCCAAAACTGCCACCAAATCGATCTATCTCCTCTGCCCTGCTTCTCCTCTGTTCCCCATTTTCTCCGCCCCCTTGTTTCTTCTTCCTCTGCCCTCCTTCTTCAACCACCCCCTCCATGGATGACGGCGTAACAAGAACGGACCACAAGAAGCTGGTTGCCCATGGCACAATCGAGATTGATGTCGTGTACACGAACGACGTCAATGTAGTCACTGAAACCCTTGACATGTACGAGGGTTTGCTCAAAGGAGAAACTCACAATTTCATGGGGCTTGATATTTAATGCACCAATGAAGATGACGAAGACAAACATGTCACAGTCGTCCAACTTGTGTTGCGTAATCATGTACTCGTCTTCCAGTGGTCAAGGTATGTCAAAGCACTGGTTCTTTGATACACACTTCAATTTTAGTACTTCGATTTCACTCTGTAATATTTTAGCCCTCCTTAACAGTACAATGTGAACTACATGTTTCTCATTTGTTTACTTGATGCTGCAGTAGTGAGAAGCTGTGTCCACAACTGCTGGATTTCCTTAGATTTAAAGGAATAACCTTTGCTAGTGTTGACAAAACACATGAAAAGAAAGTTACGAGAGAAAATGGGAATGGGAGGTGAAAATTCCAGATGATTATCATGTTGATATTCAGGATTTGTACAAGATGAATAACAGAAAAAGGACTGGAATGGCTACCATTGCAGCAGAACTGATAGACGAGTCGTACAGTACCATGAAGACCAAGTTTCCACATGATGCACATTCCTGCTGGGAGAATAATCCACTTGACGAGATCAACCGTGTGTATGCAGCTAAAAACGCTTTTGTGGCGTACGAGTTGTACCGTTTAATCTACGTGGTGAATAAGGGACAACTTCACCTTCAACAACAATCATTGTATTGCTCGAGTCGCAAGACATGCACATCATGTGCGTCGACCGGGACAATGGCATCTGCACCGAGTGGGAACAAGGTATCTTCATTGATCATCATGGCACACTCACAGGGAAGTGAGGGGTGGGAGGAAGCGTCACGCAGGCACAATTACAGAGAAAAATGGCAAGATGGGTGGGATTGGTGTCCCTTGGTGAAGAAGGACGATGGCTCTTGGGATGAATGGTGAGCGGCAGAAAGAACTCGATGTTGTGCTGCTCTATATACTTACTTGTGTTGTTTAGTGCAAAGTTTTATTTTGTTATCCGTGTCTCTGTTAGTACAGTTTGTAATGTCTGTCGAAACAATGTGTGTTAGCTTTCAGAATATGGTTTGTAATATGTGTCATGGTGGTTTCGTCGAATTAAACCCCCCGAAATACCATTTCTGGGCCATCCCGGCTTCTAACTTGTGCAAACGCCCCAACCATTGTGTGTTTCTTGTTTTCTGCATAAAAGTGAGATCATTGCATGTTTGGGTCCACAAAGAACAAGTGCTCAATCCAAATTTGGTACAAAAACATGTGTCGAGGCAATTTTTGGGCCTTTTCGGCTAAAAAATGTTTCATCAACCTAGGATGACCACAAAAATCTACAAACTTGCATGGGCCAACCATCCACCTATTCCATCACACACACAAAAAGTTACAGCTCAATCTGAGCCGTGCGTGCCACAAGCACATACACTAGCTAGGGTTTTCGGGGTTCTCGAGGAGGGGAATGCCCGCTTCAAAGCATGTTCCACTCACACCATCACCTCATTGCACCAAAACTCCATTAATTACACACAAAATGTACACAATATTTTTATTTCCACATTCTTATGGAAACACCATGGGTTGACAACAGTTTGGCCTTCCTACATGGTGGTTTCGTCGAATTAAACCCCTCGAAATGCCATTTCGGGGGCCATCTCGGCTTCTAACTTGTGCAAATGCCCCAACCATTGTGTGTTTCTTGTTTCCTGCATGTTGCATAAAAGTGAGATCATTGCATGTTTGGGTCCACAAAGAACAAGTGCTCAATCCAAATTTGGTACAAAAACATGTGTCGAGGCAATTTTTGGGCCTTTTCGGCTAAAAAATGTTTCATCAACCTAGGATGACCACAAAAATCTACAAACTTGCATGGGCCAACCATCCACCTATTCCATCACACACACAAAAAGTTACAGCTCAATCTGAGCCGTGCGTGCCACAAGCACATACACTAGCTAGGGTTTTCGGGGTTCTCGAGGAGGGGAATGCCCGCTTCAAAGCATGTTCCACTCACACCATCACCTCATTGCACCAAAACTCCATTCATTACACACAAAATGTACACAATATTTTTATTTCCACATTCTTATGGAAACACCATGGGTTGACAACAGTTTGGCCTTCCTACATGGTGGTTTCGTCGAATTAAACCCCTCGAAATGCCATTTCGGGGGCCATCTCGGCTTCTAACTTGTGCAAATGCCCCAACCATTGTGTGTTTCTTGTTTCCTGCATCAAAGTGAGATCATTGCACGTTTGGGTCCACAAAGAACAAGTGCTCAATCCAAATTTGGTACAAAAACATGTGTCGAGGCCATTTTTGGGCCTTTTCGGCTAAAAAATGTTTCACTAACCTAGGATGACCACAAAAATCTACAAACTTGCATGGGCCAACCATCCACCTATTCCATCACACACAAAAAGTTACACCTCAATCTGAGCTATGCGTGCCACAAGCACATACACTAGCTAGGGTTTTCGGGGTTCTCGGGGAGGGGAATGCCCGCTTCAAAGCATGTTCCACTCACACCATCATCTCATTGCACCAAAAATCCTTTCAATACACAAAATATACACAATCTTTTTATTTCCACATTCTTATGGAAACACCATGGGTTGACAACAGTTTGGCCTTCCTACATGGTGGTATCGCCAAATTAAACCCCCCGAAATGCCATTTCGGGGGCCATCTCGGCTTCTAACTTGTGCAAACTCCCCAACCATTGTGTGTTTCTTGTTTCATGCATCAAAGTGAGATCATTGCACGTTTGGGTCGACAAAGAACAAGTTCTCAATCCAAATGTGGTACAAAAACATGTGTTGAGGCCATTTTCGGCTAAAAAAATGTTTCACCAACCTAGGATGACCACAAAAATCTACAAGCTTGCATGGGCGAACCATCCACCTATTCGATCACACACAAAAACTTACACCTCAATCTGAGCCATGCGTGCCACAAGCACATACACTAGCTAGGGTTTTCGGTGTTTTCGGGGAGGGGAATGCCCACTTCAAAGCATGTTCCAGTCACAGCATCACCTCATTGCACCAAAACTCCTTTCAATACACACAAAATGTACACAATCTTTTTATTTCCACATTCTTATGGAAACGCCATCGGTTGACAACAGTTTGGACTTCCTACATGGTGGTTTCGTCGAATTAAACCCCCCCTCGAAATGCTATTTCGGGGGCCATCTCGGCTTCTAACTTTTGCAAATGCCCCAACCATTGTGTGTTTATTGTTTCATGCATCAAAGTGAGATCATTGCACGTTTGGGTCCACAAAGAACAAGTGCTCAATCCAAATTTGGTACAAAAACATGTGTCGAGGCCATTTTTGGGCCTTTTCGGCTAAAAACATGTTTCCCCAACCTAGGATGACCACAAAAATCTACAAACTTGCATGGGCAACCATCCACCTATTCCATCACACACACCAAGTTACACCTCAATCTGAGCCGTGCGTGCCACAAGCACATACACAAGCCAGGGTTTTCGGTGTTCTCACGGAGGGGAATGCCCACTTCAAAGCATGCTCCACTTACACCATGACCTCATTGCACCAAAACTCTTTTAAATACACACAAAATGTACACAATCTATTGATTTCCACATTCTTATGGAAACACCATGGGTTGACAACAGTTTGGCCTTCCTACATGGTGGTTTCATCGAATTAAACCCCCTGAAATGCCATTTTGGGGGCCATCTCGGCTTCTAACTTGTGAAAACGCCCCAACCATTGTGTGTTTATTTTTTCCTGCATCAAAGTGAGATCATTGCACGTTTGGTTCAACAAAGAACAAGTGCTCAATCCAAATTTGGTACAAAAACATGTGTCGAGGCCATTTTTGGGCCTTTTCGGCTAAAAAAATGGTTCACCAACCTAGGATGACCACAAAAATCTACAAACTTGCATGGGCCAACCATCCACCTATTCCATCACACACAAAAAGTTACACCTCAATCTGAACCGTGTGTGCCACAAGCACATACACTCGCTAGGGTTTTCGGTGTTCTCGGGGAGGAGAATGCCCACTTCAAAGCATGTTCCACTCACACCATACTTCATTGCACCAAAACTCCTTTCAATACACACAAAATGTACACAATATTTTGATTTCCACATTCTTATGGAAACACCATAAGTTGACAACAGTTTGGTCTTCCTACATGGTGGTTTCGCCAAATTAAACCCCCCGAAATGCCATTTCGGGGGCCATCTCGGCTTCTAACTTGTGCAAACGCCCCAACCATTATGTGTTTCTCGTTTCCTGCATCAAAGTGAGATCATTGAACATTTGGGTCCAAAAAGAACAAGTTCTCAATCCAAATTTGGTACAAAAACATGTGTCGTGTCCATTTTCGGGCCTTTTCGGCTAAAAAAATGTTTCACCAACCTAGGATGAGCACAAAAATCTGCAAACTTGCATGGGCCAACCATACACCTATTCCATCACACACAAAAAGTTACACCTCAATCTGACCCGTGCGTTCCACAAGCACATACACTAGCTAGGGTTTTCGGGGTTCTCGGGGAGGGGGAATGCCCACTTCAAAGCATGTTCCACTCACACCGTCACCTCATTGCACCAAAAATCCTTTCAATACACACAAAATGTACACATTCTTGTGATTTCCACATTCTTATGGCAACACCATGGGTTGACAACAGTTTGGCCTTCCTACATGGTGGTTTCGTCGAATTAAACCCCCCGAAATGCCATTTCGGGAGCCATCTCGGCTTCTAACTTGTGCAAACGCCCCAACCATTGTGTTTTTCTTGTTTCCTGCATCAAAGTGATATTATTGCATGTTTGGGTCCACAAAGAACCATTGCTCAATCCAAATTTGGTACAAAAACATGTGTCGAGGCCATTTTCGGGCCTTTTCGGCTAAAAAAATGTTTCACCAACCTAGGATGACCACAAAAATCTACAAACTTGCATGGGCCAACCATCCACTTATTCCATCACACACAAAAAGTTACACCTCAATATGAGCCGTGCGTGCCACAAGCACATACACTAGCTAGGGTTTTCTGGGTTCTCGGAGAGGGGAATGCCCACTTCAAAGCATGTTCCACTCACACCATCAGCACATTGCACCAAAACTCATTTCAATACACACAAAATGTACACAATCTTTTCATTTCCACGTTCTTATGGAAACACCATGGGTTGACAACAGTTTGGCCTTCCTACATGGTGGTTTCGTCAAATTAAACCCCCCGAAATGCCATTTCGGCTTCTAACTTGTGCAAATGCCCCAACCATTGTGTGTTTCTTGTTTCCTGCATCAAAGTGAGATCATTGCACATTTGGGTCGACAAAGAACAAGTGCTCAATCCAAATTTGCTACAAAAACATGTCTTGAGGCCATTTTCGGCTAAAAAAAATGTTTCACCAACCTAGGATGACCACAAATATCTACAAACTTGCATGGGCCAACCATCCACCTATTTCATCACACACAAAAAGTTACACCTCAATCTGAGCCGTGCGTGCCACAAACACATACACTAGTTAGGGTTTTCGGGGTTCTCGGGGAGGGGAATGCCCACTTCAAAGCATGTTCCACTCACACCATCACCTCATTGCACCAAAACTCCTTTCAATACACACAAAATGTACACAATATTTTGATTCCCACATTCTTATGGCAACACCATGGGTTGACAACAGTTTGGCCTTCCTACATGGTGGTTTCGTCGAATTAAACCCCCCCCCCCCCCCGAAATGCCATTTCGGGGGCCATCTCGGCTTCTAACTTGTGCAAACGCCCCAACCATTGTCTTTTTATTGTTTCCTGCATCAAAGTGAGATCATTGCACGTTTGGGTCCACAAAGAACAAGTGCTCAATCCAAATTTGGTACAAAAACATGTGTCGAGGCCATTTTCGGGCCTTTTCGGCTAAAAAAAATGTTTCACCAACCTAGGATGACCACAAAAATCTACAAACTTTCATGGGCCAACCATCCACTTATTCCATCACACATAAAAAGTTACACCTCAATCTGAGTCGTGCGTGCCACAAGCACATACACTAGCTAGGGTTTTCGGAGTTCTCGGGGAGGGGAATGCCCACTTCAAAGCATGTTCCACTCACACCATCACCTCATTGCACCAAAACTCCTTTCAATGCACACAAAATGTACACAATCTTTTTATTTGCACATTCTTATGGCAACACCATGAGTTGACAATAGTTTGGCCTTCCTACATGGTGGTTTCGCCAAATTAAACCCCCCAAAATGCCATTTCGGGGGCCACCTCGGCTTCTAACTTGTGCAAACGCCACAACCATTATGTGTTTCTTGTTTCTGCATCAAAGTGAGATCATTGCACGTTTGGGTCCAAAACGAACAAGTTCTCAATCCAAATTTGGTACTAAAACATGTGTCGAGGCCATTTTCGGGCCTTTCGGTTAAAAAATATATTTCACCAACCTAGTATGACCACAAAAATCTACAAACTTGCATGGGCCAACCATCCACCTATTCCATCACACACAAAAAGTTACACCTCAATTTGAGCCGTGCGTGCAGTCTAATCTACAGTAAACAATTGGTATTCTTTCATATTTAAAAATGTACCCAATTAATTCTATTTTTGGGCGCATTAAAATTGTCCTCTCATATTTTCCACAGGAAATAATAGTTCCCTCAAAAAAAAATTCCACTTTTCGTTCCCTCCTTTTTCACTCTCGCCCGAATAACGAATCAAAATAATCGCACTCCCATATATAGTTTGTGCCACCCCCAATCACGTTCCATCTTAACTACCACCGAAAAACCACGCCACGTTCTCAGATCCATCCTCTTCTCCGGCCGTTCTTCGCATCTCAGTCGCCTCTCTCGCTGGTGGAAGCCATAACAAACAACCGTCGAGCTGCCGTCAGACCAGCTGCCAAACGTACACCGCAGAAGCCTAATAAAAAAGGCGCACGTAATCACTTGATCACGCATAAGAGTTCATGTTTTCGTCTTAGATCTAAGGGCACGACGCGCATGATATCAATTTTATGCATCCTAACACACACAGGAAATGCATTTTAGTTTTAAGTGCACTTACATGAATGACTACATATCGAGGTTTATCAGATCTATTGGCATTTCCTTGTTACAATGATCACCAAGGCTACGTCGTGTGCAAAACATTCACATCCGACGGCGTCAGTTCAGCCACGGTTTCATAGATCTGATGCGTAGTACGTTTCATTTTTCCTAATGTTATTAAACTATAACTCAATCAAACTATACCTAGTATGTTAGGCCATCTACAATGCATAAAACAAGATTTTTATTATAGGCCTAATTCCGAAAATACATCTAGTATGTTAGCTACATCCTTCAAACTATAACTGAATATTGCGCATGCCTTTAACTCAACATCAGTACCCCCTATACTAAACTGAATATCGTATATACTTTTTCATATGTTCAGTCACATTTTTCAATCCAATCTGGAACTCATTGCACCAATTTGTACTTATGTTTACTCATCTTCAGTTGCTCCGGATAAGCCTATACAAACGGCACTTGAGAAGGAAAAGAAGCAAGTGATGCAAGAAAATGCAATGCGTGTGTAGCAGATAATGAAGGAAAAATTTGATGTTGATCCTACAAATACAGATGCTTTCAATGATGTAGCACATGCCTTTGTGTACGGTGGGCTACAGCCTGGTACACAAATAGACCAACATTCTACTCATGTGCAGGACAAGGATATGGAAGTTGACCCTGCATACGAACCAACTGCTGAAGAAATGGCGAATGCTCAAGAAGAGATTGATGCTGAAATGGCATAGTGCAAGGTCATACAATATTCAATACAATTAATAATCTCGTAACAAAAACACATGCTAAGTGATTCATACTAATTCATTGATCTATTAACCTTGCAGGCTACCGACGATTCAGTAACCGGAGCACAAAAGAAGCGTTCGAAGATAGTAGTACCACCTTCAAACATTTCAAGAAGATCGAAAGTACCAACTGAGCCTCAAGCAGGGCAATCTTATAAGCCTAGCGCAACCGGTGACAACTCTGAAGAACAAAACTCACATATGTAGATTGTGACATCTAAAGACAGCAACTCACCTGATGGCAATGAAATTGAAAACTTTGCACGCCAAGGTATTAACTAGTCTACTTCAATGTGTTTACAACTTCAATGTTTAAAATTTTGAAATTATTTTAATCATGTCATCTCTCATATTGCAGACACAGTCAATAACTCCCTCGCTACTAAGCGAAAGAGAGGTGGACGCAGGCCTACTGTGGGGCATGGACTACATGAGTACACCAAAAGAAATGGTGGCAATAGAACGCAAATTGACTTCACTAAAGGCACGAGGAGACCAAGAAATCCTATCGAGTCAGCTAAACTTAGCTCTGAGGTTGGCATTCACATCCGCAACAAGGAGTCTTTGGCAACACACTGGACACAATACAAAAAAGGTAAAAGTCTAAGCCATGTGATTCCTCGTGCTCTGAAATCAGTATCAATGAGTCCACACTCTTCATGTTATTACTTTACTAATTTCTGGTTGTTGCTACATTTACGCATCTAGCGCAAAAAATAATGCATCCCTGTATTTTTTTAGGGAAAGTTTGAAATTGACAGAGAAAACGAATTGGCCAAATCAGTGTGCACTGATATGATACAAAGTACTGTTCGGCAATTCAGGTATAGGCTTAAAAAGCACTACTGGCCCAAGGTGAAAAATCTTGCACCTGAGCAAGCATACTTCTTCAGGCCACATAATGTAGAAGAAAACAGTTGGAAAGAACTGGTGAACAGATGGTTCGATGACCACTACCAGGTACATTCTTCATACTTCTTTCACTTAGTTACTGAATTCACAAATATATAGTATATGCATTACTAATTAAAGCTACTAAACATAGGAAATATGTGCAAAAAATGGAAAAAAATAGAGAAGCCGTTAAGCAGAACCATACCACGGGCTCTCAAAGCTATATATCACACTTTGAACATGTTGTAAGTATACAAAATAGCACAATGCAATTTCTACTTGTAATGTTTCATGGAATTACAGTACTAATGTTCATTACACATTTATTTAAACAGAAGGCTCAGAACCAGGAACTGGAAACCTCTGCAATTGAGTTTTATAGAATTAGCCACACTAACAAAGATGGCGTGATGACTACTAAAGCAAAAGAGGCTTATGTAAGAATTCTTTCTTATAATCCATATTTTATGTGTGACCATCCAAACTAAATTTCTATATTTACTAGTCTTCACTTGTTTTGAATTCATTCGTAATGTCGGATGCAATGGTGGAAATGAAACTTCTACCACACACAGAAGGTGAGCCTGAAAAAACTGATGTGCAAATTATTGAAGCAGTCCTGAAGCAACATTCCTCATCCAGCGGCAGCACATTCCTCACAAGAATGGGATTAGCATCAAGTTCCAGGAAGTCCTCCATTTCAGCAGCACGCATCCGAGAGTTAGAAGGTAGGCTTGCAGATCAGGAGCAACAGTCGAAGGAGGCAACTGAATGGTATCAACGGGAGATGGATGCAAAACTGAATGCCCATGATGAAAAGTTCGAAGAACTTAGAAAGAAGCAGGAAGAAGAAATTGAAGCTCTCAAAAATGCTCAAGCAGAAAAGACTATAGCTTATGAGAAGAGGCAACATGAAATGGATGTCGTGTTGGGTTTTCTCTTAAGGCAGTCATCACAGAATAACTAAACATCAGCACCGCCAGCATGATGCATTGATCTTCATAGAGAGCACTTGATGATGGTTTCATTATTTTCAGCTCATTGTCGTTTGTCTTATTTAAATTTATGTGTATCAAACTTATATAGTACGTGCACCACTGCATATGTTATAATATTTATTTTGTCTACCATTTGATAATTCATTCCTATTGCTTTTTATTGCCAACTCAAAAAAAATCAAAATAAGCAATTTTCAGCCTAATGCAAAGCATGACGCAAAATGGGCCACCGTCACCACCATCATGTTGCCAATCTGTTGGCCCCACTAGCCAGCGCACTGTGGGACCCAATTGTCGGTAATTTGTCGGCCCCACTTGTAAGCACACTCTGGGTCCCACTTGTCATCACACTGTGGGTCCCACTTCTCGGTACACTATGGGTCCCAACTGTCGATAATTTCTCGGTCCCACCTGTCAGCACACTTTGGCTCCCACTTGACAGCACGGCGTGGGTCCCATCTGTCAGATTGCCACGTGGCGATATGTGGACCCACACGACAACATCAACGTCACACATGTTGGACCCACATTGTCAGCGTCCACATCAGCATCATGGGACCCACGTGTAAGGCCACGTCATCTTTGTCGACTCATCCTAACCTCAGACAGTGACAAATTATGCTATATACCATGACAAAACTCTCTGTCAAGGATTAAGCCTAATCATTGACAAGCTTCCTCATTGTCACTATCAAACATTTGACATTGACAAAAAAATGCATACCGTCACCCCCGATATTCTATGACGGAGCTTCAGTGACAAAATTGTTGACAGTCGAAATTTGTCAACAACCTATTTTCGGTGACAAATAATGGATATTGCTTGACAAAAGTGGTTTTTCACAAAATCCATTTTCCTTTGTAGTGATCGTGTCAAACTTTCTTGATGCCAATGGTGCTTGGAGGACTGATCTATTGAACAGATGGTTCTTACCTGCTGATACTGAGGTTGTTCTCAAAATCAGACCATCACCACGACTGCAGAAAGACTTTTTGGCATGGCATCTGGAGAAGTCTGGCAAGTTCACGGTCCGTAGTGCCTACCATCTTGTTGTTTCAGAGCATGTGGCTAACGTGGAAGGAGGTGCGTCTAGTATGCGAGCGTCCAGCGTAGCGTATGATATGGAACTCGGTGCTGCCACAAAAGATGAATTTTTTTGCTTGGAAAGTTATTTCAGCAGCTCTAGCTACAAACTTGAAAAAGAGATAACGGCACCTAAATGTGCTTGATACTTGCAGCATCCGTGGATCAGCTGAAGAGGATGTGTTCCATGCTCTTGTTTCTTGTACTAATGCAGCCAAGATTTGGGAGTGTATGCAACAGGAGTGGATGCTTCCATCAAGGGAAGAAGTGAAGAATACGGGGCATGAATGGCTATTTGACCTCCTGGCATCTCATTCTATGCAGGTAAGATCGATGATTATTATGGTGGAGAATTTGGCAGCTTCTTAATGACATTACACATGCAAAGACGATTCCGCCAACAGATGCTATGAGACAGTTTTTATGCAGCTATATGGGATCTCTGTTCCAAATCTGATAACAGTCTGTGTTGGTAGTTTGAAAGGCAAGGCTACCTGTGTGTTTGTGGCACAGATGAAGACGAATTCTGAGAGCAATCCAGCTCAAAACCAGCCATGGCCTAAGCCTGATATTGGATGGGTGGCTTTGTCGATAGACGGATTCTATGGCGAGGATGGAAAAGCCAGCATGGGTATGATCTTACGTGACGCGGATGGTGTACTCATCTTCTCAGCATACCGTTACCTCTCTCACTGTAATAATGCGCTAGAGGCAGAAATTTTTCTGCACTTATGGAGGGTGTAGCCTTGGCACTGGTATGAACCCTTAATCATCCATTCTGATTGTGCCAATTTGCTGTCCTTCATAAAGGATTCAGAGAAGAATATAACTTGCTATGGTTATTTAATAAATGAAGTGAAGATGCTGCTAAACGGACGAGTTTTTAGGCTCCAGAAGATTAGTCAGTTCAGAACTAACACACTACAGTAGGACGAGTGTTAGCACTGCTTGCATGTTACGCCTTGGTCCGGACTGTATATCACAGCTTTTGTTAGCTGATTGTAATTCTGCTTCTGAGCTTTAAAAACTCAGACATTTCCCCCGCAAAAAAAGGAGCATACAGCTGAAGAAAAAAAAAACGCAAGTTGCGAGTAGCATCAGTTTGAAGACTGAGAACGTTCCAGATTGCCACGGCGTCGCACCACCGTAGGCCATCGTGCACGCTCGCACGGAGTAACATATTCTGCATCCCTGCGGCCCGGACTCGAAGCGGTGGCATCACCTCACCAAAAGGTTATTGTCTGGTCGTGCCTGGAGCTGACAAGCATGTGAGCCAGCCGGAAACTGCGGAGGCCCTAGACATTTTCCAAGACCCCTCTAAGCTGGACTTCATGAAATCCTCGATAGATGAGTAAACCTCCTGCTGCTCAAATTAACCTACGTAGAAATGAATTGCATCTCCTACTGCCAGGGTCAACTCAATAGCCTTAGATTGTTCTCGTGCGTGCCGCGTGCGTGCGTGCCTGCCTGCCTAACAAATATAGTAGATTCTGAGCTTGTTGCCCTTGCAGGTGCTAGGTCGTGGGGATTGCAAAGGGAAGGTAGGGTGAAAAGTTTAGCGTGCCTGTTTTTAGTCCAAAACCATGGGAATGGCATGGGAAGGAAAAGGTTTCCAACGTACAAAGATTTTTTTTCTTAATGACGTACAAAGAAACTGCCAAGCAAGATTTTACGTGGAAGTGGGAATGCAAGCGATTGACTTGCTGAAATAGGCTTTCGCCCCGCTATATAAACAAAGCAACGATCATACAACACAAACAAACAACCGACACCACAACACACCCAATGCACACCACAACACACACACCCAAGGCAAGATACAAAGGTGCTAAGAAACAGTTGCGACACCCCAATTGCAAGGAGAAGACACCATGTTCGGCTAACGATAGACTCCAAAATGGCGCCCTCATGAAGGGGCCGACACGACGATGCCGCCACCGCCTAATCGAAAGGATCAGGTTTTCACCCGGAGTAACACGAAGAACGGAGGAACACCACGATGACGCCTTCAGGAAGGAGATGATGCCCACGGACGCCGCAGTCGTCGGCAAAAACACTCCATCTCCGAAGCGTGGTGAAGTCACGAGACTGTACCACTACCATTTAATGTTGAACCCTAGCCACCACCACGCCGCCCACACGACCATGGTGGCTAGCCCACACCCGAGTCATGAGCTCCGCCCACGAGCACCATGTCTCCCACCACCAGGGCCGCCGCCCTAGCATCCGCGAAACCAAACTAGTGGCAAGAGAGCCAACACAGCAGGACTAGCGAAGCGAAATGGTAGGACAACGCTCGAGTCCTGGGAGCAAGAAAGCGGCAGGAGATACAATCGCACCTTGCATGCCGGCGACCACATCTGGGTCTCACAGGCCCGGATCCGGCCACCAGCCGCACCGCATCCCACCGCAGGAGACCGTCCTCCACCGCCAACCGGCTGCAACAACAGGGGCACACCTGGCCCAGTCAGGCACGGCCGGGCCCAAATCGGACCAGTAAAGCCCCCATCGCCACGCTGCAGCATTAGGGCCGAACCTGCTACCCTCCTACCAGGACCACCCACACCACCACCGCTGCCGCCAACGTATAGGGCGCCGCCATGGACAAGCATCAAGCCTCGAGCCGGTCCGCACAAACTGAACCGCCCGCAGACAAGCTGACGCCAGAGTTACCTTCGTCCGTCGTCGCAGCCGACTCGGTCAGCCGCTGTAGACCACCGCCGAGCGCCGCTCCGGCCCACGCCCAGTTAGGCGACCCAGCCGGGCCACCACCAACCCCGCGCCGCCCGCCAGAACACAACAGATCTCAGCACCGCACGCCACTAACCAGAGGACACCGCAGCCGCCGCGCCGCAGACGTCCGCCCAGGAACACGCCGCACCACCGAAGCACCGCCATCCCGAGCATACGCCGTTGCACCCTGCGGGAGCACATCGCCTAAACTCGACCGGCCTTCCTGCTGACAGGGGCTCGAGCGAAGGGGAAAGGGAGACCCCGCCGCCACCACGCCAGCCAGGCTTTGCCCGACGACGCCTGCCGGCGGTGGCGAGGGAGGAGGAAGGTTGGTTGGGAGCTAGGGTTTCCCCCGGTCGCTCGTGGAGCGACGTGGGGGTAGGGAGCCAGTCCGCAAGCGATTAACTTGAAAAAAGAAAAGGCAAATATGGACCTCTAATTTAGTAAACCCGATGGTTAGATTGGCCACTCGTCGAGGCAACGAGGCATATTTCTACTTCTTGAGTGGAGATTTTTTTTTCAAATCTCTAAATTTTATCACATTTTTCATGTTTGTGCAACCTATAATACAAATAATTCTGCATTGCGATTTTTCATGCTTGTAGTAGGATATACCATTGGCTATGTCTAGATTTTTTTCCATAATCTTTTGAAACCTTAAATATAATTTTTGAATATATCAGAATGGAGTGAGCACTGTTATAGCCAATATAACTCACGGAAGGAGTATATGTTTCGGAACTATCAACAAACATAGGAATCTAGCATTGGTTTCAGCGGGGTTGAAAAGGGCAAGACATTGTTATTTCTTGACTTAGAGAATCTCCACGGGCACCCATTTATTTTGTGTCAGACAACCCCAATGGATCCCTCCTTGGGGGACGCTGGACCCATGTCCATAAATTTGGTGGGTGTCGCTATGCGACACCTGCTAAACAAAAAACTTTGAACGCGAAAAATTAATTAAAATTTGCAAATTTCATTCAATATTTGAAATATTTTACATATTTTGAATGAAATTTGGCCACGATGGCCGCCTAACTCTAACCCTAGCTAATCCTCATCGCCGCTCCAGTCGAACGACGAGCCATCGTCGTTGGTGTCCTCGAGAATGACGATCTTGGAGGAGAAGATGGCGACGCGGCTCGAGGAGGCAGCGTGGCTAGAGGAGGGGATGGTGCGAGGGGTGCGGCTGCTGGAGGCCCCGGAATGGGCCACTCTACTGGAGGTGTCACGGCTTCCGGAGGCTTCCATCGTCATGGAGTTGATCATCGTCAGCAACCCCGGTGCTTCCTACTCCGGCGTGGCCGCCAAGTTGGCCATCTCTGCGAGGAGGTCGGGGCAGTCGCCGTCGAGCGGGTCGCACAACAGCGAGGGGAGGTTGTATAGGTCGTCCTCCCGCGGCTCCTCCTTGACGGCGACGCGGGGCTTCGGCGGGTCCGGGCGGCAGGGGCGGAGGAAAAGTTGGCCTTGGGGTTGGCGTCGGGGTGGGGAGGAGCGGCGCCATGGGGAATCGCGGATGACGATGCCCGGACCTCCATAGGGTGGAGAGCGGCATCGTGGGACAGGCGTGAGGTGCGGAAGTGGCAAGAGCCGGAGTGGTAGCACGTTCCCCGTGGCGGCGTGCCGCCTCACGGCTTCGGTCGTGCTCGCCACGGTGTGGTGAAAGTAAAGTATGGGCACCTAGAGGGGGGATGAATAGGTGCTACGACCAATTTTAATTTTTAACAAGGTTTAGGCTTAACTCAAAGGTAAATTCTCTAGATAGTGCAACTAATGGTGAATTTACCTATATGGCAAGACAAGCAATTAATGCAACTAGGAGAACACTTAATACAACAAGTACTACAATAAATGCTACAAGTACGAGTAAGTAGAGAGTGAGGAACGAGGTAACCGATCGAAGCACACGGAGACACGATGTATTCCCGAGTTCCTCCTTGTTAGGGGAGTACGTCTCGTTGGAGGGGTGTGAGCTCGCCACGAAGGCCTACTCAACGCCGCAAAGGCCTCACCCTATTCTCCGATGAACTTCCGCCACAAAGGCCTAGTTCACCTCTCACTATTGAACCCCTTTGAGGCGAGGATCAAATCCTTTACAAACACTTGGGGCACACACCCACAACTTAATTGGGGGCTCCCAACTCTTCTTGAATCACCACTAGTAACAAGAAGCCTAGGTTCTCCACATGAGGAAACCCTAGGCAAAGATCTCTCAAGTGAATGAGAGGGAAATGGAAATCCGGTTGGTGAAGATGTAGATCCGGTGGTCCTCCTTCCATCCTCAAAGAATCAACAAGTTTGGGTGGAGGAGGAGAGAGATCTAGCTTGGTGGGTGAGCTCAATCAATGGAGGCTTCAATGCTGGTGGAGCTAACCCTTGGGGAAGAAAGAGAGGGACTATTTATAGCCCCCACTCAAACTAGTCGTTTTTCTGCCCAAACTGCGACCAGCCCGGATTGCTCCGGATTTTTCCGGATTCCCGGATTCATCCGGACTGATTCCGGATTGCAACAGAGAAATTCATGTTGCAGTCGGAATCATCCGGACTAAATCCGGATTGCAACAGAGAAAATCACGTTGCAGTCGGACTCGTCCGGACTGAATCCGGATCCCGGAATCATCCGGAATAATCCGGATTGCAACAGAGAAAAACACGTTGCAGTCGGACTCATCCGGACTGAATCCGGATTTCGGACTCCTCCGGAATAATCCGGATTGCACTTTGCAAACCCTTTTTCTGGCACGGAAAAGTTCGTTGATCTTCGATTTCTTCACCATTTCTTTGACACCGTATACGTGCTGATTTAAGACCAGATCCTTTGACAAAGTAGCACATACGGTTAGTAACTTCTTCATGTTGTTAACAAACACACAAAACAGCGAGATATCGAGAATGCACTTTCAATCTCCCCCTTTTTGGTGTTTGATGACAACATAAAGATTTCACGGGGATAAAACAATATGAACTAAAGAAATGGTGTCCAAAAAATAGACGGAGTTCTTCCTTGATGTGTGCCGTGAGGCACACACTTCATAGGCTTTGCTCCCCCTATGTTTTAGACACCAAGCCGTCTAAACAAGTTCATACAACATGCATAGATAATGATAGAGATAAAATCGCGCATGATAATAGTAGCATAACCACGGGTAGGGTGACACAAATACGTCACGAGGTTCCACACAAATAATACGAAGTTGCAAACGAAAGAAACAAAATAAAGATACCGGAGCACAAGCCTATAAGATCGAAATCAAAAGGCAAAAGGCTTGTGCCCCAACCCTTGCAAAGCTCGTGGAATCCTAATATGGGACTCCTTCTCCTCCTTTGGCATCAAGACGCCAAAAAGGGAAAACGAGTCCAACTAACGCCCCAAGAAATCAAGCGTCATCTCCATGTTGCTCATCATCATCCTCATCTTCTTCTTCCTCCTCGGGCTCATGAGTACCACCACCACCAAGCCCAACAGCATCAAAGTCATCTTCAGCAGACCCTGACTCCGCATCATCATCCTCAACATCAGCAGGAGGCACACCAAAGTAGAAGTCATCGTCATGGATCTCAGGCATCTCAAACGGCACATAGACAGTGGGCTCAAGAGAAGGAGGATCATCAGGTATCTGAATCTCAGCAGCTCTGCGGTCGGAGTTCTGAATGCGGCGGGTCTCCTTAGCCAACTCTCTCGCCTCATGAGCAATTGCCCTGGTGTCACTGCACATGTTGAACATAGCCTTGAAGAACTTGGCAATGCCACTGGGAGGACGCTGAGAGGCACTACCACCACTCGTGGAAGCAGAAGGAGTGGCCATAGGAGATTTGGACTTGGACCTTGAGTACTCCGGAATCTCCACTCCACTAATGAGAGAGGGAACCATCCTCTTGCCTTTGACCACGGGATAGGAATCCATGATCTCAACCCCAACCTTGTGATTGATGAAATCGGAATGAGTGGACCATAAGCAGGCTTCCTCTTCTCACAGATCCCAAGGCAAACCTCACGGTAAATGAAATCCATCACATCAATCTTCCTCTGGTTCTGAGGCCTAGTGATGAACATGAGGTTCACCATGTAAGCCCTGATGGCAGACTTATCACCAGCCTTGATCATTATGGTGTTGCAGAAGATCTTGGACAGCAGATTGTAGTAGGGGTACATAGCAGAGTTGAAGGGCAGAGTCTTGCCCTGAGCATCAGGAGGATAGTAGAATGCCAGGCTAGAGTTGTCAAACTCAGAATTTTCATGGATTTTGAAACCATGATTAGCATAAGTGAAGGTCCACCTGCATTCAAGAGCCTCAGCCCACTCACCCAAAATGCTAGGGATCTTCTGGTCCCCAGTCATCCAAGTCACAGTACGAGAGGCATCACCATGGACATGGAAAGTGCAGTAGAACTGGGCAATCAAGTCAGGGAAATACTCACACTCAACATCTAGCAGAGGAATCAGACCCATCTTCGTAAGGCAACCATGCACATGACGGATATCACTGTATTTGTGCTGGTTATAGAACTCCATGTCAATCTGGGACTGCTTGCAGACAAGAGGACGAGCAACTGAGTAGAACTCTTCCCAACACTTCAGTTGAAGGTTGGTCCAGAAACGAGGATCATCACATGTAGAGTCACGAAAGCGGTATGGATTCTTCCTCTTGATATGCTTCCACTGAGGGATAGTGCAACCTGCGAGGTCCATTGTGGGAACCCTCTCCTCCTGATCATCACGGTTCCCACCCCCATGAGCTGTGCGCCCCCTGACGGGACGCGAACCCCTTCCAGCCAACTGTTTCCTCTTGGTACCCGGTTTAGAGCTGTCACATGTGAATAGAGGGCATAGGAACAGCAGAAGATAAGTGCATATGCCAAAAGGGAACAATAGGAACTCTAATGGTTTAAAACAGTGCATATTCTCAGAATTTCTGGCAGCATCCGGACAAATTCCAGAGGCCCGGAATTTTCCAGTTGAGCCCGGAAAAATCAGAACGGGTCGGACTGGTCCGGAATGAATCCGGGCTCCTCGATCTGACTCAAGAAAATGCCCAAAAACTCGAAATTTTGACTTAAAATTGTTCCAAACAATTAGGGGTACCATAGAGATGATCCTAGAGGTGTTCTAAGTGCCGGAAAAACATGGGATTGGCACGAGATTTGAGATGGATCTAAGTCTAGATTGTGATGTGGTTAGACTAGATCTACGAATCCATGGCATCTAGGTAAGGATTAGCATGATGAACACGTTGATAGAACTTGGATCTAGATCAAAACCTAGGTGAGATTTCATCTAGAACCAAAAACAACCAACAAAAACAAAAAAGAAGAGATGTCGAACACAATACCTTCCATGGGGGAGTCCTTGACCAAAGGAAGGATCAAACAATCCTCCCTAGGGGCAACAGGGGCGAAAACCGCGGATTTTGGTGGCTAGGGCACGTGAGGGGTGGAAAGAATGGAAAGAAAACTGCCTCCCGTGCGTGTGGGGGTATTTATAAGGAAAACTATCTCGCCCGGAATGGCCCGGAAAAATCCGGCTGCCGGAAAATTCCGGACCCAATCCGACCTACTTGGAATAGTCCGGGCTTGGCCGGAATGAATCCGAGACAGGCCAGAAAAAGGCCAAACCATTCCAAAAAAAGACAGTTTTGATAGGCTAGGAAAGATGTGATGGTGTGTAGAGTAAGGCATATGCATAGATGAACATGAGAGAGGACAAATAGAGCAAAACACAAGGGGTTAGATTTCCTAGTCTTACTTCTTGGGGAAAAAGAAACAAGATCGAAATAGCAACGAGAAGTAGTATTCAGAAGGATAACACAATAACCCAAAAGATATCCAACTAAGAACCAACTCTTCAAACGAGAAGAGGTTGGTGGCCTAAGCCACCATGTAAGAGTTCATGGTATGCAACCGCGAAGATATATCTTGGGGGCATTGCCAATACTCAACATTGAAGCTCACAATTTAACATTATAAATAGAGAGATAACAATGAAATTTTTGCTTTGGGCATAATGGGGGGAGGGAGAATCCAATGTGTTAGGATAACACTCCCCCTATGTCCATGCCTACACCTAAGCTCAAACACGTTTCATCTATAGGGGTGTGTGCAAGATCTTGAAGTCAAACTCCTTGAATCAATCACATTTAGTTCATTCCTCAAGAACAAGAACCTTGCATCATCAAGTGGCTTCGTGAAAATATCTGCAAGATTGTCCTTGGTGGGCACATAAGATAGTGCAATGTCTCCTCTCGCCACATGGTCTCGGATGAAGTGATGGCGAATCTCAATGTGTTTGGTCCTTGTATGTTGCACTGGATTGTATGCAATCTTGATGGCACTTTCATTGTCACACAAAAGAGGCACCTTATCCAAATGAACTCTATATTCCTTGAGAGTTTGCCTCATCCATAACAATTGAGTGCATGCACTTGCGGCAGCAACATACTCGGCTTCGGCGGTGGAGAGTGATATGCAATTTTGCTTCTTGGAGGACCAACTCACTAGGGACCTACCAAGAAATTGGCAAGCCCCGGAAGTAGACTTCCTATCATCTTGATCACCCTCCCAATCGGAATCCGTGTAGCCATTGAGAGAAAATCGTGACCCCTTTGGGTACCACAAACCAAATCTTGGGGTATGAACCAAATAACAAAAGATCCTATGGACCGCCATTAAATGGCTATCCTTATGAGCCGCTTGATACCTTGCACACATACCTACACTCCAAACGATATCGGACCTAGATGCACAAAGATAGAGCAAAGAACCAATCACAGAACGATACAACTTTTGATCCACATCCTTACTCCCTTTTGGATTACGAGATAGGTGGCACTTGACTTGCATAGGAGATGTCTTGATCTTAGCATCTTGGAAATTGAACCTCTTGATCATATCTTGGGTATACTTGGCTTGAGAAATGAAGGTCCCACGAGCCAATTGCTTGATCTCAAAGCCAAGGAAGAATTTAAGCTCACCCATCATAGACATCTCGAACCTGTCAGTCATAAGCTTAGAGAACTCATTATTTAAAGCTTGGTTAGTTGAGCCAAAGATGATATCATGCACATATAGTTGGCATATGAAAAGCTCTCCCTTTACTCTCTTGGTGAAGAGAGTGGGGTCAATCTTCCCAACTTCGAAACCACGATCATCTAACAACTCCCTAAGGTGCTCATACCAAGCACGAGGTGCTTGTTTGAGACCATAGAGAGCCTTGTCAAGTTTGTAAACGTGGTTAGGAAAGTTGAGATTCTCGAACCCCGGAGGTTGCTTAACATATACCTCCTCTTTTAGTGGACCATTCAAGAAAGCACTTTTCACATCCATTTGTTTCAATTTGAAATTATGAGAGGATGCATAAGCAAGGAGGATACTGATGGACTCAAGGCGAGCCACGGGAGCGTAGGTTTCATCAAAGTAAATGCCTTCAACTTGGGTGTAACCTTGAGCAACCAATCTTGCCTTGTTCCTAATGACAATCCCATGCTCATCTTGCTTGTTCTTGAAAATCCACTTAGTGCCAATAACATTGTGGCAATCTTTGGGCCTCTCAACCAATCTCCAAACTTTGTTGCGCTCAAAGTTATTGAGCTCATCATGCATAGCTTCAACCCAATCGGAGTCCTCAAGAGCTTCATACACTTTCTTAGGCTCCACCATAGAGATATGAGCTTGATGCTCACAAAAATGTGCCAATTGCCTTATTGTGGATCTTTGATCTTGAACATCCTCCAAGACCTTGTTGTCTTGGGCATCAATTTGCTTCAAAGCTCTTCTTATCCTTTTGACACGACGGGCTTTGATCTCCTCATTATTGCGAGGGGGGATCACTTGATCATCTTGATCATTTGGGTCCCCATCTTGACCAACTTGGCCTTGATCATCATCATCATCATCATCACCAACAATATCTTCAACACTTGATTCAACTTGGGGAGAGGATGAATAGGATGGTTGATCTTGGCCTTGACCTTGACTCGCATTAGTGAGAGGAGTGGGTACGACTTGCGGAGTCACTTGGTCAATAAGAGGAGGGTCTTGAACAAGTTCTTGGTTAGGTGTAACATTTGGCTCCTTGGCTTATTCTTCTATTGTATAGGAGGGCTCCACTTGAGTAGAGCATAGTCCTTCTCGAGTCGCCATAAGGTGTCCCTCAATGGGGCAGAAAAATCCCACACCCATCCTTCCTATGGCTTCTTGAGGTATTTCAACATCTACATTAGAAACATGAAATTGCGCCACTTGGGAGCCATCATTTTCCTCGAAAACCACACTACAAGATTCTATGACATTCGTGAGGCTTTGTCAAAGACTCTATAAGTGTGGGATTCGGCACCGTAACCAACAAAAATACCCTCAATAGTTTTGGATTGAAATTTAGACAACCTAACACCCTTGATCAAATAAAAGCACTTACAGCCGAATACACGGAAGTAGGAGACGTTGGGTTTGTTGCTGGTGAGGATCTCATATGGGGTCTTGTCCAAGCCTTTGCGGATGTAGAGGCGGTTGGAGGAGTGGCATGCGATGGATATGGCCTCGGCCCATAAATATTGGGGAGAAGAGTACTCCGCCAACATGGTCCTTGCCATATCCAAGAGGGTGCGATTCTTCCTTTCGGCAACACCGTTTTGTTGAGGAGTGTAAGTGGCGGAGTATTGATGAAGAATGCCTTCTTCACTAAGAAATTCATTCAATGTATAGTTCTTGAACTCCGAGCCATTATCACTCCTAATAGCCATGATTTGCACATTGTGTTGACGTTGCACTTTGTTGGAGAAGTCGATGATGGTTTGTTGAGTTTCACTCTTGCACTTGAAGAAATAAACCCAAGTGTATCTTGAATAATCATCGACAATCACCAAGCAATACTTCTTGCCACCAAGACTTGCCTCGGGCACGGCACCAAAGAGATCAACATGGAGAAGCTCCAAGATCCTCTTTGATGAGATAATAGTCTTGGCCTTGTGCACCATGTCATGCATCTTCCCTTCAACACACGACCTACAAACGCGATCCTTTGCAAAGGAAACATTTTCTTTTAGTCCGACAATAAGGCCACCTTTGTGAAGACTTTGCAAAGTTCTCATGTTGACATGGGATAGGCGGCGATGCCACAACCATCCCAAGTCCACCTTCCCGAAAAGACACATTGCTTAAGTGTTGGTTGACTTCAAAAAGTCCACCACGAACAACTCATTTTCAACATGTCCCACGTGAGCGACGTCAAGAGTCTTGCTCCTCAAAAGGACCACAATATCACCATCGAAAAAGACGAAAAAACCCATCTTTCCAAGAGAGCGGACGGAAAGTAAATTGTAACCAAGGGATTCGACAATCATGACGTTCTCGATAGTTATATCGGGAGCCACCACAACCTTGCCGAACCCGGATACCTTAGACTTGGGTGAGTCCCCATAAGTGACGGTTGCTTGGATGTCATTTGGTCGCAACTCCGTCACAAGCTCTTTGCTTCCGGTCATATGATTAGTGCATCCACTATCAAGAATCCATTTAGTCCCACCGGAAGCATAGTCCTGCAAGAGATCATTGACTAGAGTTAGGACTTGAGATGGGTCACTTCATATTAGCAACAAGGGTCTTTGGAACCCAAATAGTATAGTCAATGAAACCCTCAATAGGACCAACATATTTAGCTTGCACAACACCATAATAATCAACATATAAGAAATGGTGTGGATTGTTAGTTCCCGCGGATGTGCTACGAGTAGTGTTGTCCCTCATGACACTACTACTCGAGGCAATGTTGTTTGCTTGAGCGGGTATACTAGGAGTAGTGTTGTCCCTAATGACAACACCACTCGAAGCACCATTTTTGGTCTTCTTCTTGGTCTTCTTCTTCTTGTTCTTCTTCTTGGCTACATCGCCTAGACCTTGCTTGCCCACTTGTTGCCTTGGTGCACTCAATTGTGGTCTAGCAATGACCGCATTAGAGTTAGGGGCAACTACTTGTGGGGAAGGGGTCACAAACTTCACAACTTGAGTACTTTTACCCTTAAGCCTTGCTAGCTCATCCTTCAACGTAGCATTTTCCTCAATAATATTTGCATGATCACAAGAAGAAGTAGAGGTGCTAGCATTGTTAGTTTGATTAAGTTGAGTTTGAAGTTGTTCATGCAACTTTTTGAGGGATGAGTGTTGGCTTTCCAAAGCCTTGTGAGCCTTGGTTAACTTTTCAAACTCCTCGGTTAGTTTACCAGGACCAACCCCAAACTCGACCTTATCATTTTTAGCCTTTTTATATTTAGCGATAGCAAGATCACGTTCCTTAGTGATGTTTGAGGCAAGTTCATTATGAGTTAATTCAATAGATTCAAGTTCATCCTCTAGAGAAACTCTACCATCATGCTCTTCCTCAAGAGTCATAGAGAGAGATGCAATTTCATCCGCATCCCTTCTCTCAATCTCACCTTTCTTCTCAAGAGCATCTTGGGCCTCTCCCAGTTGCCTCATGAGATACTCAACGTACTTCTTGGTCTCCCCTTGCATGTTAGATATAAAACGGTCCAAGGAGACCCTTTCTTCTTCTTCTCTAAGACTAGCAAGATGTTCAAGTTCACTAGGGGTCTTAGAGTTGGGGGAAGGTGATACCTCCGTGGCCTTAGCCATGAAGCACTTGGCATTACGTTGAGGAAGATCGTCATTGGGGGATTCAAAGAGGGATGAAGATGATGGAGTAGAAGAAATAGCTAGAGCGGCCACTTCACTTGTGGTTTCTTCTTCTTCATCACTCCTGGAATCATACTCCTCTTGAGTCAAGAGCACAAACTTGGTGGGAGACTTCTTGTTGAAAGGCTTCTTCTTGAAGTGAGGTTTCTTGTACTCAACCTTGGACTTGTCCTTGCGAATAAGCTTGCCACTATGGAGATCTATATTCTCATAAGGGCACTCCGCAATGAAGTGATGCTTATCTTGACAATTGAAGCAAGACCTCACTTTTTGAGCCCCATCATTTCCATAGGGAGACCTTGTCTTCTCCTCAACAAATTTCTTGCCCTTGGGAGGATTGCTCCAAAAGTTTTGCACGGTGAGAGCAATGAGATCCTTTAGAACGGGATCATAGTCTTGTTCCTTCAAAGGAGGCAACGCCTCTTATCCTTCTTCTTCATTCTCAACCTCTCTTGACAACACCTTGGCCTTCAAAGCAACGGATGCTCCTTGGTGCATTCCAATGGCCCTAGCACGGTTGTCAAGCGCATTCTTGGTTTGCACTTTGTAGGAGCACATCTCTTGCATCACTTGAGTTGAGGTCATGGAGGAGAAATCATGTCTCCCTTGAATGCTCTTCATGTCCGCGCCCTCAAATGGAATTATGGCAATCATGTACTTCCTCTTGATCCAAGCATCATCAATGTACGTGGCGCCAACATTTGAGAAGGCGGTGGCAAGAGTCTTGAGTCTCCGGTACATGTCCACATGATCCTATCCATCATGCATATAGAACCCTTTGGCCTCATTGGTCAAGGCATCATATCTATTCCTTTGCATGCTTTCATTGCCCACAACACATGACGACAATAGCGTCCCATGTTTCCTTGGCGGTGGAATATTGTTGAAGATGCGGCATGTGGTTAGGACCCACGACTTTTTGAAGAATGGACAAGGCGGTGTAGTTGAGTTGGCAATCTACGGCTTCTCTTATTGTTAAGTTCTTGGGATCAAATGGCTTGTATCCATCAAGAGTGATCCTCCAAAGATCTATACAAGAAGAGTTCAAGTGAGTCTCCATGTAATATTGACATTCACAGAAAGAAAAAGCATCAATTTTAGGTGGGTCTCCCCTAGGGATTATATGAGGATAAGGGACGGGGGGATCGGGAGAATATCGTCCTTCAACGGTGTTATATCCTTCCTCTCCACCCGTGCCTTTCTTAGTAGATAGTTCAGCGGAAGCATTTTTAAGTGGATCACCATCTACCCCTTTCTTGGCGCCTTCCGAAGGAATTTCCGGAAGGGAGGATTCGACTAGCTCCGGTCCTTTGGCTTTGAGGAGTTGTGCCATTAGTTCACGCAACTCATCAAATTTGGTGTCTATGGATGAGGTCAATGAAGTTCTCAAAGCATTGAGGTCATCCATGGTCACCTTTCCAATGGACAGTTCGGTATCCAAATCATCTCCCATACTAAAACTCTTAGGCGGTTAAGCCCGATACAAGAGCCGAGGCTCTGATACCAATTGAAAGTAAAGTATGGGCACCTAGAGGGGGGTGAATAGGTGCTACGACCAATTTTAATTTTTAACAAGGTTTAGGCTTAACTCAAAGGTAAATTCTCTAGATAGTGCAACTAATGGTGAATTTACCTATATGGCAAGGCAAGCAATTAATGCAACTAGGAGAACACTTAATACAACAAGTACTACAATAAATGCTACAAGTACGAGTAAGTAGAGAGTGGGGAACGAGGTAACCGATCGAAGCACACGGAGACACGATGTATTCCCGAGTTCCTCCTTGTTAGGGGAGTACGTCTCGTTGGAGGGGTGTGAGCTCGCCACGAAGGCCTACTCAACGCCACAAAGGCCTCACCCTATTCTCCGATGAACTTCCGCCACAAAGGCCTAGTTCACCTCTCACTATTGAACCCCTTTGAGGTGGGGATCGAATCCTTTACAAACACTTGGGGCACACACCCACAACTTAATTGGGGGCTTCCAACTCTTCTTGAATCACCACTAGTAACAAGAAGCCTAGGTTCTCCACATGAGGAAACCCTAAGCAAAGATCTCTCAAGTGAATGAGAGGGAAATGGAAATCCGGTTGGTGAAGATGTAGATCCGGTGGTCCTCCTTCAATCCTCAAAGAATCAACAAGTTTGGGTGGAGGAGGAGGGAGATCCAGCTTGGTGGGTGAGCTCAATCAATGGAGGCTTCAATGCTGGTGGAGCTAACCCTTGGGGAAGAAAGAGAGGGGGTATTTATAGCCCCCACTCAAACTAGCCGTTTTTCTGCCCAAACTACGACCAGCCCGGATTGCTCCGGATTTTTCTGGATTCATCCGGACTGATTCCGGATTGCAACAGAGAAATTCACGTTGCAGTCGGAATCATCCGGGCTGAATCCGGATTGCAACAGAGAAAATCACGTTGCAGTCGGACTCGTTCGGACTGAATCCGGATCCCGGAATCATCCGGAATAATCCGGATTGCAACAGAGAAAAACATGTTGCAGTCGGACTCATCCGGACTGAATCCGGATTCCGGACTCCTCCGGAATAATCCGGATTGCACTTTGCAAACCCTTTTTCTGGCCCGGAAAAGTTCGTTGATCTTCGATTTCTTCACCATTTCTTTGACACCGTATACGTGCTGATTTAAGACCAAATCTATTGACAAAGTAGAACATACGGTTAGTAACTTCTTCATGTTGTTAACAAACACACAAAACATCAAGATGTCGAGAATGCACTTTCATGTGGCCAGTGCGATTCCAACAGCGATGGTGCCCTGCGGCATTGTGCCACGATAGGACCACGTCGGGGTTGTCGATGACCGCCTGCCAATTCTGCTCCAACCGGTCGAGCCAGTTTCCCCGGTTGTGCTGATCGTCGTCGTTCTCGGGGAGGTGGCGCTCTGTCGGTGTTATCCAGCTGCGCCAACGAGCGATGTAACGGCAGATTTGCTCCACCGGTGCTGGCATCGGTGGCACGACAAGGTCCCCTGGGAGAGGCGTCACTCCTTCGGGATGCGGCAGTCAGGAGGGGCAAGGAGCCAATGGTACAGCTCCCACGCTTCATCAGTGTTGATGGTGCGCCCGCTGGTGAGCATCGAGCCAGAGGAGGAGCCGGCCTCCCAGCCGCTGGCCGCCATGGAGTGGCGAGGGCGAGAAGATTTAGACGGCGAGGCGGAGAGGTCATGGGAGAGGATCCTGTGTGGCACGGCGAGCCAAAACCTATGCCTTTTATCCCTGGCCGAACGGTGCGATGGCGTAAATGCTACGCATGGGGAATGCGCAACTCCGGTAGCGCGTCATCAGAAACATCGTGTCATCGGTATAATTGCGAGGCGTGTTGCAGCCGACGTTTTGTCGCATTGGAACCGGCGAGCGGCATTAACACAAATCGGCCTCCTTCATGACGTTTTTACTCACGCCCCTTCCCGCCTTCTCTCTATGACGAGCGGGCCCTGATACGTTCCAAACTTATCTATAATGTTTGATGCTTGATGCTTGTTTTCTACCGAATACCTTCTGTTTTCCACATGTTTTCTATCTTTTTTTTGTTTTCCGGTTTTTTCATAGACTAACCTATTAACGAGATGCCCCAGGCCAGTTGTTGTTTTTCTATTTTAGAAAATCCCTTAAAGAAATATTCTCGGAAAGGGTTGAAAATGCACGAAGATCATTTTTTACCCGGAACGAAGACGGAGTCCAAAGAAGAGCCGGAGGGGAGCCAGGGGGTGCCAGGCACGGCCCACCCTAGGCCGTGCCTGGTGGGTCCCCTGGAGACCCTAGCCACCGCCTCTCGTCGCCTCTTTGCCTATAAATTTCCTTTAATCCTAAAAACATCGAGGACAGAGTTATTTTTTACGAAACATACAGAGAGGCGTCGTCACCTCGAAAGTCCAATCTAGTGCTTCTGTAACCCTATTCCGGCACCCTGCCGGAGGGGGTAATCGTCATCGAAGGGCTCTACATCGCCATGATCGCCTCCGGACAGATGCATGAGTAGTTCATCTCGGGACTACGGGTCCATAGCAGTAGCTAGATGGTTGTTCTCTCCCCTATGCCTCCATATTTAGAGTCTCGTGAGCCGCCTCACCTAATCAAGACCACTGTTATGTAATTGTGCTTGTTCTATTTGCTGGGATCCGATGAACCATGAGATTATGATTATTTTGTTCATGTAAATCTGAGATACTTCACTTATATTCGTAGAGAGTTTTAATCTTGTCTTGCAATGCTCTCCGGTGATTATAATTACCTTGGCCACGTAGTTGTTTTCACCTCTAAGAGAGGGTTTATATGCTAGATGGTAGGTTTATGCCTCCCTTACATCTATGCTCGAGGGACAGAAACGTGACAGATGGGGGATGTGTTGTTGCTACTAGGGAGAAAACAACAGTGCTCTTGTCTACGGACGAGGACCACTTCTTAAATTACGTATTGTTCTAAATGCATTTGTCTATTGCACACAAAGCAATCACTTCGTTGTTGCAACTTAATACCAAAAATATTTGCTTGATAGCTTTCTTGAGGTGGACTTTTAGATATGGACCATATGCCTTGACCTAATGCCTATAATGTTAGAACCCATGAACTATATCTCGTCATAATAGTATTGTTATACGTTCATGATTTGTCAAGTGCCCAGCTGTAATTCGTTCACCCAACATGTTTGTTTTCTTTGGAGAGACACCACTAGTGAACCTATGGCCCTCGGTCCTATTTCCTCATAGTTGCAACCTTCTTTAAAGCACTTTCATAATTGTTTCCTTATGATTTGTTTTTTACTTTTATTACTTTTCAAGACTCTATACGTTTAATTCTCTAGTTTTCAGCAAGACCGAAGATTGACAACTTCCGGAAAGTTGGGGCAAGACAGAGTTTGTATTTATGTGCATGTTCCACTCTTGTTGACGCGCCAGACAACAAGCAATATTATTCAATATTGCTAAGTCCTATTGGTTCGATAAACCCGGGTTCCTCAATTGGGGGAAAAAATCCCCTGGACTACATCATACCTTCCGCTTGGGGTCTCCCGACGAGCGTGTGATCACGTCAACGTCAAGTACTTTTCCCGGCGCCATTGTCAGGGACTTCTAGCTTGCTGCAAGGGGAGTCTCACACCTTCACTTTTTTTTTGTTTTTCTCTTTCTTATTTTACGTGTGTTTAGTTTTGTTTTCTCTTTATCAAAACCCCCCAAAAAAATAGTTCTCTAGTTTCTAGTCTTTTATCTGTGTTGTTAGTTTATTTTGTGTTATCTTGCAAGCATGGCTACCAATGATACCACCAGGCTTTGTGAATTTACTAGTACCAATAATAATGATTTCATATGCAACACCAATCGCTCCACCTTCTGCTACAACAGATTCTTATGAAACTAAACCTGCTTTGTTGAATCTTATCATAAAAGATCATTTTTCTGTTATTGGAGAAGATGCTGCCTCTCATTTAAATAATTTTGTTGAGTGATGTGACATGCAAAAATATAAAGAGGTAGATGGTTATATTATGAAATTAAGATTGTTCCCTTTCTCATCAAGAGGAAGAGCTAAGGAATGATTATTGTCTTTGCCTAAAAATAGCGTTGATTCTTGGACTAAATGCAAATATGCTTTTATTGGGAAGTATTATCCACCTGCAAAAATTATACAACTGAGGAGTGACACTATGAACTTTAGACATAATGGTAATGAACATGTTGTTCAAGCTTGGGAAAGAATGAAAACTATGGTTAAGGATTGTCCCACACACAGACTAACTATGTGGATGGTTGTCCAAACTTTTTATGCAGGATTACATTTTTTTTCAAGGAATTTATTGGATTCAGCTACGGGAGGAAACTTCATGAACCTCAATTTAGGTTCAACAAAAAATTTATTGGATGATCTAATTATAAACTATTCCTAATGGTACACAGAAAGGCTCCAACAGGTAAAAAGGTAAATTCTATTGAGGAGGTCTCTTCTTTGAGTGATAAAATTGATATGCTTGCTTTGTTGCTAGCTAAACAAGTGCCTATAGATCCTAATAATGTTCCCTTGAACTCTTTGGTTGCTAATGAGAATGATCAAATTGATGTGAATTTTATTGCTAGAAACAATTTCAACAACAACTCATACAAGAATAATTTTGGTGGCAACAACTATAGGCCATATCCTAATAATAATAATCCTTATAGAAATTCTTATGGGAACACTTCCAATGAAAAAAATATGCCTAGTTATGAAAAGGTAATAGAGATTGAAAAGGCCACCAAAATTTTTATGCATTCCCAATATGAACAAAACAATGCCTTTACCAAAAAATTGGGTGGACATTCTGCAATTCTGAGAAGTATAATTGAGCAACTTGTAGGGTTATCTAATGAAATATCCAATCTTCAAAGAAGGATTTATACAACTAAAACTTATATTTTTAATATGTCTAATACTCAAGCTACTTTGATACATCAAATGGTAGCAAAGCCTGAAGCTGTTTCACCTGCTGAAAATAATCCTGCTGGAATTTTTAAAACTATGAGTACTTCTGTTGCTACCATTAGAGTGTTTGAGGAAGTGAAAACTTTCAGTACCAATGAGTATCCGAATGCTTATAAACATATTTTTGTCAAAACAAATGGGATTGGAGAGGTCATGACTTTAGGTAGAAGGAGTCCCAAAAGTTTGGAGATTAAAAAAATTCTAGTGAGAAAATGGTTGCAAGTAGGATTGAGGATAATATGACTTTAGGAGAAAATTTTCCCACCATGTTTGAGGATGATAAACTTGATTTTGATAATTGAACCATCTCTTATGTTATTAAGTTCTTACAAAAATTAGCTAAAAATCATAATGTTAATAAGATAAATATTGCTTTCACTAAATATATCACTAATGCTCTCACTGAAGTAAAGGAAGAAAGTCTCAAACTTGAAGTATCTATTCCTAGAAAATTACAAGATGGTTGGGAGCCCACTATTAGAATAAGAGTGAATGATTTTGATTGCAATGCTTTATGTGATATTGGTGCAAGTTCTTCTATTATGCCTACAAGTTTATATGATATGCTTGATTTGAAATCATTGGATGAGAGTATTTTAGGCGGACGAGCCATGCGGCGTGCCCTTCCGGCATGGGAGGGTGCGCGGGCAGCTCCCTGGCCAGCAGCAGGGCGGTGGGGGTGGGCTTCTCCTGGCGTACCTGCGTCCCTGATGGCGGTGGAGGCCGAGACACGTGTGCGTCTCGCTGCGACGGTGGGGGGAGGCCTCGTCCTCGGCGTCGGGTGCGCCACCAGCGCCGGTAGGGCCACGTTGTTGCGTGTCGTTGTTGTTGTGGTTGCCGCTCGGGTCGGCCTGGCCCCTGCAGCGAGCGGGCTCGGCTCGGGTGGAGCGAGGGCTGGTCCACGATGCTGGTGCCATGGCAACGAGGAGGTGAAGGAGTGTCTTAGCCCCCTACCTGGCACGCCAAATGTCGGAGAGTGGTCCATCAAGGGACAGAAACTCTCAAGAAGTTCGAACACTAGGGGCTAACCACACTTCTCTCACCTCCCGAGAGGCTTCACGAGGAAAGGTTGAGAACGACAACAATGGCGACACAGAGAGTTTACACAGGTTCAGGCCACCTTGTGGTGTAAAACACTACTCCTGCTTGTCTGATGAATTGCACTGATGTAGTTACAGTACAAGATGCGAGCTTGTGCCCGGGTCAGACTAGGATGGCTCCAAGTGAATCGAGCTCTCCTTTCTGCGGGGGCCAAGGGCTCCTCTTATACTGGCATTTGAACCTCCTTTCCGCTCATTCTCGGCGGGAAACGGATACCACAAGGTGCCAAAAGTAGAGACCAGCGAAGCTCTGCGTTGTTTGCTGGTCTTGGTCGTTGAGGACAGCTCCACCGTCCATGGCAGAGCGGTGGGGCGTCCAGTGACGTTTCCTCCGTCTTGTAGAGTCGTCTTGGTCTTCTTGCACCAAAGAGGAAGTCCTAGGGAGACGCTTTGCCATGGACAGCTGTCGCCCATGCTTTATACACGAGAATGACAACTGCTAGTCAAAGTGTGTTGGAACGCGTAGAGATAAACAAAAACTTTTCCTACGCGATGCTTCCAAGATCTAGCCGAGGTAGAAGGCCACGAGTATTACCACTAGACGCGCAGGTGCGGATTATCGATGCAGCGCGTCGGGGCAGTGCAGTCCCACGATTCGGTCCGGCCGATCCAATCCCTCGAACGTCGAAGTGTTGAACGTACAACACCTCTGCTGGTATCCACACGTACGAGGAGGAGCTCCGACGGCGGACTGCTAGGTCCGGTGCGACGGCTGGACTGAGTGGGGCTAGGGTTCCCAACGCATGGGAGAGTGGACTAACGTGCCCGCTGGGCAAGCTGCGCCCCTCTTTATATAGCGTATGGTAATGGGCTTCACAACACTTGTGGCCCATTCCCTCTGTGAGTCCGACTCACAAAACCAGTCCATTTTTGGTTCGGGTCCACACCCGACCAATACTTGCTCCCTCTCTTAAGTGTGCGACCCTGCATGCTCATGGCGACTTGGACACGATTGGAGTCCAACTCCCAATCGATCAATCGGTAGCGGCTCCTAGCAGAACGTGTCGACTCCCAAGTACCATTGAGTCATGACGACATACCTTTCAATGTGATATTCATCTTAGTCCCTTTTGCCTCACGATATACCTTGTCGAGCTATAGGCGATTTATCGTCATCCCTTAAATAGGTCAACTCTCTTCTCGATCTGTGACATGTGATTCATCTGACTAACTCTTAGTCAACCGACACAGTTAACACTTAACTGAGTCGCGCATGGCCATGCTTCCTGAATCATATCACTCGTGAGGGCCCAGAGAATATCTCTCCATTCGGAGGGGCAAAATCCCATCTTGATTATCCACATCACGCAACTTGCTTCTCATTCGACCCGAACTCTGCCTTTATAGTTGCCTTGTCACAGAACAACGTTTGACAGAACCTAAGTCGGTGATCCACAACTTGGATTGTGCGACAACCTCAGGTCTAAGGATTACATTGATTGAGACATGCAAATGACGACTTGATCGTTGCATCTCAATGTGGGTCAGTCCGACTTGCTAAACTCTTTAGCCAAGTCCGTGAACGTTGGAATGGCATCACCATGCCGATGACAAGTGGAACAGTGTCATCAGCCAACACTCACATTAGTCTAGGGTGTGTGTCCAGCACAACCTAAATGACCAAGGACAATCTAGTATGAACAACATGAATATATAGTTCCATAATCGAATCACATATTCAATGACATATATTAGATGTTCAAAACAAGGACAACTTAATAACTTTATGAATACAGTGGGAATTACATCATACATGATTGCCTCTAGGGCATATTCCCAACAGTCTCCCACTTGCACTAGAGTCAATCATCCTGGCATCATATGCCTAGGCATCGAATGCCCATGCCTCTCGTGTGCGCCTCATGCTTAGGCTGTGGTAGCGCCTTTGTCAACGGATCTGCAATGTTTGCATCCGTGTGTACTTTGCATAACTTGATATCACCTTGTTCGACAAACTGGCGAATGAGGTGGTACCGCATGAGTATATGTTTGTTCTTCTGGTGTTGTCTAGGTTCCTTGGCTTGTGCGATAGCACCATTGTTGTCACAATATACGTCCAAAGGATTGGACGCGCCCTGAACCACACCAAGATCAATCAGGAGGTTCCTGATCCAAACGGCTTCCTTTGCCGCCTCTGAGGCAGCAATATACTCAGCCTCTGTTGTAGATGCAGACACCGTATCTTGCTTGGAACTCATCCAGCTCACAGCCCCTCCATTCATCACGAACACGTATCCAGATTGCGAACGAGAATCATCTGAGTCGGTGAGATAACTCGCATCCGTGTAACCCTTTACACTGAATTCCTCATCACCTCCATAAACTAGGAACATTTCCTTAGTATTTCTCAAGTAGTTAAGGATGTTTTTAACCGCTGCCCAGTGGGCTTTGCCAGGGTCAGCCTGGTATCTGCTCGTAACACTTAGAGCATAGGAAACATCTGGCCTAGTACAAATCATGGCATACATGATGGATTCGATTGCCGAAGCATACGGGATCACACTCATCAGACTTCGCTCATCAGTTGTCGAAGGACACTGAGTCTTGCTAAGTTTTATGCCATGGGACATCGGTAAGAATCCCTTCTTGGACTCTTCCATTTTGAATTTCTTCAAAACCTTGTCTAGATAAGTACTCTGACTCAATCCAATGAGCCGCCTTGATCTATCTCTATAGATCCTGATTCCTAATATGTAAGTCGCCTCATCCAAATCCTTCATTGAGAAACTCCTTTCCAATGACTCTTTGGTTTCTTGCAACATTATGACATTATTTCCAATCAGTAATATGTTATCCACATATAAGATTAGAAAGTTTATTTTGCTCCCACTGAACTTCTTGTATAAACAAGAATCATGATCACTCTTGATGAAGCCAAACGATTTGACTACCTCATCAAAGCGAATGTTCCAACTCAGAGATGCTTGCTTCAACCCATAAATGGATTTCTAAAGTTTGCATACCTTGTCAGCATTAGCTGGATCGACAAAACCTTCGGGCTGTATCATATACACGTCCTCAGTTAAATTTCTATTAAGGAAAGCCGTCTTGACATCCATCTGCCATATCTCATAGTCGAAATAGGCTGCTATGGCTAACATGATCCGAATTGATTTAAGCATAGCTACGGGCGAGAAGGTCTCGTCGTAGTCAACTCCTTGAACTTGTCGGAACCCCTTCGCGACAAGTCGTGCTTTATAGACGGAAATATTTCCATCCATATCAATTTTCTTCTTAAAGACCCATTTGCACTCAACGGGTCTTGCACCGTCAGGCAGATCAACCAAATTCCAAACTTGGTTTTCATCCATGGACTTTAACTCGGATCTCATGGCTCCAAGCCATGACTCGGAATCAGATCCCACCATCGCTTCCGAATAAGTTGCCGGCTCATTACTGTCTAACAGTAAAACATCTCGAGCACTCTGTAATCTGGCAGATCTCCGTGGTTCAGGTGCTGTTACCGGTGTAGGTACCACGACCGGCTCAGCCTCCAAGGCGTTCGCCGACTCGCCCCTAGCCGGTTCCTCTCGAATTTCTTCGAGTTGCACTGTTCTCCCACTGACTTCCCGACTGAGAAACTCTTTCTCAAGGAAGACACCATTCCGAGCGACAAACACTTTGCCCTCTTCCCGGTTGTAGAAGTAGTACCCCAAGGTTTCCCTCGGATACCCACGAAAATACACTTATCCGACTTGGGCGTGAGCTTGTCCGACTGAAGTCGCTTGACAAATGCTTCACAACCCCAAATCTTAAGAAAAGACAAACTTGGCTTTTTGCCCGTCCACATCTCATGTGGTGTCTTCTCTACTGACTTTGATGGTACTCTGTTTAGTGTGAAAGCTGCAGTTTCTAGACAATAACCCCAAAATGATAAAGGTAGATCTGTCCGACTCATCATTGATCTTACCATGTCCAACAAGGTCCGATTTCTCCGTTCCGATACACCGTTTCTCTGCGGTGTACCCGGCGGAGTGAGTTGAGGAACTATTCCACAACTCTTTAGATGGTCATCAAACTCATGGCTCATGTACTCGCCTCCACGGTCAGACCGTAGAAACTTTATTTTCTTGCCGAGTTGATTTTGTACCTCACTCTGGAATTCCTTGAACTTTTCAAAGGCTTCCGACTTGTGTTTCATTAAATAGATATATCCATACCTACTCAAATCATCAGTGAAGGTAATGAAGTACTCATAACCACCTCTGGCTGTCGTGCTCATTGGACCACATACATCACTATGTATTAGTTCTAACAAGTCAGACGCCCTTTCACAACTCCTTGCAAAAGATGTCTTAGTCATTTTGCCTAGTAGGCATGATTCACATGTCTCGAATGACTCTAAGTCGAACGAAGTTAGAAGTCCATCATCATGGAGCTTCTTCATGCGTTTCCAACTTATATGACCAAGCCGACAGTGCCAAAAGTAAGTCATATTCAGATAATTTGGTTTCAACCTTTTAAGATTTATGTTATAGACCGATTCACTATCAAGATTTAAAATAAATAACCCGTTTTGAACGGGTGCAAAGCCATGAAACATATTTTTCAAATATAAAGAACAACCATTATTCTTAATATTTGACTCATAACCTTGTCTCATCAAACATGAGGCGGAAATAATGTTTCGACTAAGCGCTGGAACATAATAACAATTATTTAGTTCCAAAATAAATCCTGAAGGTAAATGAAGTTGCATCGTGCCGACTTCCAACGCAGCGACTCTCGCCTTGTTGCCGACCCGAATATCAATCTCTCCTCTTGCCACGCTCCTAGTTCTTACCAGTCCCTGCAACGAGTTGCATATGTGAATAACTGATCCGGTATCATATACCCAAGAACTATTAGGCGCATCAGCAAGATAAATGTCTATAACATTGCACACATGCGTACCTGAGTTGGAAGTCACACCTCCACTCTTGGCTCTGTCAGCCAAATACTTGGTGCAGTTCCTCTTCCAGTGGCCATCTTGCTTGCAATAGAAGCAGTTGGCTCCGGCTGTAGGAGAAGGTTTAGTCTTTGAGGAAGCACTCTGGACAGGGCCATGGGCGCTACCTCCTGACTTATCTTTCTTCTTCTTAGTCCAAGAACTCTTCTTGAACTTAGCCTTATTCTGCACCATCAACACTTGACTGGCGCCTTTCTTGATATCAGTCTCTGCCGTTTTGAGCATCCCATGTAATTCAGTGATACTCTTATTCATACCATGCATATGGTAGTTCGAGATGAATGAACCATACGCACTAGGAAGAGAGTTCAGAATTATATCAGTAGCGAACTCTTCGTTAATTGGGACGCCCAGCCGATCCAGAGACTGAATGTAACCAATCATCTTGATTACACGCGGACTCAGTGGATCGCCATCTTTCAGCTTACAGCCCAGCAAAGCTTGAGAGACTTGATACCTCTCGGTCTTTGCCTCAGCCTGGAACATACTTTTGAGGCTTTCGATCATATCGTAGGCCTCAACATTCTCGAACTGCTGCTGCAAGTCCGGTTCCATGTGTGCAAGCATAAGACAGCTGATTTCCGTAGACTCATCTCTAGTCTTACGGTAGGCATTCATGACAGCGACAGTCGCATCGTCATCAGGCTCATCTGGAAGTGGAGTTTCTAGAACATGTTCTTTCTTGTCATGCTTGAGGACTATCCTCAGATTACGATACCAGTTGGTGAAATTAGTTCCATTAAGCTTATCTTTCTCTAGGATTGACCTCAACGCAAACGCGGACAACTGAGGAAGGTTGCTAGGTGCCATTGATTTACAACAGAAAATACGCAAAAACACTTAAGATATGTATTCATAAAAGAGCAGGCATATTAAACGCTTTAATACTTATGCTCCCACTAGAACCAACACCCCTCCGATGGTTGCTAAGTGATTCAAGATCCTAAATAAGCAAGCCGACTAGTGAGCTTTAGCATCACCGCTAGCCGTCAAGTGATCTAGGTAGGCAACACCTTGCCAATCGTATCCAATACGACTCCTGTTAGTTGGGTGGCATCACATGCCCCGGCTCCCAACCTTCCTCGCCCCGAGCCCCACAACCGTTGTGATGGACTCGTCTAGATTACCAAGTGCTTCCGCTTGTAAGAGTCCGACTCAAACCCACCTAATCGGAAAGAATTGGTAGCACCTCAATTTCATGAGCCCACTACCAAGAATGTTCGACTTGTGATGGTGCAGCACTGGCGGGGCGACCGACTAGACCTTCTTTGAGGGATTAAAGAATCTACCAACTATCTAAATAGAGGTAAATATAGACATAACAATAACACAAATAAAGCAATTATAATGTGAAATGGTATGGCTCTCTTCATGGTGATCTCCATCTCCACAAAGCTTGTAAGTCGACTCGTGCCAACTCTTGTCACGTGCCCTCTTACTCCATGTAGCCGACTTGTACATCGACTTGCATTCCACCGGGTTCTCCAACAAGCTACACTAGCTAGTAAATCAAGGATTACATAGAGAATCCGACACGCAGTCCGATATACAATAAAATGACAGCACCTAGGCTCCAGCCGGCTGACAAAAACATGATACGCAGATCATGTATGGATTACACACATCACATTCACATAAGCCATACCATTCACAACTTCCTGCAAAACAAGTTATGCATAGATACGATATCTACCGGCGTTGTGAAACTCGCAACGACATCTAAGGCGCTACGATAGGGCGAAGCCGGCGGTCCCGCTAGCCGGATAGCGGGCGGGGATCGAAGGGGCAGCGCCCCTCGCGGGTGCGGGCAGCACCCGACGATTTCGGAAAACGCAGATCTCATCTGCATTCCGATCATGGATTTCTTCATCGGATAAAACGATTTTACCCGAATCTGATCCGTATTCCGATTCGACCAAACTGTTTGATCTTCGATCACTGCAACTGGATTTATGTGTCACGGTATACCCCGATGGCGGAAACCGACCGGTAGGGGTATGTTGTTTCACGACCTTAGCAGTATGATCACGGAAACCTGATCATCCATTAACCCCGAGTACGATTGATCCAATCAACCTTGTACAAAACCGATCTATCTCATAGACCGACCACCAAAACAGCAATTAGATCACATCTAACGCTAACTACGTATCACATATGTACGGATCTCGGGCCTAATACCAGAAGCTACCGCTCTGATATCACTGTTGGAACGCGTAGAGATAAACAAAAACTTTTGCTACGCGATGCTTCCAAGATCTAGCCGAGGTAGAAGGCCACGAGTATTACCACTAGACGCGCAGGTGCGGATTATCGATGCAGCGCGTCGGGGCAGTGCAGTCCCACGATCCGGTCCGGCCGATCCAATCCCTCGAACGTCGAAGTGCTGAACGTACAGCACCTCTGCCGGTATCCACACGTACGAGGAGGAGCCCCGACGGCGGACTGCTAGGTCCGGTGCGACGGCTGGACTGAGTGGGGCTAGGGTTCCCAACACATGGGAGAGTGGACTAACGTGCCCGCTGGGCAACCTGCGCCCCTCTTTATATAGCATATGGTAATGGGCTTCACAACACTTGTGGCCCATTCCCTCTGTGAGTCCGACTCACAAAACCAGTCCATTTCCGGTTCGGGTCCAACCCGACCAATACTTGCTCCCGCTCTTAAGTGTGCGACCCTGCAGGCTCATGGCGACTTGGACACGATTGGAGTCCAACTCCCAATCGATCAATCGGTAGCGGCTCCTAGCAGAACGTGCCGACTCCCAAGTACCATTGAGTCATGACGACATACCTTTCAATGTGATATTCATTTTAGTCCCTTTTGCCTCATGATATACCTTGTCGAGCTATAGGCGATTTATCGTCATCCCTTAAATAGCTCAACTCTCTTCTCGATCTGTGACATGTGATTCATCTGACTAACTCTTAGTCAACCGACACAGTTAACACTTAACTGAGTCGCGCATGGCCATGCTTCCTGAATCATATCACTCGAGAGGGTCCAGAGAATATCTCTCCATTCGGAGGGGCAAAATCCCATCTTGATTATCCACATCACGCAGCTTGCTTCTCATTCGACCCGAACTCTGCCTTTATAGTTGCCTTGTCACAGAACAACGTTTGACAGAACCTAAGTCGGTGATCCACAACTCGGATTGTGCGACAACCTCAGGTCTAAGGATTACATTGATTGAGACATGCAAATGACGACTTGATCGTTGCATCTCAATGTGGGTCAGTCCGACTTGCTAAACTCTTTAGCCAAGTCCGTGAACGTTGGAACGGCATCACCATGCCCATGACAAGTGGAACCGTGTCATCAGCCAACACTCACAGTAGTCTAGGGTGTGTGTCCAGCACAACCTAAATGACCAAGGACAATCTAGTATGAACAACATGATTATATAGTTCCACAATCGAATCACATATTCAATGACATATATCAGATGTTCAAAACAAGGACAACTTAATAACTTTATGAATACAGTGGGAATTACATCATACATGATTGCCTGTAGGGCATATTCCCAACAAAGTGGCCCTGCGGCTCTGCGCCACCTCCGTCAGCGTACAAGAGAGCCGGCGTCAGTCGCACATGGCATGTCTCCTAACGAGCGGGTACCCCCTCTTGAGAGGAGCGGGGACGAAACGGAACTCCTCCCCAAAGGCATGTGACACGGCTCCCCTAGACGGACCAACATCCTACTGGTTGAGCCCTGTCAAGGGCAGGGTCTTGCTGAGAGACTTCCCGTTCGCGAGATGCACTTGATGGAGCCTTAAACGCCTGCTGGGCTGGGCCGCAATAGTCAGTTCGGGATATCCTGGTATCCACGGACCCGACATCAGTTGCACATGATTTAATTGTGTGTTTGTATGGTATGATGATGCAATCTCACCAATAAGATGACTAAAAATGGATGACGTGAATAATTGAACGGCTAAAAGACGAGTCCAACAAGAAGAGGAACCCTACGGAATTTTATTAAGTTACAAATTACGTGGAGTTACGATGGGGAGCACTAGGGACTCGAACCTTGGGTGGACTGGACGCACAACCACCGTCGCTACCCACTTGTCAACGCCTAGTTTTCCATACAACTACACATTTAAATGTTCTAGAGGGGTAAATTGGAACTACTCCCCCCGTTCTATATTATATGACTCCCATATAGATATATGTAGACAAATTTTAGTACTAGATACGACTAGTTGAGAGTCATCTAATATGGAACGGAGGGAGTACATGCTTGGGACAATGTATGTAAAAGGAGATCAATGTTAGTGCTGATAACACAATAAATAGGATGACAAAAAATGGTGCAGATTGCTTGTATGTTTAAATGGACTGCCCGTTAGGCTAACTGTAGTGCTAGTATCATATATAGAATCATGCATATGGGTTTAACAAAAACGTTGATCTGACAGCTAATTAATAAAGAGGAAAAAGGTTAAACTATCATAGATAGTACCGTGTCATAGCACATATAACTAAATAATAATAATAAACCGATCTTGTAAATATATTTATATTGAGATTCTACAAAACAATAAATAAAATAATACTAGTATGTATTATAGAGATAGTATCATACGTTATTATCATATTCCCTCTGTCCATGAATAAGTGTTTGTTTTCTTTTTCTATCAGTTAAATTAATTGAAGTTTGACTAACTTTATAAAAAAATGTACTATCGTTTATGACATCAAATTAGTATCAATAGATTTATCTTGACGTTAAGTTTCAAAATATACTATTTTAATGTCATATATGTTATTATAATTTCCTATAAAGTTGGTATTTTTTTTTTAAATTTGACCAAGTATAAAAAATAGATGTAGACTTATTCGTAGACGGAGGGAGTATGCATGATAATTACTCCCTCTGTATCAAAAAAAATATAAGATATTTTAACATTTCCTAGACATTATGTATCTAGACATGTTTTAGTGTAAGATGCATATGAATCTACACACTAAAACATGTCTAGATACATTATATTAAAAAAATGCTAAAACATCTTATATTTTGATACAGAGGGAATATGTATGATACTTTCTATTATGACTAGTATTAATAAATCTTAGCAAGGTATTAATATATAAGAGATGTAAATAATAGAACGACAAAATGGGCTTACTTATAAGCTGGTTTAATATGTAGAATTATATGTGGGAAATTATGTAGAGTAAATTCACGCACTCGCATGGCACTCCAACCACAGGCTACACTGGTTGCGCTATAAACAGCACCTACCAAAGCTCTCGCATCGGCCCCACACGTGCCTATGTCGGGTTGCCCCCATTCAATCAACCACACGCCCGATAACGAACTCGTAGATCGGACGGACCGAATCCGTCACCAACCCGCTATATATCCATTCCTACATCACCCGCGGGCGCTTCTCTTTCCGCCCTCCACACCTCGCGAGCCCCCAATCCAGGCGACCCTCCTCTGCGGCGGCGGCAGCGCGGCGGTGATGCAGATGGCAGCGACAACCACAGACTCGCAGGTGTCCGTCCCCCCTCACCACGTGCATCCCCACCCGCATCCGCACCCATCTCCGCAGCACGCGCACCCGCACCACCACATGCCGCAGCCACGGTGGGTCGTCATCCCCTACCCGCCGCCATCCATGGTGGCAGCCCCGCCGCCGCCTCCGCAGTTCGCCAAGCACTACGCAGCGGGGCCGCCACCGCCCCAGGCCGCGGCCGGGCGACGCACGCCGACACCACCCGCGGCCGGATCCGGCGGGAACGGCTGCGAGGAGAATAAGACGATCTGGGTCGGCGACCTCCAGTACTGGATGGACGAGAATTACCTCCACAACTGCTTCGGTCCCAGCGGCGAGGTTTGCGTTCTCTCCCGATCCGGACATATCCGTGCTAGATCTCATGATTACAGCAAGATTTGTCTATTTCTGTGTGTTGATTCATGTCAGCTGTCATAAAATTGCCATAAAAGCGTATATTTGTGCTTAGTTGCCGCTTAATGCAAATAAAAGTGCGAAATTTCTAGAATTAGCCGCGACAAGTTGCTCCAGGCGGCAACTTTAGAGTCATTAAATGCAGTACGGACGAAAATGTTTGGTTATTACCACCATAACGGTCTGCAACCCAGCTTTTCTTTCTGAATTGTGGTTTGTATGTCATAATGTGTAATTGCCGCCTGAGGAGTTTTATTCTTTGCGACATTGAGCTACCAATGGTGCTAACTTTGTTGTGGGATCTGTGTATAGAACTAGCCTGGTTCATAGTTAGGAGGAAAGAAATTGTCTTGATGTGTGGTAATTAATTTAATGAACTTTCTGAATGACCCGGGTAGTTATTGCATCTCGGCATCACAGCGAAAGTAAAATAACAGCTGGAGGAGCGAAAGGGGGCCATAATGGAAGCCTTTGGCAATTATCTTATTGGGGGTGTGTGCTCACTGATGTTGACAGCAAGAGAAAAGATGTCAAAACTTGGTGCTTGGTCAGGAAGTTGGTTAACGGAGAAAGCAAGTTGTGTTTTTGTACAACTTACCAGAAACTGTTTTCCAAACCTTCACACCCAGCAACTTTAATAGCTTTATTAAAATGGAGAATGAATGTTAACCTTGTCATTTCATCTCTATTTTTTTCATGAATGATTTCATCTCTTCTTTTCTCCAATCATGTATTTGTTCTCTTGCTCAACTCTGTTTTTCTAACCTTTTTTCGATTTCTCTACTTCATAGGTGGTAACCATAAAAGTTATCCGCAATAGGCAAACTGGACAGTCAGAGGGATATGGTTTCGTAGAATTCTTTTCCCATGCATCTGCAGACAAAGCTCTTCAGAATTTTACTGGTCATGTTATGCCAAATACTGATCGAGCCTTTAAGTTAAACTGGGCATCCTATAGCATGGGTGAAAAGCGATCTGAAGTTGTCTCTGATCACTCAATATTTGTTGGCGATTTAGCTGCTGATGTTACTGACGAAATGTTGATGGAGCTTTTTGCTAGCAAGTACCGCTCCGTGAAAGGAGCTAAAGTTATTATTGATGCAAACACAGGCCGTTCTAGGGGCTATGGATTTGTTAGATTCTCAGAGGATATTGATAAAGCTCGTGCAATGACTGAAATGAACGGTGTATATTGCTCTACTAGGCCGATTCGTATAGGACCTGCAACACCTAGAAGAACTGGTATGTGCCTCTTTCGTGGTTATCATGCAGCCTGAAGTTGTACAGCCTCCTTTTTGTTACTTCATAGAATTTCATTTGTTTTCTCATGCAAGTGCTTACTAAATGTAACTCATTTTACGGCCCAATTGTTGCTAGCATTAAATTACTATATGTTCTGGAAAATCTTCTCAGTTTTATACTGATCTTGATGTTGCAGTAGTGTTCTTCGGTCTAGGGTTTTGGAAGACATGATACCGTAACAAAGAGTGCTTATTTTTTCGGTTATTTATCATCTATCTGTACTTTTGTGTGTTTGAGGATCACATACATAACCTATAGAAATTAAAGAATGCTACGACCTACTTCGCCAGAATTCTATGAGCAGTGTAGCTAGCATTCCTACTTTAGTGGCGCCAATTCCATTACAATACTACTTCAATTGCTTTATGTCCATATCTTCATAACTGGATGATGTATGCGTTCTGTTTGTTTGTAGAGGGCAGTACGAAATCGGTTGCTTTCTCATATGAAATAAGTATAGACTTAATCCCTTATTTACTCAACTTCTTGACTATTAATTTCAGGTGATTCTGGCTCCTCAGCACCTGGGAATTCAGATGGTGATTCTACTAACAGAACGGTGTGTGTACTGGTTTCCCCCTGTGTTAACCTTATAGGCTATTATAGTGTCTAGTCTGAAGTTCTCAATCTGCTTTAGGTTTATGTTGGTGGGCTCGACCCAAATGTTAGTGAAGACGAGCTGAGAAAAGCATTCGCCAAATACGGTGATGTTGCCACTGTCAAAATTCCTCTAGGAAAGCAATGTGGCTTTGTTCAGTATGCCAACAGGTATGTATCTGAAGCTGTTACATGTTTTACTACTCCCTCTGTCTCAAATTAATTGTCACAAAGATGGACAAAAGTAGATGAATCTAGACATAATTTAGTGTTAGATACACCAACTTTTGTCCATCTTTGTGACGATTAATTTGAGACGGAGGGAGTAGTTGTTTCTCTATAACTTGCTGGAATTCATGATTTTAAATGTGTGCTCTTTTTTTCAGAACCGATGCGGAAGAAGCACTACAAGGATTGAATGGATCTGTCATTGGAAAGCAGGCAGTTCGCCTTTCATGGGGCCGCAGCCCATCACACAAACAGGTTGGCCATGTGCCACATAACTATTTTTCTATTTTTAGTCATTCATTGCTACAGTATCAGTTTGCATCGATCCAATCATCTTGCTAAAAGTCAACGAGTGCTATGTTTGAAATCTCTACATTAAGATCGGAAAATTCGGCAACAAGCTATTGACAATCTTAAGTTCGGATGCAAGACATTAGCTTATGATAGTCTCATAGTATATGATATGGTTTTATGTTTAATAATTGATTATGTACTAACACTAGCTTGCTCATGTGGGGCTTGCTAGATTCATGCTTACGATGGATCTGTGCTTCATCGCCCTATATGCTAGCAATTATTTCAACAAGATCATTTTGTTTCATTTCAGGCTTAAAGTTTGTACTCCCTCCGATCCGTAAAAAGTGTCTCTCACTTATACTTTGTACTAAGTGAGCGACAATTTTTATGGATCGGAGGGAGTAGTTGTTTCTTAGTCCATACTCCAGTTCTTGCTTTTGTTCAACTGCATTCAACCATGCGCTGTATCCTCTCACTTGCTTAGTGATGTCACTCTTTGCTGCTACAAGGAGACTTTACTCGTTGGCGTAAATTAGGCAGTCTATGGATCTTTGTAGCTCTCCACAGGGCTTTTGCACTAATAGGGTTTCATTATTGCTGTGCCTCGGAACAGCTGGTAAGTTTAGACAAGTTTATACCATGTGTGTCTGCGTGGCTATGCAAAATGGCTAATGTAACAACAATAGCCTAACCCAGTGCCTAATCTGTAGCATTGTTTCTATCATGCACTTAAGCCAAAATAATTTAGCTTGGCCACAATGTACTGTTCCTAGTGTCGATAACTAGCTAAACTAACTCTACAACCATTGCGGGGTTCAGTTTCTATTAGATAAATGGAGTTTATATGAATTATGGACTTCAGGAGGTGGTATGTTCTCTTAGGGCCTCTTTGGATTGCAGGGTTAAAAAACGCAGTAATGTGAAAAATGTAGGAATCTCACAGGTTTGCTTGTGCAAAACAGAGGAATGTAAAAATGAGGAAAACGACAGTAGTAGTCGTTTGGATGAAACACAGGAAACGTGCCTCGATCTCCTACGCACTTGAGTCTAAAAAGGAGGTTGGATTGAATGTTTAAATTCCTATGGAATTGGGGCATAGGAATTCAACCCATAGGAATTTTGGTAGGCCATTCCTTTAAGGGCCTCTTTGATTCAAAGGAATCACATAGGATTTTTATAGGAATGAATCCTATAGGGAATTTTCCTATACATGTTGTTTGATTCATAGGATCCTATCCTATAGGAAATAATCCCATAGGAATCTTCTAGTGTAAATCCTATAGGAAAATAACATGAGCTCCAACCTCATGAAAAAATTCCTTTGGCACAATCAAAGAGAATTGTTGTTTCCATAGGATTCAATAAGGCATGACATGATAATCCTACAAATTTCCTATTCCTTTACTTTTCCTATCCTATGAATCAAAGGAGCCCTAAACCAAACGCAATCCATAAGAAAAATTCCTAAGGATTGGAATCCTACAAAAATCCTATGGAATTCCTACAATCCAAAGAGGCCCTAATCAGTATATGAGGCTTCACCCTGTTGATTATCATGCTGGATTCCATGTTGTGATGGATGCTCACAAAAAATCAGTTGGAAAATTAAAATTGGTTGGCTGTGAAATGAAATTTGACCAGGTTACCATAATTCTTCACCGTAGAACATTCATTCTCATGTTCTCATTCTGCACCAATCATTTCCTCCATATTTTCTGGTTCTGTGCCATTATTCTTTTATAGTATTTCGGTGCAGCATGCATTATGATTATGGCATTATATCCACTATGCAAAGCATTCAAAATTCTATACACCGCAGTACATACCCATTGTGCTGTAGACCCTATTCAGACGTGTTCTTTGACAATCATTTTGAGGATGATTGTTGACCGAATGCCACATGTTATAGAGACATTAAAGCTCAAGATAAGTACTCCCTCCATCCCAAATTAGTTGTCATAGATTTGTCAAAAAGTTGATGTATCTAGACATACTTTAGTGTATAGATACATTCATATTTTGACAAATCCACGACACCTAATTTGGGATTGGAGGGAGTAGAAAATATAGTTGACTAGATGGTGGCAGAAAAATTTACTCCGAACTTTTGCTCTTCCCTGTCATCTCTTATAATAGTTAAATAAAGAAATGAGACCAGCCAAGACTAGCCCGTGGTGGCATTTTTAATAGAAGGAAACAACTGAGCACCCTGCAGAGTGTCGGACAGCATGGGTGGGCACAGTGCTCACTCACATAGCTTGCCAACCGTGCAATGCTTTGTTCCCACATTATAGTTAAATCAAATAATATCTTCATAGTGGCATAGGCTGGTGCTTTGGGAGCCATTAGGGGTTGTACTCAATGTAGAGAACTTTTGGACGATTTGAACTAGTGATTACTACCTCATTTGTGATTTGCAAACAAGTTCCTCGTTTGGCACATTTTTAGATAAGTACATTAGCACAACACTTCTGAGTCTCCTAATCCAGCTGATCCTTGAATTATGAACTATTCCATGCATTTTTTTTTCTTTTACTGCTGCCAAGAAGTTGCATTTTATATCACACATAATATACTTGTTAAATGTTTATTTTGTATCAGCTGCATATATATAGTGTATAACGTATCTTGTGGAACTAGTTATCCCATTACATTCCATCACGCTGATTCTCTGTTTTGTTTCCAGTCAAGGGGTGATTCCGGCAACAGGAGGAACAACATGTATTATGGCACACCGTTCTACGGTGGCTACGGCTATGCCTCCCCTGTCCCGCACTCTAACATGTACGCCCCGGCATACGGAGCCTACCCCTTCTATGGTAATCAGCAGCTAGTGAGCTAGAGAGAGAGAGAGAGAGAGAGAGAGAGAGCTTGGTTACACTCCCTCAGATGGGAAACAAGGTTTTGGTCCGATGAGAGCATAGCAGGGTCAGAAGCAAGAGAAAGAGAGAGATAGAGAAGAGAGGTTATATAGATTGTCCTAAAAGTGGGTGAGACAGGTGAAAGTGAAAAACAAGTGTTGTCTGTAATCTGTAGTGTCTGTTGTGTGTATGTGTTGCAAGAACTAGAGCTCTAGGCTTGTAGACACGAAGAGTCATGGATGATGGTGATTCTTTCAAGAAATTTTGATGACTTGCTAATAAGTTAAACCACTGTTTGTGCCGCACATTCATCTCCGCTTTGGTGTACAAGTGGGTCTCTGCGTTTGGACCATCCTGTAGAGATGATTGTGTTCTCTTTTTATACCACCTGTTCGTTTGTTTTTCCGATATTGCTGAGATTCTTTGCATCATTTATGTGTTGGGCTTATTACTTCTAGGGTTTATCTGTAGCTGGTATTAAGATGTTGATATCATTTTTTGGTTTGCCGTCTACAGAACTTCACATTAAATTCTGTAGGTGCAGAAGATGCAACATAACCTACGTACATTTTTTTTCACAATTTTTTATAACTCGGAATGCAGAAAAATTCATTCTTCTGTATTCCTGTATTCCTGAGTTCCGCATCAGTCAGGCCTTGTTTACCTCTCTTATATTTGGTGGGTTGAAAAGTTTGGGGTTGTATTTGGTGGGTTGGAAAGTTGAGGGTTGGGACAGATCATCAAATCCGCTCAAATACTCTTCCCCCACAATACACTAGCAAGGAGCAGAGTTTTCAATTTAGACAAAAATGAGGTGGTTGGTGGGGTATCTGTGGGGATTATCCACTCTAAAACCGGAGTAGTAAACGGGCCAGTGGGGATTTTTCGGGGTTGAATAAAATCCCCTACGTTCCCCTATAATCATGGTTTTTGAGTCGCCGACTAATTGCCAAGCCGTTGGAGGGAGGCTGGCTTGGGCACGTGACTTGAGTAGAAGAGCGTGTCGTGCGGCTGACAGGCTAGTCGACGACTAGTCGGGTGACTAGGACCTCAAAGCAGGGCGGCTTGCTTCAGCAAGGCCAAGGGAGGAAAGACCATGAGGGAGAGGAGGCCTGAGGCGGAGGAGGAGATGAAGATACAGAGTGCGCCGCCTGTACGGGGAGAAGCACGAAAGAGACATATGGAGGTCAAAGGAGAAAGGCACATAGGAAAGCAGATGGACGGTCCAGATTAGAGCATATGGACGGTTTGTATTTTATTTGGAAGCTAGGGTTCCATACTGGGCCTTTTGGGCCAGCTCTCTTGCACGAAGCAGAGGAGGGGCAACACGCGTGCTGCCTTCCTAGATCAGAATCCGCCGCCTCCATTACTCCGACGAGATGTTGCTGCCTTCTCCGAGCTGAAGTATCCTCCAAGCATCTGCCTCCCCTCATCCTCCGCCTGCAACAACACCTCTTCCCCTCCTCTCCTCCTCTAACCCCTGGGGCGACTTGGGGCGATTAATCACGGCCAGTCGCCGACTAATCGCAGCTAGCCACTAGTCGGAGGCATGGCGACTCGACTTGGCTAGGCGACTCAAAAACCTTGCCTATAATACACTAGAAGTAAACAAGACCTTAGTGTGTTAGGCGTATTGGTTCTAGGAAGAACTTGGCATCAGCTTTTGGGAGGGAGTACTGTCTAGGGAAGATGATGTCATGTGCACGCTGCAAGAGGTAGGCGTTTGATGTAGTGCGACCCAACCCTTTATCACAAGTGTGATCCGACCCTATATCCCAAGCACGCCTACCACTCCAATTGGACCAATGATAAGTGCATGCGCAAAACGATACAAGATAAGGCGATCTCACTCCTATCATCGCATTGGCTACTTCAGGCGGATACCTTTGTGTGACTATATCCAAGTGGATACCTTTGTGTGGGTTCAAGTGGATACCTTTGTGTACCTAGTGAATCCCATGAAAGTCACTAAGAGCATCTCTATCGGCGCCCTCCAAACGGCCCACCAAAGGCCCAATGGCGAGTGGACACCTTTGGCGAGTGCCGCTGCAAAGGGCGCCGGGCGAACAAGAATCGTCCAAGGGCAACTAGGCACAGACTTTTGTGGGACGATTATTTTTCGGAAACACCGACAAACCTACCTCGTGAATTTCGCCGACGTTTTCGGATGAGCAGAGAAGTCTTTAGGCGAATTATGAACGGCGTTCGGGATTATGACGAATACTTTGAGCTGAAAAGAGATTGCGTCGGGTTTCTAGGATTTTCATCTCTTCAGAAATACACGGATGCAATACGATGTCTTGCATATGGAGCCCCTACAGATTCATTGGATGACTATATTCGTATGTCTGAGACCACCGCCGTTGCACCCATATTTCGATTTTGCAAGGCAGTAGTTGCAGTGTTTGGTCCCGAGTATCAGAGATCACCAAATGAAGCAAACACAAATCGTTTGTTGGCCCAAAGACAAACAAGAGGATTTTCTAGGATGCTTGGAAGCATCGATTGCATGCATTGGACTCGGAAGAATTATCCATTTTCTTGGCAAGAGATGTACAAAGGTGGTCACCACGGAAAGTGCACCGTTGTGCTTGAGGCCGTGGCTGATTACGATCTTCGGATTTGTCATTCATTTTTCGGCATGGCCGGTTCTTACAATGACATCAACGTGTTGCAACGCTCTCCGGTATTTCAGAGACTAGCTGAAGGACATGCTCCAGACTGCAACTATTCGATCAATGGTCTTGAGTACGACAAAGGGTACTACCAGCCGATGACATATATCCCAATTGGTCTATATTTGTGAAGACAATTCGTGACCCTGTCGATGAGGCAAATAGAAATTTTACAAAGAAACAGGAGGCTGTCCGGAAAGATGTGGAAAGGATATTTGGTTTACTCGAGACACGGTTTGCTGTGATCAGATATCCTTCTCTATCTTGGTCGATAGATCAAATCTGTGATGTCATGAACGCTTGTATTATCATGCACAACATGGTCATCGAGAGTGAGCGAGACGTGAGAATGGTGTTCAATGAGCCATTCGACTTTCAGGGCCCTCTTGCAGATCCACAACCAGGTGTGTCTGCCAAGTTTGATGATTTTCTTAGTGTTCACAAGGAAATTCGCGACGAGAAAGTTCACCGGCAACTCTAAACTGATCTTGTGTCACACTTGTGGGTTATGAAAGCTAACAAGTAGTTCGATCACGATGATTTGTTTGTATGAATTTGAAGAATTTGAAAATTTTAAATTATTGTAATAAATGTTAAACTATTTATTTGTTTGTATAATTATCATATACCAATTTTATCGATTGTTTTCATCAAATAGATTTTTTTTTGATCAAAACCAAAACAGTGCTGCCGTTTGGGGGGGGGTCGCCGGTTGGAGGCACCGCTGTGGCACCCGCCCACCAAATTCGCGGACACAGGTCCGGCGCCCCCAAAGGGGCACCATTGGAGGGTGTCGGAACAAATTAAATCGGTGCTGGTGGAGATGCTCTAAGGAATTGATACGTCATAAACGTATCCTTAATTTCTGATGTTCCATGTTGTTTTCTTATTGTTTCCCACATGTTTGTTATACACTTTATGTTATTTTTATCGATTTTCCGTACTAACCTATTAACAAGATGCCACAGAGCCAGTTCTTTGTTTTCTGCTTTTTTTAGTTTCAGAAAAGTTGTTCTGGAAATATTCTCCGAATTGGAAAGTTCGAAGCCCGGAAGTCTTAGAAATCCCGGAGGTTCCACGTAGTCCCGAAGAGACCCGGAGGGTGGCCACAGGGGGCCCACACCATAGGGTGGCGCGGCCCCCTGGTCGCGCTAGGAGGTGGTGTGGGGCCCCTAGGTCTCCACCGCCTCTGCCCTTTCGCCTATATAATCCACCCGAGACATAAACCCTAAATATATCCCACTTTTACCCGAGAAACACCTGATGGAGGGATACTAACCCGGTAGGCCAACTCCAAGGCATAACCCGGCCCAAAGGACGCTGCGCAAGATCCGGCTAAGGGTAAAGAAACTTCTGGAAGGCCCAAGTTCGTAGGCCTCGTAACCCGGATTGTGGGTTACGGTAAAGGAAAGTTAGAGTTCGTATGCGGTGTCCGGGTAGGATTCAGGGTGCGCCTTGGAGAGTAAGCCAGGGGGTACGAGTGCTTTATAAACCGACCCCCAGGTCTAGTTTAGAGAGATCTAAGAACCCTAGTAGTACCGTTTGGTATCGAGCATCCAGTGTATACGAGAGATCGAGTTAATATATTGAGATCGGAGACTCGGCGACTTGATTGCCGGCTACCAGATCGAATTCCATCATGTTTTCCTCTGAGCTAAACCCTCTCCCAAACGCCTGTGTCGTCTTGCCCCAAGATCAGTTACCCTCGGTAACGTCTGCCGTGATAATCCCACGACAGTTGGCGCCCACCGTGGGGCCTGCGTCCAAAGGTGTTTACATCACGGGAGAAGCTCGGAAGAACACGGAGAATATTGTTGTCGGCGAGATCTACATCGACCACAAAGGAGAAAAGACGGTGGACGATTCCGGCTGGGGGCCAGAGTCGGATCACCTCGAATCCGGATCCGTCGTGACAATCGGCCGGATCAGCGTCTTCATCGGTATGGTACGTACGCCTGATTTAAAAGGACAATATCATGTGCATACTACGGGAACTTCTGACAGGAACAAAAGATACTCAAGCAAGCTGTGAACTCGGTTTCCTCGGCTGTTCCGGAACACCTGAGATGGGCGGAACAAGAGATAACATGGAGCAGAAGAGATCAACCGAAAAGAATAGAGCACCCGGGAGTCTTAGCATTGGTAGTCGCACCACAGGTTAATGGTTACGAGTTAAAAAGGGTCCTGATGGACGGTGGAAGTAGCATCAATATCTTGTACTGGGAAACTTTTTCACGCATGGGTCTCAAGGAGTCCCAGCTGCAGAAAAGCTCAACAATTTTTCATGGAATAGTGCCGGGTCACTCGGCATGTCCCGAGGGGAAAATCGCGCTGGAGGTAGCTTTCGGAGAATCAACGGATAATTATCGAGTGGAGTGGCTCACGTTCGAGGTAGTCAAATTGCGCAGTCCTTATCACGCACTATTTGGAAGACCGGCTTACGCTAAATTCATGGCCAGGCCGTGCTACGTGTATCTACAACTGAAGATTCCAGGTCCTAAGCAAACCATCACCATACATGGAAACCGGGACATAGCGGCCGAGTGCGACGAAGGAGATTCGGTAATGGCCGAGCAGGCTTGCAGAAAAGAGGAACTCAAGTATTATCGGTCTCAAGTAGACCCGGAGGACAGGACCGCATTGAAAAGGCCGAACACTGAGGACGAAAGAGCAAAATTCAAGGCAACACAAGACACCAAGATGATAGACTTTGTTGAAGATGATTCCACTAAGCAATTTACTATAGGCTCTAATTTAGACGGCGAGCAGGAGAAGGCACTTGTGGAGTTCATTCGTTCAAATGCGGACGTATTCGCCTGGACACCTAGCGACATGCCGGGTATCCCTACAGAGTTGGCAGAGCACAGTTTGCATGTAGACCCCAAGTCCAGGCCTGTGAAGCAGGGCTTGAGGAAGATGAATGAGGAAAGAAGAAAAGCTATAGGTGAAGAAATTGCTCGGCTATTGACAGCCGGCTTCATCATGGAAGTATTTCATCCGGACTGGTTAGCAAATCCGGTGCTAGTGATGAAAAAGACCAATGAGTGGAGAATGTGTATTGATTTTACGAGTCTCAACAAGCATTGCCCAAAGGACCCGTTCGCACTACCAAGGATAGATCAGATCATAGATGCACTAGCTGGGAGTGACCTATTGTGTTTTCTGGACGCTTACTCCGGGTATCATCAGATTAAACTCAAGAGGGAGGATTGGGAGAAAACATCGTTTATAACCCCTTTTGGGGCCTTCTGTTACAAAACCATGACATTTGGGTTGAAGAACGCTGGCGCAACTTATCAACGGTGTATTCAGAAATGCTTCGAGGACCAAATTGGACGCAACGTCCATGCTTATGTGGATGATGTGGTTATCAAGACCAGGAAGGCAGAAACATTTATTGACGATCTGAAGGAAACGTTCAAAACCTTAAGGAGGTATCAGATGAAGCTTAACCCGACAAAGTGCGTATTTGGAGTCCCAGCCGGGAAATTACTTGGCTTTATCGTTTCCGAGAGAGGAATTGAGGCAAACCCGGACAAAATCAAAGCTATCCAAGGTCTGAAAAAACCGGAAAATTTGAAGCATGTTCAAAAGCTCACGGGCTGCGTAGCAGCCTTGAGCCGATTTATATCAAGACTCGGAGAAAAGGCGATACCCTTGTACCGGCTCTTGAGGAAATCCGACAAGTTTGTATGGGATCAAGAGGCGAACGAGGCGTTCGAGGCACTAAAGAAGCAGCTATCTGAAGCACCAGTGCTAGCGGCCCCGGGTCCTAAAGAGCCTATGTTGCTATATGTGGCAGCTGGCCCCCGAGCCGTCAGCGCAGTAGTGGTGGTGGAGCGTAAAGAAGATGGGAAGGGTTATCCAGTCCAGAGACCGGTTTATTATGTCAGTGAAGTATTATCAGAGGCAAAGCAGCGCTATCCGCATTGGAAAAAACTGGTTTTTGGGGTCTTTATGGCCAGCCGGAAACTGAAGCCCTATTTCCAGGAACACCCCATAACCGTGGTTAGCTCAATACCAATGTCGGATATCATTAGAAACTCGGATGCAACCGGAAGAATAGCCAAATGGGCGATAGAAATGGGGGATTATCACATCAGCTACGAGCCCAGGTCAGCAATCAAATCTCAGGCTTTGGTTGATTTCGTTAATGATTGGACACACACAGGCATGACTACCACGGTTCCAAATTCCGAGTCATGGACCATGCATTTCGATGGATCAAAGCAGTATGAGGGGTCAGGAGCTGGGGTGGTGCTAACATCACCCAAAGGAGACAAATTGAGTTACGTACTGCAAATTCACTTTGACTGTTCCAATAACGTGGCCGAGTATGAGGCCCTATTGCATGGATTAAAGGTAGCCAAGGAGATGAACATCAAGAGGATACGATGCTTCGGAGATTCAGACCTTGTGGTACAGCAGGTATCAGGAACTTGGGATAGAAAGGACGCGACTATGGCAGCATACCGTAGGGAAGTTGATAGGGTTGCAGGATGTTTTTCCGGGTACGAGGTGGAGCATATAGATAGAAGAAAGAATAAGGCAGCAGACGCCCTCGCTAGACTCGGCTCGCGCAGAGAACCGGTCCCACCCAACGTTTTCCTGGACGAGTTATGGCGACCATCAGTTAAAACCGAGTCAGAGGAGGAATTGGCAAGTCAAGACCCGGAGTTAGGACTCGTGGCCACTGTACGCGCTATTCCAGAGTGGACAGAACCATTTTTAGCCTACCTATCACGAGGCGAGTTACCACAGCAAGAAGTGTTAGCAAGGCATATTTTGCGGCGAGCAAAGGGATATTCTATCATCAACGGGGAGTTATACAAGAGAAGCACCGCGGGGGTCTTTTTGCGTTGCGTGGCACCAGAAGAAGGCCGGCAGATCCTCAAGGAAATCCATGAAGGCGATTGCGGGCATCATGCATCCACAAGATCCCTTGTGGCCAAGGCTTATCGACACGGATTTTTCTTGCTCACGGCTCTAGCAGATGCGGAACGACTAGTAGCAAGGTGTGACGGATGTCAAAGGTACGCTCGCCAAACCCATGTGCCGGCTATGGAATTACGGACCATCCCGTTAACTTGGCCGTTCGCTGTCTGGGGGATGGACATGGTTGGTCCCTTTCATATGTCACCTTGCAAGAAGACACATCTTTTAGTGGCTATTGATAAATTTACCAAGTGAGTTGAGGTTATGCCAGTTACTAATTGTGAAGCAGCTACAACAGTCAAGTTCCTGAAAAGAATTATCTACCGGTTTGGGTATCCCCACAGCATAATCACCGACAATGGAACCAACATGTCCCTTGGTGAGATGGAAAAGTTCTGTGGCAACAATGGAATCCGGCTTGATGTAGCATCAGTGGCTCATCCACAGGCCAACGGACAAGTGGAGAGGGCAAACCAAGAATTGCTCCGCGGGTTGAAACCACGATTGCGAGTACCCTGTATCAGAGCTGCTGGCGCATGGGTCGAAGAACTTCCTTCTGTGGTTTGGGGTATCAACACTACACCTAACAGATCCACTCAAATGACACCCTTCTTCATGGTCTACGGTGCGGAAGCAGTGTTACCGAGTGACATTATCCATGATTCACCGCGAGTATCAGCTTACGTTGAAGTGGAAAATGAAAAGACCCGGCAGGACGCCGTAGATATGTTAGAAGAACAAAGGGAACAAGCCCTGGAGAGATCAGCCATTTATCAGCAAGGTTTACGAAGGTATCATAGCCGGCGCGTGAAAACCCGGGTCTTCCAGGAAGGAGACCTGGTTCTGCGCCTGGTACAGTCGAACGAAGGAAAACACAAATTATCACCGCCATGGGAAGGACCGTTTATCATAAGCCGGAATCTGCATAATGGATCGTATTACTTGGTAGATGCAAGGGAGGAGTCGGCTACAGTTAATGACACCGCTCACACCACTTCATCTATGCAAGAAAGAGATAGGCCATGGAACGTGGCTCAGCTACGTCCATATTATACTTAGTAAAGACTATATTGGCAAGAGGAGTTGCACGATGTAACAGGCAGCAGGTTTCAGACGTACTCTTTTCCTATCCAGGGTACCCTTGGGAACTGGATGGGTTTTTAATGAGGCGGCTTGCTGACCTAACTTTTTCATATCAAGTAAAGAGATGGTTATTCTTATGTTCTTTAGTCCCAGTACGTTGCATATATTCAGGTCTTGGGGGCTGATTGCTTGAATAGCACAGTTGCAAACTCAAAGACCCGGCCTTGATGCCTATGAGTTATGAGGGCCGATTACTCGCAAACGAATACGGCTGCAATCTCATAACCGGACAAAGGAGCCAAATTTTCTTGACTTTTCTTACTTAAGCTCGATGTGACTCGCACTAAAATGGCATGATTTGCTCGCTTACGATTACAATCAGCCATGAAGCCCAACGGGACTTGGTTGACCCTATCTTCGTACAGATGTAACAACATGATATCCATGCGAAAGCCGGCTTATAGTACAAGATAGTCAAAAGGGTCATCTAAACCACAAGTTATGCAGAGTACATGGCTAATAGCCGGAAACTCAACGATTATTAAGCATAACTTCAGAACCTATGTGAAATGGCTCTGGACTTTTTGGATTTAGCAGCAAACAATGCGTTCTCCTTAAAAAATCACGTATCCCCAACCCAGAAATCCGGGTCTTGGGGACTCGGGATCTTGAGAAAGAGAAAAATTGCTTAGTTGTTCAAGCTCAAAAAGTCCAAACATCCGAGTCTTGGGGGCTTGGGGACTTTGAAGCAAGTCCGCTTGTCAACACCCATGAAACCCGGAAACCGAGCCTCACAAAAGGAACAATAAAGAAAGTCGGATATCTAGTGCAAATGAGTTCAAAAGTGAATAAATTTAAAAGTCCCGAAGAGGAATAGAGTGTATCAAGACCTTAGCGTGCATTACAAAATCCCGGTAAATGATATCAAAGGTGCACAGGCGCACCATCCAAAAAATAATTGTTTAAACGACACATCGACCGACTGATGCATGAGAAGTAGCACGAAGGAACAGGTATCATTCGGCATCCTAAGCCCCGACATCCATCTTCGCCTTACCCTTGCCGTCACTTGGGGTAGCAGCAGCACCCGGATCAGCAGTGCCGGCTCGCGCAGGAGGAGGAACGACTGGTGTCGAGGTAGCGGGCGCAGAGTCGGCTTCAGCCTTCTTTTTAGCAGCCTCCTCCCTCAACTTAGCAGCTTCCTCCTTCCATCGGGCAAGCATGTCATACGGCTCGGGAAGATCCGACTTAATAGCTTCACCAGCAGCATCATAAGCAGGAACGAGGGAATCGACATCTAAGCCGTCAGCAATCACGCTGGCTGGGTAACGGACCTCCTTTTGGACGGCCTGGAAATCCTTCACGGAGAACTTGGACCCATCAAGCTTGTATTCCGGGAAACCGCCCATAAGCTTGGCTAGCTCGAGCTTAGGGAAGTAAGCCTTGGCAAGCGCAAGACCCCGGGTTACTCCAACCCGGCAGGACGAGCGTTTCCAGTGCCAAATCCACTCGGGGATAGTGGAGCAAGCGTCTAGCATTCTCTTCAGATCGCCATGCCCTTTACCCGGCCACCGTATTTCTTGAAGGATCCATTTGGTTCCGGCGCATAGCTGCCGGATTACGCTCTTGATAGTTTTCAGCCTGGCAATGTCACCCTCGTCCGGCATCACTTCATCCGGACCTGCAGAAATGGAAACATGAGTCAGGACATTCCGGCTATTTATCAAAAGAATAACCCGGATGAAGAAGCGTACCAAGCAAAGCACGGTACGTATCAGCTATTTGAACAGAAAGGCTCGTCAGATCATCTTCTGCTGAGTGAGCCCTCCTCCTATACTTCTTCATTATCGTCCTGCTCCTCCTGGCCTCAGCCTCGGCCGCCTCACGTAGAGCCACCTCCTTTTCAATGAGCTTGGCGGCCTTGGTCAGCTTCTCCTCAGATTGAGTCACGAAGGACTGCATGGATACAAGGAAGGATCAGCCGGGTAAAGGGGTAAGTTATCAGTCGCTTATATCGTAAAGTTCCAAGCAAATTGTGAATTAATTCACTCGGAACTTGGGGACTGGATAAGGACACAAGCAATATTAGTCGGGTTTACCTCGTGTTTGGCTATTAAAGCCTCCAAGATGTTCTCTTCATTATCCCTCAAAGCGCGCAGGGTTTCGACCATCTGGGCAAACGTCAGGTCCTCGGGTCGGCACCGGAAGAACCGACAGCCTGGTCACCTGATGGGGGAGCTCTCCCCGCTCTGGGAGTTGAGACCCGGATAGTCTGAGTATCCGGATTGGGAGAACCCATCCTTGTGTCCAGAACCTCGATCTCCTCATCTACTGGCTCGGATGACTCAGGAGACTCGGCGGCTTGTTCCTGGTTGTTCTCAGTATCACCGCCGGTCCCGACGTCTACGTTCTCAGTCGGCTCCTCTGTCTGACGGTTATCCACCTCCCGGTTATCCATCTCCACATTCTCCGGGTCACTAACGGTGGCTTGAGCACTAAAGAAAGATGGGAAGAGGCAGTTAGCAATGGTGGTTGAAAATTGTCAGGTATCAAAGGATGTCATATAGTAAAAGCTTACCCAGTATTTACGGCGTAGTCCGGCGGGAGTTCGCCGCTGGAAGCAGACGAAGTTGTCAAAGGAACCGTTAGCGGAACCCGGAATTGCCCGGCGCGTGGATGGTTAGGAGAGGGGTGGCGCTGAGGAGAATTGGAAGGACGAGGCGGAGGAGCACTGGCACGATGGACGGGGGAGGTGGAGATGCCCGGGTTAAGAGGATCCTCACCCGGGGAACTCCGAGTCACTCTGCGCTTGGCTGGAAGAGAATCCTTCAAGTACGACGAGTTCGATAATTGATGATTAAGTTGTCGCATGGTATCAAAGGAGTAAGGCTCAGAGGACATAGAAGAGAAAGGAACCTTGAACACTACCCCTCTGGCCTTCCTCTTGGCCCCAACTGGAGTTTCTTGATCAGATTCGGTAGCTTCCGGATCGTCTTCGTTCTTCTCGTCTTCATCCTCCGGTCCTGCGAACCGAGTATGCATCCATGGAGAAGTTAAATAGGAGGATAACAATGCAAGTAAGGGTAACACAAGATCCGGGTGAATACCTTCATCACCGTCAACCGGCTCGTCTTCGTCTTCCGGGTCTCCGGAAGGGGGGGAGGTCTCAACTGTCCAAAAAGGGTCACCGGCCTGGGACAGAAAGGTGAAAATAAAAGTTAGGAGTAGTATCGAGTCAAGATGAAGAAATAAGCTTATGAACGCCGGGTCTTACCGCTGGGGCCGGGTTCTCCCGAGTAAACGGAGGTAACCCGGCGATGTTTTTTATCACTTCCAGCTTCTCCGTCAGGAAACCCTTGATGGTTTTGTTGGTATCCCCGGCTGCAAAGCTCTTGGTGGAATATCAGAGTGCATCTGTGGTGTGCCCCGAGTATTCGCACATCAATTTGGTGCGGATGGAATTAGGTTGGATACGGAAGTCAACCCAAGTTTTCACTAAGTTGAGCCCAAGAAGGCCTTGGGCTGAGAGAACGGCTAACTTAGCTAGCAAAGGTATGATTGCCTCCCTGTCTGAATCAGGGGAGAAGGCATTGAAATTCTCGGAGGTATTGAGGAGGCCCTCCGAGTAACCCGGCAGTCTCTTCTCGCCGGGTGGAGAGGTGTCGTGGCAGTAGAAGAAGGACAGTTGCCAGTGTTTAACATGGGAGTTCAGATTAAGGGTTGGCATTGGGGAATTTTTGCGGCGTTGGATGGATACCCCGCCGCAAGTGAGAAGTGCTCCATCACCGCTTTCGCGGCATGGCTTGCACTGGAAGAGTTCAGTAAAGAGAGTCAAGCTTGGCGGAGTGCACAAGTATGACTCGGATAGGACAATGAAGTGAGTAATATTCAACATAGAGTTAGGCCCTATGTCAAATATCCTGAGGCCATAATGGCTCAGGACCTCACGGAATAAAGGGTGACCCGGAGGACGGAATCCCCGGGTCACGTGCTCCACGAAACAGATTACCTCGCCGTCGGTGGGTGTGGGCCGGGTCTCGTCACCCGGCGCCCTCCAGCGAATGTCCTTCTGAGGGGGGAGGACCCCCAACTCGGCCAGCTCTTCCAGCTTGGCCTTTGTGACTGTGGATCGCCCCCAATTGGCAGATATGGATTGGGTTGCCTTCGCCTGGGCCGGCTGTTTCCCTTGCCTTTTGGGAGCCATGGGATCAACCTGCAAACACAAGGAGGAAAGATACAGGAAGTAAGACTCGGGAATATTAGGTCATCCGAGCATGCACTTGGAGTATCAAGAATGTATGAAAACTAAGGATTATCCGGGTATCACATCACGGAGTGGAGGTTGCGAGTTATCCGGGTATTGAGTACGACTCTAGGAATTATTGTTCACTTACGTATTGAAAAGTGTCTGAGGAAGATGGATGGTTGCCCATGTATCTACCGCAAGCAAAAGAACCGGAAAAGGGGGATTTTCCGAGTGTCAATGATATGTGCGGAAAGTTGGGGTGAAATGGATCTAGATTGGAAAACTTGCGAACGATTCTACGAAGAAATTGGTGATTAATAATGGTAGGAGGATGGTGTGTGATTATCAAATAGGTTATTAAAGGAGCTGGCAAGCCTCTAAGCCATCTAATCCGGTGGGGCGGGAGAAACGGCCCGCGGGTTGACCAAGATCCAATCCAGGATGAATCATAAAATTGCGGGGCTAAATTAGCAAGTGCAAGGAACTTACAGGGAGGTACTGGAAGCCTAGTACGATGGCTGCGGGCGGCGTGGTCTGAGTGCCCCTTTGCGGTTCTTGGAAGAGCAGGACGAGGGCGCGGGGATGAAGCTTGGCGGCGGCGCGGATGGCTGGAGAACGAACACGGCCGATGGTGGCTTTGTTCCGGTGGCGAGCCCTAGATTCTTGCGGTGGCGTCGCGAGAGCGCAAGGTGTGAGGAAGGAAGGGATAAGTTGGAGTGAGGCGTTGGATTTCAGGTTACCCTTTGAGCACTATTTATAAGGTGAGGGTGAACCTATTCTAACGGCCAGAAGCCAGAAATTATGGGGTAATGGTTATCCGTGCGGGTTTTGCGAGATATGCTTCAGGTATTGAGCGAGATATCCGGGCAAAAAAGAGAAAGAGATCCATTCCGTGAAACCAGGGTCAATTATCGAGTAAAAGCATAGAATCTTGATGTTTTTATCAGGGTTTTGACTCGGAAATTTGAGCAGTGTGTTTGGAGGAAAGCCGGGTTACTATATGGTCGCCATGGAGTTAGGCCTAGCTATCTATCAGAACACCTTAACCCGGCCTCCATACACTTGTGTGTTTGATATCTTTGCAGGGAATAGCAAGCGCTTCCAGGAAGGATCCGTGAAGCCCAAGCTATTCTGGGGACTACTGATGGAGGGATACTAACCCGGTAGGCCAACTCCAAGGCATAACCCGGCCCAAAGGACGCTGCGCAAGATCCGGCTAAGGGTAAAAAAACTTCTGGAAGGCCCAAGTTCGTAGGCCTCGTAACCCGGATTGTGGGTTACGGTAAAGGAAAGTTAGAGTTCGTATGCGGTGTCCGGGTAGGATTCAGGGTGCGCCTTGGAGAGTAAGCCAGGGGGGGTACGGGTGCTTTATAAACTGACCCCCAGGTCTAGTTTAGAGAGATCTAAGAACCCTAGTAGTACCGTTTGGTATCGAGCATCCAGTGTATACGAGAGATCGAGTTAATATATTGAGATCGGAGACTCGGTAACTTGATTGCCGGCTACCAGATCGAATTCCATCATGTTTTCCTCTGAGCTAAACCCTCTCCCAAACGCCTGTGTCGTCTTGCCCCAAGATCAGTTACCCCCGGTAACGTCTGCCGTGATAATCCCACGACAACACCCGAGGCTGCCGTCACCGTTATCCCGAGACCGGGAGGGTTCTGGAGCTCTCCCCGGCACCCTGCCGAAGGGGGAAATCATCACCGAAGGGGTCTACACCACCATGCCCTCCTCTGAATTGATGCGTGAGTAGTTCATCCCTAGACTACGGGTCCATAGCAGTAGCTAGATGGTTGTTCTCTCCACTTTGTACCTCATGTTTAGACCTTGTGAGCTGCCTAACATAATCAAGATCATCTTTATGTAATGCTACATGTTTTGTTTGCTGGGATCTGATGAATGTTGAATGCTATGTCTTCTGATTATCAATCTATCATGTTATCTTCATGCTTATGTTATTTATGATCTTGCACGCTCTCCGTTATTAGTAGATGCTCTGGCCAAATAGATGCTAGTAACTATAAGAGGGAGTATTTATGCTCGATAGTGGGTTCATGCCTCCCTTTCATCTGTGCCCGGGTGACAGAAACGTGATGGATGGAGGATGTGTTGTTGCCATTAGGGAGAAAACAACAATACTTTGTCTAAGGATGATGTTATTGTTTACATTACACACTTTGCTTACTGCGATTATCTGTTGCTTGCAACTTAATACTCAACGTTTGTTCGTATGATATTGGAAGGGTGGATTTTTAGTCATAGATGCAGTTGGATAACAATCTATGTATCTTGTTGTAATGCCCACATGAATCACATAGTAATCTTTATGTCTTGCATATGCACTACGGTGCAACCTTCATTTCTATCAATTACCCAGCTGTAATTTGTTCACCACACATGTTATCTATCTTTCTCGGAGAGACACCACTAGTGAACTGTGGACCTCGGTCCTTTTTCCTCATACTGATAAACCCCTACTGCTTTCATACTGTTTTTATACTACTCTCATACATTTCCTACTGTTTTCCACACCATACGTTTAACCTCTTTGTGTTCAGCAAAACCGGTGAGATTGACAACCTCACTGCTTCGTTGGGGCAAAGTGATTTAATTGTGTTGTGCAAGTTCCACGTTGCTTCTGAACCGGTAGTGCGCCCTGCCATCTCAGCTGCTTTATCTTCTGAAGTTACTCCTTCCTCCTACTGGTCGATTCAACCTTGGTTTCTTTCTGAGGGAAACTTGCTACTGTTCTCTTCATACCTTACTCTTGGGTTCTCCCAACAAACGTGTGTATCACGCGCATCAGGAATCCTTAAGAATGGTCTAGAAGATGGACAAGAAGATTGGATCAAAGAGGAGGACGGAAGAGACGAAGAAAAACCAATTGGTTCTAGCACTGGTCGACCGACCAGGACAGGTCTCAGCATTGGTCGATCGACCTGGACCGGTCTGGGGATCGGTAGAACACAGACGATTTCTGGTCTGAGCACCGGTCAACCGACCAACTTATGGACCAACTTCGCGTTGACCTGCATGTTACTTCGGGCTGAGGCCTTGTGAAAGTACACTATGGTCAACTAGAGGGGGGGGGGGGTGAATAGGTTGACTACCAATTTTTCTTTTTTTCCTTTTAATTATGGCTAAGAAAGATAAGATAAGGTTCTCTAGATGTGCAACTAGGTGAGCAACCTAAGTGATACAAGATAAGATACGCTACGGAAGTAAAACGAAAGGCAACAAGATAAACCACAAGTGTAAACAAGGAGACAAGGATATGTTTCCCGCAGCTCCTTCTCAAGAGAAGTACGTCTACGTTGGAGAGGTGGGGAGCCACCTAGGCGCTCCTCAATAGCACGGTTGTGCACACCTTATTCTCCTTGAGCTTCTCCGGTGAGGGAGATTCTCGTTTCCACTATGAGGTCGACTTGAAGGCGTTGACCAAACCTTTACACAAGGTTGAGGACACTCCACAAGAAGGATGGAGGCTCTCAACGGATCCGAAGCTTCTTGCAACAAGGTGGAAGCTACAAGCACAAGATCTACTAAGGTTTCTATGCCTCAAGTAGGATTCTAGATCTACTAGGATGTGGTGGATGGATTTGAAATTCCTTTGGTGGAATCATGGATCTAGGTCTCCTCTAGCTCTCCACAGAGTTTTGGAGTGTTTGAGTGGTTGGAGAGGGAGATCTAGGAGGTTGAAGCTTTCATTAATGGCTAGGAGAGAGAATGGGAAAAGCTTAGGCATTTATGAGGTAGGGGAAGGCTTTAAATACCCCTTCCCCAAGTAGCCGTTGTGCAGTCCACGTAGCACCGGAGGCTCCGATGTTTCCACCGGAGGCTCTGGTGGTCTTCACATACGCGCACACACGCAACTCATTTTCTTCAAACTGGATCCTGCAGGGCGGAAGCTCTGGTGGCTTTGGCAGAGGTTCCGCCCACCGGAGGTCTACCGGAGGCTCCGCTGCAGCCTCCGCTCTTATGCACCCGAAGTGGGTTTTAGCGGAGGCCACACCGGAGGCGCCACCAGAGGCTAGCCCCACAGTGGGGCAGTGGAGCCAGCGGAGGCTCCACCGGATCCTCCATCGGAGGCCAGCGCCTGGATGAGCTGGGAAATGCATGGGGCGGAGGTTCCGGTGGTTTCACCGGAGCCTCCACTGCTTGCAAAAATGGCACCCCAGCTTTGTTTCTTCGAGCTCTTTCCATTCGAAACATTTTTGTAACCTATAGAGATTGTATACTTGATGAACATGGGCATTTTCATATATATCAAATAGGACCTGCAAGTACTCTCAAATAGACATTAGTCCAATAGTTATGTTGTCATTAATTATCAAAACGGAAGATGATCTTTCATTCTCCCCCTTTTTGATAATTTATGACAACATCCCTATTTGCATAATTATAACACACACAACATGGACAGAGCTCCCCTAGAGATAAGCTCCCTTCATGTTGAGAGAACTAAACAATATAGAGCTAAACACATATAATAGTGAGCACATAACAAGTGATAAAATTAAGGTACTAAGTTCAGAAGCTCACATAATGCATAACGAGGTTCACAACGCACAATAATTAAACAAACGAAGTTTCCAAATAGCCAACTCTCTCAAGCATAAGAGGCAAATCGAAAACATGGCTTGAGAGAGAACCCATGCAAATGCCCGCTCCTAAGTAGATATCTCTCCCCCTTTGGCATCAAGATACCAAAAGAGGGAGGAGACCGATGCTAACATCCCAATGATCACTCAGAGGAGTTATCCAAGCTTGGAGGACGGGCGCGGCGGCGAGAGCTGGTGAGCTCTTCTCCAGATTCCTCGTCAGATCACTCGATGATCTTCCCCTTGGAATCCTTGGCTTGCCACTCATCCCAGTTAGTAATGCTATCTTCTCTCGGGGACTCCACAGATTCTCCACCATCACGATGAAGCTGTCTTTCGGCCTTTGCTGCCTTGCGGTGCTTAAGCTCCTTGTCACAGTGACATTCCCATTGGTGCTGCTCGACCTTCTTGTTCACTCGAAACACTTTCTTGAGAGCCCTTTCCATCCACTTGAAGGCACCGTCATAGGGAGGAGGACGAGAGGGACCAACTTCCTCTTCTTCGTCTTCCTCATCAATGATGACCCATGGCTTGGCCTTGCCTTTGCGAGCAGCAGGGGTACGATGTGCAATACGCTCGGTGTGGTCCTTGATGAGAAGCCTCTTCTCCGTATCCGGGATCCAATTAGCATCATCGAGAGGATCTTCCGGGAACTTGTTCTCCCACACATTAAAGATGATCTTCATGATGAAAGCCCCAAAGCAAGCATTCTTCCTCGGTATGATGACATGCCACAACTTATTCCACAGATAATCGAGCACATCAAGCTTCAGAGTCATACCGGAGAGCCGCTTCTCATGAGTAAGAAGCATGAGGTTCTTGAGGAAGCCTTGGATCTCATCAATGTTCCCTGCCTTTGGGTTGATGGTCTCACGATAGATGTGGAACATAGTATCATAAGTGGGATAGAGGCCCTTGACAAATCCAACAGCGAACTTCTTCCAGTGATAAAGATGAGTGAATTGATCCTTGGCGAGTGTTTGAGCATTGTGAGCATGAACACGGAACCAACCCTTGTCAAACTCCGGGCCACCGGCAAAGGGTCCATGGTCCGGGTAGCCGCCAAGAAGGACTCCAACCTCGGACCACTTGATAGTGAGCTGCTGTCCCTTGGTCATCCAGATAAGATGACACTCTGTTTCGTTGGCGAGGTGCACCGTGGCCAAGAACTCACATACCAATCCCTCATCATAATCTTGCTGGACTTGCATAATGGGAGCAAGGCCAAATGCATCCTCAATCTCTAGTGCTTCTCCAAAGTACTCGGGCTTCCTCTCCATATGACCAAAATTGATGGCATGTTGAGGAGCAACATTCTCCTTGGACTTCCTCATCAAAATCTCATGATAAATTTGGCTTTGAAACACGGTGTGGAATCGAAGATCCTTACCCCGGAACCGGGGCATCAAACGGTTGCGTTCAACAGTATAAGGGTTCTCGCGACGATGCGCCAAGAACACTCCCTCGGACACTTGAGAGGCCGATTTCTCCTTGCGAGGCAAAGTCTTCTCGGGAGCCGGGAATCTCGTCTTGCGCTTGGGCTGAGATGGGTCCAATGTTTCCTCGATTTCATCAACTCTTGGAGCCTTGCGACTAGCCACGCTCTTGGTGCGAGTGCCCTTGCCCTTGAAACCGGAGGCATCTATGAAAGAGAGATAGCAAGAAAAGCATGAAGAAGAGGTAATGCTCAAGTTTATGTGACGCACAAATCCGAGAAACAAAGATATGAAGAACATTAGGGATGAATGACAAGGGGTAGGGCACATGAACAAATCCACCCTAAGAACCAAAGTGATTCAAGCCTAATACTCACAATCTAGGTTTCTAGGGTTCGTACTCATGATTTCCTACTCCAAAACCTAAATCCACGCATCTAGATGTGAAGAACATGTGGCTCCTAGTGCTTCCCCATCCATCAACTAGATGGGAGAGAGAGAGATAGCATACATACCCGCATCCATGGTGGAAGGTGAGGAGGAAGAAGATCCCGGAGCGGTCCACGACCAGGAGGAGGGCCTCCCGGTGCTGGAGCACTCTTTCCCGGCGGAGGAGACCTAGGAGGCGGCAGCAGTTTGGAGGAGGAAGAGGGAGGGAGAGTTGGGTAAAATAAGATCTAAGATCTTGTTGACCCGCTCGCCCTAGCCTTTATCCCGCAGACCCGCAGCTGGCGGAGCCTCCGGTGGTTTCACCGGAGGTTCCGCCCCCTGGCCATAGAGCGCGTGCGCAGTACAGATCCGCTGGGCGAATTTCGCACCAACGGAGGTACCAGTGGGCTCCAGTGGATAGGCGCAGAGGAGCCTCCGCCCGACCTAGTTTTCGCGCGCCAAGACCAGAAAAACGAGAGCATTCGGATAGGAATAGTCTTTTGGGTAAAGGAAGCTTGGGTTGGAAGATTGTAACTGTCATACGAGAGACGTTACTCGATGGGGGTTCGCTAGATGCAAAGAAATAAAAGCCGAACCCGCAAAAGTTGTCAAGGGGGAATAGTATGTGCGTGAAAGAGCCAAAATAAAAACAACTCCGAGAGTAGGAGGTCGGTGGTCGGAGCCACCATGTTTTCTTTTTTTTTTGAACAGTAAAGCGGTCCCGAGGGACCAGGAAGCTTATCCATTCCACCGCGGGCAATTACAAGGAGGCCCTCGAAGAGGGATAATTACAACGAGGCCCTCAAAATACACAAACTGAACCCTAGAAAAAACGAGGGGAACGCAATCAGGTCCTTGGGTCCAGCCGCCGCGGAAAATCCCAGACCACCGAGCCTTGGCAACGACGACGCCGCCGGGGAACAAGCCACTTGGGGCGTCGACGAAGATGAACTCCAGGCTGAAGTCGCACCAGATCCTCACTTGGAGGACGAAAAGCCGGGACCTCAATCCCAGTGAGGAGTGACGTCTGTCGCCGGCGATAACGCTCGCGCCCAGGGCGCTGCGTTGAAGAACTCCTCCGCGAAACGAAGCTTCCGTCGCATGCACTGGAGCGCGCGCATGCCTCCGCCGTCGACCTTCGAAGCCCAGCGCCACCGGAGCTCCATCTCCCTGCAAATCCTCACCACGAGCACTCGCACAGAGAAGAAACCACCACCGCCCACTGGACCTAGAAGCTCCACGAATGAGCTTTATTTGAAGGGTTGCCGAGGAAGCAGTGCTCGCCGTCGTCTCCAACGTCCGGAGCTCAACGGACCACCCCATCACCTCTGCCCAACGCCGGGAGAAGCTCAAGATCTCCGACGAACGGAACCCAGGCGGCATAACGCCGAAACTTCATACAAGCAAAGAAACAAACCTAAATCTAGAAAGAGCAGAGGGCCGGCACCCAAAAGCATCACCGCAACCGCCAGCAAGAACGCTGGAGGCCGGGGAGGCCGGAGATCGCCGCGAGGGGCCGAATCTCAAAACTACTGTAGCTAGCTCTTATCCTCTCGAGAGGAGCCACCATGTTTGAGTGTGTACTTTGGAACCGCGAAGATGTATCTTGGGTCCAAGAGTACTACTCATAATTAAGCACAATGAGTCACAAGTTGACTAGATATGCAATGATGAATTGATTTTTGCATAATAAGAGGAGTGTATACTCATGAGTTGAGTGACGCTCCCCCTATGTCCATGCCTACATCCAAACCTAATAACACCTATAATGAAAGTACATATGCAAGGTTTCAAGTGAAGATGGAGGAATCGATGACATTTAGTTCATTCCTCAAAGCTCGAAATCTTGGTTCATCAAGGGCCTTCGTGAAGATATCGGCAAGTTGATCCTTGGTGGATACACATGAGAGATCAATAACACCCTTCTCAACATGATCCCGAATAAAATGATGACGGATCTCAATGTGCTTCGTCTTGGAGTGAAGAACGGGGTTGTAGGCGATCTTGATAGCACTCTCATTGTCACAAAGGAGAGGCACTTTGTCAATATGAATACCATAATCCTTCAAGGTTTTCCTCATCCAAAGCAATTGGGCACAACAACTTGTCGCGGAGATATACTCGGACTTGGTGGTGGAGAGAGCAATGCAGTTTTGCTTCTTTGAAGACCAACATACTAAGGAGAGGCCAAGGAATTGGCAACCCCCAGATGTGGACTTCTTATCCGTCTTCTCTCCCGCATAATCCGCATCCGAATACCCGATGAGCTGAAAACTTGAACCCTTGGGATACCAAAGACCAAAATTTGGGGTATGAACTAAATACCGAAAGATTCGTTTCACCGCTTCCAAATGACTTTGCCTCGGAGAGCCTTGAAACCTTGATCATTTACCTACACTATACATGATATCCGGTCTAGATGCACAAAGGTAGAGCAAAGAGCCAATCATGGAGCGGTATACCTTTTGATCTACCTCTTTACCGTTGGGGTCGGGTTTCAAGTCAAGGGTTGTGGACAAGGGAGTCTTCATAGGCTTGGCATCATGCATATTAAATCTCTTGAGCATGTCTTGAGTGTATTTGCTTTCTTGATGAAAGTTACTTCATGATATTATTCACTTCAGAGCCGAAGAAAAACTCCAATTCTCCCATCATAGACATCTCAAACCTATCGGTCATGAGCTTGCAAAACTCTTCATTGAACAAAGTGTTAGTAGAACAAAAAATGATGTCATCCACATAGGGTTGGCATATGAATAAGTCACCTCAAACCGTCTTGGTAAATAGGGTGGGATCGATTAAACCAACATTAAACCCACGATCCACTAGAAACTCTTTAAGGTGCTCGTACCACGCACGTGGAGCTTGTTTAAATCCATAGAGTGCCTTATCGAGTTTATAGACATAATCGGGGTGGTTGGGATCCTCGAAACCCGGAGGTTTCTTAACATATACTAACTCACTAATGGGACCATTTAGGAAATCACTCTTAACATCCATTTGTTGCAACTTAAAATTATGACGATATGCATAAGCAAGTAAGATGCGAATGGGTTCAAGACGAGCTACGGGGGCAAAGGTTTCACCGAAATCAACACATTCGACTTGAGAAAACCCTTGAGCCACCAATCTTGCCTTGTTGCGAATGACGACACCATCTTTGTCTTGCTTGTTCTTGAACACCCATTTGGTGTCAATAACATTCTTGCAATCCTTAGGTCATGGAACTAACTTCCACACTTTGTTGCGCTCGAAGTTATTGAGTTCATCATGCATGGCTTCATGCCAATCTTGATCTTCGGGAGCTTCATAAACTTTCCTGGGTTCAATGAAAAAGACAAAAGCATGAGCCTTGCTAAAATCCGCCAATTTCTTCCTAGTGACAACCCTTCCACGAACTTGTCCAAGTATATTGTCCTCCGTGTGTCCTGTTCGTTCAAGATTCTCTAGCCTTCTCTTTGCTCTACGAGCTAGTATCTCCTCCAAAGATTCTTTGGATATTGCTTGAGAATCACCTTCTTCATCGGAGACATGTCCATATTCATCTTGGCCCTGATCGTTAGTGGGTGAAGGATCACCACTAGGTTGAGCTCTCTCAACAATGATGGGACTTTGATCATGACTTTGATGAGAAGTTTGGCCTTGATCATTATCTTGGCCTTGATTACTTGCTTGACCTTGATCATTAGCTTGAGGGCTTGGTGCATCTTGTTGGGTAGCTTGTGTATCAATGGGTGTAGTCAATGGCTCCACTTGAGTGGGGCATAGTCCTTCTCCCTCCGTCATCCGGTAACCCTCAATGGGAATGATTTCACCAATCCCCATTCTTCTTATGACGATGGGAGGAATTGCATCTCCTACAACACCATGATCTATACGCCCCCTTGGGATCCGTTATCCTCATCAAACACCATGTCTATAGCTTCTTCAACTTGTCCGGTGGACTTGTTGTAGACTCTATAGGCGTGAGCAATTGTGGCATAGCCAACAAAAATACTCTCATAAGATTTGGTCTCAAATTACGTTTACCTTTCTTGCGAATGAAGCACTTGCAACCAAAGACCTTGAAGTAAGATACATCTGTTTTCTTGCCCGTGAGAATCTCATAGGGAGTCTTGTACAAGATCTTGCGGAGATATAACCGGTTGGTAGCATGGCAAGCGGTGGATACGGATTCGGCCCAAAAGTTATAAGGAGAAGAGAATTCCGCAATCATTGTCCTAGCCGCATCCATCAAAGTCCGGTTCTTCCTTTCCGCAACACCATTTTGTTGAGGGGTGTAGGGAGAGGAGTATTGGTGAGCAATGCCATCTTCACTAAGAAACCCCTCGACGGTATAGTTCTTGAACTCCGCACCATTCACTCCGAATGGCCAATATGGAAGCATTTTGTTGGCGCTCCACTAGAGTGATAAACTCGATGACTCTCTTTTGAGTCTCACTCTTCCTCTTGAAGAAATACACCCAACAATATCTTGAATAATCATCCACAATCACCAAGCAATACTTCTTTCCTCCGAGACTATCATAAGATAGTGGACCAAAGAGATCTAAGTGAATAACCTAAAGAATTCTTGTGGTGGAGATATTAGTCTTGGTTGGGCGAAGTTCTCCATGTTGCTTTCCAAAGGCGCAAGAACTACACACACGATCTTTAGAAAACTTAGCTTTGATTAGTCCTAGAACATGATTGCCACTTTGAAGGTCATGCAACATTCTCATATTGGTGTGGGATAACCGGCGATGCCAAAGCCACCCCACATCAACTTTAGCCATTAGGCATGTCGCGGCACACGTGTCTCCTTTAGATAAGTCCACTACATACATGCTGTTCTGGACAAACCCAACAAAGGCTACTTTAAGAGTTGTTTCCCAAGTGACAATCACATTCTATTTATTAAAGAAAGAGGTAAAACCACAATTTTCAAGTTGAAGAACGGACATCAAGTTATAACCAAGGGACTCAACAAGGAGAACATTCTCAATTGATACATCATTTGAGATAGCCACCTTGCCTCTTCCCAATACCTTAAGTTCGGAATTGTCACCAATAGTGACGCAATTGAGATGAGGTAATGGAGGTTCAATATTTCTCATTGCGTCATTGCTTCCGGTCATATGTTGGGATGCACCACTATCCATCGTCCATCTACCCGACCCGGAAGCACTTCCCTACAAGAGATCAATTTCTTGATTTAGGTACCCATCCTTCAATGGGTCCTCTTTTGTTAGTAACAAGGGTCTTAGGAACCCAAATAGTCCAATGATAATCATCACCATAAGAAGTACCAACATATTTAGCATAAACATGACCATCTCTAGATTTCATAAGAACATAAGAGGGGTTATAATTTCCGGCAAAGTCGTTGTGAGTGATGCTCCCCCTAGAGGTATCATCACCCACCACGGCGTTGGTATCCTTCTCCTTGGTCACCTCTCCCTCTTTCACAAAGACAACATTCCGAGAGGAAGAGGTGACATTCTTGGTTTTCTTCTTTGACTTGGCAACGAAGCCAAGCCCTTCCTTTCCTTTCTTGGCTCCTTGAGAGCTTATGGCCTCATTGAGAATTTTCTCTCTTCCTACAACATTAGTAGTAGTACAATAGGTAGGCATGATAACAATACTATTAGAGGAGGAAGTCACTTGCTCATTAGATTGTTGAGCTAGAAGCTTATTTCGGTATATGGTTAGTTTGTCATGGATTTCTTTAAGAGACGTGAACTCCTTTTCTAGTTTTCCATGACGCTCAACAAGTTCCTCATGAGCTATTCCTAGCTTCAACTATTCTTCTTTAAAGATTTTAAGGAAAGCAAAAGATTTTTCATTATCCTTCCTAAGTTTGGAAACACTAATAGCATAAGTCTCTTCTAGACTAGATAGTCTCTCCTCAAGAGAGGCTCTCAAGGATCTCTCTTTCTCAAGAGCTTCTACAAGCTCATTGCCATGATTCTCATGACCACCACCATAGCTCTCTAAGGTCGTGATGATATCTTCCTTCTCATATATGAGAGAGTTAGCATCATCAAGTTGCCTCAAGAGGGCCTTTACCTTTTCCTTGGTTTCACCTTCAAGACTACATATCCAAGAGCTAAGATTCTTGGTCTCCTCATCATCCACAATGTTTTCAACACAATCCAATAATGAGGGAGAACTAGTAGCAATAGACTTGGAGGTGGAAGATATTACCGCGACGGCTTTTTCCATGAGACATGTAGGTCGGACCAATGCCTTCTCATTGGGGGATTCGAATAGAGAGACCTATGAAGAGGAAGTCATAGCTATGGCTACATGGGCCACACCTACGACTTCATATTCTCCTTCATCTCCGGAGTAGTATGTTTCCAATGTGGGGCCTTCTTGAACATATAGAGCCATTGGGACTCTTCTCGTGATATTCTTGTTTTGTGAATCCTTGTTCTTGTCCTTGCGAACAAGCTTCCCTTCATTCTCTTCTCTTGGCTCAAAAGGACACTCCTTGACGAAGTGATTTGAACTTCCACAATTGAAGCATGTCCTTGGCCGCTCCCCCTTCTTCTTGTAGATCTTGTTTCTTGAAGGTCTAGGATCACCGGCCTTGTGAGCCTCCCATCTGTTCCAATAACCGTGCATGGCAAGAGCAATGCACTTGTGAGCACCCTTGTATGTATCTTCATAATCCTCATCGTCCTCATCCACTTCTTCTATCCGAGCAACCGCCTTAGACTTCAAGGCGAGGTTGGGAGACTTTCCAACTCCTCTTGAGCAAGCAAGAGCATCATCCACGCTCTTGTGAGATAGGGATATGGCTATGAACTCACTAAGAACACCAATGGAGTTGAGGGAGTTGTAGTCCGATCTTGTTCAAATGCTAGTGGAGAGGTTCTTCTCGAAAGGAGTTATGGCCTTCACAAACTTCTTCTTGATCCACTCATCGGAGATCTCTTCTATTCCAAAGTCCCTCAATTGGTTGCCAAGAGTGACAACTCTTCTATATAGTTCTTCGGGACTATCATCTTCAAGCATAACGAAGTTGTCGGACTTGTCAAGAGCCACATCATACTTGGAGGATTGGATGCTAGCATTGCCTTGAAACAAGGTGTCAAGTTTATCCCAAGCCTCCTTGGCGGTCTTGATACCGTGGATGTGTTCAAGATGTTCTCTTGGAAGAGCCTTCTGGATAGTGACAAGAGCAGTCTTGTTGAGTTGAAATTCCACGTCTTCTCTTGGAGTCAAGTTGTTTGCATCGTGAGGATGAAATCCATGGAGAACACTTCTCCACAAGGCGGTGCAAGACCCTGAAATATGAGACTCCATATCGAACTTCCAAGAAGAGAATTCGTTAGTGTTAAGCATGAGAGGAAGTCCAACATTTAGAATGTGTGGCATTGTGGCAATAGGATGGATAGTGTCATAATTGGGAGGTGGTGGTACTTTTCAGTTAGCCCCCGAACCGTTAGCCGATTGAGACTTGGAGCCCTCGGAGCTCCCACCGCTCTTAGCCTTTTTATCGGCTTTTGCCTTGGCTAAAGCAATGTTAGCTTCCATTTCGACGATGTACGGAATGGAATCATCATCCGAGCTAACATCATCGGCGGTGAGAGGTGGTTCCTTGGACTCCTTGGTTTTCCCCATCATGGCCTCCAACATTTTCTTTATGCTAGAAACCTCCGAGCCAACACTAGATTTAACCTTGTACAATTCGGTTTGGAGGGTTCCAACCGTTTCTTGTAGGTTAGTTATAGTGTCGGCCATTTTGGCGATTTCCGCACTAGAACCGTCGGGCTCATTTTCATTGACCATTATACTCTTAGGCGGTTAAGCCCTTAGCAAGAGCCGAGGATCTGATACCAATTGAAAGTGCACTATGGTCAACTAGAGGGGGGTGGTGAATAGGTTGACTACCATTTTTTCTTCTTTTCCTTTTAATTATGGCTAAGCAAGATAAGATAAGGTTCTCTAGATGTGCAACTAGGTGAGCAACCTAAGTGATACAAGATAAGATACGCAACAGAAGTAAAACGAAAGGAAACAAAATAAACCACAAGTGTAAACAAGGAGACACGGATATGTTTCCCGTAGTTCTTTCTCAAGAGAAGTACGTCTACGTTGGAGAGGTGGGGAGCCACCTAGGCGCTCCTCAATAGCACGGTCGTGCACACTTTATTCTCCTTGAGCTTCTCCAGTGAGGGAGATTCTCGTTTCCACTATGAGGTCGACTTGAAGGCGTTGACCAAACCTTTACACAAGGTTGAGGACACTCCACAAGATGGATGGAGGCTCTCAACGGATCCGAAGCTTCTTGCAACAAGGTGGAAGCTACAAGCACAAGATCTACTAAGGTTTCTAGGCCTCAAGTAGGATTCTAGATCTATTAGGATGTGGTGGATGGATTTGAAATTCCTTTGGTGGAATTATGGATCTAGGTCTCCTCTAGCTCTCCACAAAGTTTCGGAGTGTTTGGGTGGTTGGAGAGGGAGATCTAGGAGGTTGAAGCTTTCATTAATGGCTAGGAGAGAGAATGGGAAAAACTTAGGAATTTATGAGGTAGGGGAAGGCTTTAAATACCCCTTCCCCCAAGTGGCCGTTGTGCAGTCCACGCAGCACCGGAGGCTCCGGTGGTCTTCACATACGCGCACATGCGGAACTCATTTTCTTCAAACTGGATCCTGCAGGGCGGAGGCTCCGGTGGCTTTGGCGGAGGTTCCGCCCACCGGAGGTCCACCGGAGGCTCCGCTGCAGCCTCCGCTCTTATGCACCCGAAGGGGGTTTTAGCGGAGGCCACACCGGAGGCACCACCGGAGGCTAGCCCCACAGTGGGGCAGTGGAGCCAGCGGAGGCTCCACCCACCGGAAGTACACCGGAGGCTCCGCTGGAGCCTCCGCTCTTATGCACCCGAAGGTATTTTTAGCGGAGGTTCCACCAGAGGCCAGCATCTGGATGAGCTGGGAAATGCATGGAACGGAGGTTCCGGTGATTTCACCGAAGCCTCCGCTGCTTGCAAAAATGGCACCCCAGCTTTGTTTCTTCGAGCTCTTTCCATTCGAAACATTTTTGTAACCCATACAGATTGTATACTTGATGAACCTGGGCATTTTCATGTATATCAAATAGGTCTGCAAGTACTCTCAAATAGACATTAGTCCAATAGTTATGTTGTCATTAATTGTCAAAAAGGAAGATGATATTTCACCTTGTATCCCCTCCATCACCTCCCCTAGACTCTACAAAGACTCCCCTCCTTCAGATATATGGTTAGACTTGAATAGAAATCGAAAGAGTACTTGTTGAGCTTAGCTCCTACCCTTACCCCCTTGTCGAATTCACCTCCTATGGAGGTGTAATAAGACATCTACTTGTAGCCACTCTTTTTTCTAAAGAGTTTACTATCATTTGCTAATCTTTCACCATTGCGCGATTCTATTGGATCGGTGGACTGACCGATATGATATAATGTTTCAATTCAGAATAGCATTGGCTTGGGATTAGATAATCAAAGGCTTACCTCGAGATGTGTTGCTGGTTGATAATTGCCTTGCAAGTGTTCTTAGTTATCTTTGTGTTTGCTTGTGTTTTCCCCTTGATATCATCTCCGTATTCATCGCGTTTTTCGTGGCCTCTCCCATAAATTCGTGAAGATCGGGCCACTCCTTGAATGTTAACCCATATCAATGTTTCTTACGTGGGAATGCAATGTTCGGAAGACCAGTAAATGATGTGCCCGACCTAGTATTGGTTAGCAACTTAGCATATGTGAAGGATTTTTGTTTCAGTAAATATTTACCTGGCACACACACACGTACCCCTTCGCCTCGAGAGCCACAAGAGGCGATAAGGGTTCCCCGTCTCCTGTCGGCGACGCCGCCAATCTGCCCCGCCTCTGTGGCCTTCGGGCCATGGAGGCGCGGTGGATCTCGGCACTCGTCGGAGGGAGGGCTCCGTTTTTCTGGTTTCAGTGCCCAGGTTTCCTAGGACGGTGCTCTGTTGGTGGCGGCAGCGCTTCTTACAATAATGTCTCCCCGGCTTCAGCCCTTCTCGACAGCGACATTGAGAAGCTTGTGGGAGTGGTGTGGTTCTCATGAACTGCTTCTGGCGGTGGCGTTCTCCGGATCATCATGGATCTTCATCGTCGGTTCATCCCTTTTCTTCGGCTCTGGGACAGATGTGATCTTCTTGACCCGTTCGACGACTTCATGTCCGCAATCAACAACGACAGGCTGGCTCTAGGAGGAACGGTAGCGGCACCGTGCCATCGACACGGTCTGGAGACTAAGGGCAACTTAAGTATCTTGTTGTAATTTTTATTTTCGTTGAGGTGTTATGTATTGCTCGTTGTTTCGATTAATGCCAAGGTCCTTTTCGCAAAAAAAAATATAGTGGGTGATGTAGCGTGTGTGCAGGATGCAAACGGGGTGACGAGCTCTGTTAGAGCAACTCTAGCAGAGCCCCTATCCCATCCGAAACCGTAAAATAACTGCCGCGTACAATTTGCGAGGGTAAAAGCGGCCAAACCAGCCCCCGTAGATGTCGATGACCCGTAAACAATTTTTCGGGCGACCGAGAATCCGGCTCGCGGACCCCTGAATGCGCAGGTTTCGGTGCCAAACCGAGTGTGCCCTTGATTGGGGAAAAGCGGTTGGCGGGAGGGTTGGTGGAGGGACATTTCAGCACCAGAGGGTACCCTCCCGCATTTCCCCATCTCCGCTTCACCCACCCCGCGCCGCCGCGCACGCTCCCACCCCCAAACCCGCTGCTCCACTGTCGGGAAGACACCTACTAGCCGCCGCAGCCCTAGATCCGCCGCTGCCGCCGCAACAATTCGGAGGCTAGCAACCCGCGCGGATAGCTGTCACCCCGGAATCCGCCGGTGAGGTCTTTCCCGCGACGAGAACCATGGCATAGTCCGCCGCCGCTATTTTCCGTCGATTTATAGTTGACTAGGAGATGGTTTTCACTATCATAGATGGAGTTGAGACCGTGCGAGGATTTTTTGTTGGAGGATTTGTCCTCCTTCAACGACTCCGACGTTGAGACTCTGCTCGCGACGTAGCGGCAACAGATGCTGGTGGTGGTACTCTCCATGAAGGAGTTCGAGGAGAGGACAAGAAAGAGGCAGATGGGATGCAGGCTTGGCCGCCTATGCATCCCCCGGAATCATGTTTATGGCAACGAGCGAGTTTATGGCAACGAGCTACTGGTGCGGAACTAGTTCGCTGAGGTGCCAAACTACCCGCTGCACATCTACCGTAGAAGGTACAGAATGCCCCGCTCCCTCCTTGCGAAGATAGTGGAAACTTGTGAGGCGAGCTGTCGCTATTTTACCCGCAGGGGGAATGGCGCGGATTTGTTGGGGTTCAGCCCATACCAAAAAAAATATCGTCAGAGATGAGGGTGATTGCCTATGGTATCCCGACTCACTATACCGAAGAGTAACTTCGTATTGGCGAGGATACTACCATTGATTCCATGCGCCGTTTTGCCAAAGTGACAATCCGTATCTTCGGCCCAGAATATCTGAGAGCACAGAATGAGGAAGATACGGTTCGATTGATGGAACGAATAAAGAGAGAGATGTTCCCGGCATGCTTGGTAGTGTTGACTGTATGCAATGGACTTGGAAAACTGCCCCAAGGCATGGAATGGGCAGTGTTGTGGCAAAGGTGGTGATGCTACAATTGTGCTTGAGTCAGTTGCATCACATGATTTGTGGACATGGCATTGCTTCTTTGGTTCGCCCGGTACCCTAAATGATATCAATATATTGCACCGCTCTCATCTATTCAAGATGCTTGCTACGGGTGATGCCCCTGCTTGCAACTACATAGTCAATGGGCATCCCTACAGGAAAGGGTACTATCTTGCGGGTGGTATTTATCCGGCTTGATCAATATTTGTGAAGACCATATCGAACCCCAGAATAGAAAAGAATCCGAGTTTGCAAAGCAACAAGAGGTCTGTCGAAAGGACATTGAGAGAGAATTTGGTGTTTTGCAATCTAGATTTGCCATTGTTCGAGGTCCAGCTCGTTTCTGGGACAAGAAAACCTTGAACAATATAATGACATGATAATCTAAGATGAGAGGAACTTGGACTTGGAGTCGAGTTATGACAATGTTGGTAACCGAGTGAAACCTGCTAGAGATCCAAATCGTATCCAAGCCTTTCGTCACACATACCGGGAGATTGAGAATACCGAGATCCACACCCAGCTACGGAGAGATCTCATTGAACACACGTGGGATTTACTTGGGCAGTAATTTTCCATTTTTTATTCATTTGATCGAAACATTATTTACTGCTCCTATTTGTTGTAATAATTGAACCATTTTGGATTATTATTTATATTTATATTTGAGATTTTACTTTCATGTTTTATATGTCAAATGATGCATGTGTGCGGGGTTGAAAACTGATTTTGCAGGTCCAAAGCTGCTGGGCCGTAGCAGCATCCGTAAAGTCGAATGGTAAAACGGAAGATTTAGACCTTTAAAATCAGTTTTCCGAGCTTAGAATTTTAGACCCATCAGCTTAGAATTTTGTTCAGCTTGATCTTGCCATCGCTTCGTCATGTTTTCCGAGCTGATGAATTTACTACTAATACGATCTCAAATTAACAAAGGTAGGAGTACACGCCTTTGATAAGTGGTTCGTAGACTCAGACGAGTCGTGAGCTCACGTCCCGACGCGGATCAGATCAACAAATGAACCAGTTCACACCGCTTGTCTTGACAAGACGACGCCGACTCCCGGTGGTATACTGCACCAAAGATAGCTACGTCGGTCCCTTCGTGCCCAAGGAAGACCTGAAGGAGTAACCAAGTCCAGGTCTTCAAGTCTTGGCCGTGGCCTCTTTTGCCATGTCTTGTACGGCACATCATCGAACACGCCTTTGCCACACACAAACACACAAAAAGTAAAAAAAAAAACCTCCAAAACACGCGCATTTGCAGGAGAAAGTGACGAATTTTTCGTGGCTGTATATATCTGTTCTTACAGGCTCCCCGAACTCCGTCAGTTGCTTTCAGTAGGCCTCTTTCAGAGAAAATTAAGGGTTCGGTTACAGATCGCAAGTGGATGTACATGGTTATCCATCCTTTCTTTATGAAGCTGCTTGCTTCCATGCCCAAAAGTTGTGCTGAAACCTTGTACCACGGTTCGTAGTAGTAGTAGTATGTTGGTTCTATGAATGGTAATCGCAGCAAATGCTCCATTTCTGTAAAAAAAGAAAGAAGAAGATAGCCGATCGGAGAAGGCGTCGTCGATCGTGCGTGCCAGCTCTTGATGTTTATGCGCACTCATCGATCCCAGCATAATTTCCTCCACGAACGAGCGAACGAAGCCCTGGATCCCTAGCTAGCTAGCTAACTGTGGGTGTTTAATATTCCGCCTGGCGATTTTATTCGACGAACAAAATATTACCCTGCCCGTCTGTCTATCGTGTCATTTCAGCCGCCGGCGGTCCGCCTATCTGGTCCAATCGCAAGCGAGAAAATCGGGATCGGTGGAAGCACGGATCGCTGCTAGCTTCCACGTATGAGAAAGGCAGTAGGCGAGGCGAGGCCGCTCGGTTTTATTTTTCCGGTGCGGCTGCCGGAGATCTAATCAGGCATCATGAACCGTCGTTATCAGTTTGTGATTTGTCAATGTCGCCGGCTGCTGTCTCCAACGCGCCATCGGGATCACACGGCAGGACAGAGCACGGACGGACGCATCACGCATGGGCCCCATTCTTCTATCATGAAAAAAAAGTGAGTAAAATAAGCTGAACCCTTAATTGCAAAGTCTTGTCCTCAGTCCACGCCAGCATATGAGCCATTCACATCTCTATCTTGGCTAGTCATCTTTTTATGTCTCAAAAAAAAAAGCTAGTCATCTTTTTCCCCCTCTCTCGTCCCAGAGTCCTTGAGTCTATATAAATAGACCAGCTCGTATCCTTCCCCGTACCTCACGAAAGCTGCCCCGGTACACCCTGCAACCATAAACGCGACGCCCCAGAGAAGATGTGAGCGCGTTAATGCCTTGGATCCAACTGACATACAACAAGCACACTCACTCCCCTACCTTGCTCCCGGCACGGCCATCATTCTCACCCCCTCCCCCCCGAACCCATCCACCTGCCGTGCGCGAGGTCATCATAAGTGAAGTTCTTCCCATGGAGGTGGAGCCGCCACCTTCTCCGTTGGGCTCCGGCGCCGTATGCTGCATGTGCGGCGACCGCGGCCTGCCGCACGAGCTTCTTCGCTGCAAGCTCTGCCGCGTCCGGCTGCAGCACAGGTACGTAGCGTGCGGGCACACACCTGCCTCCAATCACGTTTCGATCTATCGGTCCGACCTTCTTGGAACCTCATCTTTGGGTTGTGCAGATACTGCAGCGATCTGTACCCGACGGCGACGGCGTACCGGAGGTGCAACTGGTGCCTGAGCGAGCAGGCCCAAGGCGGAGGAGTCCAAGGCCTTGCCCGCGCGGTGGCTAGTAAGGCGACCGATAAACGGAAGGCCGCCGCGTCGACGGACGCGTCGACCATCGAGGAGGAGGCTGAGGGGGAGCGTCGGCAGGGCTACGAGGCCGCTACGAGGTCGAGGAGACCAGCCGCGGAGGTCGGCCAGCCGCTCAAGAAGCACAAGCCCGACGACAGGGCAGCGCTGCCGCCGTCGCCGGGCGCGGCCAAGGGGTACAGCGTCAACAAGAAGCACAAGGCTGACGAGAGGGCAGAGCTGCCGCCGTCGCCGGGCGCGACAAAGGGGACCAACGGAAATAAGAAGCAGAAGGACGACGAGAGGGCAGAGCTCCCGCCGTCGCCGGGCGCGACAAAGGGGACCAACGGAAATAAGAAGCAGAAGGACGACGAGAGGGCAGGACTGCCGCCGTCGCCGGGCGCGGCAAAGGGGACCAACGGAAATAAGAATCAGAAGGACGACGAGAGGGCAGCGCTGCCGCCGTCGCCGGGTGCAACGGCGAAGGGGAACAACGGCAACAAGAAGCCCATGCAGGCCGGGAAGTTGGCGCGGCCGGGTCGGGTCAAGGTGAGGAGGTACAAGCTCCTGACGGAGGTGATTAGCTGCTAGCTAGGATTAACGCGAAACCAGGTAGGCAGCCTCGATCGACATTGTTGTCGATGTATATGTACATAGATCCTGCAGTATCCGCTGTGTACAGTTGCTAGCGCTGTACAAATCTGAGAGTTATTTTTTAGTCCATCAAGGCATCAACCCGTTTACAATGCATACGCGTGAGACTATTTTTTTTCGGATAGAGGCAGGCAACATTATCCCCCGGGTCACCCTCCTCTCCACATGGGGGAAACCCTAGCCCCAGGAGGGCACTCCACCCTTGCTCGCCCGCTACGCCGCCGCTGAAGGGGCCACCGGCAAAGCCGTGGCACCCCAGGGAAGGCGGCGGCGGGGCTTTCTCCCCTCCGCCGACGAACATGTGAGATTGGGTCGGTTGGGTGGTGCTGCGAGCTTGGCTCCGAGGGATAGCGTCGAGGATGAGCTGGGCAGCGGGGTTTGGGGTCGGCGATGGCGGGGTTGACGTGGGTGGCCGGGGGCGGCAGTGGCGGCGAGGTGGCCTGCTACCGATATGGCCCTACAGGGCCCGATCTGGATTGGGCGGGCCCTTGGCTGTCGCGAGCGCGCCGCATCGGCATTGGCCACCCTCTGCCCGGAAGAGGCTTGGGCAACTCCGACATGTGTCTGCTTTTTCTTGAGCATGTAAATCTCTTTTTCTATCAATGCAATGAAACACAAAGCTTTTGCATTTTCACGAAAAATATTATTGAGCGGTCCGATTTACAATCATTCTGGCCCCTTGGTCATGCATTATATGGCTACCCTACTATAGGCTTGTTTGGTTTGCAGGATTTTAAAAACACGATAATAGGAAAATACAACAATATAATAGTAATTCATGTGCAAAACAAGGACCGAAAACAACACAAAATACTTAAACTTGGGTTTTTTCATTCACGAGAATAGGAAAAAAGCAGAAATCCTAATAAACATGGTCAAATCAAAATCAAACCACATGAGAAAGTGCAATTAAGATGTTATATCCCACTAAAGATCATGGACCCGTTCTTCGTGCACAGGAATTTGAAAAAGAGGTCCAAGTAGATTGTTACATTCCTATGTTCTTTTTATTAAAACTGAGAAAAAAAAATGAGAATCTCTTGTGTTTTTTTTCTTTGCTCCATTCCTTTGAACCAACAAAAATAGTGTTATTGTAGGAAAATCTTCTATTCCTATGTTATTTCTATATTTTTTTCCTTTGAACCAAATAAGTACCATGGAGGCTCAGTCAAATCTACAATTTATAATTTCTGGGGCACTTCACTCTTCGAGGGGTTTTTGGTCTGTACAACGCATATGAGACCTATGGTACCCTTTTTTAAGGGTTGAACCATCGATTCAGGAATGTCGGGTGTGATAATACCAAATTCTACTTCCTCTTCCATGTAGAGAACAATTTTGATTATGAGGTTGTCCTCCTCTTCCGCCTCCACTCTGTTGTCTAAAGCAGGACACAATCGTCATTGTTGAAACGTATGCTCACATTTCTATCAACTTGAATTAGTTAGTGCGTGCAACTTAATATGATAGCAGAGTCAATAGGTCTCAAGTTGAAGACCTTGCAAATGAAATATTTAACAATAATAGTTTTTACCAACATCGGTCCCACATCAAGGTCCAAAAGGTCCTACACCGAGGTGAGTGTTGAACTATAATATGCATGTTCTCTTTATTAGTTTAGACCTACTTGGTGCATGCAAAGCAATAACCAACATGGGTGCCTTTTGTCGGTTTGTCTTCGATCCCTCATCGGGGAGAGAGAATGTGATGTGTATTGTTCTACTAACCATGGACATAGGATCTTGGAGACCATCATTGATTTTGCCCTACTCTTTCGAGAATGAAATTTATTGTTTACCCATGCATTTGGGCAATTATATCTCAATAAACATTGGCCCGCCAAAACATATTTCTCCATTGGTTCAAGTTTTCATTTCTTTTGCTATATGTCACCATCGTTACATATCTCCACTATGTCGGTTTACCGCATCTTTAATGGCCTTCTAGCCACTAGGAGGTGGGAGGACCTATATCTTCACACTGAAATCAGCTTTGGTATGTATGCGTTAGTTTTTTGTGTGTCCAATAAATCTTCTAGTTGTTGGAGGCTGCATCATGTGGAATAATCTCCCAACTCCATCTCCATCGTGGTGTGGTCCGACGCCCAATTTTGGGAAGCCAATGGAGTCTTGTTTTGTCCCGTTTTATCCTATTTTCATCATGGTATTTTCCTTCGGCGGTCCAATGATGAAACGACGGTTTGACATGTTTCCTTATGAGGGCTAGGTCCCCGGCAATGGTACATTCGATGGTATAAGTTTCTTACACCTTGCGGTGGGCAGATCATGCTACTATTCAAAATCTACAAGGTTAGTCAAGCTTGTGGAACTATGGTCTTCTAAACCTTATTTGTTGGGGGCATGAGTTAACATCAAGATGCGATTTTACATAGTTAAACATGTCGATTTCATAATGCTTTATGTGTTATATTTTTGTGTTCTGGTTTCCTTGATGTGATGACACATTTTTGATTAATTAACAAAGTTGGATCGTTGCTCTAATTTTGTATGTGCCCTTAATAATTATGGCATTACACTCCACCAGGGTATCTCGCATGTGCAAAATATAGTTTCTGTGAGTGTTATCACTCATCTCATAAAAATCTATCCAAAACTATTCAAGGGTCAAATAGTGTTGACGTCATACTGACAACATAGAGGTAAGGGGTATCTCATTGTTAGTACCTACGAAATAGAGGGAGGGGGAGATGTAAAGGGACTTATGCAAAGGAGAAAACAAAGTTGACACATCGATATTTTTAATAGGTATAGTCGTCTTGTTGGAACCCAACTCAATCTTATATTCGGAGAGGTGCCAAGAGAAGTTCCTTGACTTGACTACGGACATGGCACTTAAGGTAATGTGTACTCGAGACTCCCTTTTTCTTGACGAGGGATTTTTTCTATAAATAATGACTAATACCACTTAAGGTGACGTCGCATTGTAACTCCCCTTCTCTTATCATCGTCCAAAGCATCTTGAGGTCCCTCAAACCCGAACCTCGCTCCAAGCTCTTTTCGGGTCAAGGGAGGCCCCTTTCCATGCGTTTTGTTCAAATGAGAGTGAATGCCTACATTATCCATGAGAGAGTTATATAAGCTAAAGTTCCTTAACATATGGAGAAGACTGCACATGGCGGTGGCAAGTACAGTGGCGGAGCTAGATCATCAGAAACCAGGGTGCACACAGGGTACCACAACAGATGGAAACCATTTTTAGAGGGCATATATGGTGAAAAAAATGCTATTTTACAAACGAATCTTATTTTATCCGGTATCCTGTGCACCCAGCTAGCAAGGAGTGATCCGCCATTGGGCAAGTAGGAAAAGTAAACCGGTAAGGTTTGGTCCACTCGTTTATGATGGATTGCTGAGGAGGGAGTGGCTCCAACTACATAATCCATGGTGGACTAGCTCTTTTGTCTCATTTTTGACTCGTCCTCCATGAATAGTTGTTTTGACTTTCGTTTGCTTGACTTGACTTTGCTATGTAGATATTATGTAGAATTATGGGTGTCCGGGATAAAAAAACCCTGACCATCTTTAGTACCAAATTGTGGCATCCTGAATTTTTTTTTTGCAGTGTATTTGTTTTTGTAGATATCAACGTTTATACGTATAGTCTTACTCAAACTTTAACTTTTTTGATTGGAAATCAAACAAATAGGACTAGCATTTGGAGAATGAGGCTACAGTTTACTAGAAAGTGAGCGAAGCTTATAGTTTGGGAGGAAAACCGCAATTTTCTGGGTTAAAACACATCATTTCCCGTCCACCTATTAGTGAACAATGCACGCGTCTTTTCAACATTTTTGGTCAAACGTTATCCATCTCAAAATTCCCGAGAAGGTTTAATTTAGTTTCTCAAAAATACACAAAACTTATGTGGCGCAGTGATACGTCATAAACTTATCCTTAATTTCTGATGTCCCATATTGTTTTTATGTTATTTTCTACATATTTTCTATATAGTTTATGTCGTTTTTTTCGATTTCCAGGACTAACCTATTGACAAGATGCCACAGAGCCATTTCCCTATTTTCTGCTATTTTTTAGTTTCAGAAAAGTTGTTCTGGAAATATTCTCGAAATAGGAAAATTTGAAGCCCGGAAGTCTTAAAATTTCCGAAGGTTCCACAAAGTTTCGAAGAGGCCCGGAGGCGGGCCACAGGGGGCCACACCATAGGGTGGCGCGCCCCCTGGCCGCGACAGGGGGTGGTGTGGCCCCCTCGGGCGTCCACCGCCATCGCCCTTTCGCTTATTTATTCCCCCGATACATCAACCCTAAAAATATACCACTTCGTCACGAGAAATACCCGAGGCTGCCGTCATCGTCATACCAAGATCGGGAGGGTTCTGGAGCTCTCCCCGGCACCCTGGCGGGAGCAAAATTCATCATCGGAGGTGTCTACACCACCAAGCCCTCCTCCGAAGTGATGCGTGAGTAGTTCATCCCTGGACTATGGGTCCATAACAGTAGCTAGATGGTTGTGTTCTCCACTTTGTACCTCATGTTTAGATCTCGTGAGCTTCCGTACATGATCGAGATCATCTTTATGTAATGCTACATGTTGTGTTTGCTGGGATCCGATGAATGTTGAATGTTATGTCTTCTGATTATCAATCTATCATGTTATCTTCATGCATATGTTATTTATGATCTTTTATGCACTCCGTTATTAGTAGATGCTCTGGCCAAGTAGTGTCACACCCCTGTTTTTAAGCACTTGTATAATGGTAATTTAGCAAGCCTCTTAAGACTTTTGTAATACAATTAAGTGGACAACATGTTTGTGTAGTAATGTTTATCTATGCAATTTAAGTGGTGTGTTTTTTTTTCACTCACTTGAGGAGTTTTTCTCCTAAGAAAAACATTGTTTTCTATTTGTTTTCTATTTGTTTTCCACTAAGGTTCTTAAGAGAATATTTTTCAAGACTTGAGGTAACACTTTGTTTCAACTTAAAAATGTGTTTTGATGGTTTGGAATCAACTTGAACTTGAAATAAAATTAATTGGAAAAGATTTCATTAGATTTTCCAATCTAAATTTTGTCCTGAAAAACAGCCAAGTAGCTGTTTTCAACCCTTGTTTTCCATCACAAGGATTATCCAATTATGGATTTTCTTTGATCAAAACTACTCTCTGTTATGAGTACAACAAAACTACACTCTTGGAAAAACCTACAAAGATTTTTAACACACAATGCCATGATGGTTTTTGAGCCATCTTGTTAAGACAGAAAATTAAGCATTTTAAAAACAGAGAATGTACCTACTTTGCCATTTTTTTCAGAGCCTTAAACCCCTCATTTTTCAGATCAAATGATTGGTTCTGAAACTTGGATATTTGTTCTTTGTGGAGCTTTTTAAATCACTCATTTTAGAGCTTGATTGCTTGGTGAAAACAAGTCCAACTTTTGCTATCTCTGTCTGCTTTTCCAGCACTTAGAAAAATTCAGAAACACTGCCTAACTGAATTTTTCTGACAGAACAGTGATTACACTTTTGGACTTGATGTTTTAGCTTGTGTGTACTGATCCAAGCCAGGCCACCTTGCCAATTCGAAAACCATGTTAATAACCTTCTAGAAGGTGGCATTGGATCCTCCTTTGGCTGACCAGGAAGGGAGAAATGTGAGGTGGCATTTGACTATGTAGTGATGTCACATTAGTGGTTGAAATAGTGTTATGTTTTTGCTTTTACCCATCCCTTGGCCCTTGCTGTGGCTTTGCTCACTCATTTGTACTGGATTGACCCCAGGGCACCAATTGGACACGTTGCCACCCTTGGAGAACCCCCAAGGGGCAAGGCATGCCCATGCCAAGGCCAACCCGAGCACCCCCACCTTGGCCTCGTGCCTACATAGCCCTAGTGGCCAATCCCTCTCGCCACAGCACTCACCTCACCACACTCACCTATACCTGGCCATGGGCAGCCCGGCCCGGACGGCCCGACCCGACCCGGCCCGAAAATCCCGGGCTGGGCTGAGCCCGACAGCACCATCGGGGCCGGGCTCGGGCCTGGGAATCTAAGCCCGGTGGTCGGGTCGGGCCGGGCTCGGGCCCGGCAAAATCACGTTTTTAGCCGGAGTCGGGCCGGGCTGGTCGGGCCTGGTCGGGCTTTCTCGGGCTCGGGCCGGGTTCGGGCCCGTTTTCTGCAGCCCGACAGTCGGGCCGGGCCGGGCTCGGGCCTAAGTTTTGCCCGGTAAATTTTTTTAGGCCCGGCCCGAAGCCCGGCCCGGCCCGAATTTTGGCCAGGTATACACTCACCCATCCCATCAAGCCCTCGCTTGCTCGTTCGCTCTGTGCGAGCGAGGCGAGCCGCGCCCAGCCGCAGACCCGTGCAAGATCGAGGTGGACATGGCGTCGAGCTCACTGCCCCTCCCGCCCTTCTTTCACCTCTATTGCGACCCCTTAGGTATTGCCTACCTCCCTGACACCCTCTGGCCATCGATCGCTTGCAGGATCCTCGCCGCCGTCCTCGGAGCAGCCGCAGAACGACGTCGAGCCGCCGCCATGTCCCTGCCCTCTCGCCGTCCGTGCCCGCGCCACGGAGTCACCCAGGCCACCGTCTTCCACACCTGCACCACCCCGCTCCGTCTCGCAAGCCCTAGGTGAGCTAATCCCCGTGCTCGCTACGTGTTCGTCCGCGGGACAGAAGAGAGAGAGAGGGAGAGGCGCGGGGAAGAAGAAGGGAGGAGAGCCGTCGATCTGCGAATCGACGGCCCCCTTTGAAACTTACCGCTTCGCGCGCGCGCGTGTGCTGGCGGGCTGTATCGCGCGCTAGTTGGGCCAGGCGCGGCAGATCTGGCCCATCTAGGCTTTTTCCTGTTAAATCCAAAAATAGAATTTTTCTGGCAGATTAAATAGGGGTTAGATTTAGGCTTGGAAAAGGTAGCAATTAAATTTATTTAACCTTGCTAATTTTTGTACTCATAGCCATACAAAATCACAACCATCTCCCACTGGCAGAATCATGTTTTGAGTTTTTATTATTTTTTATAGCTAATTTTCGAGGCAGTACCCTTAAAATTGAAATGAATAGAACTTCAAAAATACATAATATTTTTGAGCAAACTCAACTGTTTTGGAAAGCCCTTGTCAATACCTACCAGTAGAATTTTAGTTTGCACCAAGGTGAGTTACCATTTGGAAATGCCATCCATTTTGGTAAAGCATCTGTGAGCTGTTCCATGATTTTTAGGGGGAGTTTGGGACATTATTTTTGAGTAAGTCAAGTTGGAGAGGCTTTGTAGTGATAAGGACTATCACATCCTAGAAGGATTTACTTTTTGGAGCCACAGAAAAAATTAGAGAAACAGAACAAGTTTTGGGTACTTTCTGTCTAATTTTTATTTCTAGATCTTGCTTTATATGTTCATGTTGTGATATGCAAATGATGTGTTCTTGCTTGTGATGTTGTTTTCCAGTGTGTTTATGATGTGTACAAGTTATATGAACATGTTAGAATAAATGGTTTGAGTGGTAGAATTTTAGGACTATTTTTCCATGCATAGATCTTGCTCATAGCTAGATTTTTAGATATGTTTTGAGTAAATCTTTAAATGCTTTTAGGCTTGTTGCTAGATTAATTTCCATGGAACCAGTACCACTTAGGTACTGTTAGTTTGTTTATAGCACCTCTAAATACTTGGTGCTTGTGTGTGGAATAGATTTAAATAGAAATGCTTAAGGACTAGATTTAATACTAGGATATCCATGTATGCTTTGTGTCTTGTTTTTCTTTAGGGAAAAATATGAATCTTTGGTGTTGAAACCAGAGGATGGAATGTCCTTGTGGCATTATTATCTTAGGGTTTTCACCTCTGATAGGTTTCCTCTTAAGTAGCATAAAAGCATGAGTAACACTTGGATGACTAGGAATTAATCTCCTCACATGGGTAGCATTTTAAGCATAGTTTTTCCTTGTTTCCTAGCTATGTTTTTATGATATTTTGGGTGAGGTCCAGTAGCATTTATGGTACTGGTTAGAGGGGTATTTTGCCTCTGCTAGCTTGCACACTTGTGCATAAAATTAACTAAGTGTAGCCTAAAATAGTCTAGTGTTTTCCTAATTTTCTACTAGTATGAGTAAGAGTTTTGGGTGCTTGTTTGTTTGTTTTGAGCACTTTTAGAAAAGTGACCAGAGGCTTATTAACCTCTTAGTGAGCATTTTTGCTAGTGGAACACCCACTGGTACCTTTGCATCATGGTGGAAAATAGGCTTGACTTGTTGTCATGAGCCTTTTTCACCACTTGAGTATTCTAGCAAATTTTATGTGCTAGCCATAGAGATTTTTGGGGGAGTTTTTAGACATCAAAATGTGCTTTATGTGACACCCTACTGTCTAGAAACATGTGCTTTAACCCACTGGTCCATGGTGTTCTTAACTAAGAATCATGGTTTTGGCCACACCTAAACACTAGGAAAAAGCAGATTTTTCAACTATAGTTTTTATGTCAATTTTTCTTAAGGGAAAAATTGAGAACTTGGGTGGTACTTCTTGATTGCTTGCTGTATGTATTACTTGTAGCATTGTTTGTCTTGTTTGGTTCTGAAAGTGTGCCTTTATTTCTTTTTACGACGTTAGAAAACGAGGAGGAAGGATTTGCTGAAGAAGGGTATTGCAACTCCTGTTACTTTCAGGATCAGGACCATCACTTGTACCAAGGCAAGCCATCCTAATGCTTGCTGTATAACTACTTATCATTATCTATCATGCATGCTTTTCACTTCTGAAGTTTTTACAAAACTATACCTTCAAAACTATCTTTGTGTGAATCCTACTACTACTATTAATATTACTAGTATAAGGAATCATAATAGTAGTCAACTTGGTATTACCAAGCCCTTAGCCACTAAATGGTATATAAATGCCATACACCCATTTAAAACTTGAGTTCTTAAATGAACTAAATAAAATGTGTTTTTGTAAACAAATGCCTTATGGAAGGAAACCCCCGGAGGAAGGGTGAGACCCTGTCTACCGGAAGGGTTGTTATGATGGGAAATTTTGAGAAATGTTTACAAAAGACACATAACCTAGTCTTCGCTGGACAACCATTATCGTACTGCCACTTTACCCCAATATGGGTAGGGGCTTGATTAAAAACTTGTTATGGTTAGTATGTGAGCTATCTCAAGTGCTATAGAGGATTGAATCCTCCGAACCGAAATGTCACTAGGAGTGGAGGATATGGGATATCTAAAGTGTGGGATTAATTTTCCCTCCGGATGCAGCAGTTGGGTCTCCTGTTTGGGCGGTGTGGGACATGGCTTGCCAGGGAGGGTAACCCCAATTGAAGAGATAGTCATGTACTAGCTTTCACATAGTGGATAGTCAAGATCAGTTATCTGATGTTCTCATAGGCTGGGAACAGTCCATGGTTGTTGCATGGAGGATTCTGGATCTAGTGGAAATGTGTACACCTCTGCAGAGTAAAACTATTTCGAGATAGTCGCGTCCTCGGATATGGACGGTTGAATGACCATGTAGCTAGTATTGTGTCAACTTTTCAAAAGAGGTTTTGAAGGAAGGCTTTTGTACCTGAGAGGTACTAAGGAGGAATGACTTGGTATCTGCGAGATACGGATGAGGAAGAAACTATTACTAAAAGTTTCTGAAAAGAAAAACTTCTTTTCTAAAAAGATTATAAAACCTCCGAGATATGTGATATCTACGAGAGTTAAAACTATGTTATTTTCAAATGATCTTTCACAAAGAACTAAACATGAAACCTCAACCATGATAAATCTTTTATCTGTCATGGGTAGCTGAACCATATGTATGGCCTACCCACTCCACCAAATAAGCATGTATGCATAATTGTAAGCTGATAAAGGATGTCTTGTTGAGTACATTCAAACGTACTCATTTGGTTTTGCCCCTGGTATTTACTTGCCAGACTATGAGGAGGCACCTCAGGAAGGGTTCTATGAGGAGGAGTGCTACACTGATGAACCTGCGAATTAGGATCGTCTCCCAGTCAGCAGCCTGTAGGATGAGGCGTGACTCGGGTTCTACTACGCTATGCTTATCGTCTTCCGCTGTGTTTGCTTTGAATGTCTGTCCTGCGTGACAGTTGTTAAGAGCTTGGTCATGTGACCATTTATGTAAGACTCTATATTCGTGTAATGGATGATGTATTTTGTATGCCAACTACGTATGTTGTTCACGACTGGTTCTTCTGGGATCGTGAATGAATGCATATGAGGGGTTCTGGACCCTCCGGTCTGGGGCCTCTACAAAGTTGGTATCAGAGCCATCCTGACTCTAGGAGACCTTAGTTAGCATGGACGTTAGTGTATACTCCGATAATCTAAGTTACTAATACAAAAAAATTGGATATATGACTAAGTATGAAACTATTCCCTATATCCCACCACCTCTCTGGGTTAGACTCTACTTGCATTAAGGTTATTTCTTGCATAAACCTAAAATCTTGCACACTTGGATCTAACTTAAACTATACTTAAAATTTTGTGTAGATGGACGTGGACATCACCGTGGCCTTTCAGTTGGGACGTCCACGTGGCGAGTCTTTCCTTTTCGAGGAGAGGCTAGTATCTATGGCTACTGTGTTGGGACACCCACTTCCGGAGCTGCGAGGAGGACTAGTTGTCGGGGCACCTCTGGAGGGAGACTGGTACGCGGAGGTCACTATCCGCGCACCTCTGGCTAGCCCGACAGTGGAGGCCTACGTGTACCGTGCTGTTGATCGTTCTTGGAACGAGGCTGCGGTGCGCGTGATACATGAGTCAGTAGCACGTCTGGCACACATCGGGGAGTATATGTTCATCGGTTCCCGGTTCGAGCTGATTGGGAGACGTGATGAGGATGGCATACCACTTCCTGTCGAGCCATACTTTACCACTGTTGGTCCCCACCTGGACGAGATGGAGATTCTGTTACACCGCACTCAGCTCAGGTTGGACGACCAGCGTCTTGACACCTACCACGGCATATTGGTGCACCACACACTGATAGCCGAGACTGACGAGCTGAGGGCTGAGCTTCACGACAGCCAGGAGGAGAGTGGAGCTCTGGCTCAGCAGTTGTCCCAGTTGAAGGAACAGTTGGAGGCTACTACCGCGAGGCACCGTGCCTTACGGAGGCAGCTGAGGGCCACCCGCCTTGGCCGTGCACGCCTCACCACTAGGATGACGGCCCTGGAGGGGGCTAACGCCGTTCTGCGCGGCAGGCTTCAGATAGCTCGTGACGACATAGCCACGAGAGACGCTGCCGTGGAGGAGCTTGAGGAGGAGGCCGCAGAGCTCCACAGGGAGATTGAGGATCTTCTGCCTATTGAGGACGTTCCCTCCGACTTAGAGGGGATGGATATGAGCGAGGCTAGCGAGCAGGATGATGATGACCTGCTTGACGAGGAGGAGGAGGACCCTGAGGAGCGTATCTTCGACGTTGGGGACAGCGACGACTCTGTGTAGTCGCTGCCTTCTCACCCTTAGCACATGGTGCTGGTCTAGATACTAGTTAGGTATGCTAGATCGTTTTGCTAGATATTGCTAGTAGTAGCCTTGCGATGACCCCACCAATCGCACCCCCTGTAGCCCGATGAAGCCTTCCTTGTATGATATGGCTTGTGATGTGTGTGTAATGTTGGAAACTCTGTTTAATTATGGTGATGAATGAAATGTTTGGCTTGATTTTCTGTTGATTGTCACTACTTTGCGTTCATTTCATTCAAGTTTGCGACTGCCCCGCTCTTGTTTTTGAAACATATCACTAGTATTCCTTTTGTTTAAATATTAAGGTACTGGGTTTTCAAAAACAAGAATTTATTTCTTAGACTTACCCATGTTTCACTTCAGCATGGCACCCCGTCGCGAACCCCCCCCCACCACCACCCACAGTGGAGGCGCTGTTGGCACTGCTGATGGAGGATCGCCAGGCCAGCCGAGATGAGAGTGCAGCTACCATTACCGCTCTGCAACAGCTAGCTGCTGCCGCCAACAATAATGGCAATGGCAATGGCAATGGTGCTCGCTCGAGGCTGAGAGACTTTCAGCACACCAACCCCCCAGTGTTCACAAGGATTGTGGAGCCTCTCGATGCTGACGACTGGCTCCGCACCATTGCAAACAAACTGGAGGTCGCTTCAGTGGAGGAGAATGATAAGGTCCTGTTGGCCTCCCATTTTCTCGCTGGTCCTGCCAGGACCTGGTGGGAAACTACACGTGAGACTGTTGCTGCTGGTCACGTGTTCAACTGGGAGGATTTCTCTGCAAGGTTCCGCAAGTATCACATTCCCCAAGGAATGATGGCACTTATGCGGGAGAAATTTCTGAATCTGAAGCAAGGAAGTATGCCGGTGTCTGAGTACTGGGAGAATTTCACTACTCTGTCCCGGTATGCACAGGATGATATTAATACTGATGCTAAGAAGAAGGAGAGGTTCTTAAATGGGCTGGATGATGAGCTCCAATGCTCTCTGGTAGTGGTTCCATTCCAGGATTTGGAGACCCTTGCTAATGCCGCTATGGTGCTGGAGCACAAGCGGAAAGCTGCTGATGATAACCGCAAGAGGAAGATGACTGCTCATGGAGGACCTAGTGCTCAGAGGACTCGCAACACTCCGTATGCGAGGCCACCAACCCACAAGGCGCCTGCTTATGCACCCCGCCCCAGCCACAACTATGCACCAAGGCCCAACAACTACAATCACCCTGCACCTCATGCACCAAGGTACGGAGGAAATAGTTATGGTGGTAACCATGGTAATCATTCCGGGAACCATCATGGGAACCGCTATGGAGGCAATAATAGTGGAAATGGGAACAACTCCAGCAATGCTCCCAATGCTAACCCAAGCCCAAAGCCTTCTGGAGGTTGCTTTGCCTGTGGAAAGGAAGGTCACTTTGCTCGGAATTGCCCAACCAAAGTTACTGCCCCAGCCCAGCCTGCTGCAACCAAGATGAACCATGGTCCTTCCACTGGACGACAGAATAGGATGAAGGGACACCTGCACCACGTCACTGCTGCAGAAGCTGAGGAGGCACCAGACATGGTGATGGGTATGTTTCCTGTCAACTCGGTGCCAGCCGCAGTACTGTTTGATTCTGGTGCATCACATTCCTTTGTCACTAAACCGTTTGCTGAGAAAAGTGGTATGAAGCATTCTCGTATGAACAACCCTATGTTAGTACAAATACCGGGGGATAGTACTAAAGCCAACCTAATTTGCAATGAAGTACCAGTAGAAATTCAAGGGAAAACTTTTCATGCTGATCTTATAGTGCTGGGATCCAAAGGGATAGAAGTGGTACTCGGTATGAACTGGATGGCCAAGTATAAGGGAGTTATCGATTGCACTAAGAAATCTATTGAAATGATCTCTGAGGATGGGGAAAAGGTTGCGTACACTGCAACTCGACCCTCGTCGCAAGTTCACTGCCACACTGGTATAGCCCACCCTGACCTTGAGGAAGTCCCGGTCGTTTGCGAATACCCGGATGTTTTTCCTGAAGAGTTACCCGGTATGCCCCCTGATCGGGATATCGAGTTTGTGATCGAGTTAGTGCCCGGAACTGGACCCATAGCACAGAAGCCGTATCGGATGAACCCGAAGGAATAAGATGAGTTGAAGACTCGGCTGGAGGACATGTTAAGGAAAGGATTGATTCGCCCTAGTGCATCGCCATGGGGATCTCCGATCATTTTTGTGGGTAAACGGGACGGTACCACTCGTTTATGTGTGGACTACCGCAAGTTAAATGATGTTACCATCAAGAACAAATACCCGTTGCCCAAAATTGAAGACCTATTTGACCAGCTGAATGGGGCTGTAATCTTCTCTAAGATTGACCTTCGGACTGGTTATCACCAATTGAAAGTCCGTGATACTGATATTCCAAAGACTGCTTTCACCACTCGTTACGGGCTGTATGAATACACCATAATGTCCTTTGGTCTAACCAATGCCCCTGCCTATTTCATGAATCTCATGAATAAGGTATTCATGGATTTTCTGGACAAGTTTGTCGTGGTCTTTATTGACGACATTCTCATTTATTCGAGGAGTGAGGAAGAACACGAAGAACATCTGAGACTTGTGCTCGGAACACTTCGTGAGCATCAATTGTATGCTAAGTTTAGTAAATGTCAATTCTGGTTGACGGAAGTCGGATTTCTTGGACATGTAGTATCTGCGGGAGGAATATCTGTTGACCCTGCTCTAGTTCAGTCTGTGGAGAAGCGTGCTGCTCCGACCAACCAGACTGAAGTCAGATCCTTTCTGGGTTTGGCAGGATATTACCGCAAGTTTGTTCAGGGATTCTCGAGTATAGCCAGACCCCTCACCCAGTTGCTCAAGAAGGATAGCAAGTTCCTATGGACGGAGAAGTGTGATGAGAGTTTCAATGAATTGAAGCGTCGACTGGTGTCTGCCCCAATCCTTATAATGCCGGATATCACCAAGAATTTCGACGTATATTGTGACGCTTCTAAGCTTGGTCTTGGAAGCGTGCTTATGCAAGAAGGGAAGGTGATATCTTTCATATCCCGCCAGTTGAGACCCCACGAATTGAATTATCCCACTCATGACTTAGAGCTTGCTGCCGTTGTTCATGCTCTCAAGACATGGCGGCACTTTCTTATGGGAAGAAGAGTGGAAATTTACACGGATCATAAGAGTTTAAAGTATATCTTTACTCAACGTGAGCTCAACATGAGGCAGCGCCGCTGGATTGAGCTCATTAAAGATTATGATCTGAGTATTCATTATCACCCTGGAAAGGCAAATGTGGTTGCAGATGCTCTTAGTCGAGAGCCGGCCTCTCTAAATGCTATGATTCTAGTAAGGCAACCCGAGTTGTGGAAAGAGCTATACCAGCTTGGCATTGAAGTGGTCAGCTATGGCATGTTGGACGCCATAGAACTTAAACCAACCCTGGTTGACCAAATCAAAGAAGCACAGAAAGGCCAGAAAAGTATTGATGGGATTAAGGCCCGCATGGAGAAGGAAAAGGTTGCTGGGTTTACCATCGATGCTGATGGGGGATTATGGTATGAAGGCCGTATTTGTGTTCCCTCTGAATCTGATCTCAAGCAGACCATCATGGTCGAAGCTCATGAGACCATGTATTCTATCCATCCTGGAGGAACAAAGATGTATCAAGACCTGAAGGAGAGATTCTGGTGGCATGGAATGAAGCGAGAGATTGCTTCATTTGTAGCCAAGTGCCATGTCTGCCAGCAAGTTAAAGCGGGGCACCAGCATCCCGCTGGATTGCTCCAACCATTGCAAGTGCCTGTTTGGAAATGGGATGAAGTGGGAATGGACTTCATCACTGGAATTCCTAGGTCCAGCCGAGGAAATGATTCTATATGGGTTGTCGTGGATAGGCTCACGAAAGTTGCTCACTTTATTCCTGTCCGGACCACATATCGTGGAGATCAGCTTGCTGATCTTTATATTTCTCGGATTGTCAGCCTACACGGAGTCCCAAGCAGGATTGTATCTGATCGAGGTACACAGTTCACCTCTAGATTTTGGAAGAAGTTGCACGAGAGTTTGGGAACCAAATTAGCTTTTAGCACAGCCTATCACCCGCAGACTGATGGACAAACAGAGCGTGTGAACCAAATTCTGGAAGACATGCTCCGTGCTTGTGTGTTGTCCTATGGAATTAAATGGGAAGACTGTCTGCCCTTCGCAGAGTTTTCTTACAACAACAGTTATCAGTCTAGCTTGCAAATGGCCCCTTTTGAAGCTCTGTATGGGCGTAAATGCCGTACACCTTTAAATTGGGCTGAGACTGGAGACAGTCAGGTTTTTGGTGTGGACACTTTGAAAGCTGCAGAGGAGCAAGTCCAACTTATTCGAGAACGTTTAAAGACAGCTCAATCTCGTCAGAAGAGTTATGCTGATACGAAGCGTCGTGATGTCTCTTTCAGCATTGGAGATTTCGTGTACCTTCGTGTTACGCCACTCAAAGGGATGCAGCGTTTCCATGTCAAGGGAAAGCTGGCCCCCAGGTATATTGGCCCTTTTAAGATCTTGGCACGTCGTGGCGAAGTTTCTTATCAGTTAGAATTACCTGAGGAGCTATCTGCTTTTCACAATGTTTTCCATGTGTCATTGCTCCGGAAATGCCTGCAAGTACCTGAGAAGGATCTCTCGTATCAAGACGTGGATTTCAGGACCATTGCCATAAATGATGACTTGACTTATCGTGATAGACCCCTGCGGGTTCTCGAGGAAATTGTGCGTGCTACCAGGAGGCGTGCTATAAAATTCCTTAAGATTCAGTGGACCAATCACTCTGAGGAAGAAGCTACCTGGGAGCGTGAGGATGATATCAGGAAGGAGTTCCCTGATTTTCTTAAAGCCTAGACCCGCGAATCTCGGGACGAGATTCTTTTAAGGGGGGGAGATTTGTCACACCCCTGTTTTTAAGCACTTGTATAATGGTAATTTAGCAAGCCTCTTAAGACTTTTGTAATACAATTAAGTGGACAACATGTTTGTGTAGTAATGTTTATCTATGCAATTTAAGTGGTGTGTTTTTTTTTCACTCACTTGAGGAGTTTTTCTCCTAAGAAAAACATTGTTTTCTATTTGTTTTCTATTTGTTTTCCACTAAGGTTCTTAAGAGAATATTTTTCAAGACTTGAGGTAACACTTTGTTTCAACTTAAAAATGTGTTATTGATGGTTTGGAATCAACTTGAACTTGAAATAAAATTAATTGGAAAAGATTTCATTAGATTTTCCAATCTAAATTTTGTCCTGAAAAACAGCCAAGTAGCTGTTTTCAACCCTTGTTTTCCATCACAAGGATTATCCAATTATGGATTTTCTTTGATCAAAACTACTCTCTGTTATGAGTACAACAAAACTACACTCTTGGAAAAACCTACAAAGGTTTTTAACACACAATGCCATGATGGTTTTTGAGCCATCTTGTTAAGACAGAAAATTAAGCATTTTAAAAACAGAGAATGTACCTACTTTGCCATTTTTTTCAGAGCCTTAAACCCCTCATTTTTCAGATCAAATGATTGGTTCTGAAACTTGGATAGTTGTTCTTTGTGGAGCTTTTTAAATCACTCATTTTAGAGCTTGATTGCTTGGTGAAAACAAGTCCAACTTTTGCTATCTCTGTCTGCTTTTCCAGCACTTAGAAAAATTCAGAAACACTGCCTAACTGAATTTTTCTGACAGAACAGTGATTACACATTTGGACTTGATGTTTTAGCTTGTGTGTACTGATCCAAGCCAGGCCACCTTGCCAATTCGAAAACCATGTTAATAACCTTCTAGAAGGTGGCATTGGATCCTCCTTTGGCTGACCAGGAAGGGAGAAATGTGAGGTGGCATTTGACTATGTAGTGATGTCACATTAGTGGTTGAAATAGTGTTATGTTTTTGCTTTTACCCATCCCTTGGCCCTTGCTGTGGCTTTGCTCACTCATTTGTACTGGATTGACCCCAGGGCACCAATTGGACACGTTGCCACCCTTGGAGAACCCCCAAGGGGCAAGGCATGCCCATGCCAAGGCCAACCCGAGCACCCCCACCTTGGCCTCGTGCCTACATAGCCCTAGTGGCCAATCCCTCTCGCCACAGCACTCACCTCACCACACTCACCCATCCCATCAAGCCCTCGCTTGCTCGTTCGCTCTGTGCGAGCGAGGCGAGCCGCGCCCAGCCGCAGACCCGTGCAAGATCGAGGTGGACATGGCGTCGAGCTCACTGCCCCTCCCGCCCTTCTTTCACCTCTATTGCGACCCCTTAGGTATTGCCTACCTCCCTGACACCCTCTGGCCATCGATCGCTTGCAGGATCCTCGCCGCCGTCCTCGGAGCAGCCGCAGAACGACGTCGAGCCGCCGCCGTGTCCCTGCCCTCTCGCCGTCCGTGCCCGCGCCACGGAGTCACCCAGGCCACCGTCTTCCACACCTGCACCACCCCGCTCCGTCTCGCAAGCCCTAGGTGAGCTAATCCCCGTGCTCGCTACGTGTTCGTCCGCGGGACAGAAGAGAGAGAGAGAGGGAGAGGCGCGGGGAAGAAGAAGGGAGGAGAGCCGTCGATCTGCGAATCGACGGCCCCCTTTGAAACTTACCGCTTCGCGCGCGCGCGTGTGCTGGCGGGCTGTATCACTTAGGTACTGTTAGTTTGTTTATAGCACCTCTAAATACTTGGTGCTTGTGTGTGGAATAGATTTAAATAGAAATGCTTAAGGACTAGATTTAATACTAGGATATCCATGTATGCTTTGTGTCTTGTTTTTCTTTAGGGAAAAATATGAATCTTTGGTGTTGAAACCAGAGGATGGAATGTCCTTGTGGCATTATTATCTTAGGGTTTTCACCTCTGATAGGTTTCCTCTTAAGTAGCACAAAAGCATGAGTAACACTTGGATGACTAGGAATTAATCTCCTCACATGGGTAGCATTTTAAGCATAGTTTTTCCTTGTTTCCTAGCTATGTTTTTATGATATTTTGGGTGAGGTCCAGTAGCATTTATGGTACTGGTTAGAGGGGTATTTTGCCTTTGCTAGCTTGCACACTTGTGCATAAAATTAACTAAGTGTAGCCTAAAATAGTCTAGTGTTTTCCTAATTTTCTACTAGTATGAGTAAGAGTTTTGGGTGCTTGTTTGTTTGTTTTGAGCACTTTTAGAAAAGTGACCAGAGGCTTATTAACCTCTTATTGAGCATTTTTGCTAGTGGAACACCCACTGGTACCTTTGCATCATGGTGGAAAATAGGCTTGACTTGTTGTCATGAGCCTTTTTCACCACTTGAGTATTCTAGCAAATTTTATGTGCTAGCCATAGAGATTTTTGGGGGAGTTTTTAGACATCAAAATGTGCTTTATGTGAAACCCTACTGTCTAGAAACATGTGCTTTAACCCACTGGTCCATGGTGTTCTTAACTAAGAATCATGGTTTTGGCCACACCTAAACACTAGGAAAAAGCAGATTTTTCAACTATAGTTTTTATGTCAATTTTTCTTAAGGGAAAAATTGAGAACTTGGGTGGTACTTCTTGATTGCTTGCTGTATGTATTACTTGTAGCATTGTTTGTCTTGTTTGGTTCTGAAAGTGTGCCTTTATTTCTTTTTACGACGTTAGAAAACGAGGAGGAAGGATTTGTTGAAGAAGGGTATTGCAACTCCTGTTACTTTCAGGATCAGGACCATCACTTGTACCAAGGCAAGCCATCCTAATGCTTGCTGTATAACTACTTATCATTATCTATCATGCATGCTCTTCACTTCTGAAGTTTTTACAAAACTATACCTTCAAAACTATCTTTGTGTGAATCCTACTACTACTATTAATATTACTAGTATAAGGAATCATAATAGTAGTCAACTTGGTATTACCAAGCCCTTAGCCACTAAATGGTATATAAATGCCATACACCCATTTAAAACTTGAGTTCTTAAATGAACTAAATAAAATGTGTTTTTGTAAACAAATGCCTTATGGAAGGAAACCCCCGGAGGAAGGGTGAGACCCTGTCTACCGGAAGGGTTGTTATGATGGGAAATTTTGAGAAATGTTTACAAAAGACACATAACCTAGTCTTCGCTGGACAACCATTATCGTACTGCCACTTTACCCCAATATGGGTAGGGGCTTGATTAAAAACTTGTTATGGTTAGTATGTGAGCTATCTCAAGTGCTATAGAGGATTGAATCCTCCGAACCGAAATGTCACTAGGAGTGGAGGATACGGGATATCTAAAGTGTGGGATTAATTTTCCCTCCGGATGCAGCAGTTGGGTCTCCTGTTTGGGCGGTGTGGGACATGGCTTGCCAGGGAGGGTAACCCCAATTGAAGAGATAGTCATGTACTAGCTTTCACATAGTGGATAGTCAAGATCAGTTATCTGATGTTCTCATAGGCTGGGAACAGTCCATGGTTGTTGCATGGCGGATTCTGGATCTAGTGGAAATGTGTACACCTCTGCAGAGTAAAACTATTTCGAGATAGCCGCGTCCTCGGATATGGACGGTTGAATGGCCATGTAGCTAGTATTGTGTCAACTTTTCAAAAGAGGTTTTGAAGGAAGGCTTTTGTACCTGAGAGGTACTAAGGAGGAATGACTTGGTATCTGCGAGATACGGATGAGGAAGAAACTATTACTAAAAGTTTCTGAAAAGAAAAACTTCTTTTCTAAAAAGATTATAAAACCTCCGAGATATGTGATATCTACGAGAGTTAAAACTATGTTATTTTCAAATGATATTTCACAAAGAACTAAACATGAAACCTCAACCATGATAAATCTTTTATCTGTCATGGGTAGCTGAACCATATGTATGGCCTACCCACTCCACCAAATAAGCATGTATGCATAATTGTAAGCTGATAAAGGATGTCTTGTTGAGTACATTCAAACGTACTCATTTGGTTTCGCCCCTGGTATTTACTTGCCAGACTATGAGGAGGCACCTCAGGAAGGGTTCTATGAGGAGGAGTGCTACACTGATGAACCTGCGAATTAGGATCGTCTCCCAATCAGCAGCCTGTAGGATGAGGCGTGACTCGGGTTCTACTACGCTATGCTTATCGTCTTCCGCTGTGTTTGCTTTGAATGTCTGTCCTGCGTGACAGTTGTTAAGAGCTTGGTCATGTGACCATTTATGTAAGACTCTATATTCGTGTAATGGATGATGTATTCTGTATGCCAACTACGTATGTTGTTCACGACTGGTTCTTCGGGGATCGTGAATGAATGCATATGAGGGGTTCTGGACCCTCCGGTCTGGGGCCTCTACAAGTAGATGCTAGTAACTCCAAAAGGGAGTATTTATGCTCGATAGTGGATTCATGCCTCCTTTGCATCTGTGCTTGAGTGACAGAAACGTGATGGATGGAGGATGGTCTGTTGCCATTAGGGATAAAACAACGGTGTCTACTTAGTTTACATTACACACTTTGCTTACTGCGATTTTCTGTTGCTTTCAACTTAATACCCAAAGTTTGTTCGGATGATATTCGGAGGGTGGATTATTAGTCATAAATGCAGTCGGATGACGGTCTATGTATCTTGTTGTAATGCCCGCACGAATCACATAGTAATATTTATGTCTTGCATATGCACTACGGTGCAACCTTCAGTTCTGTCAATTGACCAGCTGTAATTTATTCACCACACATGTTATTTATCTTCTATGCAGAGACAGTGAACTGTGGACCCCGGTCCATTTTCTGATACTGATGATACACACACTGTTTTCACACTGCTTCCACTGCTTTCATACTGCTGCTACTGCTTTCATAATGTTCTCATATTGTTTCCCACACCATACGTTTATGTTAGAATTAGGTTCCTAATCCTAGTTTAGCTAGCTATGATGGACGGCTGTGATTGTATATTGTTGTAACCCTAAGTGCTTTGCACATTATATAAACCGGAGCCCCGCGTGCTATGCGCCGTGTGTGGTATTCCCCAAAACCCTACCTCTCTCACATTATCACATGGTATCAGATTTCTCCCGATCCTAAAACCCTAAGCCGCCGCCGTCGCCCTAGCTCCTAGCGCCGCCGCCGCCGCTTCTTCCGCTGCATCCCTGCCATGTCCTCCTCTACCCTCACCCTATCCACGATGCCCGCCATCTCCTCTGCTGTCGCTCCTGCCGCACCTGCGGGTCGCTCTCCTATCCCCGTCATGCTTGACGCGTCCAACTACTCCAGGTGGAAGATGTTCTTCCTCACCCATGTCGGCAAGAACGGCCTCCTCGTCCATGTCGACGCCACCAAGACCGCCAAGCCCACTGATCCGCAATGGGCGCTGGACGACTACACCGTGCTCTCGGCCCTCCACTCCTCCGTCTCCGAGGACGTCCTCGAGCTCGTCATGGAACCTGACCAGACCGCCTGCGTTCTCTGGACTGCCCTCGCCACGCTCTTCAACGACAACAAGGAGAGCCGCGCGATCTACCTCCTCGGCGAGTTCCATGGCCTGCTGCAGGGAAATCTTTCCGTCACCGACTACTGCCTACAGAACAAGCGCCTCGCCGACGCGCTTCGTGACGTGGACTGCAAGGTCGAGGATCGCGCACTCGTCCTCAACATCATCCGCGGGCTTGACGAGCGCTTCTCCGGCGCTGCAACCGCCATCAACCTCGCCAAACCCTTCCCCTCGTTCCTCGTCGCGCGCTCTATGCTCCAGCTCGAGGAGAGGCGCATCGCCAACACCGCCAAGAACGTGCAGGCCTCCGCCCTTGCTGTCACCACCACCCCCGCTCCCTGCTCCGGCTCTGGGTGTCGCGGCGAGTCCTCCAACTCCGGCAACAAAGGCCGGAACAACTCCGGCAAGGGCAAGGGCAACCGCCGCGGCAACTTCTCCAACGCCCCGCGCTTCGCCCCAACACCGCAGGGGCCCTGGTTCTGCTTCAGCCCCAGCCTGGCGCCCACGGCTGCTGCTCCTCGCGCCCCTGCACCTCACGGTGGTCATGGTGTCCTCGCCCCTCGTCCTCAACAGGCCTACGTCACCACGACCTCCGCCCCGGTCCAGCAGTCCCCCTCCACACCAACTTGGGACACGGCCGGTTTCCTCGCGGCCATGAACAACCTCGCGCTCCAGAACGGTGGTTGGGTGATGGACTCCGGTGCCTCCTCGCACATGACATCGGATGATGGTAATATATTTGCATCTACTCCTCTTTCCACACCTCACTATGTCACTGTCGGTAATGGCACCTCCTTGCCGATATCCCGTTCCGGGAACTCTAAAATTTCCACTAATGGCACGTCTTTTCTCCTTAAGGATGTCCTCTTAGTTCCATCTCTCATTCGAAATCTTCTTTCTGTTCGCAAATTTACACGCGATAATTCTTGTTCCATTGAATTTGACGCTTTTGGTTTTTCTGTGAAGGATCTTCGCACCAAGAGAGTGATTATTAGATGTGACAGTGATGGTGATCTCTACACTGTCACCCCCTCGGCATCCGCTCCTTCAGCGTTAGTGTCGACAGTCGCCTCCTCGGAGCTTTGGCATCGTCGGTTAGGTCACCCTGGACGTGACGCCATGGCTTCTCTTAGCAAACATTCAGTCATTTCGTGTAATAAAACTCAGCGCGGTCTTTGTCATGCCTGTCAACTTGGCAAACATGTTCGATTGCCGTTTGCTCGTTCTGTGTCAGTTTCTAGTGCTCCCTTTGAGCTCGTGCATTGTGATTTGTGGACATCTCCCGTGTTAAGTAACTCCGGTTATAAATATTATCTTGTGATTGTTGATGATTTCTCACACTATTATTGGGCTTTCCCTATTCGCCAAAAGTCTTGTGTTAATGAAACAATTACACACTTTTTCTCTTCTGTCCACACACAATTTAGCACCTCCATTCGATCCATTCAAACTGATAATGGCACTGAGTTTGTTAACACACAACTGAACAATTTCTATCTAACCAATGGTGTTCGTGTTCGCTTGTCTTGCCCGTACACTTCTCCCCAAAATGGCAAGGCTGAACGTGCTATCCGCACCATAAACGACACCATTCGTACTCTCATGTTTCAGGCACATGTGGTTCCCTCCTTTTGGGCCGAGGCGCTCTCCACGGCAGTTTACTTGCTGAACCGCCGTCCCTGCAAAGTCATTGGCTCTGCCACCCCGTACGAGCGGCTCCACGGCAAACGTGCCTGCTACGACAATCTCCGGGTCTTCGGCTGCTTGTGCTACCCCAACTTGACAGCCGTGGCGCCAAACAAGCTGCACCCCCGCTCCACCGCGTGCATCTTCCTCGGCTACCCCTCCTCTCATAAGGGGTTTCGGTGCTATGATCCCGTGACACGTCGGCTCATCATCTCTCGTCATGTTGTTTTCGACGAGCGCGTCTTCCCGTTCGCCTACATCAACGGATCAGCGTCGCCACCTGACCTCGGCTTCCTCAACTGCGGTGCTGCGCCGCCCACCGCTGCCCGTGTGTTCACATCGGCCTCGACACCTGCTCCTACTCCTGCCACGACAGAGTTTTTCTCTACTGACGCTCCCAGGCGTGTTGCTGCGGCTGCATCTTCACCAGCGTCTCCTTCGACACCCGAGTCTACGCCGGCGTCTTCTCCACGCTCGCCACCATCCTGGGTACCACCGTTTGCTGACGTCCCAGAGGTTCCACCGCCAGCTGCCGACGCGCCTGTTCCACGCCCAGCCCCTGGTCCGCATCTCATGCGCACTCGTGCCAAGCATGGCATCGTCAAAGGTCCCCGGGAACGTCTCAACCTGACGGCCACTACCGAGTCTGTATCTCCTCTGCCTAAGACCTACAAGACGGCTCTGGAAGACCCTCTTTGGCTCGCTGCTATGACTGACGAGTTTCGTGCTCTTGTTGACAACGGCACCTGGTCGCTTGTGCCTCGCCCCCCGGGAGCAAATATCGTCTCAGGCAAGTGGATCTTTCGTCACAAGTTTCACTCAGATGGTACTCTCGCTCGCTACAAGGCCCGTTGGGTAGTTCGTGGTTTCTCTCAACAGCCTGGCATCGACTACGATGAGACTTTCAGTCCGGTGGTAAAACCAGCTACGATTCGTCTCGTTCTCAGCATTGCCGTGTCCTCTGGCTGGCCCATCCGGCAACTCGATGTGAAGAATGCTTTCCTGCATGGCAAGATTGAAGAAGTCGTGTACTGTCAGCAGCCCTCTGGGTTTGTTGATCCTGCTCAGCCCGATCATGTTTGTCGTCTTCATCGCTCTCTCTACGGCTTAAAGCAGGCTCCCCGTGCTTGGTATCAACGCTTTGCGTCATACCTTCGGCAGTTGCACTTCTCAGCTTCAGTTTCGGACACTTCTCTCTTCGTGCTACGAGATGGTCCAGATCTTGCTTATGTTCTACTCTACGTGGACGACATCATCATCACCGCTTCCTCTTCGGCCTTATTGCATCGTCTGACCCAGCTGTTACATGCTGAGTTCGCCATGACAGACCTTGGGGATCTGTCCTTCTTCTTGGGGATCTCGGTTCAGCGTACCTCTGCTGGTATTTTCCTGTCTCAGCGCCAGTACGCCATCGACCTCCTTCAACGTGCTGGCATGTCCGAGTGCAACGCCTCCACCACTCCAGTTGATACTAGTGCCAAACTCTCTGCGTCTGATGGTTCTCCTGTTGCAAACCCGTCTGAATACAGAAGTATCGCTGGTGCCCTGCAGTACTTGACCTTGACACGACCTGATCTCGCGTATGCCGTCCAGCAGGTCTGCTTACATATGCATGATCCCCGTGTGTCTCATCTCAACTTCATCACCCGCATCCTCAGATATGTGAAAGGCACGCTGGACTTCGGCCTTCACCTTGGCTCTTCTTCATCGACGGCTCTCACTGCCTATTCCGACGCGGATTGGGCTGGCTGTCCTGATTCTCGACGCTCTACGTCCGGGTATTGTGTCTACTACGGCGATAACTTGATCTCCTGGTCCTCAAAACGACAGACTACCGTCTCTCGTTCTAGTGCCGAAGCGGAGTACCGAGCTGTTGCTCATGCTGTCGCTGAGTGTTGCTGGCTGCGGCAACTACTTGGTGAGCTTCATCGACCACTCTCCTCCGCCACGGTCGTCTACTGCGACAATGTCTCTGCTGTCTATATGTCTTCCAATCCAGTCCAGCACCGCCGAACCAAGCATATAGAGATTGACATTCACTTCGTTCGAGAGAAGGTCTCACTTGGTGAAGTTCGTGTTCTTCACGTTCCATCAAGCCATCAGTTTGCTGATATTATGACTAAGGGTCTAGCTTCTCCTTTGTTTTTAGAGTTTCGATCCAGTCTTTGCGTCTGTAAACCTCCGCTGTGACTGCGGGGGGGTGTTAGAATTAGGTTCCTAATCCTAGTTTAGCTAGCTATGATGGACGGCTGTGATTGTATATTGTTGTAACCCTAAGTGCTTTGCACATTATATAAACCGGAGCCCCGCGTGCTATGCGCCGTGTGTGGTATTCCCCAAAACCCTACCTCTCTCACATTATCACAGTTTAACCTCTTTGTGTTCAGCAAAACCGTGAGATTGAGAACCTCACTTCTTCGTTGAGGCAAAGTGATTTGATTGTGTTGTGTAGGTTCCACGTTGCTGCTGAACCGGTAGTGCGCCCTGCCATCTCAGCTGCATCAACCTTTTGAAGTTACTTCTTCCTCCTACTGGTCGATTCAACCATGGTTTCTTTCTGAGGGAAACTTGCTACCGTGCTCTTTATACCTTCCTCATGGGGTCTCCCAACGAACGCGTGTTACACGCGCATCACGCAGCCGCAAAGTCATGATGATAAATTATTGTGAGGTGTTGAAAACTCCCCGTTTCTTTAAGTAGAAAACACACTACAAATACTCGGTCACCATGACTATTCGTTTTGACTTTCGTTGGCTTGCCTTGACTTTGCCATGTAGATGTTATGTAGTATATTATAGGTGACCCGAGAATAAGAAATTGAACATCGTCAATGCCAAATTGATACAAGAGGAATCATGAAATATATTTTTGCAGTGTATTTGTTTTTATAGATGTGAACATTTATACATATAAACTTAGTCAAACTTTTTTTATCGGAAATGAAACATATAGGACTAGCATTTGGAATATGAGGCTAGAGTTTATTAGAAAGTGAGCGAAGCTGACACTTTGGGAGGAAAACGGCAATTTCCTGCCCACGTGTTAGTCAACATGTGATCAGGATCATCCGGGGCGAGGCGGACCGCTGGCGTATGACGAGGCTCTTTAGAAAAGGTCTAGATCAGGTAGATAGGTGAAGGTTTGGAGAGTAGTCGCTTGTGTAATACCCCAAACTGTGGATTGCGTTCTCAACGCATGTGTCGACCGCATTGTTATCTGGCCTCTTGGCCTTTCTTTTATGAAACCGATACGTCTTTCCATGATGTATCCTTTAAGAACGTGTCAGTGAATAATGCACACCCCTTTCAATGTTTTGGTAAAGCGTTAGTGTCTTGTTGAAATCTAGATTTCGAAATTCCTGAGAAGGTTTAATTTAGTTGCTCGGAAACACACACAATTTATGTGGCGCAGACACAAAGTCATGATGTTAAATTATCGTGAGCCGTTGAAAATTCCCGTTGCTCTAAGTAGAAAGCATACTAAAAATACACACTAATTATCCTCCCGATATGCCCTCAAAGACATGTTGGTGCGATACCTAAGGAAAGATCGTGAAACTACAAGGACGTGCATATGTACGTAGATGCGCCATGAGAGGAGAGTGGAGGTCTCATGGACATACATTTGGCGCTCCTGCACATGTCATCCTTTCTCGCTCCACTATAGAGATCAAAATCTCGTTGGTCAAATAATATGCCCTCCTCACTTGGAGAGAGTGACTGTGATGACTTATTGAAGCAGAACTCCACTTAGCGTAGAGAAAGGAAACTCCACTTAGGTTAACCATTGGATCCTTGGATCGGCTCCACTATGGAGAGAGTGTCGTATGGGGTGGTGTCTGCTTTTTCTTGAGCATGTAAATATCTTTTTTCTATCAATGCAATGAAACATAAAACTTTTGCATTTTCACGAAAAAGATTATTTTGCGGTCCGATTTACAAACATTATGGCCCCTTGTTCATGAATTGTATGGCTACCCTACTATAGGCTTGTTTGGTTTGCATGATTTTAAAAACACGGTGATAGAAAAATACAACAATATAATAGGAATTCATGTGCAAAACAAAGGACCGAAAACAACACAAAATACTTAAACTTGGGTTTTTCATTCACGGGAATAGGAAAAAAAAGTAGAAATCCTAATAAACACGGTCAAATCAAAATCAAACCACATGAGAAAGTGCAATTAAGATGTTATATCCCACAAAATATCATGGACCCGCTCTTCGTTCACGGGAATTTGAAAAAGAGGTCCAAGTAGATTGTTAAATCCCTATGTTCTTTTTATTAAAACTGAGAAAAAAAATGAGAATTTCCTGTGTTTTTTTTTCCTTTGCTCCATTCCTTTGAACCAACAAAAATAGTGTTATTGTAGGAAAATCTTCTATTCCTAAGTTATTTCTATATTTTTTTTCCTTTGAACCAAACAAGCACTATGGAGGCTCAGTCAAATCTACAATTTATAATTTATGGGGCACTTCACTCTTCGAGGGGTTTTTTGGTCCGTACAACGCATACGAGACCTATGGTACCCTTGTTTTAAGGGTTGAACCATCGATTCAGGAATGCCGGGTGTGATAATACCAAATTCTTCTTCCTCTTCCATATAGAGAACAAGTTTGATGATGAGGTTGTCCTCCTCTCCCGCCTCCACTCTCTTGTCTATAGCATGACACAGTCGTCATTGTTGAAATGTATGCTCACATTTATCTCAATTTGAATTAGTTAGTGCGTGCAACTTAATATGATAGCAGAGTCAATAGGTCTCAAGTTGAAGACCTTGCAAATGAAATATTCAACAACAATAGTTTTTACCAACATCGGTCCCACATCAAGGTCCAAAAGATCCTACACCGAGGTGAGTGTTGAACTATAATATACATGTTCTCTTTATTAGTTTAGACCTACTTGGTGCATGCAAAGAAATAACCAACATGGGTGCCTTTTGTCGGTTTGTCTTCGATCCCACATCGGGGAGAGAGAATGTGATGTGTATTGTTCTATTCACCATGGACATAGGGTCTTGGAGACCATCATGGATTTTTCCCTAGTCTTTCGAGAATGAAATTCATTGTTTACCCATGCATTTGGGCATTTAGATCTCAACAAATGTTGGCCCACCTAAATATATTTCTCCATTGGTTCAAGTTTTCATTTCTTTTGCTATATGTCACCATCGTCACATATCTCCACTATGTCGGTTTAGCTCATCTTTAATGGCCTTCTAGCCACTAGGAGGTGGGGAAACTATATCTTCACACTGAATACAGCTTTGGTATGTATGTGTTAGTTTTTTGTGTGTCCGCTACATCTTCTTGTTGGAGGTTGGATCATGTGGAATAATCTCCCAACTCCATCTCCATTGTGGTGTGGCCCGACGCCCAATTTTGGGGAGCCAATGGAGTCTTGTTTTGTCCCGTTTTGTCCTATTTTCATCATGGTATTTTCCTTCGGCGGTCCAATGATGAAGCGGCGGTTTGACATGTTTCCTTATGAGGGCTAGATCCCCGTCTATGGTACATTCGATGGTATAAGTTTCTTACACCTTACGGTGGGCAGATCATGCTACTATTCAAAATATACAAGGTTAGTCAAGCGTGTGGAACTATGGTCTACTAAAACTTATTTGTTGGGGGCATGAGTTAACACCGAGATGCGATTTTACATAGTTAAACATGTCGATTTCATAATGCTTTATGTGTTATTTTTTGTGTTCCGGTTTCCTTGATGTGATGACACATTTTTGATTAATTAACAATGTTGGATCGTTGCTCTAATTTTGTATGTGCCCTTACTAATTATGGAATTGCACTCCACCAGGGCATCTCGTATGGGCAAAATATAGTCTCCGTGAGTGTTATCACTCATCTCATAAAAACATATCCAAAACTATGCAAGGGTAAAATAGTGTTGATGTCATACTGACAACATAGAGGTAAGGGGTATCTCATTGTTAGTACCTACGAAATAGAGGGAGGGGAGATATAAAGTGCCTTATGCAAAGGCCAAAACAAACTTGACACATCGATATTTTTAATAGGTATAGTCGTCTTGTTGGAGCCCAACTCAATCTTATATTCGGAGGGGTGCCAAGAGAAGTTCCTTGACTTGACTACGGACTAGGGCACTTAAGGTAATGTGTACTTGAGACTCCCTTTTTCTTGTCGAGTGATTTTGTCTATAAATAATGACTAATACCACTTAAGGTGATGTATCATTGTAACTCCCCTTCTCTTATCATCATCCAAAGCATCTTGAGGTCCTCAAACCCGAACCTCGCTCCAAGCTCTTTTTGGGTCAATGGAGGCCTCTTTCCATGCGTTTTGTTCAAATGAGAGTGAATGACTACATTATCCATGAGAGAGTTATATGAGCTAAAGTTCCTTAACATATGGAGAAGACTGCACATGGCGGTGGCAAGTACAGTGGCGGAGCTAGATCATCAGAAACCAGGGTGCACGCATGGTACCACAACAGATGGAAATCATCTTTAGAGGGCATATATGGTGAAAAAAATGCTATTTTACAAAGGAATCTTGTTTTGTCCGGTGTCCCGTGCACCCAGCTAGTAAGGAGTGGATCCGCCATTGGGCAAGTAGGAAAAGTAAACTGATAAGGTTTGGTCCACTCGTTTATGATGGATTGCTGAGGAGGGAGTGGCTCCGGCTACATAATCCATGGTGGACTAGCTCTTTTGTCTCATTTTTTGACTCGTCCACCATGAATAGTTGTTTTGATTTTCGTTTGCTTGACTTGGCTTTGCTATGTAGATGTTATGTAGAATTATGGGTGACCGGGATAAAAAAAAAACTGACCATCTTCAGTACCAATTTGTGGCATCCTGAAATATATTTTTTTGCAGTGTATTTGTTTTTGTAGATATCAACATTTATACGTATAAACTTACTCAAACTTTAACTTTTTTGATTGGATTTCAAACAAATAGGACTAACATTTGGAGAATGAGGCTACAGTTTACTAGAAAGTGAGCGAAGCTGATAGTTTGGGAGGAAAACGGCATTTTTCTGGGTTAAAACACATCATTTCCTGTCCACCTATTAGTGAACAATGCACACGCCTTTTCAACTTTTTCGGTCAAACGTTATCCATCTCAAAATTCCTGAGAAGGTTTAATTTAGTTTCTAAAAAATACACAAAATTTATGTGGCGCAACCGCAAAGTCATGATGATAAATTATTGTGAGGTGTTGAAAAATCCCCGTTACTCTAAGTAGAAAACACACTACGAATACTCGTTCACCATGACTATTTATTTTGACTTTCGTTGGCTTGACTTGACTTTACCATGTAGATGTTATGTAGTATATTATGGGTGAACCGAGATTAAAAAAAATTGAACATTGTCAATGCCAAACTGATACAAGAGGCATCATGAAATATATTTTTGCAGTGTATTTGTTTTTATAGATGTGAACATTTATACGTATAAACTTAGTCAAACTTAACATATAGGACTAGCATTTGGAATATGAGGCTAGAGTTTATTAGAAAGTGAGCGAAGCTAATACTTTGGGAGGAAAACGGCAATTTCCTGCCCACATGTTAGTGAACATGTGATCAGAATCATCCAGGGCGAGGCGGACCGCTGGCGGCTGGCGAGACTCTTTAGAAAGGGTCTAGATCAGGTCGATAGGTGGAGGTTTGACGAGTAGTCGCTTTTATAATACCCTAAACCGTGAATTGCGTTCTCAACGCCTGTGTCGACCGTGTTGTTATCTGACTTCTTGGCCTTCCTTCTATAAAACAGATACGTCTTTCCACGGCGTATGCTTAAAAAACGTGTCAGTGAATAATGCACACCCCTTTCAATGTTTTGGTCAAGCGTTATCTTGTTGAAATCTAGATTTCGAAATTCCTGAGAAGGTTTAATTTAGTTGCTCGGAAACACACAAAATTTATGTGGCGCAGCCGCAAAGTCATGATGTTGAATTATTGTTAGCTGTTGAGAAATTCCTGTAGCTCTAAGTAGAAAACACACTAAAAATACACGCTAATTTTCTCCCGATATGCCCTCCAAGACATGTTGGCGCCACACCTAAGGAAAGACCGTGAAACCACATGGATGTCGATAGGTATGTAGATGCGTCATGAGAGGAGAGTGGAGGTTCCATGGCCAGACCTTTGGCGCTCCTGCACATGTTATCCTTTTCCGCTCCACTATAGAGATCAAAATCTCGTTGGTCAAATAATATGCCCTCCTCATTTGGAGAGAGTGACTGCCATGACTTATTGAAGCAGAACTCCACTTAGCGTAGAGAAAGGAAACTCCATGCGTGGTTAACCATTGAATCTTTGGACTCGATGCTACAAGTATGCCTTCCAACCCGGTTGCGCTGTCTTGACCTCTCTCCGGAACTTGGATATGGGAAAGGAGGCTTAAGAAGAATATGAGCTATCGGATGTGAAATTGTGGTATGCTTGCACTGGACCTGAACCTAGATTTGGATTGTACCATGGCGGAGTCCGGAGCGAGCTCATCCTTTCCGAGTGTCCATGGCTTTGAGCCGACAACTCAGATTTTGGCATTAGATCAGACCGCTAAAGATAAAGGGTCATTTATCGAATTGCCCATAGCGGACCACTTGTACTCAGTTTTACCCCTAGAGCTGAATCGACCTCAGTTTTGCCCCTAGTCTGTGCGCAACTACTATGGAGAGGCTGGAACGGTAAGTTTGGAGTCGACTCCGTTTCGCGAAGTGGGACCGAGGAGTCAGACTCCGTTTCGCGAAGTGGGTCCGGGTGGGACTGCCAAGTTCGTTGAAACCATCCGGAGCTTACAGGTGGGACCGCACAATTAGTTGACTACGCTGAATAGTCCACACCCGAGTTTCCCGCCACCACCGTCGTGCGCTGCCGCCCAATTTAGTTGACCCGCCGTCGTGCGCTGCCGCTCACGCCGCCGCCACCGCCGCACCATCCCCTGCTGCGCCACGAGCACCTGCGGCACCACCACCACCACCACCACCACCACCACCGCTGGGTTCGGCTTGGGGGGCGAAAAGGCGGGGCAGCCCACGCTGGCCAGAGCTGTCAGCGACGCGTGGAAAAACCGTGGGCCCCCGGGTCGTTCAAAGTCTGCCGGAGTAACGGCACGCGCGTCGCAGTAAATGACCCGCCAGGGCTACAAAAGGCCCCTCACCGCTCGCCGCTCTCCCCATTCTCGCCGTTCATCTCCTCGCCCTCACCGCACAAACTCTCATCGCCCTTGCCGCACTTCACCAGACACCCCGAGACGATGCCTCGCCGACTCCGTGCATGGCGCAACTCGCCGTTGTACTGCCGACCCACGGCCGCGACGCGGGGCCACAATGACGGCGAGGAGAACGAGCAGCCGGCGCCGGAGGAGCCAGCGCCCGAGCAGCAGCTGCCGCAGGAGGAGGCGGGGCCCGAGCAGCAGCAGCCGCCGGAGGAGGCGGCGCCCGAGCAGGAGCCGCCGCAGGAGGAGGCGACGCCCGAGCAGGAGCCGCCGCAGGAGGCGCCGCGCTGGAGGCGGCTCAGGCGGATGCAGCCTATCTGGCCCGAGCAGCACGCCACCGTCTACTCGTTCGAAACATGGCGGAACGAGGAGGCGTTCCACACGGTCCGCTCCTGGCTAAAGGAGGCGGCGGCAGCGGCCGAGGCTGCCGCTGTTCGTGCATCCCTGGAGACCCACCAGAGGGAGCAGGCGGAGCGCCAGGTCTACCGGGAGCTCGCCGCAACCGCGGCGTCGGATGAACAGCAGGCGGTCGTCGCGCTGTACGAGAGCGACCGGCGCAAGGCTGCCCTGCAGAGCGAGAGGCGGGACCGCCGCCATCCCTCCGAGCAGGCGCAGCTGCACCGGCTGCGGATCCGAGGCAGAGCGGAGCGGCATGCGATCGCTACGCTGGCGAACCCATCGCCCTTAGCCAAGAACGACCACGAGGCGGGGCCCTCCAGCATGCTGGCCTACGACGACAGCGATGAGGACGACGAGGAAGAGGAGTAGAGGACGACGTCTAGGAGGAGGGCGACGACTAGGCCTCTCGGGCAACCGTAGTTTTTTTTTAAAGTTTTTTCAATGTTTTTAGTTAAATTATGCCGTCTAGCTTTCTGTAAAACTATCGTCGAATCTATGAATTTTAGCCTATTTCAACGAGTTCGCGTTTTTTAATTAATTTTGAGAATTTCTGAACGCAATCACGAGCCAGAATGTAGATTAAAAGCGAAAAGAATGTTTGAATAATGTTGTATATATGATGCATGTTGAACTAAGTCATTCCAAAATTTTGGGCAAATGTGCTTCAAATGAGGTCTGAAGCTAGGGTAAATCACATATAACAACGTTGTGCGTTGGATTCATGTCATTTTGATTTGTTTTGACTTATTTATGCTCATTTGCAACCATCGCTCAATTCTCGTGAGAAATGTGCTTGAAATGAGGTCCGAAGCAAGGTAAATACCCCCGTTTATAAATTCATGAAAAATTCGACCTTGCCAAAATTAACCAAATAAATTTGAGGAGCAACTATATCACATATAACAACGTTGTGTGTTGGATTCATGTCATTTTGAATGTGTTTGAATTATTTATGCTCATTTGCAACCATCGCTCAATTCTCGTGAGAAATGTGCTTGAAATGAGCTCCGAAGCAAGGGTAAATACCCCCGTTTATAATTTCATGAAAAAATCGACTTTGCCAAAATTAACCAAATAAATTTGAGGAGCAACTATATCACATATAACAACGTTGTGCGTTGGATTCATGTCATTTTGAATGTGTTTGAATTATTTATGCTCATTTGCAACCATCGCTCAATTCTCGTGAGAAATGTGCTTGAAATGAGGTCCGAAGCAAGGGTAAATACCCCCGTTTATAATTTCATGAAAAATTCGACCTTGCCAAAATTAACCAAATAAATTTGAGGATCAGCTATATCACATATAACAACGTTGTGTGTTGGATTCATGTCATTCTGATTTGTTTTGAATTTTTTATGCTCATTTGCAACCATCGCTCAATTCTCGTGAGAAATGTGCTTCAAATGAGGTCCGAAGCTAGGGTAAATACCCCCGTTTGTAATTTCATGAAAAATTCGACCATGCCAAAATTATCCATAGAAATTTGAGGATCAGCTATATCACATATAACAACGTTGTGTGTTGGATTCATGTCATTTTGATTTGTTTTGAATTTTTTATGCTCATTTGCAACCATCGCTCAATTCTCGTGAGAAATGTGCTTCAAATGAGGTCCGAAGCAAGGGTAAATACCCCCGTTTATAATTTCATGAAAAATTCGACCTTGCCAAAATTATCCATAGAAATTTGAGGATCAACTATATCACATATAACAACGTTGTGTGTTGGATTCATGTCATTTTGATTTGTTTTGAATTTTTTATGCTCATTTGCAACCATCGCTCAATTCTGGTTTGAAATGTGCTTCAAATGAGGTTCGAAGCTAGGGTAAATACCCCCATTTGTGCTTCAACATTTTTTGGCATATTTTATAAATCAACCAAATGAATTTCCTATAATCTATTCTACATGTATAGTGTAAATCTGAAGTTTCATTATGTTTTGAATAATTCTTCTATTTTTTATTTTTTATTTAAATAACATGGTTTAATAGAAACATCATATGTAAAACTGATAAAAATCATCTCTGTAGTAAATCTGAAGTTTCATTATATTTTTTATTTAAATAACATGGTTTATAATACTTAACAGCAAAGAAATCATATGTAGAACCATCGATCCCTGTGGCCAACGTACCAACCAATCAGAGCGCAGAACGAACGTCTCGCGGATCGCTGTGGCTGCGAGCGCATCCGTCCGATGCACGATTCCTTCTAGAAGGCGTCGATCCAACAGCCTAGGTCGAATCTCTGTGTTTCCTTCTAGAAGCTTTTCGGCTGGTCAAACAGAGGGTTGACCAAGCTTGAAATGAGCATAAATAATTCAAAAAAAATCAAAAAAATATATTGGCGACGCACATAGTAGTGTTATGTCATATAGTAACGAGAAAAAAATATAAACCTGTCTTATAAAGAATGGAACGAAAAAACCTTGTGTAACATATGATATCTTGAACAGTCTAGTAGAGAGTTCAAGATAATGAGATGAGTTTCAAACGTTTTGAACTCAAATAAGGTCAAAATCTCACCAAAGCTTCATTTTGGTGTGACTAAGAAAGATCCAAAGTTATTTTTTCATTTTGATGTTTTAAACTTGTTTTATTTACGATTTTCGATTAATACCATTATTATTCAAAAGAAAATAAATAATACGAATATTCATCCAATAAATTTTTGGGCTTCGGAATTGCATTATATAGGTCTAATACAAGTCTAGTAAAAATATAAATAGGATTTATAAACATTAGAACGAAATCCATCACTAAAATGAGATTCCTCGAATACAAGATGTAACATCCCAGTGTTTGGGAGGTTATAAGGATCTAAATCTAATATGTGCATTTGCAAAGCATGCATCCAAAAATACGGGAAATTTTGGCGCAAAAGTTTAAACAAAGCAAAGTGACCAAAGTTTCACTTGACATGATGAAATAGGTCTAGTTCATCTAGTCAGGAGTTCATTTGGAGTGATCTCTATAACATTGTATCTCTACAAACTAAATCATCTGGTTACACAAACCATGATTGGTTGTGACCAACACAAATTCTCAACCACCTAAACCTCAAGTCTATAAGTGATTTGGGATAATTCACTAGGTATCTAGAACTCAAAGAGGGGTGAGTATCCAAATCCCATATCTGATGGTCATACTTCCACAATTAAGTAATACCTAATTGAACCATCTCATTAACAGAGATGTTATCTTCTATAAAACAACAAACTCTTAAGTTATCAACCATTCACACCACATATGTCCAAATTATTAAGTAACTACTAAGTGAACCTTCACAAGTAAATAACAAAGGTTCAATAGAAAACAAGTGTTAACCCAAGTCCCACAAGTGGGAAGTAATTTAATTATCATTAACAATATATTTATCGAATATGTACATATCTCCTCAGCCATAAAAGAAGTATCTAAAAGAAGAAATAAATATTCTTAACCTACTGTTAAACCTTGATCATTACATATGATTTTTCCAAATCTCTATACCTGCATTATGAATAAAAAGTTAATAAAGGGATGAATATAAAGTAGATCATAACACCTGGGAGAACAAATAACAACTATGATATAAGTCATTAAACCTCAATAACTTTCACATGCTCATTGTTTCAATCATCTTATACAAGTGAGAATATGAAATCTCAACACATCATTAAACCATTTGATCAATTTACTGTTAAGTCATCATTCCATCAACATTCCACATTTCTATCCAACTCATCATTCAACAAATAAAGTATCTCTAGATACAAGTAATGAATAACAACAAGATATAAGCTCTATTAGAGGAATTGGATTGAAAGCTAAATAAAATCAATTATGTATGAATAAGAACATATCTTATGGGAAATAAAATAAGAAGTTTATGGGAGGATAATAAAAGCATCAAGTAACTCTTAACCTAGATCTTGTTGTGTTGTCAAGACCATTCTATCTTGTTTTCCAATCTTCTCTAAATCATTCTGCAAGATAAGCAACCACAAGGAAGGAGGACTACCACAGGAAGATGTCCAAGAAGATTAATTAGAGTGTGCTTGAACTGCTACTCTAATCTGTTATAAGAGTACTTGGAAACTCTTATATATTGATCTGATCTTATTAAACCTCTTGAAATAGTATGATATTCCAATGTTAGTGTGATATAGAAGTAGTTTGGTAACAAGACTAATTACCTTGTTAACAGATCACTTTTGTATACTCAAACACTTGAGTATCTTACACAAATAAACATAAGATCATATAACCTGGTACATCTCAGCCTATTGTATATGAGTAGTAATTCGGAGGCAAGTCTGGCCCACTTGTTTACAAATTCTTCTTATATGCATAGGTCAACTTGATGTCATAAAATAAACTCACATTCTTTTATAATCCTCTAAGTAAAATCCTTGCTTGGAGTAATTGGATGTTTTCACCACAATGGTGAAACAGTTGAGGTTTGAAACCATGAAAGGAACTACCTGCAATGGACAAAGGTGATAATAGAAGATTAGTGACAACCAGTGACAAGAACATCAAGCAACAGGAGTCAACAAGAAGGAACACTAGTTTAGCAAGGAAGCCTAGCATAAGAAATTCTTAAGTGAAATGTTTAGTGATATTAGAGAAGCTAAAACCCAATGCCATGTTAAGACTCATCATAGATGAGAAACAAATAACAATCACTTTAATGGAAACAATTGGCAAGAGAGAAAATAGCAACACTGCCTCACTAAGAGAGTATAAGAAATTATCCAGTGAATCCTTAGAATTTATTAGGGAACCATTAACCTCTATCAAGCTCATCAGAGATAAGGAACTCATAATAATATCTTTAATAGAAACAATTATCAAGTATCAAATAATAACCCAACATTTCATCCACATGTCCTGATATGTGGAGTTTAATGGTAACAAGCTTAATATCTTGTTCTTCATATCCTTCTCATCCATAAAACAAATGGTTAATAGCAAGAATTAAACCATACACCCACATGTAAATGATTGTATGTTCTAAAGTAAATATAGGATAAAATTCATATTGGAACCTATGTGGGAAAACAAGAAAAATAAGATCCGAAAACCATACATGTTTTCCATTTGATCAAGTACTAAAAACAATAAACATAGAATATACATACCTCAGTAAAATGTCAACCAATCTTGCTCAGAGTTTCAATTAGGAAAATAACAAAGTACATAAAAGATAACAAAGCTATTTCTTACTCAAAAGCATTGGGTATGTCATGGAATAAAATACCCTAATTGGGTGCAATTCATTACTATATATAAAAACACTACTCCCTAGTGTTACCAAACCATTTTTCCATAAGGGATTATACCTAAAAATTCTCAATAAAAAAAACATACCATTATACCCATAACATGTTAGTGGTGTTGTTTTCATGACATAGCATACACAAAGTAAATTTTAATTCATATGATATCTAAATAGATAGAAAATAACAAAAACCACTTAATCTCGCACCCTAAATAAAAAATATAAATATTCTTCAAATCCACCAAAACAAAACATGGTGAGATTGCAATTTTGATGAGGAATTCAATTATATTTTTTTATAAATTTTTTGAGCACAATAAGGCCCTGAAAACAAAGTTTTCTTCTCAGTTTTAAAGGCATAAGGACTGATTTGTAATTAAGTGAAAAATCAGGGGGTTATCGAAAGATGGAAATGAATTTTCTTCTTCTTCTTCCTCTGCCAGAAGGCAGAGGAGATCGATGCCGTGGCTTCACCGGCACTGCCACGACCTGCCTGCTTGCTTCCTCGTCACGGATAAGAAGAAGAGGAGGCCGTGCCTCACTTGGTCTCCCTCTCCCTCACAATCTTCCCTCTCTCTCTCTCAGTTCTTCTCTGTACCCGAACCAGGAACCCTAACCCTAGATGCCACGGCCGCCGGCCATTGTCGTCGATTCCGGCCGCTCCAGGACCAACCGAGGCCACCTATGGAACCGTCGTGACCTCCTCTTCCTCCTCGAGCAGCTACGCTAGCTGGGATGGCCCGAATCCGTCAAATCGCATCGTCTTCTCAAAGTCCGGCCGCCGGCCAATCCTCGATGCCGCCGGCGATTCCGACCTCGCCGTTCTCCATCGACTGCATCATCACGCTCACGGTGAGCTGCTGCAGCTTGTACTGCCCTCCATTCAATTAATCCGCGTCGAATCCGTGGAGTTCATCTTGTTCCGCCGCCGGTTGCCGCGCCACCACTCGCCGCCGGCCACTCCACGACCATTTGGTCCAATCGCCACCACCCCTAGACTCCACAAGTCACCCTCCACCTACTAGTACCAACAAATCCTACCAATTTGCGAAGAATCCATCGATTTGATATTCACAGTAGGAATTCCCCATTTCGGATGACACAGGCATGACGTCATCATGACGTAATATCCCTTTCCTATTATTCCTTTTAATTAAAACTGTATATGACAGGGCTGGCCCACCTGTCATTTTGAATTCTGGCAGAAAACAAATAAACCTTCATAATTCAATAACTTTTAATTCATTACTCAGAAAAATATAAATAAAGTATGATAATGATCAGGAAAATAAAATCTATTTGATTATGATATTTTCAAATGAATTTGATAAAGTTTAAAATTAAACATTTTCTTAATTAATTAAATCATTTAAAATAAAGAAAAATAATAAATAATTCATAAAATCAGAAAAAATACAAGTTATATACCAAAATGCTCCAAATGACATATACAACCCATCTATGATGTTTTTAAGGTCATTTGACCAAGTTTTCATGTGTACAATAATTGCCTAAACATTTAATTTATTTAAAATTAATAAATTAATAGTTTATTCAAATATTTTTAGAAAGCATTGAATAATATACCAAATTAAAGAGAAAATCATTTCTAAATTAAAATATGTCAACATAAAAACATTTTGTTAAACTTATAAACTTGTTATTCATGGTATAATGGAATTTTATAATCGTCTATTATAACCATAAACAACTAACACAAGCATTATTTTATTTAATAAAACCCTCATGTTCTCACATCTACTAAACCTATCATCACATGGCAATAGCAAGTTATGTGATGATAGAATTGGTTGTATTAGTTACTCATTTTTCATTTAACCTTTGACATAAGCTCTACACTCTAAAATATGAAATAAAATATGTCTGTTATCTTTTAAATAATTGTTTTCTATGTGTTATTGTTTTGTTATCTAATCAAGTAATAAACACTTCTACTTCAACATGACAACAATGGTTTGCTAAGTAAAAGTGAAACACATGTAAGTCTAAAATAACTAATAACCACATCACCACCAAATAATGAAATCATTCACCTAAGACCTGTGTGATTACGATACCGTATCAAACGTGGCTTACACTTGTAAGCTGGGGTATTTTCCAGGGGATTTCACGATGCATCTCATTACTATGCATGTATCATCTTGCCAGTGTTTTCTGTAGTCCTTACCGGGACTACTTTGCAATCTTTCAGATATTTGGATTTCTCTACGCGACTCTCGAACCCCGAAGACCTGGATTACTATTATGGTTATTTCAAATCTCAGGCAAGTTCATCACTTGTTCATATCCTTTGCAGTACTTCATAACAAACTAATTGCAAAAACTCTATCGTCTTATCACCTACTCTCAAAAGAATGCATGATCCTATTTTTATAATAATATGACTAATTGAATGACTACCCGAGTGGTAGTGTTCTGTTTGGTGGGCGGATGGAACCATGGTAAGATGAATAGGTCAAAGGAAGGTTCCATCTGCATGGGAACGTATTACCTAGGGATTAACAACAACTGCCGTCAGGATTCTTGCGCCGTAAATTCGCGTTGACCATGGATCTTTTGTGGGGGGAGTAAGTCAGCCGTGATACTTTTCTCGTTCGCATGTCAACGGACGCGCCAGAGACGTACGCTGTAGGTCTTGCGGGACTACATGCACATGGGTGGGAGCCCTTACGTCCCACGGACTCTGGGGTCTATGAGTGTCTGCCAGGGGCGCGTAGATCTCCATCGTGAGGGGTGGAATCAGGCGTTCAACCTGCTGGCAGAAATGGGTGGGCATGCGTTGTGCGGAGAAGCACGGTTTGGCTTGGACCAACTACCGGGCCCCACACCTGAGTGGGAGTGGACAGGATCTCGAGCCTGGTTGTGCAACATGGTCTTGGTCGTCCATGGGTAAAGTAACGCACCTCTGCAGAGTGTAAAAGGATGTGACATGTTACCCCTTGTTCCGGGAAGGAGCTGCGAACGCCGCAGGAAAGGCAACTCCATGAAAGTTCTAATCCTGTGAAGATCTGGCGGGCATAGTTTTCAGAATTAAAAGCAACCTCTTGAAGAAAGTTTTACAAAACCTTGCATTAGCTTATGACTCTTTCAGGTCTAAAGCTGTAGTTAGTGCATAAACCACCCACTATATATCATGAACTTGCTGAGTAACGCTCGTTACTCATTCTATCCCGTTTGATCCCTTGCTTAGAGTTGAAGCCTATGGAAGTCATCATCGTGAAGCCATCTTTACCTTATGAAGCTAGGTGGAGTCTTATACTATTTATACAGTAAAGCATCATCACCAACAACGCTGATGGAAGAGAAGCTATCAAGGTGTAGGTAGAGTCCATTCTTGGACTTAGCAATTACAAGCCATATTTTAGGGCTGACATCAGCCGTAGTGGATTAGTTCTGAGCTAGAGTTCTTCTCCGGCTCGGAGCTTTGAATTGCTTCTTCTGATGTTTCTTTTGCAGGAGATCTTCTTGATTCATTAAGGAGATTCTCAAGATTTTGTATTGAGGTTTGTATCCTATAGCTTTGCCTGGTCCCGCTGTGTTTCTGTTGTACTACTCTGAGGGATGTAATATTCACGGATAAGTCCTTCTGTGAGTATTATGTCATCGACTTGCGCACTACACATGCAGTGGTGTGCTGGGTCACCACAGGTGGTATCAGAGCGAAGCGACCTTAGGTTTAAAACCTTTTTTGGAGATCTGTAGGTTGGTAAAGACTATAGGAAGCCACCTTATCTAAACCATATTTCCTACAACTATGATGATCATTCACTTGAGAATGATATAATCATACTTGTATAGAATTATTCTTACTCAACCTGAGTAAATCTACTTATCTATTTCTTAATACTTAGGTATGAATAGTTACAAGTCTAGCATGTATCAGTGTTATTGAGAAAAGAGTTCTGACATAGTCAGAGATGGATAAGTTAGAGTGATGATTACCCCATCCTATGAATATATAAGATGGAGTAGAACATGGTATAGAGTAAGGATAAGAATCAACAATAAGGAATGTTTGAGAATCATGAACTCCCATTAAGTCATGGTAACTACGGGGTATATACCATATCCTTAGTTATCAAGTCCAGAGGTGCATCACTATAGTTTAGTACATAGTTAGGAGAAGGCATAAGCATTAATGGAAGCTACATTACTACTCCTACGATGTGATCAACACCATGAAGGATCAACAGATACCATCAGCAGCTGATCATAATCAAGATGAAGTACTTCAATTGACATGGTACTTAGTCCTATATGGAACCAAGTTAGACAACAACTACTATAGGATCATTTTGTCGTGGTTTATTCCATTGCAGTAAGGCATGCAATTGGAGTAATTACCAAGTCAAAGAGTGGTTGTGTAGAATAGGATAACAAGGTAATATATGCCTAATTGTAGTGTACAGCATTTAAGAGCCTTGGTACTTGAGATGTTTTACTCTAAGTACTGTTATTTCATGGGCTTTTGATGCATGAGTGATAAATGCATTTGGGGATTTATTGGATCTTATTTGGATCTTTGATTGACTAGATCTATACATGAAGATTGAACTTGATGTGCATATGCATGTGCAACAACACTGAGTTCTTTCTTGATGTTGCTGATCTAGAGGGTATAGGATTAGTATGAGAGCGGTCTGAAATCTCAGCTGATTGAAGCAACTATCAAAGCTCTGGAAGTTCTTGAAGTCAGGAAGGTAGAAATCAATAAAGCCACTGATGGGAATGGACCATATTCCATGTTTTTCTTGGAGTTGGTAACATATCTCATGAGCACATGGAGATATACAACAAGTGATCAGAAGGAAAACACATTAGTAGTTAAATCTTAGAAGGAAACATGTAGAAGTTCGATAAGTTAACTTATAGAGTCACCCTGTAGAAGTCAAAACCCAAAGATATAGAAGGACCATAGGAAGTAACTAGTGGAATAGGTTATAATCACCTATAGGAAAGAGTTAAAACTCGAGGAAACTCGAAGATATTTTCACTAATAAACGAGTCTAAGTCAATGTACACTACATGATACAAGTTTCTCTGAAAATCTTTATCTTCAGACCATTAGACTAAACCAAATGGAGACCAAACCATAGACAATATCCAGTGTATCGGAAGAATCTTATTGGTTATTCATCACCTGGTGGATGTACCAAATGTTCTTCAGAAAGTTGTGAGAGGTAGGAAACCATACCCATTCATCGGAGAATGAAACTTGGTATCCACTATATGGTGGAAATACCACGTGTTCTTCGTGAGACCACTAGGAAGGTTTAGTAACAAGACAGAGTTGTCCTAACAACCGGCATACTATTAGATTATCATACAAGACAGTGGAAGGTGAACAGTCAAGACAAGAGGGTACACATGCCAAGGTCAACACAAGAAACAGATGTGAAGATTCAACGGTCTACAGAAGTTCTCTCTACCTACCTTTACGTGAGAGAGATTGAACTTCGGGACGAAGTTCTTGTTAAGGGGGAGATACTGTAACATCCCAGTGTTTGGGAGGTTATAAGGATCTAAATCTAATATGTGCATTTGCAAAGCATGCATCCAAAAATACGGGAAATTTTGGCGCAAAAGTTTAAACAAAGCAAAGTGACCAAAGTTTCACTTGACATGATGAAATAGGTCTAGTTCATCTAGTCAGGAGTTCATTTGGAGTGATCTCTATAACATTGTATCTCTACAAACTAAATCATCTGGTTACACAAACCATGATTGGTTGTGACCAACACAAATTCTCAACCACCTAAACCTCAAGTCTATAAGTGATTTGGGATAATTCACTAGGTATCTAGAACTCAAAGAGGGGTGAGTATCCAAATCCCATATCTGATGGTCATACTTCCACAATTAAGTAATACCTAATTGAACCATCTCATTAACAGAGATGTTATCTTCTATAAAACAACAAACTCTTAAGTTATCAACCATTCACACCACATATGTCCAAATTATTAAGTAACTACTAAGTGAACCTTCACAAGTAAATAACAAAGGTTCAATAGAAAACAAGTGTTAACCCAAGTCCCACAAGTGGGAAGTAATTTAATTATCATTAACAATATATTTATCGAATATGTACATATCTCCTCAGCCATAAAAGAAGTATCTAAAAGAAGAAATAAATATTCTTAACCTACTGTTAAACCTTGATCATTACATATGATTTTTCCAAATCTATATACCTGCATTATGAATAAAAAGTTAATAAAGGGATGAATATAAAGTAGATCATAACACCTGGGAGAACAAATAACAACTATGATATAAGTCATTAAACCTCAATAACTTTCACATGCTCATTGTTTCAATCATCTTATACAAGTGAGAATATGAAATCTCAACACATCATTAAACCATTTGATCAATTTACTGTTAAGTCATCATTCCATCAACATTCCACATTTCTATCCAACTCATCATTCAACAAATAAAGTATCTCTAGATACAAGTAATGAATAACAACAAGATATAAGCTCTATTAGAGGAATTGGATTGAAAGCTAAATAAAATCAATTATGTATGAATAAGAACATATCTTATGGGAAATAAAATAAGAAGTTTATGGGAGGATAATAAAAGCATCAAGTAACTCTTAACCTAGATCTTGTTGTGTTGTCAAGACCATTCTATCTTGTTTTCCAATCTTCTCTAAATCATTCTGCAAGATAAGCAACCACAAGGAAGGAGGACTACCACAGGAAGATGTCCAAGAAGATTAATTAGAGTGTGCTTGAACTGCTACTCTAATCTGTTATAAGAGTACTTGGAAACTCTTATATATTGATCTGATCTTATTAAACCTCTTGAAATAGTATGATATTCCAATGTTAGTGTGATATAGAAGTAGTTTGGTAACAAGACTAATTACCTTGTTAACAGATCACTTTTGTATACTCAAACACTTGAGTATCTTACACAAATAAACATAAGATCATATAACCTGGTACATCTCAGCCTATTGTATATGAGTAGTAATTCGGAGGCAAGTCTGGCCCACTTGTTTACAAATTCTTCTTATATGCATAGGTCAACTTGATGTCATAAAATAAACTCACATTCTTTTATAATCCTCTAAGTAAAATCCTTGCTTGGAGTAATTGGATGTTTTCACCACAATGGTGAAACAGTTGAGGTTTGAAACCATGAAAGGAACTACCTGCAATGGACAAAGGTGATAATAGAAGATTAGTGACAACCAGTGACAAGAACATCAAGCAACAGGAGTCAACAAGAAGGAACACTAGTTTAGCAAGGAAGCCTAGCATAAGAAATTCTTAAGTGAAATGTTTAGTGATATTAGAGAAGCTAAAACCCAATGCCATGTTAAGACTCATCATAGATGAGAAACAAATAACAATCACTTTAATGGAAACAATTGGCAAGAGAGAAAATAGCAACACTGCCTCACTAAGAGAGTATAAGAAATTATCCAGTGAATCCTTAGAATTTATTAGGGAACCATTAACCTCTATCAAGCTCATCAGAGATAAGGAACTCATAATAATATCTTTAATAGAAACAATTATCAAGTATCAAATAATAACCCAACATTTCATCCACATGTCCTGATATGTGGAGTTTAATGGTAACAAGCTTAATATCTTGTTCTTCATATCCTTCTCATCCATAAAACAAATGGTTAATAGCAAGAATTAAACCATACACCCACATGTAAATGATTGTATGTTCTAAAGTAAATATAGGATAAAATTCATATTGGAACCTATGTGGGAAAACAAGAAAAATAAGATCCGAAAACCATACATGTTTTCCATTTGATCAAGTACTAAAAACAATAAACATAGAATATACATACCTCAGTAAAATGTCAACCAATCTTGCTCAGAGTTTCAATTAGGAAAATAACAAAGTACATAAAAGATAACAAAGCTATTTCTTACTCAAAAGCATTGGGTATGTCATGGAATAAAATACCCTAATTGGGTGCAATTCATTACTATATATAAAAACACTACTCCCTAGTGTTACCAAACCATTTTTCCATAAGGGATTATACCTAAAAATTCTCAATAAAAAAAACATACCATTATACCCATAACATGTTAGTGGTGTTGTTTTCATGACATAGCATACACAAAGTAAATTTTAATTCATATGATATCTAAATAGATAGAAAATAACAAAAACCACTTAATCTCGCACCCTAAATAAAAAATATAAATATTCTTCAAATCCACCAAAACAAAACATGGTGAGATTGCAATTTTGATGAGGAATTCAATTATATTTTTTTATAAATTTTTTGAGCACAATAAGGCCCTGAAAACAAAGTTTTCTTCTCAGTTTTAAAGGCATAAGGACTGATTTGTAATTAAGTGAAAAATCAGGGGGTTATCGAAAGATGGAAATGAATTTTCTTCTTCTTCTTCCTCTGCCAGAAGGCAGAGGAGATCGATGCCGTGGCTTCACCGGCACTGCCACGACCTGCCTGCTTGCTTCCTCGTCACGGATAAGAAGAAGAGGAGGCCGTGCCTCACTTGGTCTCCCTCTCCCTCACAATCTTCCCTCTCTCTCTCTCAGTTCTTCTCTGTACCCGAACCAGGAACCCTAACCCTAGATGCCACGGCCGCCGGCCATTGTCGTCGATTCCGGCCGCTCCAGGACCAACCGAGGCCACCTATGGAACCGTCGTGACCTCCTCTTCCTCCTCGAGCAGCTACGCTAGCTGGGATGGCCCGAATCCGTCAAATCGCATCGTCTTCTCAAAGTCCGGCCGCCGGCCAATCCTCGATGCCGCCGGCGATTCCGACCTCGCCGTTCTCCATCGACTGCATCATCACGCTCACGGTGAGCTGCTGCAGCTTGTACTGCCCTCCATTCAATTAATCCGCGTCGAATCCGTGGAGTTCATCTTGTTCCGCCGCCGGTTGCCGCGCCACCACTCGCCGCCGGCCACTCCACGACCATTTGGTCCAATCGCCACCACCCCTAGACTCCACAAGTCACCCTCCACCTACTAGTACCAACAAATCCTACCAATTTGCGAAGAATCCATCGATTTGATATTCACAGTAGGAATTCCCCATTTCGGATGACACAGGCATGACGTCATCATGACGTAATATCCCTTTCCTATTATTCCTTTTAATTAAAACTGTATATGACAGGGCTGGCCCACCTGTCATTTTGAATTCTGGCAGAAAACAAATAAACCTTCATAATTCAATAACTTTTAATTCATTACTCAGAAAAATATAAATAAAGTATGATAATGATCAGGAAAATAAAATCTATTTGATTATGATATTTTCAAATGAATTTGATAAAGTTTAAAATTAAACATTTTCTTAATTAATTAAATCATTTAAAATAAAGAAAAATAATAAATAATTCATAAAATCAGAAAAAATACAAGTTATATACCAAAATGCTCCAAATGACATATACAACCCATCTATGATGTTTTTAAGGTCATTTGACCAAGTTTTCATGTGTACAATAATTGCCTAAACATTTAATTTATTTAAAATTAATAAATTAATAGTTTATTCAAATATTTTTAGAAAGCATTGAATAATATACCAAATTAAAGAGAAAATCATTTCTAAATTAAAATATGTCAACATAAAAACATTTTGTTAAACTTATAAACTTGTTATTCATGGTATAATGGAATTTTATAATCGTCTATTATAACCATAAACAACTAACACAAGCATTATTTTATTTAATAAAACCCTCATGTTCTCACATCTACTAAACCTATCATCACATGGCAATAGCAAGTTATGTGATGATAGAATTGGTTGTATTAGTTACTCATTTTTCATTTAACCTTTGACATAAGCTCTACACTCTAAAATATGAAATAAAATATGTCTGTTATCTTTTAAATAATTGTTTTCTATGTGTTATTGTTTTGTTATCTAATCAAGTAATAAACACTTCTACTTCAACATGACAACAATGGTTTGCTAAGTAAAAGTGAAACACATGTAAGTCTAAAATAACTAATAACCACATCACCACCAAATAATGAAATCATTCACCTAAGACCTGTGTGATTACGATACCGTATCAAACGTGGCTTACACTTGTAAGCTGGGGTATTTTCCAGGGGATTTCACGATGCATCTCATTACTATGCATGTATCATCTTGCCAGTGTTTTCTGTAGTCCTTACCGGGACTACTTTGCAATCTTTCAGATATTTGGATTTCTCTACGCGACTCTCGAACCCCGAAGACCTGGATTACTATTATGGTTATTTCAAATCTCAGGCAAGTTCATCACTTGTTCATATCCTTTGCAGTACTTCATAACAAACTAATTGCAAAAACTCTATCGTCTTATCACCTACTCTCAAAAGAATGCATGATCCTATTTTTATAATAATATGACTAATTGAATGACTACCCGAGTGGTAGTGTTCTGTTTGGTGGGCGGATGGAACCATGGTAAGATGAATAGGTCAAAGGAAGGTTCCATCTGCATGGGAACGTATTACCTAGGGATTAACAACAACTGCCGTCAGGATTCTTGCGCCGTAAATTCGCGTTGACCATGGATCTTTTGTGGGGGGAGTAAGTCAGCCGTGATACTTTTCTCGTTCGCATGTCAACGGACGCGCCAGAGACGTACGCTGTAGGTCTTGCGGGACTACATGCACATGGGTGGGAGCCCTTACGTCCCACGGACTCTGGGGTCTATGAGTGTCTGCCAGGGGCGCGTAGATCTCCATCGTGAGGGGTGGAATCAGGCGTTCAACCTGCTGGCAGAAATGGGTGGGCATGCGTTGTGCGGAGAAGCACGGTTTGGCTTGGACCAACTACCGGGCCCCACACCTGAGTGGGAGTGGACAGGATCTCGAGCCTGGTTGTGCAACATGGTCTTGGTCGTCCATGGGTAAAGTAACGCACCTCTGCAGAGTGTAAAAGGATGTGACATGTTACCCCTTGTTCCGGGAAGGAGCTGCGAACGCCGCAGGAAAGGCAACTCCATGAAAGTTCTAATCCTGTGAAGATCTGGCGGGCATAGTTTTCAGAATTAAAAGCAACCTCTTGAAGAAAGTTTTACAAAACCTTGCATTAGCTTATGACTCTTTCAGGTCTAAAGCTGTAGTTAGTGCATAAACCACCCACTATATATCATGAACTTGCTGAGTAACGCTCGTTACTCATTCTATCCCGTTTGATCCCTTGCTTAGAGTTGAAGCCTATGGAAGTCATCATCGTGAAGCCATCTTTACCTTATGAAGCTAGGTGGAGTCTTATACTATTTATACAGTAAAGCATCATCACCAACAACGCTGATGGAAGAGAAGCTATCAAGGTGTAGGTAGAGTCCATTCTTGGACTTAGCAATTACAAGCCATATTTTAGGGCTGACATCAGCCGTAGTGGATTAGTTCTGAGCTAGAGTTCTTCTCCGGCTCGGAGCTTTGAATTGCTTCTTCTGATGTTTCTTTTGCAGGAGATCTTCTTGATTCATTAAGGAGATTCTCAAGATTTTGTATTGAGGTTTGTATTCTATAGCTTTGCCTGGTCCCGCTGTGTTTCTGTTGTACTACTCTGAGGGATGTAATATTCACGGATAAGTCCTTCTGTGAGTATTATGTCATCGACTTGCGCACTACACATGCAGTGGTGTGCTGGGTCACCACACAAGACTAGAGATTTCAAAGAATAAGAGGTGGAAACATTGTGAATCTTCCGAAGAGGTGGGTTCTACCTTTTTGTTTTGTGTTCCTATGGGCTATACTAGCACAACCAAGCAAATAGTTCTACATTGCTACCACCTTTCGACGCTGTTACCGCGTGTTTCCGTATAAGTCCGGTATTTCTCCAGCGGGGCTAGGGTTTCACCGGGAGGCTACGGAGCGTATGGATCCCAACACAAGCTAGGGGGTGCCATACCATGTTAGTATAGGTGTGTTGTGTGCTTTGTATGTCCAAGATTGCTCTCTGGGGTGTGACCCGGCTTCACCGGCATCCACTTCTCTCTCGTAGGCGATTACAGGGTGAAACTCCCGTATCGGACCAAACACCGTGAATCTTCCGAAGAGGTGGGTTCTACCTTTTTGTTTTGTGTTCCTATGGGCTATCCTAGCACAACCAAGCAAATAGTTCCACATTGCTACCCCCTTTCGACGCTGTTACCGCGTGTTTCCGTATAAGTCCGGTATTTCTCCAGCGGGGCTAGGGTTTCACCGGGAGGGGGGCTACGGAGCGTCTGGATCCCAACACAAGCTAGGGGGTGACATACCATGTTAGTATAGGTGTGTTGTGTGCTTTGTATGTCCAAGATTGCGTTCCCGCACAGAGAAGCGCTCGTCTCAGCGTCTGCAGGCCGTTGCCGCCGTAGTTTGCATGCATGGACTCGATCTGCACCGTTCCTTACGATCAAACGATCGAAAATGAAGCGGTGCATGGACTGGGTGTTTTGTCTCAATGTAACGGCCCCGTTCACCAGCCCGGTGCATGCACGCCTCGTTTTTTCAGAGTAAACAACGTGGCAGAAGAAGAAAATAGTTAACGTCGCGTCGCATTTTCAGCAGCCCTGCACGCCTTGTTTCAGAAACACGAGTCGCGTCGCATTTGCAGCGACGCAGCCCTCCACGCCTGGTTTCAGAAACACGAGTCGCGTCGCATTTGCAGCGACGCAGCCCTCCACGCCTAGTTTTCAGAAGATACGCATCAATGTGCAGGATTTGGCGTGAGACTTTGGACTTTCTTCTCTTCACCTCTTTAATACACACATGCAACGTCGAATCACTTCGACTGACGAATGCACACGCGCTCGTACTCCGTATCAATAGCTGTCCGGCCTACGCCTACGCCTATGCCTGTTCTACACCGCTTTGACCATGCATCTACTCTAATACACTGCGTCCAAGGTCTTCACACAGTTTGCTTCATCTACCCAAATAAATTCACGTCTAATCGTGTCTTTAAATATTCCTTCAGTCGTCCTCCGTATTCTCATCCCTCTCCAGCCATTTGCCCTTTCTCTCCCTTCAAGCCCTAACGCACAATGTCTTCCTACTCACTACCTTCAAGCCCGGAGTCAGTCTCCGACGAGGACAACCACCCCAAGGCTCTGCCTTGGTACGAGGCCGAGTGGCCCGAGGCGGAGTTGGACGTCCTGCCCATCGTGCTTCCCGTCGACGACTCTCCCAATCGGGAGCGATCGCCGACGCCGCCCTTCGTCCACCGCCCCGTCCCTTCCACCACCACCAAGACGTCGGACATCTCCCCCAAGACGAACCGCCGCCTCAAAACACTGGAGCGGCTGGAGAAGAAGGAGTTGAAGGCGATGGAGAAGAAGGAGGCCAAGGAGGACGCGAAGGCTTTCCGGGCCAGCATCAAGCGGTCCCGTGAGAGGCAGGAGGAGAGGATGCGGGCGGAGAACCGCAGCGCCCGGATCAAGCAGGAGATGGAGATCCGGGCGGCGGAGTGGAGGAAGTAGGGCGGCGCCGGAGCGCGGGAAGGGCTCCCGCATGCATGCAGAGCGGGAGCAGTTAGGGCTAGCCCTTTTTTTTTAGTTAAATGTAATGTTTATCCGGCCCCACTGATTATATGTAAAGTGGGGCCAGTTATCCTTTCTAAGTATGTTTAATTATATATAAGCCCTATATATAAAGTTATGTTCTTATATTTGTCCAAATGTACCCACTGTTTAGAAGTTTTATCATTTCTAATCATCGCTTTAAAATCTGCACATTGTAAACAAAATTTATATATAAGAGATGTGCTTTAACGAATAATATTTTCTAAAAGAGCTGCATTATGTTTTCTAAGATAACATAAAAAATTTGAGTTGAGCACAGTATATTTTATATTATTAATACGAATAATTTGATGGTTTAATAAATGGATAATGCGTAGTCTGCATGTACTGATTAATAAATATAAATGGATAATGTGTAGTCTACATGTTGACATTGGGCCTCATGTGACATTGGGCCGCAAGGAACGGTCAACTGGTGGGGCCCACATGCAGCGCCAACCGTCAACAGATGGGGCACACAAACCGCGCCAACGCTCAACAGCTGGGGCCCACAGGCCGCGCCAACGGTTGTATGATGGGTCCCACAGGTCAGGATCCTAACGGGGGGCCGAAAATAACGGTGGGAGCAGCGAAAAGAGTCCTTGCGCACTGACTAGGGGCAAAACTGAGGTCGATTCGGCGCTAGGGGTAAAACTGAGGTCGTGGTGCCAACTGAGGGCACCTTGTTAATTATCCCAAAGATAAACTTAGACGTCACATCACATCACATCAAATCACCGCTGTAAGTAAGTCATCGAACGGCACGGCATATGATGGGAGGATCCGATCGGTGCCGTGTACGCTGAAAGGCGAAATTGTTTGGTTGCGGGTTGCCATCCGCCATGGCCTAGGTGCAGCATGACAGTGTGCGTTCGCCATGGACCAAGCTAGCTAGCGTCGCCCGTGTCGTCCCATTGTCCGAACAACCGACGGAGAGGGAGGAGACGCGCGCACGTACGTAGGTTTGGCGTGGTTTGTCCGGGTGGCCCACGCGGCAAAAGGAACGCGCTGGCAGTTCAAGTGCAGCCTGATGAGTTCGGTTGGTGATCGACCAAACAAATCATTCCATTCGTTTCGTTTCGTTCCTCCGTCGCGCACGCGGGTAGTTCGCTTCCCGAAAACGGCGACAACGAGAGGATCGATCGAGTCAATTAACGAAACAGGGCGAAGGTGAGGTCTGTGCGGCTAGCCGGCGTCCATGTCATACCGCACCGATCGATTTCGGACGTCGAGAATGACATGTCGATCGGTACGCATCTTCAATACACGTGCACGTATGGGTCTTCAGGTCCCAGCAGGTTAATATATACAAACACACACGACACGTCCAGCTGGCTAGCTAACGTACGTACGGGAGATGAGCTGCATGCCAGTCTACAAGTGTTAGGTGACAACGAACAATTGAGCTAGAAGACGCGCACGTTGATTCACGAGTGCGTTCTCATCACATGAATACACGAGGAATTAGAGATATTAAAACCGAGCCGAGTAAGAGTGTTATATCCCTAGGGATTAAGACCGGATGCAGGAAGAAAACACATGGAATTTGAATCTAGGGGAGGAGGAAGAGAGACTGGAATTATACAGAGAGAGAGTTTACGGCTCAAATGATGGATCCTCCTTCTCCTCCACTCACGGGCTATTTATCTTATCCCCGACGACCACAGCTGGGCCAGCTATTACATGTGTCGAGGCCCAACGCACGTACACAGCACGGTCCAACTACTTAAACCCATTTGTCACTCCTCTATTCTAGCTGGCATGGCTGGAGGGGTACCCCTATGTAGTGCTTATAGCACTACGTATTAGAGATCACCCATGTCATACGCGTTATGGGCCGGCCCATTTACCTTTTTCTTTCCTTTTTCTTCAAAATTGTTCAAATACGAAATTTGTTCAAATTCGAAATTTGTTCAAATTGAAAATTTGTTCAAATTGAAAATTTGTTTAAATTCGAAATTTGTTCACATTCAAAAGTTGTTCACATTCGAAATTTGTTCAAATTCAAATTTTTGTTTGAACATATTTCAAAACGAAAAATTTCCGAATAGAGTGGAAAAGAAAACAGAAAAGAAATAAATAAAACGAAAATAAAAAAACAGAAATGGTAAAGAAAAAATGGAAAAAGCGAGACTATAAAATCCTAAAAAAGCAAACTATCTACAAGCCGTATCGTGGCCCAGTGGCTTAGCCACGTCGGGCGCAAGGAGAGCGCGCGGGTTCGAGCCCCCTCCCCCGCACTGCACCCTCTATTTTTCGCGAATAAACTCGTTTAAATGGGTCGGCCCAGCTAAGAAAAATACATGGGCGTGCTCTAATACGTAGTGCTATAGGCGCTAAATAGTGTTTCCGTGGCTAGAGTCGCCTTGAGTCACATCTATGACAGTGTCGTCTCCTTGAGAACCAGACTGTCCCCAGGCTGGTGCCGTCTTGAAACACGCTCGAAGCACGTCGTAATCCTCCCAAGTCGATACTTCTGGAGGTAAATTTTCGCATTTGATCTTGACTCGAAGATGAGCACTATTACCACGCTTCACCAATCGCCGTTCTAGTATTTCCTCCGGAAAAACTTCATCTGCATTCAACTCAACTGGTACTGGCAGCGAAGAAAAAACTGGAGTATGATCGGGGACAAAGGTTTTGAGCTGGGAGAGATGAAAAACCGGGTGGATCAAACTTGTTGTAGGTAAGTCCGTCTTATATGCTGCTTCTCCAATGCGATCCAACACTTTGAATGGTCCATAGAACTTGTACGCCAATTTCGGGGCACGGACGACTGGGCGTAAGGCTGCAACTTCAATAGAACAGATTCGCCCATTGCAAACTGCCGATCAGACCGCTGTCTGTCAGCATATAGTTTCATATGTTGAGGTGATTTCTCCAGCTGGTGTTTCAGAAACTCGGTATAGACAGCTCTTTCCTGTAACATTCCGGTCACATCTACATTATCTGTGAAAGAAACAGCCGGCGCGAGTCCCAGGTTCGGTTCAGTGCCATACAAAGCCTTGAAAGGAGAACAAGCTAATGCATTGTGATGGCTAGTATTAAACCCGAATTCTTCCAGAGAGAACCACTGAGACCATTTCTTTGGTTGATCATGAATTGCACATCAAAGATACATTTCCAAGCATTGATTTGTGCGTTTAGTCTAGCCGTCTGTTTGCGGATGGTAAGCAGAGCTCATCTGAAGTTCAGTCTGCAATATTGTGAACAATTCTCTCCAGAAACTGCTAGTAAAGATCATCTCTCGATCAGATATAATAGACAGTGAAATGTTGTGCAATTTCACCACTTTATCCATGAATTCTTTAGCGACATATGCAGCAGTACAAGGATGTTTCAGCGGAATGAAGTGACTATATTTTGTGAAACGATCCACTACCACCAAGATGCAATTATACCCATTGGATACTGGTAACCCTTCAATGAAATCCATACTAATATCTTGCCAAGCACCTTTAGGAGGTTTCAGTGGAGAAAGCAACCCTGGAAGCTTGCAATGCTCATGTTTGGCGTGCTGGCAAACCTGACACTGTTTAGCAAAGTTCTCCACTGAAGGTTTAAGGCCAGACCAAGTAAATTGCTTCTTCACCCGTTGATAAGTAGCCAACATACCAGAATGTCCCCCAATCGGAGAATAATGAAATGCCTGGATGATTTTTGTTTCTAATCCTGCATTAGCACCCACCGAAATCTTTCCCTGATAACGGATCAATCATTCTTGCAATGCATAACCATGATGGTCTTGAGGAGTAATTGCCAAAGCTTATAACAACTCTTGAGCTCCAGGATCCATTTCATACGAATTCAGAATCTCATGAAGCCAAACTGGCTGAGCAGCCAAAATAGAAGATAACTGCATGAAATGGCCAACTCACAACAGCGCATCAGCAGCTAGATTCTCACTTCCTTTCTTGTACTGAAAAGTGTATTGTAGCCCAATCAACTTTGTCATTGCCTTCTTTTGCAATTCAGAGCCCAACACTTGTTCTTCAAGATAACAAAGACTTTTATGGTCTGTTATGATAACAAATGGGCCATTATGTAAATAGGGTCTCCATTTTGCCACTGCCAACATAATTGCTAAGAATTCTTTCTCATAAATGGACAATTTGGGATTCTGGGCACTTAGTGCCTTTCTTAAATAATCCTTTCTGGCTCAGTACAGAACCTATTCCAATGTCACATGCATCTGTTTTCAAACAAAAGGGCAATGTAAAATCTGGTAGGAACTGGAGTATTTACCAGTGACTTCTTGAGTAGACTTGACGAAGACATGGATCCTGGACCCTGCGGGTAAGGACACCCCATCTCAGGCCCAAGGTTAAGGCCCAAGAAGAGGAGCCCTTGGAGTATTCCAGAAGGCCCACGTGAAGCCCACCCGCGCTAACTTGCGGGTTAAGTTTAGAAATATGTAACCGACTTAGGGTTAGAATTCGAGTCCTCTCCGGGTAGGGTTTGAGACCAGGCCACCTATATAAGGCCTGGAGAGCCACCGGAGGAGGACCAGGCAACACCGCAACACCAAAGCCTTGAACTCGAGATCATACTCTCGATTCGAGCAACCACCATTGTAACCGATCTATTCATCAATACAGATCTACAGATGCAGGAGTAAGGGTTTTACCTCTACGAGGGCCCCGAACCTGGGTAAATCTCGCCCCTGTCTAGCCGACGATTCCACCAGCGCTCATGAGTTCTCCTAGTTGAAACCCGATAGGGTCACCTAAGGGATTTGTAGAGTCAGATATTCGACAATTGGCGCCGACCGTGGGGACGACGGGCGCTGGATCACCGGCATCTTCGGCTTCATCGAAAACCAACTCCCGTTGGAAACCATCGACTACGGCTCCGAACAATCCTATACGGATCGGATCTGTCGTGGTCACACCTCACTCGCCGGAATCACGCCCGGTATTCGAGGATCTGGAGAAGAGCGTCACCTTGACGTTCGGGAGCCTGAAATTCGTGACCAACAGGGACGGGATCCTCCACTTCTCGGATGAATCAGAAACTGAATCTGGAGCTGTCGACTCGCGCCGTCATCTGGAGAAAAGGGGCGAATCCATCCGCTTCAACGCCAACGACTACCATACCCTCTCGACAGAGGAACCATCAAGAGTTCAAAGGAACTTTCGATCTACGCCTAGGACGCACGAGCCTCGACTGGCTCAAGTCTGCATGGCAGGGTCGGAACAAGCCTCGGAAACGGAACATAGCGCAGCAGAGCGCAACATAATCGGCGTCTCACGGGAATCTTGGAACCGAGCGAAGGAGGCTATGCGAACGAGCAAGCCACCCGCAGCCGGGGCCTCACACGAAGACATGGTTGCCTACCACTATCACCTAGTGAGAGCAGCCACGACCATCAAAGACGCTCGGATAGATCTAGCCCGCCGAAGAAGAGCGGCGGATGAGTCGAGCCAAAGGCGAGCCGGGCTGTCCATAACACCCTCGGTCGGAACCCGACCCGCGAGGAAGGGGCACGCATCTACATCCAGGAACAATGAATCCCTAGCCGGGACCAGCAGATCGATCACTCCTTCTCTCATGCGAGTCGATGACGACGGCAACGTCTACCCGCAAACTCCTGCTGCCGCGGTTCTAGCCGCAGCAACTTACATGCAGATGAATCAACTGACGGAAAGTGACCCTCGGGCGGAGCAGTATAAACAAGTACGCAAGGGGCTAGGACTGGCAGCCGCAAGACTCGCCGCCTATGACCGAAGGAAAGCCGCAGAGCAGCTGGAGAAGGAGCAGGAGAAAGTGAAAGAGAAGGAGAGAGAAGCACCCCGCAAACATAGGAGCACTTCGCCAAGAAGGGACAGATCGCCACGTCGTGGCCGAGGAAAAGAAGCACGGCGCCGTGATGACAGTCGAAGCAGCAGCGAAGGCAGTCCGAGAGACAAAAGCTCGCGACATCACAGCAGCCGCTCGCGAAAGCGAAGCAAGGATCCAAGGAAGGACGCCGACCGCGACCGGCCAGGACATGACGCGCAATCGGACATCACACAAAATAAGGTAGATAAGGCAAGGGCTTCACGATATCGCGGGCGCTCTTCGTCTAGCTCCTCAGATGATGAAACCTACGGTGCGCTCTGCTTTGCCCGCAGCATCCGCGAAGCACCTTTACCCAGAAGATTCAAGCTCAGCACGGAAGTGACAAAGTACGACGGCTCACTCGAGCCTTCTCAATGGCTAACCGATTACCTCACGGCAGTAAAATGCCAACGTGGGAACAAGAATACAGCTATGCAATATCTCAATTTGCATCTCGTTGGCGCGGCCCGCAGCTGGCTCGAAAGAAGACCAAGATCTTGTTACGCATCATGGGATGACTTACACCGCGACTTTTGCAAAAATTTCCAGTCGACTTACAAGAGGCCGGCCACCATTGAAGAACTGCGAGCATGCAAATAGAAAAGCGGTGAGTCTACCCGCGAATATATCCAGCGGTGGACCACGCTCAGGAACACTGCGGGAACCATCTCGGAAGAAGTGGTGATTGAGGCCTTTGCGAAAGGCGCCCGAAGAACTGCTTTCAGAGAAGAGCTAGGCAGGGCTGCACCCAAAACTATTGGGGAGCTAATGATCATAGCCGAAAAGTGGGCTAACGGAGAAGACGCAGTGCGCAACGAGAGAGCATCATCACCTGCGCACGATGAAGACCGCCATGGCCGAAGGAAAAGGAGGAAATATTATGATCACGAGGATCGAGAGGAGCTGGTAGCGGCGGAATTCACACGAAGCCGCGACTCCGGTCGCCGTGGGAATCGCGAGTGGAGACCGAAGGCTGAAGAAAAATCTCCCGAGGAAGACCTCGATGGATACTGCTCGCTATATCTATTTACAGATAAGCGCACGGGCAAAACTAAGGCAACACACCTTCTTAAGGATTGCCGAAAGTTTATTGATATCTCGGAAGCCCTCGCAAGAAAAAAATCCGCAGCCACTCAAAATTACCCACCGCTTCCAGGAGGAGGCCACCAAGGATTCCATCCGCCACAACCCCTACCTCCACCAGCAAATCCAAACATGGCATTGGCTGCACTACCCGCACCACCTGCACAAAACTCCGGGGCCAATGCATACCCGAATCCAGTAGGGCAACTCGCGATGATCCAGAAGGTATGTCCATCCCGCAGAGCTCAAAAGACTAACACAAGGCAATTGTGCATGGCTGTGCAGACTCCGCCAACAAAGCCCGAGTACTTGAAGATGGCGGATGAACCAATCACATTTTCGATGAAAGACCACCCGCCACGAGTCCATCGACCAGGACACGCCGCCCTCGTCATCCAAGCACAGATTGGCAACTACGACTTGGCCCGCGTATTCATGGATGGTGGCAGTGGCATCAACATTATTTACGCGGATACACTCCGTCGGATGAACAGGAATCTGGACGGCCTTGCGGAATCAGAAACATCCTTCCACGGGATAGTTCCGGGAAAGGCAATCCGTCCACTTGGAACAATCAACTTAGAGGTTGTGCTGGGCACTAAAAGCAACTACAGAAGAGAATTCCTCGACTTCGAAGTCGTCGACTGGCCTTCACAGTACCACGCCATTCTTGGTCGAACAACGTTCGCCAGATTCATGGCAGTACCACATTACGCCTACCAGAAGCTCAAGTTACCTAGAGAATATGGTGTGATCACAATCGATGGAGACTTTCAGAAATCCAACAAGTGCGACATTGAATTCAACGAGATCGCAAAATCTTTCGGGATGCAAGAAGAACTTCAAGAGCTGGCAAAAACCACGGATCACTCCGTGTTGCCCCTCACGAAGAAAACCGCGCCTGAGCTGGAGTTCAGCGCCAACAGTGATACCCGAAAGCATCAAGTGCACCCGACAGATTCTGCGAAGACAGCGATGGTCTCAACCACCCTCTCGCAAGCATAGGAAAGCGCGCTCGTCAAACTCCTCCGTGAGTACTGGGAAATTTTCGCCTGGCAGCCCTCAGATATGCCAGGAATACCCAGGGAGTTTGCCGAGCACTCACTCGAAGTATTTCCAGATGCCAAACCAATTAAACAGACTACTCGACGATTTTTAGAACCCAAGCAGAAGACGCTCGGACAAGAAGTAAACAGGTTGCTAGCAGCAAATTTCATCAGGGAGATCAAGATATCCACCTGGTTAGCAAATCCAGTGCTGGTCCCCAAGAAAAACACGGATATCCTTCGAGTATGCATCGACTACATGTCGTTAAACAAGCACTGCCCCAAGGATAACTTCCCCCTCCCGCGAATCGACCAGATCGTGGATTCTACGGTAGGCTGTCAACGCCTCTCTTTCCTGGACGCCTGTTCAGGCTACAATCAGATCCGGATGAAACGGGAGGACGAAGAAAAGACAGCATTTATCACGCCACACGGCGTATATTGCTACACGACAATGTCCTTCGGGCTCAAGAACGCAGGCGCAACATACCAGCGCTGCATGCAAAAATGCCTCGCCAAGCTCATTGGCAAGAACGTACAAGTGTACGTTGACGACATCGTCATCAAGACTCGAGTTGAGGACACACTCCTCGAAGACGTTAGAGAAACATTAGACGCCCTCAACGCATACAGGATCAAGCTCAACCCAACGAAATGCGTCTTCGGCGTCCCAGCAGGAAAACTTCTCGGGTACCTGGTATCCGCCAGAGGCATCAAAGCCAACCCAGAGAAAATACAAGCAATCTTGACTATGAAGGAGCCAACCAATCTACGTGGAGTCCAGCAGCTCGCAGGGCGACTAGCCGCTCTGAGCAGGTTCGTCGCCCGATTGGGAGAACAAGCGCTACCCTTCTACGAGCTGTTGAAGAAGACGGACAAATTCGAGTGGACACCAGAAGATCAACAAGCGTTCGCAGACTTGAAGCGATCATTGCAAAGCAGGCGCGTCATTGCAACACCGCAAGAAAGGGAGCCACTCTACTTATACCTAGCCGCCACAAACCAGGTCATCAGCACAGCAATCGTAGTCGAACGACCTGAGGAGGGCAAGGCATACGGAGTCCAACGACCAATCTATTACATCAGTGAAGTGCTCTCGCCATGCAAGCAACGATATCCTTATTACCAGAAGCTCGCATATGGAGTTGTTCTTACAGCCCGAAAGCTCAAGCACTATTTCCAGGAACACGCCATCACAGTGGTTAATGATGCGTCACTCGGGATAATCATGAACAACCCTATGGCATCCGGAAGAATATCCAAATGGAGCATCGAGCTGGGCGCTTGGGACATCACTTATGCGGGACGCAACGCAATCAAATCCCAGGTACTCGTGGAATTCTTAAGCGAGTGGACAGAGTTACAGACGCCCGGACCGTGTCGGGGGGTTACCCCCGAGTAGGGTAAAGGCAAGTGCTAAGTGCAAGGTCAGAAGAGACGTTTGGCAGAGTAGCTGGCTACCTGGTACTCGCTACCCGGTCGAATGCTATTCGGTCATACACACTGATGGCCAGGAGGAAGAATCAAGGCAGTTATTCTCCTCCGAGTAGAGGAAGTGGTCCGAGTAGAGATGGCGGTCTCCTACTCGGGCCAGAAGTCAAAGGAGCCGTTCTGACACAGGATCCCGCGTATCCTGGGTCCGTACTGCGGCACTATTCATCTGCAGGGCACGTGCTTATCCGCGCCAGGGTGTCAGCAAGGCGTCGCAGGTTAGGGGGGCCTACCCCGTGACAGTGTCAGTGATAACAGATCAGCTTCTTGGTTTTGCACAACGACTTTACACATGAAGACAAGCTAGGAAGCCAAAGTGGTCAGCGGGAAGCTGGAAGTGTGCAGTGTGCACACTATGTCGACATCTTGGCTGTATCCGGCTGGGCATCAGTATATAAGGTGCCCTGCCTCCTCCTGCGCGAGGGACGACACGACTAAGGGCTACAGATGCCTGGAGAGAAGAGTGGCTACTCGGTTGTAAGCATCTCTTGTACTGTGGCTACTCGGTGAGACACGAATACAAAGAGAGAAAGGCAGGAGTAGGGGTTTTACCTCCACACGAGGGCCCTGAACCTGGGTAAATCTTGTTGTTTGCGGTGCTAGTTTCATACTCACGCGGCTCCTCGCTGCGTGATCCCTCCCCGAGCGCCTCCAGCGTCCATCGTCCCCACATATTTAGCCATCCTATGGCATCTGCCGTGACACCACCACGACAGTTGGCGCCCACCGTGGGGCAACCATCGGCGCTGGCTGGAGTTTCCGTTCGGCGGGATCGATTTCTGCTACTGGAGAGCGCGTCGTCTGTGGCCTCGTCCACAGATTCGGCTCCTTCAACTTCGTCATCGACAACGCCGGTGATTTCGGTGGCAGGGCCATGCCGGAGGGCGGCTCGGTGCTCTCCTTCGGCTCGCACCTCGTCTACATCGCTACCGTCATCGACCACGAGTACCCCGAGCAGGTGCATGTCGCGGAAGATCCCCCTGCTGTCATCGCTGCACGCGGGAGGCCGGTTGGCCGCTCTGCGGACAGCGTGGAGGTGATGATGACCGGCCCTGCTGCTAATGCCGGGAAGGGCATGGCTGCTGCCGCTGCGGGCGTCATCGAGGATCTCGCTGGCCCGAGTGCTGGCGGGAAGACTCACAAGCCCTACGAGAAGGCCTGCAACCTTCCTCCCTCCACTACTCCGACGATACCTGCGTCCGCCGTGCGGATGGGCATGCCGCCTCCCACCGAGCTCGAGCTCATGACCATGCGGGCGCAGCTCGATCAGCAACGCCAGGCGCTGCTCGCCGAGCAGGCGGAGCTGGACAAGGTTAGGCTTGAGCTGAACCTGGACCAGAACGAGTACAACAGAGCTCACGGCTTTACGCCGGTAGTGAGGAGGCCTTCCAAGGCAGGGGCTACGCGCCGCAACCTAGGCACCGAGATGGCGGCAATTGGTGATACTGCTGGCCAAGCCGTTAGCCAAAACACCGCCACCACCAGACCCAGATACAGCACCCCCGCCAAAACCCTTAGAGCTGCTGAGGCTTTAGCTGCTGAGTTGCCGCATCTCGCTGGCGACGCGCGCGTTAGGCAGTAGGAGAGGCTCAATGAGCTAGTGCTAGAGGCTGCTAGGCAGAACGAGGAGTTCCGGAAAGCCAACCCGGGTGCTAGAGCTTCTTGGGTGGTGCACTCGCATGCGGCTAGATCTAACGATCAGGCCTCATCACCGCATCCCAGCCGTGAGAGGGACCGGAGTGGGCATTCCGGCAGAGACAAGAAGATGCAGGTGTACGACCCGGCTGTCGCCGCGAAACAGCACGCTGTGCCGCGACAGTCCGGTCAAAAACACAACGCTGCAGGAGCAGGCTATCAAGCCCATAAAGCTCAAAGCCAGGCGCGAGATGGAGATCGCCCAGGTCCTTCTCGGCACCAGGTTGCTCAGCCTACTCGGCAGAGGCAGCAGCCGCGTGCAGTCGCACCAGCCGCCAACCCGGTGGAGCAGCCTGCAGTCGTGCAGGTGGACAGATATGACGATGGTTACTCGGCTATGGGGTTGGCGGGCTATGACATACTGGATCGCGTTGGTGAGCGCGTGCTGGAGCCCAGTGATGCCAGGCACAAGCTGGACCGGATCAGCCTGTCCGCGCAGCTCGAGAGCAAGGGACCGCCTGGCCCAGAATGCTTTGGCCCCCGTATCATGACGGAGCCATCCGTGAAGCAGTTCCATCTCGCTAGGGGGACCAAATGCTATGACGGCAGCACCAAGCCGGAAGATTGGCTCAATGACTATGTTACGGCCGTGCACATTGCAGGCGGCAACCGGAGATGGGCCGTGCGGTACATCCCGCAGATGCTCGAGGGACCAGCAAGAACTTGGCTCAACAACCTGGCCAAGCACAGTATCAACTGCTGGCTTGACTTCGCGGAGGCATTTGTCAGCAACTTCACTAGCACCTACCGGAGGCCGAATAGGCCGCAGCAGCTATCCGCTTGCAAGCAGCGGGAAGAGGAGACAGACCGAGAGTATCTTACTCGGTGGAGTACCCTGAGGAACACCTGTGAAGGTGTGAATGAGGCCCAGGCCATCACTTGGTTTGCGCAGGGCTGCAGGCATGGCAGCATGTTGTGGCAAAGGCTCCAGAGGGAGATGCCGAGTACTCTCGCTGAGACCATCCGGATTGCGGATCAGTACGCACTCGGTGACCCGACTCAGCCTCTTCTTGATGCTGCTGAGCCGAGAAGGAACTACAACATCAACACCAGCAAGCGCAATGAGTTCCGCAATAAGCGCAGAGGTGACCAGATTGATACCCGGTACGATCCTGAGGAGGTGAATGCTGTGGCAACCGGAGCTGGGAGTAGCCAGAGGCCAAAAACTGCTGGAGCCCAGTATGGGCAGAACCAGAATCAGGGCCAAGGCAACAAGAAGCCACACAGCGCTTCCCAGCAGGGTAGCGGCAACTCGAGTCCGGCACCAAACTTTGTCTTCAAGGACATGAAGGATGGCCCATGCAACTTCCATACTCGGCATCCCGCAAGACCTGCCAACCACACTACTCGGCAGTGCAGTTGGTGGGAAGAAATCAAGAATGAGGGCCTGCCTCCTCCTCCTCCTCTGCCAGCTGCGAATGACGTTGTACAGCCTGCTCGCGCACCTGCGGCTCGGCCCCCAGTTTTCCCGAGAAGAGAGAATGTGAACCAGGTGGCTTTAGGAGCCAACCGCCACTTCAACAACGACGGCTACCGCAACAACAACAACAACAACTACTACTACACCCGCAACAACAACAGAGGCAACAACAACAATAACCAAGGTAACAACAACAGCGGCAACAATGGTGGCGGAGACCGCAATCGGTACCAGGAGCACCACGAGAGCTACATGATCTTCACCTCTGAGCCTGTCGACAAGAAGTCTCAGCACAGGCGTGCCATGGAGGTCAATTCCGTGATCCCTGCTGTTCCTCACTACATGCACTGGTGCAACCAAGAGATCACGTGGTCTAGAGCGGATCATCCTAAGGTGATGCCCAACCTGGGTAGCTACGCCTTGGTGCTGGATCCCACCTTCCTGGGTCCCGATAAGAACGTGAGTTTCAGCAAGGTACTGATTGACAATGGAAGCAACATCAACATTGTGTACAGAGACACACTTGAGAAGCTCGGTATGGCCGAGAACATGCTGCTACCCAGCAAGACCACTTTCCATGGCCTTGTGCCAGGAGTCTCTTGCAATCCGATTGGCCGAGTATGGATAGACGTGCTATTCGGCACCAGGGAGAATTTCCGCACAGAGAGCCTTCAGTTCGAGGTGGTTGATCATCAGAGCCCATACCATGCCCTACTCGGCAGGCCCGCTCTGAGCAAGTTCATGGCCTCTACCCACACTGCATATCTGAAGATGAAGATCCCTGGTCCCAATGGCGTGATCACCATTTCTGGTGATTACAAGAAGTCTATGGAGTGTGCCTCTGCTGGTTCTCAGTTGGCGGAGTCCATGGTGATTACTGCCGAGAAGAAGAAGATGTACGAGGTGGTGGCTATGGCGCAATCCGCGCAAGCTGGTGCGCCTGGTATGCCGAGTTCTCAACACGGGACGGCGTTCCAGGCATCCCAAGAAACGAAGAAGATCCAGGTCGACCCTGAGTTTCCCGACCGCGTTGCCATCATTGGCTCCGGGTTGGGGGAGAAATAGGAAGGCGAGCTCATCCACTTCCTCCGTGAGAATCGGGATGTGTTCGCCTGGTCCAATGAAGATCTGCCAGGTGTCCCGAGGGAGTTGGTTGAGCACACGCTACATGTGCGTCCTGACGCCAAACCAGTGAAGCAGGCTATGCGCCGTTTCGGAGATGAGAGAAGGAAGGCCATTGGTGATGAGATCACCAAGCTGATGATAAGCAATTTCAGCATGGAGGTGCTGCACCCGGATTGGCTAGCCAACCCGGTCATGGTGGAGAAGAAGAAGGAGGACCCCAAGGCCGCTACCGCATGGCGCATGTGCGTCGACTACACCGACTTGAACAAAGCATGCCCCAAGGATCCTTTTCCGCTACCTCGCATCGATCAGGTGATCGATTCCACTGCTGGTTGTGAGCTGTTGTGATGCCTACTCTGGTTTCCATCAGATAGCTCTCAACCCTGCTGATCAAATAAAGACTGCTTTCATTACCCCGTACGGGGCTTTTTGCTATCGCGTCATGTGTTTCGGGTTGCGGAATGCGGGTGCTACCTATCAGAGATGCATGTAGAAATGCTTGCATGACCAACTCGGCAAAAATGTGCAGGTGTACGTAGATGACATTGTCATCAAAACGAATAAAACACATACTCTGCTTAGTGACTTTGAGGAAACTTTCGCTAACTTGCGCAAGTATAAGATGAAGCTGAACCCGAATAAATGCACATTTGGCGTCCCGGCTGGCAAGCTACTCGGCTTCTTGGTGTCCAGTCGGGGAATTGAGGCCAATCCTTCAAAGATAAAAGCTATTGAGAGCATGTCTTTGCCGAGATCCCTGAAGGATGTGCAAAAATTCACTGGTTTCTTGGCATCACTGAGCCGTTTCTTGGGCAGAATGGGCGAGAAAGCCCTGCCTTTGTATCAATTGATGAAGAAAAGCGACAAGTTCGTCTGGACACCGCAAGCGGATGTGGCATTCAAGGAGCTAAAGGCGATGCTGGGTAGCGCTCCCATCTTGGCTAGTCCGCTACCCAAGGAGCCAATGCTGCTATACATTGCGGCTACCAATCGAGTAGTAAGTGTGGTGATCGTGGTAGAGCGAGAAGAGGAAGGCAAAAGTGTGCAGAGGTCAGTATATTATCTCAGTGAGGTGCTGTCCAGCTCCAAACAGAACTACCCTCACTACCAGAAGATGACTTACGGTGTGTACCTGGGCGCCAAGAAGCTGAAGCACTATTTCCAAGAACACCCCATCACAGTGGTGAGCTCAGCTCCCATCTCGGATATCATGGGCAACAAGGAAGCGAGCGGCAGAGTAGCCAAGTGGGCAATCGAGCTGGCCGCGTACGCTCCCGCGTATGCAAGAAGAGAAGCCATCAAGTCTCAGATCCTGGCGGAATTCCTCGTGGATTGGGCTGAGGTGCAGTATGAGCCTTCTACTCCGATATCCAACTACTGGAAGATGCACTTTGATGGGTCCAAGATGAAGGAGGGCCTTGGTGCTGGTGTGGTGCTTAAGTCACCCAAGCGAGATCAACTCAAGTATGTGCTGCAAATCCACTTCAAGGCATCCAACAATGTCGCAGAGTACGAGGCCGTGGTACACGGCTTGAAGGTAGCAAAGGAAGTTGGTGTGCAGCGCATCATATGCTATGGTGACTCGGATCTGGTTGTGCAGCAGGTTTCTGGCACCTGGGATGCTCTGGATGCCAACATGGCGTCATACCGCTTCTTGGTCCAAACCATGACAGGATTCTTTGAAGGTTGCGAGTTCCAACACATCCACCGAGCAGAGAATGAGGCAGCAGATGAGCTGTCCAAGTTGGGGTCTTCTCGGCAGTACATCCCGGCTGGGATTGCCCTGGAGCATTTGAGAAAGCCGTCCATCAAGCCATCTCCCAACTCGGAGTCCATCTTCGTTCCTTCCCTGCCTGATGAAGAAGCAGTTCCAATGAAGGTTGACTGGGAAGGTGCAAAAGGAGACCCGGGGACTGCCGTCTCCATCCCGGGGACTGGCGCCTGCAACCCGGGGACTGCCCCTCTCTACTCGGGGACTGCTCCTCCTTACTCGGGGACTGCCCCTCTCAGCTCGGGGACTGTCGCATTCCTTCAAGAAGTCCTGGCAAACCGTTCAGGGCTGCAGAGAGTCAACCCCAACCCAGAAAAAGACGCAGCAGTGGCTGTCCCAATGGAAATGGACGAACCAGTGTTTCCCGCATGAGAGACGCCGAGTTGGGCCATGCCCATATTATCCTTTCTAAAGGACGGCACCCTACCAGACGATGAGGTTACCGCAAGGCAGATTCAGAGAAGATCCAAGGGCTACACCATCTTCAGAGAAGTGCTGCATAAAAGAAGTTCCACCGGCGTGTTGCAACGTTGTGTGGAACCGGAAGAAGGAGAGGAGATTCTGGTGGAAATACACCAAGGGGAATGCGGGCATCACGCCTCTTCTCGGGCTCTAGTCAAGAAGGCTTTCCGGGATGGTTTTTTCTGGCTCACTGCTTTGAAGCAAGCTGAAGATATCGTGAGAAAGTGCAACGGCTGCCAGAGATTCGCAAGTAAGATCCACATGCCTGCTTCCAAGTTGAAAACAATTCCCATCACTTGGCCATTTGCTGTTTGGTGTCTGGATATGGTTGGTCCTTTCAAACCGGCTAGAGGCAACATGACACACATTTTGGTCATGGTTGATAAATTCACCAAGTGGATTGAAGTGAAGCCTATTCGGAAGTGTGACGGAGCTACTGCTGTGAGTTTCCTGAAGGATGTGATCCTGAGATACAGCTACCCGCACAACATCATCACAGATAACGGCACTAACTTTGCTGAGGGAGCCATGGTGAGATTCTGCAGAGATAAGCACATCCGACTAGATGTCGCGTCTGTTGCGCACCCCGCATCCAATGGGCAGGTGGAAAGAGCAAATGGCATGGTGCTTGCAGGCATAAAGCCAAGGCTGATTGAGCCGCTGCTGAAAACACCAGGGTGTTGGCTAGACGAGTTGCCAGCGGTGTTGTGGAGTCTAAGGACTACCCCTAACCGGTCAACCGGCTACACACCATTCTTCTTGGTTTACGGGGCTGAGGTCGTGCTGCCAATCGACTTAGAGCATGACTCCCCCCGAGTAACCCTCTACACTGAGGCGGAGGCGAGAGAAGCTCGAAAAGATGACGTTGACCTGCTAGAAGAAGCAAGAGAGCTTACTCTGTCACGTTCAGCTGTTTACCAGCAAAACCTAAGGCGTTATCATAGCCGAAAAGTAAACCCAAGGGTTTTCCGAGGAGACATGGTCCTTAGGCTCGTGTAGCGCACAGCCGGGATGCACAAGCTATCCCCTCCGTGGGAAGGGTCGTTCATTGTGAGCAAGGCTCTACACAATGACGTGTACTACCTTGTAGATGCGCAACCATCACAGAAGAACAGGCCGGATAAAGCTGGGGAGGAATCCAAACGCCCCTGGAATGTAGCTCTACTTCGTCGCTTTCATTCATGAGCAAAAAAGTGTGTATGTATCCTCTTATCCGAGTTAAACTCCTACTCTGCAATCTGAAATTGAACTCGGGGACTGCCCTCGTCCAAAATTGTTCCAAGTGTTTCTATTCTGCTGTATCTTTGTCTACTCAGTTGCTACGCTTAGAATTTCAAAAGCATACAAAGTAGTGTGTTTATACTCACCGGACACGCTGCGACTCTGCTGCTGTCCGCAAACCGGCTTCATGGCAAGCCAGAGAACAAGCCAAAGAGTCAATGAACACATGAAAAATTGCAAAGGGAAGGACGCATGTGGCAACCGAATAGAGTGTTTTTACTATTTGTTGTTAACTTTTTCGGCTATGTGGTGGGTAGCGTTACTATGACTGTTTCCAAGTGGCTAAGTATTTGAAACTCCAACTTTGAACTCTTGTGACTCGAATACCGAAAAAGCAACAAGTTGCAGGTAAGAGCTGAGATAAAAAGGAAGGGTGGATGAAAAATGCAACTCGGGGACTCGCATGATAACGCAACCCGGCATCAAGCCAGAGCTGCTCAAATTGCTAAGTATAAAACATCAAGTGAAATAAAACTGAGTAGCAACGGGAAGATAAATTGTTTGATACATCTGCACCCGGCATTCCGGGGATCTGATAAAAAGTTTCGAGGCATAAGTGTTGCAGGACAGAACTAGCTTGAGGTTGCGGTGTTATCCAGGTTGGCAGTGGCGGCATCCGTTTCAGCGTTGGCATCAGCTTGATCGGAGGTGGCGGTGGCCACTGAGATGGGGTCGGACTGGGCGCGGAGTAGCGTTGCGTCACCAAGTGCCGTGCGGGAGGCTGAGCCCATCTCGGGAGTTGCACCCTGGGTGGCATCATGGCTCTCAGCTTCTTCGTCGCTACCCGCGGTGGCCTTGCCCTTCCCGCCCTTCCCCTTCTCGGGGCTTGTCTCTTCAAAGCAGCCCAAGTCCTCCGACTCGGTCTCCTCGTCATCATCTTCGTCCTCATCATCACCTTCCGCGTCCGTGTCAGGCTCGGTGAGGCCTTCGACGAAGCGCGCGGTGTCCGCGTAGGAGGCGATCTCATATGCGACTGCCTGGCGGGGAGTCACACACTCGGGATCCTTCTCCCACTTGGAGTCCTGGCGCATCTCGAGGATGGTGTTGAGATTGAGATTCTCATACCAGCTGCAAATGAAGAGCAGGAGCATGTCGGCGCCTGCCCGAGCTCCGGACGCGCGCCATTTCTTCAACTCGGCTTTCACACCGTTGAGCTTCTCGGCGAGCGCGCGGATGGTCCGTGGCAAAGGCTCTTGGGGCCAGAACAACGCATGCAGCTTGAAGGCCGTGGATGCCAAATCGTGCCCAAGCCCCTCAGACGCTGAACTTGCCCCTGCAGATTGGTGAAGCTATCTTCAATCGAGGCCTTGGTGTCCGTAGGCAGTCCCTTCTCGGTGCGGAGTTCTTGTGCCTTAGACAGAGCAGGCTTGCTAGCCGAGCAGAGATCGGGGAAGATTTCTGAAAATGCTATCAGAAAGGATTAGAAACAGAGGTAGAGAAGAGATACAAATCAAGCCACAAAGAGGAAGAAGGAAACAGGAAGGCGCAGAGGAGCGAGAACTTACTGTTCAGGTCGCAGAGTAGCGATTGCAGCTTCCTCTTCCACGACTCCTCGTCAGCAATATGCCTCTCTTCAACCCTGCGGAACTCGGCTAGCTGGCTCATGAGGTCCACATTGCTCTTCTTGAGCACCTCGTTCTCCAACTCGAGGGCCCGCTGCTTAGCCTTGAAGTCTGCCTCCATCTTGTCCTTCTCGGCAGTCAGATCTAGGGCGTCCTGGAGGGCAGATTTCAGTTTAACCTGCAGCGGTTCCATCTCGGTGAGATGTCGACTCTTGAACTCCACCTTCAGGTCTGCAATCTGCTGCTTCAACTCGGCAGGTTTCAGACAGTCAAGATGCTCCTCGCGGAACTTCTTGTATTCTTCTGCGGACAGAAGCGGTACAGTAAGCAGGATAGCCACAAGAAAGGACTAAAATAACCAAGAAGACGGCAACTCACCCTCGAGTTCCTTAATCTTGCTTTCAGCGGATTCGACGAAGACATGGCAGTGTTTGTGCTCATCCGTCAGCGTCTCAAGTTTGCCTGCAGAGTAGAGGGAGTTAGAGCAAAGAGCACGTACGGGCGTAAACAAAAAACACACTAACCGAAAAGCTAGAAGCTTACTCTCGAGTGCTGAAATCTGGAGAGCACGATCCATGGCTGCCTTCTCCGTTTCAGCATCGGTCTTGCGCTCCGCTTCCAGGGCCTCGAGGCGCCTCTTGGCAATGGAGTGGTTCCAGAGCAGACGCCGGAAGAGGGTTGTCCTCTTCAAGAGATTATTCTGAAAAAGCAGAAAGAAAAGGAGTTAGACATGGTTTTGAAGATTTGGCCCGAGAAGACGGCAACTCGGTTGAGTACCCGTCTACTCGGCCCGAATCTTGGGGACTGGATAGTAGTTAAGAAGAAAGAGAAGAGTAGAAGAAGAAGGAAATTGCAACTCGGAGCAATAAACTGCAACTCGGAAAAAGCAAACACAACTTACAGCATAGGTTTGCTCGAGGTCTTCTGCAACTTTGCGGTGGACGAACAGTTTCGCGGCCAGCGTGCTAGTGGCGGACGAGATAGTCATTGGATTGTAGCCAATGTCCGCCTTGTTCCAGTCGGTGCGCCAATGGTCCAGCGGGCCCAAGGTCATGCCATCCCAGGTCGGCTTGCCAAGGAAATCGCTCTCCCACACCGCCTCGATGAAGCCGGCCCGGTCGGTTATCTGCTCGAGCCCTACGGACTGCACCTCAGTTTCTTGGGCCTCGCGCGAGAAGATCGAGAGGGCCTTCTTCTTCTTTTCCGACAGCTTGGCGTCCACAGCTGTGGCCTGCTTGCCCTTTGTAAGCCCGGCCTTCTTCTCGTCCGCGGTCAGTTTGATGCCATACTGCTGGGCCGTCCGCACCATGTAGGGCAGGTAGCCAGGCGGATCCTGAGCGCTTGATCCTGCGTTTACGCCAGCAGGACTGCCAGAAGCACCCGCGCCAGCAGAACTGCCAGGAGCGCCAATGGTGAGCTGCCCAGCTTTTGCGGCAGGCTTCGCGGGAAGTTTAGGCGGCGGCATCTTGGCAGAATCCTGCGCAGCATTGCGCGGTGGATTCTTGCGGACTGCGGCAGCAGGCTGAGTAGCCGGCTTCTCGGGAGCATCCGCCTTCTTTATGTTCTGCTTGGCTGGAGGGCTTGGTGCGGTCTTCTCGGCATTCTGTTTGGCTGGAGGATCTGCCAGGGTCTTGGCCTTCTTTGCTGGAGGGCTGGAGGCAGTAGGTGGAGCAGCCTGCTGAGTAGGCGGCACAGGGGGCCGGCTACTCGGCGCAGTGTCGGGCTGCGTTTGGCTCTGTGGGTCCTGCTCCACCGCAGTCGTCTCAGCCCGCTGCTCGGCAGCGGGATCCAGTTGGGCATCTTCTTGCTCTTCTACCCGCGGCTGCACCGTGGGATCATCTTTGGCAGCAGCCTCAGCATCCGGCTGCTCCTGGGTCTCGTCCTGCCGCTCAAGGGCGGCACGGTGGTGATTCTCGGTATCTTGTTCGATATTCTCCCCAGCTGAAGCAGCAGGGGGAGAAGGGGGTCTCTCGTCATGAACGGCATCCTGCGCGTCTGGCTTTGCGTGGGCCTGCTGCTCCGGGTCCATGTCCTGAGCGCCAGCGCTCATGTCCTGGGCGTTGGCGCCTTCCTCTTCTTCCTTCACGGGAGAGGACTCGCGCGTCCTATCCCGTGCGGCAGGCTCCTCCTCGTCCTCATCAAGATTGATGAGCGACTCGGGGTCGACAGGTGTTTTCTTTTTGGACTTGGCGGGAGCAGCAGCAGCAGCATCAGCGTCCAAGGGAGCGCTGAAGAGAAAAAGGAGTTCAGAAAAGCGGAGGGAAAGAGGAACACCAGGAAGCATTAACAAGATGTAAACCAGAGGGAAAAACTACTTACCCTTTGCGGGAAGGAGGTGGCCTCCGGCCTGAGACCTTCTTCTTCTTCTTCTTCTCGGCTTTCGGTTTCTTGGCGGGAGGCTCTTGAGCATCGCTACCCGTCCTCTTCCGAGTGGTGGGAGCGGCCACCGCAACCGGATTGACGTCAAGGACGTCCTCGTCCTCTTCCTCCGCGTCGGCGTCGTCTGCAGAGTAGAAGAGAAGAAGCAGATGAGAAGCAGAAAGGAAGAAGAGATAGCGCTACCCGTAGCTGCAGAGGCAAGCTCAATCACCTTCTTCTTCGTCCTCAGACCAATCCCGAATGGAAGCATCGATGTGGTGCTTACCATGATGTTCGGCATGAGGGACACAGAGGGTGGCCTGGGTGTCGTAGGCGGTCTCGTCATCCTCCGTACGGTCTGGGTCCCAATTGGCCTCAAGAAGCTTCTCGTTCTCAGCAAGCTGGCGATCAAGGTGCTGGAAACACAAGCAAACAGCAAAAATCAGTTGAGTAATACAAGGAACTCTACCCGGAGCGGGATGCAAACACAAAGCATATTTAAGCAAGTGCTCTACCCGACATGGCGTGCACAGACAAAGCACATAAGGCCTAACAGATGCTAGTAAATGTTCTACTCACCGTGGCGTGCGAACACAAAGCACATGAAGCCTAGTGGATACTAGCGGGAGTTTCTACTCGGCACATCATGCGAATACTAAGCATCCTAAGCTGGAAGGCCGTCTACTCGGCATCATGATGCAAAGACAAAGCATAACAGTACTAACATGTTCGATGGGCTTCATGCGGCTGTACGGCACGAAGCCGTACTGCCAGTTGTCGGTGAGGCCAGTGCTCATGATCGAGCGCGCCCAGACGGCCACATCCGCGTTGCTCAACTCGAACGTGGTCGTCCGTGTGCAGTCTCTGTTGCCCCCCATGTAGCACATAAGGTGCGCACGGCGCTGCAGCGGGAGCACTCGCCTCGAAATCCAGCAGGTGATGGGGTCGTCGCTCTTCAGCCCCAGATCCTTCAGTTGGGCCAGGCGCTGGTTCATCTGCTTGATGTCGCCTTCCAGAGCGGGCTTGAATCCCCAATTCTGTTGGGTGGGCGCCGTATTCGTCCACTTGGGGAGGTGGATCCGGTCCACAATCGGCGCTCCCTCTTCGATAGCAACGTTCTTCACGTAGAAGAACGTCTGCTGCCACTTGCGTACGGAATCGAGGCCCTTGATGCGCGGGTGGTTGGTCCCGCCGCGTTGCAGCATCATGGCGCTGCCGGTCTTGGTCATGCTACGGGTGCTCTCCGTGCTACCCGGCTTGGGCACGCTTTGCTTCCTGAAGAAGAAGTAGCGCGCCCAGGTGTACACCGTGGGGCGCACAACCAAGAACGCCTCGCACACCACGGCGTGGTATGCGAGCATGACGATGGCGTTCGGCGGTAGGTGGTGCGGTTGAAGGCCGAAATGGTTGAGGAAGGAGCGGAAGAAGTCGGAGACGGGAAGCCCGAATCCTCGCTTGAAGTGAGCGAGGAACACGACGAACTCGTCCGCCTCCGGGGTGGGGACGAGCTCGCCGTTCGAGGGCCTGCAGCGCACGCCGGCGGGTGTTCATGAGCCACTGGCAATCGTCTGCCATGACCTCGGAACCAGCCCACCCGGCGCGGGCATCGTCGTCACGGGCCATCGAGAAGAGGAGATTCGGGAAGATTCGGTGGAGATTTGTGGAGAGTTGGTGGAAATCGCTAGCTTTCCGGCGTCGCAGGGAGCAGCGGCACGGTGAGATGTGCAGCGGCGGAGCACTCTGTGGCGGCGGAGATGCGAAGAGGCAAGGGATGAATGCAAGCAGGAAGGGGAAGAAGGAGTTACTGAGGGGGTATTTATCCCTCTCCTCGGATAGCCGTTACCAGTAACGCTAGTGGGATCAGTTGTGCGCAGAGATCGTGCGACGTGGGGTGTGGGCCGGTTAGAAACGCACACAGCGCAGTCCGCGCGCGTAACGGCCGCAATCGATCCCACGTCGAGATCGTGGGTGATAACTGCACTTGATGTGACCTAACGGGCCAGTGGGCCTAGGCCGCAGTAATGGACGCGTGGCCTGCCATATCCCGGGCACCGAGGCATCGGGGGTACGAGAACATGACGCGTGTCCAGTTGCAGTGCGGAAAGGTGGATTTGGTCTGCCACACCGAGATTCTCTCCAGGAATTCCGCGAAGTCATTCTACTCGGCGACAGAGAAGAGAAAAGGCCCTATTCGGAAAAGAAGAAACTCGAGACAGAATTAAGGGCTACTCGGAGGTTCTACTCAGCAACCTAAGGCTCAAAGGCAAGATTGGTTTTTAAGCTGGCAAAGCCCAGTGAACAAGTTCGCAGGACTCTACCAGCTTCGGGGACTAATGTCGGGGGGTTACCCCCGAGTAGGGTAAAGGCAAGTGCTAAGTGCAAGGTCAGAAGAGACGTTTGGCAGAGTAGCTGGCTACCCGGTACTCGCTACCCGGTCGACTGCTATTCGGTCATACACACTGATGGCCAGGAGGAAGAATCAAGGCAGTTATTCTCCTCCGAGTAGAGGAAGTGGTCCGAGTAGAGATGGCGGTCTCCTACTCGGGCCAGAAGTCAAAGGAGCCGTTCTGACACAGGATCCCGCGTATCCTGGGTCCGTACTGCGGCACTGTTCATCTGCAGGGCGCGTGCTTATCCGCGCCAGGGTGTCAGCAGGGCGTCGCAGGTTAGGGGGGGCCTACCCCGTGACAGTGTCAGTGATAACAGATCAGCTTCTTGGTTTTGCACAACGACTTTACACATGAAGACAAGCTAGGAAGCCAAAGTGGTCAGCGAGAAGCTGGAAGTGTGCAGTGTGCACACTATGTCGACATCTTGGCTGTATCCGGCTGGGCACCAGTATATAAGGTGCCCTGCCTTCTCCTGCGCGAGGGACGACACGACTAAGGGCTACAGTTGCCTGGAGAGAAGAGTGGCTACTCGGTTGTAAGAATCTCTTGTACTGTGGCTACTCGGTGAGACACGAATACAAAGAGACAAAGGCAGGAGTAGGGGTTTTACCTCCACACGAGGGCCCTGAACCTGGGTAAATCTTGTTGTTTGCGGTGCTAGTTTCATACTCACGCGGCTACTCGCTGCGTGATCCCTCCCCGAGCGCCTCCAGCGTCCATCATCCCCACATATTTAGCCATCCTATGGCATCTGCCGTGACACCACCACGACAGACCGCCTGAGTACACGAGCAACTGGATAATGTACTTTGAAGGATCCAAAAGAAACGAAGGAGCAGGAGCTGGAATCGTCCTCATATCGCCTAGGGGAGATAAGCTGCAATACGTCCTACGATTGGACTTCCCACCCGACGATCCAGGATCGAACAACGACGCAGAATATGAAGCCCTGTTGCACGGGATGAAGATGGCAGTCGCCTGTGGAGCTACCCGATTAATGATCTACGACGACTCCAATCTCATCGTGCAGCAAACAATGAAGGAATGTGATGCAATTGCTGAAAACATGATCGCATATCGCGACATGTACAACCTACTCGAAGGGAGCTTCAAAGGATACGAGCTGAAACACATTGCGAGATCCAGCAACGAAGAAGCAGATAGACTGGCAAACTTGGGTTCCACAAACACACCCATACCGCCAGGAATATATTTCGAACGGATGATCAAGCGCTCAGTCAAAGTCAAAAAAGCTGCAGGAGCACCCGCAACACCAGAAACAGAGGTCAGCCCGCAAGTTGCCATCATCGAGCTTATTCATAACATTTCGCGACAGGTTTTTTTGGTCGAGCCAGTCTGGACGCAGAAATACCTCGACTACCTGTCCTCCAGACAGCTCCCGGCCGATCCTTGCGAGGCTCGACAGATAATCAGGCGCAGTAAATCCTTTCGGGTAATCAACGGAGAATTATACAAGCAAAGCATCTCGGGTATACTTCAGCGTTGCATCGCACCCGAAGATGGCAAAGAATTACTCCAGGACATCCACCAAGGAGACTGTGGGCATCACGCTAGTTGGAAAACAATCATGGGAAAAGCCTTCCGAGCAGGATTCTATTGGCTCACGGCAGCCAAGGATGCGAAGGAGCTAGTCGAACGATGCAACACTTGCCAGCGATTCGCACCAAGACCACATGCACCTGCTACGGAATTGCATATGATACCCATCGCCTGGCCTTTTGCATAGTGGGGGCTAGACATGGTAGGACCGCTACGCAAGTCCACGCCGGGTGGATATACACACTTGCTGGTCGCAGTCGACAAGTTTACCAAATGGATTGAGGCCATGCCAGTAACTTCGGCTAGCGCCCAATGCGCCGTCAAGTTTCTTGATTCCATCGTATGAAGATTTGGGGTACCACACGATATCATTACAGACAATAGCATAAACTTCACGGCAAAGGAAACACAACAGTTCTGCGAGGAAAAGGGCATCAACTTCGAGTTTGCTTCAGTTGCCCACCCGCAAACGAACGGACAAGTCGAAAGATCCAACGGCTTAGTTTCAGCTGGCATCAAGAAACGTCTACTCGATCGTCTACAACCAGCAGCAGGACATTGGGCCGAAGAGCTACCCTCCGTACTATGGAGCCTCCACACAACTCCAAATCGATCCACAAACTACACGCCATTTTTCATGGTATACGGGGCAGAAGCGGTCCTTCCCGAGGATGTTAGGTTCAGCACCCCAAGAGTCGTGGCTTACAGCGAAGAAACCTCTAACAGGGCACTCGCGGAAGATATGGATGCACTTGATGAGATGCGCGATATAGCGCTCGCAAGATCAGCAGTATATCAACAATCACTGCGAAACTATCACAGTCGCCGCATACGTCACAGAGCATTCGCGGTAGGAGACCTAGTGCTGCGGCTCAAACAGAAGGAGGGACACAAGCTCGAGACACCATGGGAAGGACCCTTCATCATACACGAAGTTATTCCAGGTGGAGCCTACAGGCTGAAGAACCCATCGGCTGGAGGAATCTATTCCAATCCTTGGAATATCGCACACCTCCGAAAATTTTATCCCTAGATTTACTTGTTCTCACAGACAAATAAGGCTATACTAGCCACTCTTGTAGCTCGAATACATGACTTCTCAGTCATCGCAATAAAATACATGGTTTCTCAACCATATTTACTCGAAGATTATTCATTCTTATATGCTAAAATAGTTACAGGTACACACCCCATAAACACACGGGGGTTACGCCTACAACTAAGCATAACAGGAAAATTTATACATACAAGGTCATACACCTTGCAACAGTTTTTGCAAACTATACAACATCACAAGATGTACACATCCAACAATCAATCATGGCGAAAAGCATTCTCAGTCGCCAACACTCTATCTACTTCCTCAGAGGTCAGCCGAATGATTTTCTCCGCTGCTGGACGAACAACATCATAGTGCGGCGAAATATCATCGATTGGACCGTCTGGAAGCCTAGCTACGGAGTTAAAATTTATCTCAGGATGCCATATCCGGACGAAGGAGAGGGCCACCACCGCGCCGCAAGTCATTTGATTGCGCAGGCACTCGCGAATCTCTCCCTCTTGCCCGAACAGCCTGAGGAGATGGCTCCAGTCTTCAGGACCCCTTTCCAGCGGATAGAACGCAGCGTTCATCGCGATCAAGACCTCGTGAAAAGAACTCACGAGAACTTTTACCTGGGTGATACGGAACTTCAGAGTAGCCAGCACAAAACCTCGACTGCGATCAGACCAAAAGTTATTCGCATGAGGCCTCGATCTGCCAGCTTCTTGAAGAATGTGGTTTTCTACCCACTGTTTTTCCTCCCTATCATCCGGCTTAACAACTGAAGAGCAAATATGCACGATTAGTCAAGGAAACAAGACAAAGAAGACTCGGGGGCTGTATTACTTACACAGCAAGTCCCTAGCGACGGAAGCCAACTCGTCCATCAGAAATTGTTCGCGTTCAGTCGCCAGTCTTTGCTTGGACTTCGCCACAACGGCTACCCCGCGCAACGCTTTCAACCTGCGCTCACCGTCAGCTACACGATCACGAAGACCTGCCAAAGACCCCACAACAGCGACAAGCGGATTTGTTGAGGCAGCAGGTCCACCTGAAGGTTCTGCGGCCACCCCGGATACCTGAAAAGCACAAAGAAGATTAAAAGGAATAAGGTGCCCCACTCGAGATTTATTTACCACCTATTCGACAGGTGCTCGGGGGCTACTCCCATCGGGAGCGTACGATCAATCGCGGGAAACATTTCAGCAAAAGCATCTCGATTAAAATATTGAGGAAACGGGAGCACATCCCAGGGTTCATTACAATCGAAGTTGCAAGATACAAAAGAACTAAACTAAGAAGCTACAGTGGTACTCCCACTCGCGGCAGTCGCCCCTCCCTTAAGTCGAGCAAACAGCTCAGATAATTTCCGAGCGAGGACAGCGACTGGCTCGCCAAAACGACGAAGCCCTACCTTTTTGCCCGTGGAAGGATCGAATGGGAGATCCGAGTAGGCCTCCTCCAGTCCGCTAACTCCATGTGCCAGCGCAAACTAGATGGCCGTCTTCGCCCCAGACTCCGACTGAGCGACCGCGTAGGCATCAAGGAGATTGCTCTCCGAGAAGATCTTCAGCAGGTCACCTAACGCGGGTGGAGATGAAGCATTGACGAGAAGGCGACCATGCAGCTGTGTCAACACTTCAGTAGCACTGCCGACTAAGGAGCAAACCCCTGCAGCATGCCTCCTAAGCTGGGCGCAACAATCTGTCAATGCGTCCACTCGAGGAGTCCCAGCAAGCTCCAGGGGGACACCCAGAAGACCTAACAACAAAAAAGGGTGTTAGTCCGAAAGATCTACCAAGACAAAAAGAGGAGCGTAGAAAAGTACAAACTTACCCGCAAAGCGCTCAGCAAGGGGACGAATAAAGTTGACAAGATTGGCATCCGCCTTGGCGCCAGCATCCTCCAAGTTCTTTAGGGCATCCTGGGCAGCCGCAAGTTTTCCCTCGTAATCGGCATTTAACATGCGGGAAGACTCGAGCTCCTGCCGGGCAGTCGCCAGTTCTGCCTCTAGAGTTGCTGCCTGGGCGGAGGCTTTGTCTTTTTCGGTCTTCGAAAACTCAAGTTGAGATGCACGACAACATTTATCAGAATCGAAGAACGGATGGGAAAAATACAAATAGAAGAAGAGGGCCAAGCTTACCTCGAAGAAGTTCGTTTTCAGAAGTGAGTCGACTGCGGTCCGCTCGAAGGAACGCGCAGTCGGACTCAGCAAGAACAACACGACGCCCAATCGCCGTGAGGGAGTCGATAAGTGTCTGCGGGCAACACGAAAGTGGAAATCAGAAGAGTAAAATTTGAGCCTATACTCGATTGTAAACATTCGAGTATAGCATCGGGGGCTACTCCCATCGGGAGCACTGTCGTTGTAACATCCCAAATCTTACATTTGGAATGTTTTGCATTTAGAGCATATGCATAGCATAGCATGGTTTCAAAACTTGCATTTGAGTGTTGCATTTTAAATCCCAAAATAAAATCGTGTTTTAAAAAGCTCAAAACCCTGCTATAAGGCGTTTATAAGCTAAAGGATAATTGAATATTTTATTTTGCCTAAAATTACTTAATAATAGTAAAATATGATAGATTTTTAAATTTAAAAATTGTAGAAATTTGTTTGACTCGATTCCGAGTTATATTTCAAAAGTTATGAAAGTTTTAAGAAAGTGATAAAAGGAAAAAAAAAAACTCAGCCGCACCACATGGGCCGGCCCAGGAATGCACAGCCCACATACGCACGCTCCTACGATCGTACGAATCCGGTACAAATCCCGTTTTTCTTGACCTATCCTCATTCAAACTCGCATATCTCTTCATTGGAGAGTCCAAATTCGATTCCGCTTCTTTCTACTTGTTCCCTACTCTAAGGAGCAACTTTTCACCGACCTCCCCACCTATAAATACCCCAGCACCGGCCGTGAGGTCGTCCCAAACTCGAAACTCCAATTTCAGATCTGTTTCGTGGTATTTTGCTCGCCACGGTCCGTGAGTTGCTCGGTTGACGTTCAAGTCTTCGCGAGAGTTTTAGATATCGTCGATACCGATCCATCCCAAGAAACCTCATCTCTTTTCATCCACCACAGCCGGAGAATTTCGCGATCTACTGTCTCAGATCTGAAGCGGCAAAATTGCAATTACTCTTCAACCGTGTGTCCGTTTTCGCTCAAATTTCTACTGTAGTTGCATCTCATCATTATCTACAAATTTTGTTCTTAGAGTTTTTTGATTTGAGCTACAAATCTGTTTCTATAATTCCGATCTACTTTTGCCCACCGGAGTAACTCGAAATTTCAAATCTATACTTTGTTCTTGTTCATCCAAAAAGTTGTCATTGAGTGTTTTATTTGCTTTTTAGGATCTTATTAGTATGTTAGGTTTAGATCTACCTTTTTACGAACTTTATTTCGATAAGATCTTGTAGATAGTTAATTAACCCTATTTAATTTGGTTAAGCTGCTTCTTTGCCTCTTACATTACAATCTTTTTCATGCATCATATATTGTTTAGGCAACCAGAGAAGTAGTAAATTAGTTGTCTTGCATTATTAAACCATCATGCATCCATATGTTGCATTGTTGTTTTGTCTGGTTTGGTTATTTATTGTGGTATGCTTGCACCGTGTAGATTGCGAGAGTCGCGATTGCTGTTCGTGTGAGGACTATGGTCGTTACGGTTGCGACTAAGTCGAGTGCGTAAACGACTCCAATTTCTGTCAAGGCAAGTGACACACATGATCCCATTATTTTACTATATGCATTAGATCTATTTAGTAGTTATGCATGTGTAGGAGTTGAGTGTTACCGCTATGCTAGTTATTATTAGGGATTGCTTCACTAACACCCAGGTGGAGTAATCACATGTTACCCCTAGATTGTAGCATCCATGTGATAGACAACATCGTAGTTGTAGATTGCTTAGCCATGCTCTAGCTATTCGTGGTTGGGATTATTATCATGTTATGATGAAAATCGTTATTTTAATTGCTTATAAAAACAACATGATAATTAATTAATCACTGGGCGGATTGCTAGAGAGTCATCAGAGTACAAAGTTTGGTGGGGACCGCCGTCCAGTATCTTGAGATCATGTTTACTTTCCTTATGTAGTTGTTATTTTCGTGCAACCATGTTTCATATTAGTATGGGCTAGACATAGATTGTAGGTTGTGGTGACTCGAACCCAACGTATCCAGAGATGTAGATTAGTGGTAGGTTGGTCCGGCTCGTGGTGGGTTTGGGGAGCTACTTCTTATGATTTATGGCTTGATCTTCTTTCCTTCTGTGGTACTACTTGGTGTATCATGGTGTTTAGGGTCGATCAGGCAACATGGGTAAAGGGCACAAACCTCGCGAGGGTTAAAACTAAGATCTTAGCCGTGTTCCATTGGTTAGGGACAATTCAACAACTAGATGGGAAACATGACATATATCGTTCATCCTTGTTTTGTTAATTATTAATAATTTGACTATGGGTTATTTGGAGAAGTGCCTGATGGTTTTTCAGTGTGCTAATCCAAAGGGTAGGAGCACTTTGCTCTCAACCAAAGTGTCCAATTATGTGAAAAATCTAAATTCTAATAAATGATAGGTCAAATGCTTTTATGCAAAATAGCCTAGAAACTCCACCAGCCAAATATGCATGTAGAATAGCACTTGCCATTATTATACCACCATAGTGTCACTTGCCATCATTGCTCAGAATGATCTGACCTCCTTTTGGGGGCTGCATATTCCAACGTGCAGGTTTTTCGGATTCGGATTAGTGGACGTAGGTTTTCGAGGCTTCACATCAACCTTTGTTCGCCTGTGGCTTACAAACAAGAAGATGGAGGTCTACATCTGCTTTGCTGTTTGATTAATATTTATTTGAGCTAGCACTTCGCTATGCAGTTTGTAATAAATTACTTTACTCTGGATAATTTCGATAGTTTTCAATACATTTGTTTACTTTGAATACTATCTATGCTGTGTGTGCTGGTGAACGGTCCAGGGGCCAGTACTACACACAAAAGTATAGCTCGTGATGGGCTGTACTACTACAGTCGTGCACCCGATAAAATCAAGAAGAAGGAAAATACAGACTTTGAGCCTGTAGCCGATCGCATGCGATCAACTACAGCCTCGGGGGCTACTCCCATCGGGAGCACTGTCGTGCACCCGATAACAAACTAAAGGCAAGTAACAGAATTTACCTGGCCCTTGGCGCGGGAAAGAGGATCTGCTGAGCTACCCGTCGCCTCTTTGGAAGCCGAAGCTCCGACAACAGAACTACGAACTCCATGCTCCGTAGTCGCTACTTTGGGGGCTACGCTGGACGAATTCTGGACAGTGCCAGCAGTAGGAATCTCATCCGCAGCTCCTGCCTCACTCTTCCTTTCGGGAGGAAGGGAAGAGGCGTACCTGGGAGGACTAATGGTTTGCAGGCTGCAACAAAAGACAAAGCGTTAACATAGATGCAAAGGAAAACGTTCGACTAAGAACGAGGAGAAAGAAACTTACTCATCTTCGTCGTCCTCCTCATCCAGAGGGGTAGCGTTGATGGGCTCCTTCCCGGGCGATTCTTCCAAGTAGTTGTCCTTGGAGGTGGCCTCATCACCTTCCACCCGACGGCGCTTCTGATAATCTCCACCCGAGTCCCCGACGTCATCTGAAGAATATTGGTCAGAGCTCGAAGAAGCGTTCGCGACACTGGTGTCGGCCGGGGCATCCAGATTACTCGCCAATAACTCTGAGGCCTCCGCCCCGGATACAGGAGGGTAGCAGGTGGCCATGGATAAACTCTATGGAATACAGAAGAAAGTAAGGGAAAATTCAATCGACTGAAACTCAGAACAAACAAGAAAACAAAAGAAAAGAAGAATAAACTCACCGCGGCTGATGGAGGCTTCGACGTGTCGAAGGCTGCGACTACGCAGTCGGGGAATTTCTCTCCCACCTTCAGGCTAGTGATAGCCGCGATCTTCTTCTCGAACTCGACGTTCGAGAGTTCCTCGCGACTCACTCGGCTAGGATCCTCAGAGCCTTGGTACTCCCACATCGTGGAAGGTCTGTGCTGCAGAGGTTGGATCCTGCGCTTCAGAAAGATACTCGCCAGATGCAGCCCGTTGAGTACAACTCCAGCAGTTTGATCGCGGAGAGCTGTCACCCTTGCGAGTAGTGGTGCGACGACCTGGGTTTCTTCAGTCGACAACTTGTGCGCCCAGGATTTCCGCCTCTTCAAAACAGCGAACGGGTGGAATTCCACGATCCCACCCGAGATGTTGTCGATGACGTAGAACCATTTTTTCCTCCAGCCCTGCGCGGAGTCGATGAAGTACATGCTGAAGTAGCTGGTCTCCGATTTCGCTTGGATCCCAAAGCCACCCGTGCGCAGCGGCTCGCAGGGCTAGGAGTCTACCCGCGATTTCTCGCGGAAGATCCGAACTTTGAAGAGGGCCTTCCAGAGCGCCCAATAAGGGCGAATGCCAAGGAAGCATTCGCAGAACACGATGAAGCACGATATGTGCTGCACCGCGTTCAGAGGAAGGTCGTGAAGCTGTATGCCATAGACATACAGCAACCCGACAAGAAACGGATGGAGGGGAAAGGAAAGACCGCGAGACACGTGGTCCGCAAAGACCACGCGCTCATTCGCTTGCGGGTTGGGTACCTCTTCCTTCTTTCCGAGGCGCACCCGCTTCTCGGACTCCGCCGGCAGCAGCCCCTCCCGCTGCATCTCCTTAATGCTCTTCGCGGTGGTGTTGGGCGAACGCCAGTCGCCCGAGCGCGGCGCAGGTTGCACGGAAGCTTCCCCGGATGCGGAAATGGCAGCGCTGCGTCTTTTGCCCCCCGTCATCGCTGATGAGCACGAGCTTGGAGGAAGAAAGAAGATGAGCGCGAGGAAGAAGATGGATTGGAAAACGAAGGCTGGGAAAGTTTTACCTCACCGCAAAGACCCGTACTTATACACGGAGCGAATCGATGTTGGCCACTCGATGCGCCACGTGGCGCCCATCGCCGCCACCACGTGTGAAGACAAAACGAGGAGGCGGTGAGCGCTGTTTCCTGCCACGATCTTAACAGAAGATCGTGCGCATTTACTGCACGATTTGCGAAAAAACCGGGAACGACGTCTCGTTTCCCGGTCAAAAAGCTGACTATGTGGGCCAGGCTCTCTGCTCTCACTCTGTCACGTCCCATCGTGAGGAGAAAGGTGCGCCATGACGTCATAGCGTGCATCATCAAAACGAAGAAAGCTTCGAATGGAAAGTTCAAACGCGAAAATAACTTCGTATGAACAAATTTGCTTCGAATAGAAGCAACTTTCTCGTGAACAAATCATGAGGCAAGACTCCTTTAAAAACGAAGGAAAAAACCCTGCACACGAAAACTCTTTCTTACGGGCACGATCTCCCAGACATGATAACTCTTTCATATGGGCATAAAATTCCTAAACACGAAAACTCTTTCGTATGGATAGAAGAACTACTCAGTAAAAAATTACACGAGTAGGCAGGACCAATCCTTTATCACTCTCACGATATTTAACATCATAAAAGCCTGGATCGTTCGGCCGACTAGGCACATCCGGATGCCATATTCTTCGAATATGAAGGTAAGACCCGAAAGATCTCTCTTGAGGGCCTGGAATCGCACTCAAAGCTGCGTCCTCCGGTATGATTCCGTGTCAACAACACGAAGAAAAATCCCAGCGGACGCGCCGGGTACCCTCATAGGTTAAGTTCGACTCTATAAGACCACAACGGCCCAATCGCAAAAATCACCTTATCGGGTTCGAGTCGGAGGTCTCGAATCTGGGTAGGCCAGAAATGTTTTTGCCCTAGTCGCAATTAATTGGCCCTGATCTCTCAGGAGAGCCAAGCTACTGTGCTACATCCTTCGGCGATAAAAAGCCATAAAAACAGGCACTTGCATTGCTCGATACTCGAGTACGAAAACTCATTATACAGGGTACACGCCCTCTTAACAGGAAACAGCCAAACTGGTTACCCACAAGAAAGAAAAACCAAGAAAGATTTGACCGTCTACTCGACTGGAGAAATCCCACTCGAGCAAACGCTCGAGGGCTACTGACGAAGACATGGATCTTGGACCCTGCGGGTAAGGACACCCCATCTCAGGCCCAAGGTTAAGGCCCAAGAAGAGGAGCCCTTGGAGTATTCCAGAAGGCCCACGTGAAGCCCACGTGAAGCCCACCCGCGCTAACTTGCGGGTTAAGTTTAGAAATATGTAACCGACTTAGGGTTAGAATTCGAGTCCTCTCCAGGTAGGGTTTGAGACCAGGCCACCTATATAAGGCCTGGAGAGCCACCGGAGGAGGACCAAGCAACAACGCAACACCAAAGCCTTGAACTCGAGATCATACTCTCGATTCGAGCAACCAACATTATAACCGATCTATTTATCAATACAGATCGACAGAGGCAGGAGTAAGGGTTTTACCTCTACGAGGGCCCCGAACCTGGGTAAATCTCGCCCCCTGTCTAGCCGACGATTCCACCAGCGCTCATGAGTTCTCCTAGTCGAAACCCGATAGGGTCACGTAAGGGATTTGTAGAGTCAGAGATTCGACAAGACTAAATGCCTTATCACTGTCAGAAGTGCACAAAAATGCCTTTTTCTTGAGTAAATTAGTGAGAGGCTTGGAAAGTATGCTGTAATGATGAAGAAATTTTCTGTAATATCCCGTGAGCCCCAAGAAACCTCTTAGTTCAGTAACTGTAGATGGTGTGGGCCAATTTAATACAGCTTGCACTTTATCTGAATCAGTGGCCACTCCAGCTGCAGAAATAGTATGCCCTAAGTATTCTACCTTAGGCACGACAAACACACATTTGCTCTTCTTCGCATATAACTGATGCTTTTGTAACACAGAGAAAACAGTCTCCAAATGCTTCACATGGTTGTCCAAAGAGGAACTATAGACCAATATATCATCCATGAAAACGAGCACAAATTTCCTGATATGTGGTGCAAATATTGAGTTCATGAGGCATTGAAAGGTGGCAAGGGCATTGGTCAAACAGAAAGGCATCACTTGGAACTGGTATTGACCATGATGTGTCTTAAATGCAGTTTTCATCTCATCATTTTCCAGCATCCCGACCTTATGATGTCCAGACTTCAAATCTAATTTGGAGAAATATTTGGAACCAGCCAATTCGACAAGTAGCTCGTCGACAATCGGCAGTGGAAACTTTCTCTTGACCGTGATCAAATTCAACCTTCTGTAATCGATGCAAAAACACCATGTACCATCCTTCTTTTTAACTAGTAACACTAGGGAAGCATAGGGACTCATGCTAGGAACAATCAAACGAGCAGCTAACATTTCTTTGACTTGTTTTTCAATTTATGATTTCTGGAAAGGAGCATATCTGTAAGGCTTGGAATTCACAGGAGCCGCGTCAGAAAGAATATGAACTGCATGGTCGAACTCCCTATGAGGTGGCATAATTTGTGGATCATGAAAAACATCCTCAAATTTATCCAATACTACCCGAATAATTGCAGGTGTCTCCTAAGTAGTCTCTAAACAATCAGAAGCAAGAACAACAGTTGCCTATATTTCATTTCCTTTCTGCCATTTCACAAGTTGCTCTGCAGAAATTGCAGCTATTTCCACCGGTTTTGATTCAGTGTAGAGGCCTTGTAACTTGAAATGTTTTCCTTTATACTTAAATTGCACCCATTTATCTTGCTAGTGGCAAATTATTTCACCTCATTGTGAGAGCCAGTCCATTCCCAGAATTGCGTCATATCCCCCCAAATCCTGAATTTTCATATCATATTGGAAAGTATGCCCTTGTACCCACCAACATAAATTTGGTACTTGCTTATTGCAGGACATCAACTGGCCATTAGCTACTCTCACTGTCGTATTCGACACCGACTGAACTGAACACTGTAATTTAGCAACCAATTCAGAATCTATGAAACCGTGAGAACTACCAGAGTCAATTAGAATGAGCATCACTTTGTTACCCACTTATGGACGCAAACAAATAGAATTGCAATTCTCAGTTCCTGACAAGGTATTCAGAGAGACATGCATATATTGTCCTCATCAATATCTTCTCCACGAGTGATTGTATCTAGTAATTCATCAGAGAGGATCTCCACTTGCTGAATTGCTCTAACTTGAACGGGTGCCTGAACCGTGTACTGGTGCCCCGACATGTACTTCTCGCCATAGCGATAACATAAATCATTGACACGCCGATACTCCTTCAACTGCTTGGCTTTCCAGAGATCACCTTTGTCGAATCGAGCTACAGTGGATTTGCAAGAAGTACCAAATTCCTAACGATTGGACTGACTAGGGTGGCCTTTAGCTCTGTCCAAAACTCCTTCATGTACTTGTGCAAACAAACACGCTTGCTGCACTGTCGTTGGCATTTGTACTAAAACACCTGCTTTTAATTCATCCTTAAGGCCATTAATAAAATGAGAAACTAGCATCAAACCGCTAAACGCAGGATCATATAAACGAATCTGATAAACAATTTGATCAAACTGGCGACGGTATTCTAACACTGTGCCAGACTGCCGCAATGCCAATAACTCCCTGTTTTTATCTCTTTGATTATCACACTCGAACTTTAATAGGAAATCCTGACAGAAACGAGTCCAATCATGAAAACCAACCAGTTTCTTATACGACTGATACTAGTGAGCTGAACCCTCACGCAAATACACATCGTCGCTCCAACTACTTGAAATCCAGCAGGAATCTGATATAGCTCAAAAAACGTCTGACACTGATCGATCCAAATGCTCGCATCCGTACCGTCAAATTTTGGGAAATTCATTTTAGGGATCCAGCTGGAACGGCGACCCGATTCCCAACCACCATCAGAACTCTCCGCATCGCGCACAATAGGAGTTTTGGGAAGAAATTCAACTTGAGGTCCCTTTTGTGGTGCCATGAGTTGGAGTTGTTGGCGGGTTGGCGGAGGTTGAGGAGGTAGCGTGTTTTCCGGTGCATGCCTAGTCACCGCAGGGCCTGCGCCATTGTCCGGAATGACCAACGGAGATGGAGTAGGCCCTTTGACAATGTTTGTCTTGATCGTCGTTGCTTGAACGTGCGGCTGTTTTGCTCATTGCTCCTGTTGCACCTTCCCAATCGACTCCATCGATAAATCCACCTAGACTTGCATATGAGTCAAGCTAGTCGCCTGCTCGTCGAGCTGCTTCTGTAGCCCCGCCAACTGGCCCGCGAGTTCACCTGATTGTTTGGTGAAGACCTCAATGAGGCGCGCCTCCATGGCCTCCATAGATTCCACCACTTGGCGAACCGCAAGCGTTGGCTTCTTCGGCGCCGTCTCGTCAATCTCCGCTAGCCAATCAACAGCAGATCGGTATTACGTCAGCAGAACAAATCCGCCAACAACCTCTCGTTGGAATTACGATCCAAGCCAAGCGAGGAGCGAGGGAAAAAATTCGGCAACCCTAACGCGAGGCTCTGATACCAAGTTGTTATATCCCTAGGGATTAAGACTAGATACAGGAAGAAAACACGTGGAATTTGAAGCTGGAGGAGGTGGAAGAGAGACTGGAATTAGACAGAGAGAGAGTTTACAGCTCAAATGATCGATCCCCTTTCTCCTCCACTCATGGACTATTTATCTTATCCCCGACGACCACAGTTGGGCCAACTATTACATGGGTCGAGGCGCAACACGCGTGCACAGCACGGTCCAAGAACTTGAACCCATTTGTCACTCCTCTATTCTCGCTGAGGCATGGCTGGAGTCGCCTTGAGTCACATCTATGACAAAGAGGCCTCTCACGCATCCCTCACGGTCTAGGTGATTCTTCTAGCCGTTAGATCTACCTATCGATAGGTTTCTAGCCGTTGATTTTAAGTAGATCAGGCGCTGGTCCAAATATCTCTAAGGGATTCTTCACTCGGCATCAAATTGGACCTTTATGGTGTATTGGGCCGGATGGTGTGCTAAAGCCCACGATCGACAAAGCTGAAAGCGAACTCGTCGGAAATTCGTAGAAAAAGGGAAACCTTTCGGAAGGTCACCCGTGTTCGATGTGCTTGCGACAAGTGTCGCCTTTTCCTTCCTCCCAGCCTCGCACGGGTGCTCGCATGTGTGACAAGTGGCAGCATGAGAGAGTTTTGGTGGGATTTTTCTATTCCCATCCAGGGACGGGTGGATGGATGGACACGCATTATTTTAAGATTCATTTTTTCAAAATGAAATATCTGGAGAACCGTATTTCGAAATTACGAACCGTTTTCAGATTTGAAATTCTCGCGTCGAGATCTTCAAAACTAGATTCCATGTTGATAGGTTTCAAGAAAAAAAATTACACCCAGAATCAACACAGATGTACGCCAAGTTACATATGGATGTACGCCTAGGTCCAGTGGCCGAAGTACGTCCCAAATCCAGTGCTGACGTACATCCATGTGCATCACAGGTGCACGCCCAGTCGGATGTACACCCAGGTGCATGACCGACATACACCCGTGCACCACGGTTGTACGCCCAGGTGAATATACACACAGGTGCAGTGCTGATGTACGCTCATGTGCACCGCGGGTGTACGCCCAGGGGATGTACACTCAGGTGCAGTGCTGACGTACACTCATGTGCACCGCGGGTGTACGCACAAGCAGATGTACACCGCGTATACTTTCGGAAACAACGTTTGTATACTTTTAGTAGCAACTTTTTTTTATACTTTAAGATACATTATGTATACTTTCAGAAACAACATTTGTATACTTTTAGTAACAATTTTTTTATACTTTTATATACAACAGGTGTGTACTTTTTAGATGAAGAAACGTAGGCGTTTTGTTCGAGGCGAAGCCGAGCGGTAGTACGAGGCAACGCCGAGCCATAACACGCACTACGACCAATACACGCTTCGACCAATGCACGATTCGACCAATGCGCACAACAACCTATGTACCCCCTTCTACTGGATGTACATGGTGTACACCCACGTGCCTGCTAACAAAAGTATAAAGTATATAGAACAGGGAGTTCAAACGTCCGAGAAAGAGTTTCTCGAAACCTATCAACATGTCTTCTAGTTTTGAAAATCTCGACGCGAGGATCTCAAATATGAAAACGGTTCATAATTCCGAAATATGGTTCTGGAGATATTTCGTTTTAAAAAACCGAATCTCAAAATAAATGAGCGCACACCCCTCCGTCCGGTGGGAAAGGGAAAACCCACCAAAATTCTCTCGTGGTGACACTTGGCGCGCATGCAAGGCCTCTCCTTCCCCTCTCGGAAGGTTACAGAAGGGTTCCCTTTCCCTAATCGCACCCGAACAGGTCTCCTATATAGCAACTTGAAGAGAAAGTCCCATCCGAAGCCACAACCAGTAGCGATGATGTGCTCTGTGAAGAAAAAATAGCGACTTGTCAACGCAACTACGAAAAAAAAGGAGAGCAAGGCCACCGACGCGAGCCCCCACCGATGCGATGCGTCAGGCATCCGGTCCCGTCCGGCCCGAGAGCCAGGATGCGACGAGCAGCACGGATCCACGCGATGCGGCCGGGCGGCCGACCGTGTGCGTCTGATTGAAAGCGGGCAGTTCCATGTAGCGGGGCAGCAATCGCCGAAGTGGCCCTCGGCACCTTGCATATCCAACCTAAGACTTCTGCAGCGCTGTTCCGGCACCATGCCGGAGCGGGGAATCGTCATCGGAGGTCTCTACATCGCCCTGATCGCCTCCAAACAAATGCGTGAGTAGTTCATCTTGGGACTACGCGTCCATAGCAGTAGCGAGGTGGTTGTTCTCTCCCTATGCCCCTATGTTTAGAGTCTCGTGAGCTGCCTAACATGATCGAGACCATTGTTATGTAATTGTGCATGTTGTGTTTGTTGGGATCCGATGAATCATGAGATTATGATTATTTTGTTCATGTCAATCTGAGATGTGTCGGGGGGTTACCCCCGAGTAGGGGTAAGGCAAGTGCTGAAGGCAAGATCCAAGGTCAGAAGAGGTGTTTGGCAGAGTAGCTAGCTACCCGGTGCTTGCTACCCGGTCGACTGCTATCCGGTCATACACACTGATGGCCAGAAGGAAGAATCAAGGAAGTTGTATTCTTCCGAGTAGAGGAAGTGGTCCGAGTAGAGGGAGTGGATTCCTAGTCGGGCCAGAAGTCAATGGAGCCGTTCTGACAAAGGATCCCGCGTATCCTGCGTCCGTACGGCGTGCGGTTCAACTTACGGAGTGCGTGATTATCCGCGCTCTGGCGTGGCTACAGTGCGGTAGGCGCCTGTCTAGTCCTGTCACTGACAGAGGGGACAGGACAGGGCTAGGGGCCTACCCTATCACACTGACAAGGGTGGACAGGTCCCATCTCCGAACGGCGCGACGACTTACGAGGCAAGCGTCAGCGGGAACCCGGAGGCGTGCGCGGTTCTGCAGTGCTCCTGTCACGTCAAGTCGTACCTTATAATTGTTTTCTATCCGGCTGGGCACCAGTATATAAGGTGCCCTGCCTCCTCCTGTGCGAGGGTCGACACTCTGATTTGCTTCACTACTCACAGAGAGAACTAGAGCGTAGAGTGGCTACTCGGCTGAAGGCCTGAACTGTACTGTGGCTACTCGGTAAACACCATATAAAGAGAGAGGCAGGAGTAGGGGTGTTACTTCCACACGAGGGCCCTGAACCTGGGTAAGATCGTGTTGTTTGCAGTGTTTGTGATCTACCACACGCGGCTACTCGCCGTGTGATCCCTCCCCGAGCACCTCCAGCGTCCATCGGCCCCAACTTTAGCCATCCCATGGCATCTGCCGTGATACCACCACGACAGTTGGCGCCCACCGTGGGGCAGACAGAGGCGCTGTCTGGAGTCCATGTTCGGACGGGACTCATTTCTGCTGCGGGGGAGCACGTGGTCTGTGGTCTTGTCCACAGATTCGACTCTTTCGACTTCGTCACCGACAATGCCGGAGATTTCGGCGGGAGGCCCATTCCGGCAGGCGGCTCGGTGCTCTCCTTCGGCTCGCACCTCGTCTACGTCGCCGCCGCTGTCGTCCGCGAGTTTCCAGAGGAGGTGCTGGTCGCGGAGGATCCTCCTGCCGTGCTCGCTGCCCGCGGAAGGCCGGTGGGCTGCTCCGCGGACAGCGTGGAGGTGATGATGACCGACCTGGCTACCGATGCCGGGAAGGGCGCGGCTGCTGCCGCGGAGGTCATCGAGGATCTCGCTGGCCCGAGTATTGGCCAGAGGGTCCACAAGCCCTACGAAAAGGATTCCAACATCCCTCTCTCCACTACACCGATGATACCGGCATCCGCTGCGCGGATGGGCATGCTGCCTCCCACCGAGCTCGAGCTCCTGACCATGAGGGCGCAGCTCGACCGGCGGCGCCAGGAGCTGCTCGCTGAGCACCTGGAGCTTGAGAAGGTTAGGCTCGAGCTTAGCCTAGACCAGAACGAGTACAACAAGGCCCATGTCTTTACGCCTGTTGTTAGGAAGTCTAGCAAGGTAGGCGCTACGCGTCGCAACTTAGGCGCCGAGATGGCGACAGTTGTAGAGGCTCCTAGCCAGTCTGCCACCGCAAACACCACTACCAGGCCTAGATACAGCAGCCCCGCCAAAACACTTAGAGCCGCAGAGGCTGTAGCTGCTGAGTTGCCGAACCTAGCCGGCGACGCGCGCTCTAGGCAGCAAGAGAGGCTCAATGAGCTAGTGCTAGAGGCTGCTAGGCAGAATGAGGAGTTCCGGAAAGCCAATCCGGGTGCCGGTGCTTCTCAGGTCGTGCACTCGCATGCGGTCAGATCTACGGATCAGGCCTCATCGCCGCATCCCAGCCGCGAGAGGGACCAGAGTGTGCTCTCTGGGAAGGGTAGAGAGATGCAGGTGTACGATCCGGTTCTCGCCGCGAAACAGAGCGCTGTGCCGCGAGAATCCGGTCAGAAACACACTACTGGCCCTTGCGAACCGGGACTATAGGCCTATTTTCTCCGCATCGCGCACAATAGGAGTTTTGGGAAGAAATTCAACTTGAGGTCCCTTTTGTGGTGCCATGAGTTGGAGTTGTTGGCGGGTTGGCGGAGGATGAGGAGGTAGCGTGTTTTCCGGTGCATGCCTAGTCACCGCAGGGCCTGCGCCATTGTCCAGAATGACCAACGGAGATGGAGTAGGCCCTTTGACAATGTTTGTCTTGATCGTCGTTGCTTGAACGTGCGGCTGTTTTGCTCATTGCTCCTGTTGCACCTTCCCAATCGACTCCATCGATAAATCCACCTAGACTTGCATATGAGTCAAGCTAGTCGCCTGCTCGTCGAGCTGCTTCTGTAGCCCCGCCAACTGGCCCGCGAGTTCACCTGATTGTTTGGTGAAGACCTCAATGAGGCGCGCCTCCATGGCCTCCATAGATTCCACCACTTGGCGAACCGCAAGCGTTGGCTTCTTCGGCGCCGTCTCGTCAATCTCCGCTAGCCAATCAACAGCAGATCGGTATTACGTCAGCAGAACAAATCCGCCAACAACCTCTCGTTGGAATTACGATCCAAGCCAAGCGAGGAGCGAGGGAAAAAAATTCGGCAACCCTAACGCGAGGCTCTGATACCAAGTTGTTATATCCCTAGGGATTAAGACTAGATACAGGAAGAAAACACGTGGAATTTGAAGCTGGAGGAGGTGGAAGAGAGACTGGAATTAGACAGAGAGAGAGAGTTTACAGCTCAAATGATCGATCCCCTTTCTCCTCCACTCATGGACTATTTATCTTATCCCCGACGACCACAGTTGGGCCAACTATTACATGGGTCGAGGCGCAACACGCGTGCACAGCACGGTCCAAGAACTTGAACCCATTTGTCACTCCTCTATTCTCGCTGAGGCATGGCTGGAGTCGCCTTGAGTCACATCTATGACAAAGAGGCCTCTCACGCATCCCTCACGGTCTAGGTGATTCTTCTAGCCGTTAGATCTACCTATCGATAGGTTTCTAGCCGTTGATTTTAAGTAGATCAGGCGCTGGTCCAAATATCTCTAAGGGATTCTTCACTCGGCATCAAATTGGACCTTTATGGTGTATTGGGCCGGATGGTGTGCTAAAGCCCACGATCGACAAAGTTGAAAGCGAACTCGTCGGAAATTCCTAGAAAAAGGGAAACCTTTCGGAAGGTCACCCGCGTTCGATGTGCTTGCGACAAGTGTCGCCTTTTCCTTCCTCCCAGCCTCGCACGGGTGCTCGCATGTGTGACAAGTGGCAGCATGAGAGAGTTTTGGTGGGATTTTTCTATTCCCATCCAGGGACGGGTGGATGGATGGACACGCATTTATTTTAAGATTCATTTTTTCAAAATGAAATATCTGGAGAACCGTATTTCGAAATTACGAACCGTTTTCAGATTTGAAATTCTCGCGTCGAGATCTTCAAAACAAGATTCCATGTTGATAGGTTTCGAGAAAAAAAATTACACCCAGAATCAACACGGATGTACGCCAAGTTACATATGGATGTACGCCTAGGTCCAGTGGCCGAAGTACGTCACAAATGCAGTGCTGACGTACATCCATGTGCATCACAGGTGCACGCCCAGTCGGATGTACACCCAGGTGCATGACCGACATACACCCGTGCACCACGGTTGTACGCCCAGGTGAATATACACACAGGTGCAGTGCTGATGTACGCTCATGTGCACCGCGGGTGTACGCCCAGGGGATGTACACTCAGGTGCAGTGCTGACGTACACTCATGTGCACCGCGGGTGTACGCACAAGCAGATGTACACCGCGTATACTTTCGGAAACAACGTTTGTATACTTTTAGTAGCAACTTTTTTTTATACTTTAAGATACATTATGTATACTTTCAGAAACAACATTTGTATACTTTTAGTAACAAATTTTTTATACTTTTATATACAACAGGTGTGTACTTTTTAGATGAAGAAACGTAGGCGTTTTGTTCGAGGCGAAGCCGAGCGGTAGTACGAGGCAACGCCGAGCCATAACACGCACTACGACCAATACACGCTTCGACCAATGCACGATTCGACCAATGCGCACAACAACCTATGTACCCCCTTCTACTGGATGTACATGGTGTACACCCACGTGCCTGCTAACAAAAGTATAAAGTATATAGAACAGGGAGTTCAAACGTCCGAGAAAGAGTTTCTCGAAACCTATCAACATGTCTTCTAGTTTTGAAAATCTCGACGCGAGGATCTCAAATATGAAAACGGTTCGTAATTCCGAAATATGGTTCTGGAGATATTTCGTTTTAAAAAACCGAATCTCAAAATAAATGAGCGCACACCCCTCCGTCCGGTGGGAAAGGGAAAACCCACCAAAATTCTCTCGTGGTGACACTTGGCGCGCATGCAAGGCCTCTCCTTCCCCTCTCGGAAGGTTACAGAAGGGTTCCCTTTCCCTAATCGCACCCGAACAGGTCTCCTATATAGCAACTTGAAGAGAAAGTCCCATACGAAGCCACAGCCAGTAGCGATGATGTGCTCTGTGAAGAAAAAATAGCGACTTGTCAACGCAACTACGAAAAAAAAGGAGAGCAAGGCCACCGACGCGAGCCCCCACCGATGCGATGCGTCAGGCATCCGGTCCCGTCCGGCCCGAGAGCCAGGATGCGACGAGCAGCACGGATCCACGCGATGCGGCCGGGCGGCCGACCGTGTGCGTCTGATTGAAAGCGGGCAGTTCCATGTAGCGGGGCAGCAATCGCCGAAGTGGCCCTCGGCACCTTGCATATCCAACCTAAGACTTCTGCAGCGCTGTTCCGGCACCATGCCGGAGCGGGGAATCGTCATCGGAGGTCTCTACATCGCCCTGATCGCCTCCAGACAAATGTGTGAGTAGTTCATCTCGGGACTACGCGTCCATAGCAGTAGCGAGGTGGTTGTTCTCTCCCTATGCCCCTATGTTTAGAGTCTCGTGAGCTGCCTAACATGATCGAGACCATTGTTATGTAATTGTGCATGTTGTGTTTGTTGGGATCCGATGAATCATGAGATTATGATTATTTTGTTCATGTCAATCTGAGATGTGTCGGGGGGTTACCCCCGAGTAGGGGTAAGGCAAGTGCTGAAGGCAAGATCCAAGGTCAGAAGAGGTGTTTGGCAGAGTAGCTAGCTACCCGGTGCTTGCTACCCGGTCGACTGCTATCCGGTCATACACACTGATGGCCAGAAGGAAGAATCAAGGAAGTTGTATTCTTCCGAGTAGAGGAAGTGGTCCGAGTAGAGGGAGTGGATTCCTAGTCGGGCCAGAAGTCAATGGAGCCGTTCTGACAAAGGATCACGCGTATCCTGCGTCCGTACGGCGTGCGGTTCAACTTACGGAGTGCGTGATTATCCGCGCTCTGGCGTGGCTACAGTGCGGTAGGCGCCTGTCTAGTCCTGTCACTGACAGAGGGGACAGGACAGGGCTAGGGGCCTACCCTATCACACTGACAAGGGTGGACAGGTCCCATCTCCGAACGGCGCGACGACTTACGAGGCAAGCGTCAGCGGGAACCCGGAGGCGTGCGCGGTTCTGCAGTGCTCCTGTCACGTCAAGTCGTACCTTATAATTGTTTTCTATCCGTCTGGGCACCAGTATATAAGGTGCCCTGCCTCCTCCTGTGCGAGGGTCGACACTCTGATTTGCTTCACTACTCACAGAGAGAACTAGAGCGTAGAGTGGCTACTCGGCTGAAGGCCTGAACTGTACTGTGGCTACTCGGTAAACACCATATAAAGAGAGAGGCAGGAGTAGGGGTGTTACTTCCACACGAGGGCCCTGAACCTGGGTAAGATCGTGTTGTTTGCAGTGTTTGTGATCTACCACACGCGGCTACTCGCCGTGTGATCCCTCCCCGAGCACCTCCAGCGTCCATCGGCCCCAACTTTAGCCATCCCATGGCATCTGCCGTGATACCACCACGACAGTTGGCGCCCACCGTGGGGCAGACAGAGGCGATGTCTGGAGTCCATGTTCGGACGGGACTCATTTCTGCTGCGGGGGAGCGCGTGGTCTGTGGTCTTGTCCACAGATTCGACTCTTTCGACTTCGTCACCGACAATGCCGGAGATTTCGGCGGGAGGCCCATTCCGGCAGGCGGCTCGGTGCTCTCCTTCGGCTCGCACCTCGTCTACGTCGCCGCCGCTGTCGTCCGTGAGTTTCCAGAGGAGGTGCTGGTCGCGGAGGATCCTCCTGCCGTGCTCGCTGCCCGCGGAAGGCCGGTGGGCTGCTCCGCGGACAGCGTGGAGGTGATGATGACCGACCTGGCTACCGATGCCGGGAAGGGCGCGGCTGCTGCCGCGGAGGTCATCGAGGATCTCGCTGGCCCGAGTATTGGCCAGAGGGTCCACAAGCCCTACGAAAAGGATTCCAACATCCCTCTCTCCACTACACCGATGATACCGGCATCCGCTGCGCGGATGGGCATGCTGCCTCCCACCGAGCTCGAGCTCCTGACCATGAGGGCGCAGCTCGACCGGCGGCGCCAGGAGCTGCTCGCTGAGCACCTGGAGCTTGAGAAGGTTAGGCTCGAGCTTAGCCTAGACCAGAACGAGTACAACAAGGCCCATGTCTTTACGCCTGTTGTTAGGAAGTCTAGCAAGGTAGGCGCTACGCGTCGCAACTTAGGCGCCGAGATGGCGACAGTTGTAGAGGCTCCTAGCCAGTCTGCCACCGCAAACACCACTACCAGGCCTAGATACAGCAGCCCCGCCAAAACACTTAGAGCCGCAGAGGCTGTAGCTGCTGAGTTGCCGAACCTAGCCGGCGACGCGCGCTCTAGGCAGCAAGAGAGGCTCAATGAGCTAGTGCTAGAGGCTGCTAGGCAGAATGAGGAGTTCCGGAAAGCCAATCCGGGTGCCGGTGCTGCTCAGGTCGTGCACTCGCATGCGGTCAGATCTACGGATCAGGCCTCATCGCCGCATCCCAGCCGCGAGAGGGACCAGAGTGTGCTCTCTGGGAAGGGTAGAGAGATGCAGGTGTACGATCCGGTTCTCGCCGAGAATCCGGTCAGAAACACACTACTGCAGGAGCAGGCTATCAAGCTCATAAAGCTCAGAGCAATGTTCAGGATATCGCTTATCGTTAATGTATCGGTCGACGCATGATAAGAGATATATCGGCTTATCGGCCGATAAATCGATTTTATCGGTCGACTATTTATCTCCTATTTTTCTTGTAAATCCCAAATTGCAGCACTAAGATATCTAAAATATGCTGTAAAAATATATCATATCGACACTAAAAACTATAAATTATGATATATATAGATATATTGTATTCAATACTACTAAAAATTCTATGATGGATGTCATTTATTCACATGTTCTAGTGCTGGAAAATCAATATATCGACCGATTTAGTGGCATATCAACCGATAAATCTCTGATAAGACCGATAAAATAGCCCAAATGATAATCTCCATCGATATTCATTTATCTTATCGGCCACCACCTGATAAGCGATAAATCGGCCGATAAATCGGCATACCGGATGATATTTTGAACAGTGGCTCAGAGCAAGGGGCAAAGCGGAGACAACGCGGGGCCTTCTCGGCGTCCTGCTGCTCAGCCTACTCGGCAGAGGATGCAGCAGCCTGCTGCTGCCCAGCCGCGTGCGGCTGCGCCCGCAGCCAACCCTGTGGTGCAACCCGCAGTTGTGCAGGAGAACTGGTATGACGATGGCTACTCGGCGATGGGGCTAGCCGGCTATGCTGACCCAAGGAATGTTGCTGATCGCCTGGGTGAGCGCATGTTGGAGCCCAGTGATGCCAGGTTCAAGCTGGACAGGATCAACCTGTCCGCGCAAGTCGAGAACAGGGGGCCGCATGGCCCAGAGTGCTTTGGCCCTCGCATCATGAACGAGCCATCAGTGAACCACTTCCAGCTGGCCAGGGGGACCAAGTGTTACAATGGCAGCACCAAGCCGGAAGACTGGTTGAGTGATTATGTCACAGCCGTGCACATTGCAGGCGGCAACCGGAGATGGGCTGTGCGGTATGTTCCGCAAATGCTTGAGGGTCCAGCTCGGACTTGGCTCAACAACCTGCCCAAGGACAGTATCAACTGTTGGCTGGACTTCTCGGAGGCCTTTATTAGCAACTTCACCAGCACTTACAAGAGGCCGAATAGGCCGCAGCAGTTGTCCGCTTGCAAGCAGCGGGAAGACGAGACCGATCGCGAGTACCTTACTCGGTGGAGCACCTTGAGGAACACCTGTGAAGGTGTGAATGAGGCCCAGGCCATCACTTGGTTTGCGCAGGGTTGCAGGCATGGCAGCATGTTGTGGCAGAAGCTGCAGCGCGAGATGCCGAGTACTCTCGCTGAGACCATCAAGATTGCGGACATGTATGCACTCGGCGACCCAACTCAGCCTCTGATGGACTCCCCCGAGCCGAGAAGGAACTACAACGGCAACAAGCGCAATGATTTCCGCAACAATCGCAGAGGTGACCGGATTGATACTCGGTATGATCCCGAGGAGGTGAATGCTGTGACTACGGCCGCTGGGAGTAGCCAAAGGCAAAAAACTGCTGGAGCCCAGTACGGGCAAAACCAGAATCAGGGCCAAGGCATCAAGAAGCCGTACAATGCTCCCCAGCAGGGTAGCGGCAACCCGGATCCTGCTCCGAACTTTGTCTTTGGCAGCATGAGGGATGGGCCGTGCAGCTTCCACACTCGGCATCCTGCCAGGCCAGCCAACCATACTACTCGGCAGTGCAGCTGGTGGGAACAGATCAAGAATGAGGGCTTGCCCCTCCTCCTCCTCTGCTAGCTGCGAATACCAATGTGCAGCCAGCTCGGGCACCCGCTCCTCGGCCTGCAGTCTTCCCGAGAAGAGAGAACGTGAACCAGATGGCTTTAGGAGCCAACCGCAACTTCAACAACGACCGCTACCGCAACAACAACAACAACCGCAACCGCAACTTCTACAGCCGCAACAACAAGAGGAACAACAACAACAACAACAACAACAACAACAAAAACAACCAAGGTAACAACAACGATGACAACAATGGCGGTGGAGACCGCAACCAGTACCAGGAACACCACGAGAGCTACATGATCTTCACCTCTGAGCCCTCCGACAAGCAGTCTCTGCACAGGCGTGCAATGGAAGTCAATGTTGTGATTCCTGCTGTGCCCCACTACCTGCACTGGTGCAACCAAGAGATCACTTGGTCCAGAGCTGATCATCCCAAGGTGATGCCCAACCCGGGTAGCTACTCTTTGGTGGTGGATCCCATCTTCTTGGGCGCTCAGAAGATTGTCAGATTCAGCAAGGTGCTGGTTGACAACGGCAGCAGCATCAACATTGTGTACAGAGACACACTCGAGAAGCTCGGGATGGCCGAGAACATGCTGCTACCCAGCAGGACCACTTTCCATGGCATTGTGCCGGGAGTGTCTTGCTCTCCAATCGGGCGCGTCTAGATAGACGTCCTATTCGGCACCAGGGAGAACTGCCGCACTAAGAGCTTGGCCTTCGAGGTGGTTGACCACCAGAGCCCATACCATGCCCTACTCGGCAGGCCCGCTCTCAACAAGTTCATGGCTTCAACCCACACTGCGTACTTGAAGATGAAGATCCCTGGTCCCAATGGAGTAATCACCATCTCGGGTGACTACAAGAAATCCATGGAGTGTGCCTCTGCTGGTTCCCAGCTGGCGGAATCCATGGTCATTGCTGCCGAGAAGAAGAAGATGTACGAGGTGGTGGCTATGGCGCAAGAAGCGCAAGGTGGCGCGCCTGGCATGCCGAGTTCCCAGTACGGGACTGCATTCCAGGCGTCCCAGGAGACGAAGAAGGTCCAGGTTGACCCTGAGTTCCCAGACCGTGTTGCCATCATTGGCGCCGGGTTGGGAGAGAAATAGGAAAGCGAGCTCATCCACTTCCTCCGTGAGAATCGGGACGTGTTTGCCTGGTCCAATGAGGATTTGCCAGGCCTCCCGAGGGAGTTGGTTGAGCACTCGCTACATGTGCGGCATGATGCCAAGCCAGTGAAGCAGGCGATGCGCCGCTTTGGCGATGAGAGAAGGAAGGCTATCGGTGATCAGATCACCAAGTTGCTGATAAGCAACTTTATCATGGAGGTTTTGCATCCGGACTGGCTAGCCAACCCGGTGATGGTTGAGAATAAGAAAGAGGACCCCAAGGCGGATACCGCATGGCGCATGTGCATGGATTACACCGACCTGAACAAGGCCTACCCCAAGGATCCCTTTCCGCTACCCCGCATAGATCAGGCGATCGATTCCACTGCTGGTTGTGAGCTTTTGTCTTTCATAGATGCCTACTCTGGTTTTCATCAGATAGCTCTCAACCCTGCTGATCAAATAAAGACTGCCTTTATTACCCCGTACGGGGCTTATTGCTATCGTGTCATGTGCTTTGGGTTGCGGAATGCTGGGGCTACCTATCAGAGATGCATGCAGAAATGCTTGCATGATCAAATTGGCAAAAATGTGCAGGTGTACGTAGATGACATTGTCATCAAAACGAATAAAACACATACTCCGCTTAGTGACATTGAGGAAACATTTGCCAACTTGCGCAAGTACAAAATGAAGCTGAATCCGACTAAATGCACCTTTGGCGTCCCGGCTGGCAAGCTACTCGGCTTTTTGGTATCCAGTCGGGGAATTGAGGCCAATCCTTCAAAGATAAAAGTTATTGAGAGCATGTCTTTGCCGAGATCCCTGAAGGATGTGCAAAAGTTCACTGGTTGCTTGGCTTCTCTGAGCCGCTTCCTGGGCAGAATGGGTGAAAAGGCCTTGCCTCTGTATCAGTTGATGAAGAAGAGCGACAAGTTTGTCTGGACACCGCAAGCTGATGTGGCATTCAAGGAGCTGAAAGCCATGCTGGGTAGCGCTCCCATCTTGGCTAGTCCGCTACCCAAAGAGCCAATGTTGTTATAAATTGCTGCGACTAACCGAGTGGTCAGCGTTGTGATTGTGGTGGAGAGAGAAGAGGAAGGCAAGACTGTGCAGCGCCCAGTGTACTATCTCAGCGAAGTGCTGTCCAGCTCCAAGCAGAACTACCCTCATTACCAGAAGATGACTTACGGCGTGTACCTGGGCGCCAAGAAGCTGAAGCACTATTTCCAAGAGCATCCCATCACTGTGGTGAGTTCTGCTCCCATCTCGGACATCATGGGCAACAAGGAGGCAAGTGGCAGAGTAGCCAAGTGGGAAATTGAGCTGGCCACGTACGCTCCTGCGTATGCGAGAAGAGAAACCATCAAGTCTCAGATCCTGGCAGATTTTCTGGTGGACTGGGCTGAGGTGCAGTACGAGCCTCCTACACCAGTAGCCAACTACTGGAAGATGCACTTTGATGGCTCTAAGGTGAAGGAAGGCTTGGGTGCTGGCGTGGTGCTCACGTCACCCAAGCGTGATCAACTCAAGTACGTGCTGCAAATTCATTTCAAGGCATCCAACAATGTAGCAGAGTACGAGGCCGTGCTACACGGCTTGAAGGTGGCCAAGTAGGTTGGCGTGCAGCGCATCGTGTGCTATGGCGACTCGGATCTGGTTGTGCAGCAAGTTTCAGGCACTTGGGATGCTCTGGATGCCAACATGGCGTCATATCGGTTCTTGGTGCAAACCATGACTGGATTCTTTGAAGGGTGCGAGTTCAAGCACATCCACCGAGCAGAGAACGAGGCAGCTGATGAGCTGTCCAAGTTGGGGTCTTCTCGGCAATACATCCCGGCTGGGGTTGCCTTGGAACATTTGAGAAAGCCATCTATCAAGCCATCCCCCAACTCGGAGTCTATATTTGTTCCTTCTCTGCCTGGTGAAGAAGCTGTTCCCATGGAGATTGACTGGGAGGTTGCAAAAGAGAACCCGGGGACTGCCGTCTCCATCCCGGGGACTGGCGCCTGCAACCTGGGGACTGTCCCTTCTTACTCGGGGACTGCCCCTCCCAACTCGGGGACTGCTCCTCCTAACTCGGGGACTGTCGCATTCATTGAGGGAGTTCTTGTTGCGTGCACGAGATCTCGGGGAGTCGTCCCCGCCCGAGAAGAAGAAGAAGTGGTGGCTGATCCAATGGAAGTGGATGAACCGGTGTTTCCCATCCGGGGAACACCGAGTTGGGCTCTGCCCATATTATCCTTTCTAAAAGACGGCACCTTGCCGAGTGATGAGGTTACCTTGAGGCAAATTCAGAGAAGATCCAAGGGCTATACAATCTTCAGAGATGTGCTGCATAGAAGAAGTCCAACTGGTGTGTTGCAGCGCTGTGTAGAGCCAGAAGAGGGACAGGAAATTCTGGTGGAGATACACCAAGGAGAATGCGGACATCACGCCTCTTCTCGGGCTCTGGTCAACAAGGCTTTTCGGCATGGTTTCTTTTGGCTCACTGCCTTGAAACAAGCTGAAGATATTGTGAGAAAGTGCAATGGCTGCCAAAGATTCGCAAGTAAGATTCATATGCCAGCTTCCGAGTTGAAGACCATTCCCATTACTTGGCCATTTGCTGTTTGGTGCTTGGATATGGTGGGTCCTTTCAAGCCGGCTAGAGGCAACATGACTCACATCTTGGTCATGGTGGACAAGTTCACCAAGTGGATTGAGGTGAAGCCTATTCGGAAGTGTGATGGAGTCACTGCTGTGAGTTTCTTGAAGGATGTGATCCTGAGGTATGGCTACCCGCACAGCATTATCACTGACAATGGCACAAACTTTGCTGAGGGCGTGTTCGCAAGGTTCTGCAGAGATAAGCATATCCGGCTAGATGTTGCATCTGTTGCGCATCCCGCCTCCAATGGGCAAGTGGAAAGAGCAAATGGCATGGTGCTATCAGGCATAAAGCCAAGGATCATTGAGCCGCTGCTGAAAACACCTGGGTGTTGGCTAGATGAGTTGCCAGCGGTGTTGTGGAGTCTAAGGACTACCCCTAACCGGTCAACCGGCTACACGCCATTCTTCCTGGTTTATGGAGCTGAGGCCGTGCTGCCCACTGACCTAGAGCATGACTCGCCCCGTGTAACGCTCTACACGGAGGCAGAGGCTAGAGAAGCTCGAGAAAATGACGTTGACCTGCTAGAAGAAGCAAGAGAGCTAACTCTGTCATGTTCAGCTGTTTACCAGCAAAACTTGAGGCGTTATCATAGCCGAAAAGTGAACCCAAGGGTTTTCCGAGAAGGAGACATGGTGCTTAGGCTGGTGCAGCGCACAGCCGGGATGCACAAGCTTTCTCCTCTGTGGGAAGGGTCATTCATTGTGAGCAAGGCATTGCACAACGATGCATATTATCTTATTGGCGCACAGCCACCCTAGAAGAACAGGCCGGATAGGGCTAGAGAGGAATCCAAGCGCCTTTGGAATGTAGCTTTACTTCGACGTTTTCACTCATGAGCAAACTATGTATGTATCTCCTTATCCGAGTTGAAATCCTATTCGGCAATCTGAAATTGAACTCGGGGACTGCCCTCGTCAAAATTGTTCCTTGTGTTTACTCTGTTTTGCTTTGTCTATTCGGTTGAACCACTTAGAATTTCAAAATCATACAAAGTAGTGAGTTTAAACTCACCGGACACTCTGCGACTCTGCTGCTGTCCGCAACCCGGCTTCATGGCAAGCCAGAGAACAAGCCAAAGAGTCAATGAACACATGAAAATTGCAAAGGAAAGGAAGCGTGTGGCAACCGAGTAGAGTGTTTTTTACAGTTTTTTCTTTTCGGCTAAGTGGTGGGCAGCGTTACTATGAATTTTTCTAAGTGGCTAAGTATTTGAAACTCCTACTTTGAACTCTTGTGACTCGACTACCAACAAAGCAACAAGTTGCAGCTAAGAGCTGAGATAAAAAGGAAGAGCGGATAAAAAATGCAACTCGGGGACTTGCATATTAACGCAACCCGGCATTGAGCCAGAGTTTCTAAAAACTTCAACTGAGAATAAAAAGGAGTAGCAACAAAAGACTTAATTGTTTGATACATGTGCACCCAGCATCCCGGGGATCTGATAAAAAGTTAAGATGAGTTTTTCAGGCAGCAGCAGTGTCGTTCGTGGCGATGTTGTCCGCGTCAGTCTTCTCGGCGTCGGCGCTCTCGGCATCAGTTTCCGTGTTGGCATTGGTGGCTTTCTCGGAGGTTGCCGTGGCGACGGAAATGAGATCCGTGGCCGAGGTCGATGTGGTAGCCTGGAAGCTGCTGCTGGTCGCGCCCAACTCGGGAGCCGCCTGTTGGATCACCATCTCGGTGGTGATGGTAGGCTCCTCGACATGGATTTCCGGCTTCTCGACTTCGTCATCAACCTTGGCCTTGCCCTTTCCCTTCTCGGCGGCTCCTTTCGCGGCACCATCTTCGAAGAAACTCAAGTCATCTGACTCAGTGTCCTCGTCGTCATCGTCGTCCTCGTCCTCAGGTTCAGTATCTGGCTCGGGGAGGCCCTCGATGAAGGTGGTGGTGTCCGCGTAGGAGGCTACCTCGTAGGCCGCTGCCTTCCGGCGAGCGATGCACTCGGGATCCTTGCTCCACTTGGAGTCTTGGCGCATTTCAATAATCCTGGCAAGATCGAGGTTCTCATACCAGCTGCAAATGAAGTGGAGAAGTTCATCCGCTCCTGCCCGAGCTGCCGAGCCGCGCCATTTCTTCAACTCGGCCTTCACACCGACCTGCTTCTGGGCAAGCTCGACGAAGCTGTTGGGCGCGGATTGGTCCGGTCAGAACAGATCGTGGAGTTTGTACGCTGTGGACACCATGGTGGTGCCCAGGCCCTTGAGTTGGCGAAGCTGAGTCTTGATGTTCAGGAGGTTGTCATTGACGCTGGATTTGGTGTTGATGGGCAGCCCGGAATCAGCTCGGAGTTGCTGCGCCTTTGCCAGAGCAGGCGAGCTCGCGGCACGAAGATCAGGGAAGACGTCTAGAGAGAAACCAATAAAAGTTAGATAGGGAGGCAGAGAAGAGATAAAACCAAGAGGAAAGAGTGGGAGGAAAAGCAAGCCAGGTAGCGAAGAAGAGAAACAGATAAGTGCCGGGAAGAGGAAACTTACTTCTAAGATCAACAAGCAGCGCGTCCAGCTTGATCTTCCAATCCTCCTCGTCGGCAATATGCCTGTCTTCGATGTTGCGCGCTTTGGCAACCTGCTGCGCGAGCTGCACGTTGTGCTGCTTCAGCACTTCGAGTTCCGCCTCGAGCGTCTTCTCTCTAGCTTTGGCTGTTGTCCTGGTCTCCAGGGCATCCTCAAGATCTGCCTTCAGCTTCACTTGCATATCTTCGAACTCGGCGCGCTCGGCGTCGCGTTCCTTCTTGAGCTCTGCATCTCGGGTGGCCAGCTGCTGCTGCACCTCGGCAGGCATCAAGCAGTTGAGGTGCTCTTCCCGGAATTTCTTATATTCATCTGCAGAGATAACAACAAAGTTAGCAGAGAAACCAAGTGAAGGAAGATGCAATGACCGAGAAACTGGCAACTCACCTTCCAACTGCTTGATTTTGCTCTCAGCAGAGGAAGAGAAGACGTGGCAGTGCTCATGCTACTCCTGCAGTTCCTTGAATTTGCCTGCAGAGTAAACAGAGTTATAGCAAAAAGCAAACACGGGCGTAAACACAAAACGCACAAACCGAATAGCTAAAAGCTAACCTTCAATCACAGAGATTTGGAGAGCACGATCCAGTGCTGCCTGCTCCAATGCGGCATCATCCTTACGCTCGGCTTCAAGAGCCGCGATGCGCTTCTTGGCGATGCTGTGATTCCAGAGCAGACGGCGGAATAAGTTGGTCCTCTTCAAGAGGCTATTCTGTGAAGGAGAAGAAAAGGAGTTAGAAATTTTTTGGAAGATTTGGCCCGAGAAGACAGCAACTCGGTTAAGTATCCGTCTACTCGGCCCAAATCTCTGGGACTGGGTAGTGGCTAAGGAGAAAAAGAAGAACAGAAGAGAAGAGATACTGCAACTCGGAAAAGGCAAGAAAAACTTACAGCGTATGTCTGCTCGACGTCTTCGGCGGCTTTGCGGAGGACAAACAGCTTCGCGGCCAGCGTGCTGGTGTCGGAGGCGATGGTCATTGGATTATTGCCGAGATCGGCCTTGTTCCAGTCGATGCGATAATGATCAACGTCGCCCAACATGCTGCCGTTCCACTTCTCGACGCCGTGGGCGTCACTCTCCCAAATCCTGTTGGTGAAGCCTACCCGGTCCACGACCTGCATCAGCCCTTCTGATTGGATCTCATCCTCACCGGCTTCGCGCGAGTAGATCTCAATGGGTTTGTTGGCCTTGAGCTTGGCGTCCACTGCCTTGGCCTGGCCGTCCTTCAGAGCGGAGATCCGCTGCTCGCCTTTGGACAAGGAAATGACGTATTGCCTAGACCCAGACAACACGTATGATGGCCAGCTGCCTTGTGCACTTGACCCTGCGCCTGCACCAGCAGATCCACTAGCAGCGCCAGTGGTGATTTGCGTGCTCTTCACTGCCGGTTTTCCTGTTGATGCAGTAGGTGCTTTGGGCGGTGGCATCAGACCGGCATCCTGCGCAGCATGGCGTGGCGGATTCTTGCGGACGGCTGCAGCTTCTGTCTTGATGGTCTTCTTGCCGGTGTCCACCCGAGAAGCGGGTGCAGGCACTTGGTGCGCAGCGGACGGAGCCACTTGGCATGAGGTTGGTGGAGGCATAAGTTCAGATGCGGTCTTGGTGGTCTTCTGTTTCGGAGGAGGACTTGGTGCGGTTGGTGGAGTAGCCTGCTGGGTAGGCAGCACAAGGGGCCGGCTACCCTGCGCAGCGTCTGGCTGCGCTTGGCTCTGGAGTGCAGGCTCCACCACAGTCTTCTCAACCTGCTGCTCGGCAGCGGGATCAGGTGTTGTCACGGTCACTTCTTCTACCCGCGGGCTGGCCGCGGGGTCTTCATGAGCAGCAGCTTGTTCTCCCTGCTGCTCGGGGTTCTCGTCTTGCCGCTCAAGGGCGGCACGGTCCTGGTTCTCGGGGTTTTGTTCAACATTCTCCCCAGCTGAGGTAGCTGGGGGAGAGGGAGGCGTATCTTCGTAATCAGCATCCTTCGCACTCTGGTGCGCGTCGGTCTGCTGATCCAGGTCCTGGGCATCTTGGTCACTAGCGCCCATGTTATCGGCGCCGGCATCTTCTTCTTCTAACTTCACCGGGGAGGGCGCACGCGCCCTAGCCCGCGGTGCTGGTTCATCTTCATCCTCCAAGAGCTCGACGAGCTTCTCGATATCTATGACAGATTTTCGCTTGGTACGAGTGGAGGCCGCGGCTGCGTCAGCGTCCAGAGGGTCGCTGGAAGAAGGAAAGAGTTCAGAAAAAAGAGAAGGGGGAAAATACAGCGAGAAGCGGTAGCAAACTAGTACTCGGTTGGGGTAACTTACCCCTTGACGGTGGGAGGCTGTCGCCTAGCAGTTGTGAGCTTCTTCTTCTTCTCGGTCTTCTTGGATTTCTTGGCAGCGGGTTCTTGAGCGCCACTGCCCGTCCTCTTCCGAGTGCTGGGAGCAGCCACAGAGAGAGGCTGGACGTCCATGGCCTCCTCGTCGTCCTCATGCTCGGGATCCTCTGTGGAATGGAAGAAGAGAAAGAAGAGTTAGAAGGAGAGAAGGAAGTTAAGTTGGGTTGCGAGTAGGCAGAAAGGTGGACTTGGTCACCTTCGTCATCCTCGGAAAAATCCCGGATAGACGCGTCGACTCGGTGCTTACCGGTCTGAGTGGCGTGCGGGATGCAGAGGGTATCCTGCGTGTCATGGGCCTTCTCGTCGTCCTCTTCCCGTTCAGCGTGCCAGTTGTTCTCGAAGATTGGGGCATCTTCTCTGTGCTGCCGATCGATGTGCTGAGAAGACAAGCAAGAGAGCACAGTGAGTTAATTCCCAGCTATGGAGTTCTACTCGGAAAGACATGCAAGCACAAAGCATATTCGTCTAAGTTATTCTACTCGGAACAGCATGCAAACATAAAGCATACAGAGCTAAGGAATTCTACTCGGGATAACATGCAAACACAAAGCATATTCAGCTAAGGATTTCTACTCGACAGGGCATGCAAACACAAAGCATATAAAGCCTAACAGAGTATCTATGATGTGCTACTCGGTATCAAAGTGCAAGAGCAGAGTATAGAAGGCTAACCTGCTCAATATGCTTGGTGCGGCTGTACGGCATGAAGCCGTACATCCAGGTGTCGGAGAGCGTGGTCTGCATAATAGACCTCGCCCAGGTGGCCACATCCTCCTTGGAGATCTCGAAGGTCGTGGTCCTTGTGCAGTCACGGGGCCCTCCCATGTAGCACATCTTGTGCGAGCGGCGCTGAAGCGGGAGCACTCGGCGCGAGATCCAGCACGCGATTGGATCGTCGCGGCGGAATCCCTCCTCCTTCAACTCGCTCAGGCGCTGCTCGACCTGGACGACGTCCTCGATGGTGTTCCTTGGATGGTAACCCCAGTTCTGCTGGGTAGGCAGCGTGTTCCGGAACTTGGGTAGTCCTATCCGGTCCTCGATTGGTTTCCCTTCCTCTGTGGCTACGTTCTTCACGTAGAGGAAGCTGCGCTGCCACTTGCGCACAGATTCAAGGCCCTTGACCTTTGGGTGGCTACCCGTGGAGCGCTGCAGCATCATGGCGTAGCCGGTCTTGGTCATGGCGCGAGCAGTATCCGTTTTACCCGGATTGGGAATGCTCTGTTTGCGGAAGAAGAAATAACGTGCCCACGTGTGGATTGTCGGGTACACGCCAAGGAAAGCCTCACACACCACGGCGTGGGTGGAGAGCATGATCAAGGAATTAGGTGGGAGATGATGTGGCTGGAGGCCGAAGTGCTCAAGAAATTTAGAGAAGAAATCTGAGATAGGGAGGCCGAAGCCGCGCTTAAAGTGCACAACAAAGACAAAATACTCATCCGCTTCAGGCGCGGGGACGACCTCGTTGCCTGGATGGCGACACTTCACGCCGGGAGGCACACGGCGGGTGTTGACTAGCCATTGGCAGTCTTCCGCCGTGACCTCGGAGTCCTCCCAGCCGGCGCGGGCGGCGGCGTCGTCTTCTCCGCGTGCAGCCATGGAGGCGGAGATGCGAATTGGATCGGAGAAGTGAAAGGCGCTGGTGGAAGGCGCGAATCGGAATCTGGATCTATTCCCGTGGTCTCTCTGGCGGCGCGTGGAGCAGTGGCGCGGCAAGAGATTGCGGTGGCGGAGTGCTCGACGGCGGCGGAGAGGCGAAGGGGCAGAGGAGTAGAGGGAACATGAAAGAGAAGAAGGGGGCGGAGAAGGGGTATTTATCCCGTTCCCTCAGAGTGCAGTTACCAGTGAGTTACGCGCGGATTGATCGTGTGCAGAGATCGTGCGGCGCGGGTAGCGCAACCGTTAGAAACGCACACAACGCATATTGCGCGCGTAACGGGCGCAATCAATCCCACGTCGAGATCGTGGGCGATTTACTGCGGTTGAGGTGACTTTACAGGCCAGTGGGCCCGAGGTGCAGTTATTGGCGCGTGGCCTGCAGCGTCCCAGGCACCGAGGCGTCGGGGGTACGGGGGCGTGACACGTGCCCCGTAGCGACACGCAGAGGTGGATTCGCACCGTTGAGGCGGGATTGTGTTTCGAGATTTCGCTAAGTCATTTTACTCGGCATCAGAGAAGAAAGACAGTGCTACTCGGAGAAGAAGCGATTCGAACAAGAATTGAAGGCTACTCGGAGAGGCTACTCGGCCCCTTACAGTATGAAGACAAGATTTATTCTTAAGCTGGCAGGGCCCAGTGAACAAGTTCGCAGGACACTACCAGCTTCGGGGACTAATGTCGGGGGGTTACCCCCGAGTAGGGGTAAGGCAAGTGCTAAAGGCAAGATCCAAGGTCAGAAGAGGTGTTTGGCAGAGTAGCTGGCTACCCGGTGCTTGCTACCCGGTCGACTGCTATCCGGTCGTACACACTGATGGCCAGAAGGAAGAATCAAGGAAGTTGTATTCTTCCGAGTAGAGGAAGTGGTCCGAGTAGAGGGAGTGGATTCCTAGTCGGGCCAGAAGTCAATGGAGCCGTTCTGACAAAGGATCCCGCTTATCCTGCGTCCGTACGGCGTGCGGTTCAACTTACGGAGTGCGTGATTATCCGCGCTCCGGCGTGGCTACAGTGCGGTAGGCGCCTGTCTAGTCCTGTCATTGACAGAGGGGACAGGACAGGGCTAGGGGCCTACCCTATCTCACTGACAAGGGTGGACAGGTCCCATCTCCGAACGGCGCGATGACTTACGGGGCAAGCGTCAGCGGGAACCCGGAGGCGTGCGCGGTTCTGCAGTGCTCCTGTCACGTCAAGTCGTACCTTATAATTGTTTTCTATCCGGCTGGGCACCAGTATATAAGGTGTCCTGCCTCCTCCTGTGCGAGGGTCGACACTCTGATTTGCTTCACTACTCACAGAGAGAACTAGAGCGTAGAGTGGCTACTCGGCTGAAGTCCTGAACTGTACTATGGCTACTCGATAAACACCATATAAAGAGACAGGCAGGAGTAGGGGTGTTACCTCCACACGAGGGCCCTGAACCTGGGTAAGATCATGTTGTTTGCAGTGTTTGTGATCTACCACACGCGGCTACTCGCCGTGTGATCCCTCCCCGAGCACCTCCAGCGTCCATCGGCCCCAACTTTAGCCATCCCATGGCATCTGCCGTGATACCACCACGACAAGATGGTTCACTTATATTCGTAGAGAGTTTTAATCTTGTCTTGCAATTCTCTCCGGTGTTTATTATTACCTTAGTCACGTAGTTGTTTTCACCTCCAAGAGAGCGTTTATATGCTAGATGGTAGGTTTGTGCCTCCATTACATCTATGCTCGAGTGACAAAAACATGACAGATGGGGGATGTGATGTTGATACTAGGGAGAAAACAGTGGTGCTCTTATCTACGAACGAGGTCCACTACTTACATTATGTACTTATTCTTGATGCATTTGTCTATTGCTCACAAAGCAATCACTTCGTTGGTGCAACTTAATAACAAAGAGATTTGATGGATAATTTTCTTTAGGTGGACTTTTAAATATGGATGCATGCTGGATAGAGGTCTATATGACTTGAAGTAATAACTATAATGTTAAGACCCGTGAACTATATCTCGTTATAATAGTATTGTTATACGTTCATGATTTGTCAATTGCCCAGCTGTAATTTTTTTTTCTTTGGACAGAAACCGTAGTGAAACTATGGCCCCCGGTCCTATTTTCCTTATAATTGCAACCTTCTTGTAAGCACTTTCATAATTTTTGCCTTATTGTTCCGTTTTTACTTTTATTACTTTTCAAGATTCTATACGTTTAATTCTTTAGTTTTTAGCAAGACCGGAAGATTGACAGCCTTCCGTATAGTTATGGAAAGAGAGAGTTTATGTTTATGTGCATATTCCACGCTTGTTGACACGCCAGACAACAGGCAACCTTCTCCAAGATTACGAAGTCCTATTGGTTCAATAAACCCTGATTCCACAACTGGGGTAAAATTTCCGCTATACTACATAATACCTTCTGCTTGAGGTCTCCCAACGAGCGTGTGATCACGTCAGCATCGGTCATCAGGAATGTTTTAGCCATTATAAGAAACACCACCGGCTTGTCCTTTGTGCTAAGAAGGATTGGGCCACTTGCAGCAACTATTTACCTTCATTGCTATTTACTTGTTATCGCTTTATTACTATTGCACAAATCGCTAAACAATTATTCTCTAATGTTTACAGTGAAACGTTGCTCGAAACTAGTTCTAAATACCTTCTGCTTCTTGTTGGGTTCGACACTCTAAATTATCAAAAAAAACGATCGATCCCCTACACTTGTGGGTCATCAATGGCCGAGAAGCCTTCAGCACATAAGAGGAATAAATACAGGAAGATCCGATCCGCCTGTCTTAAACCTCGTCCTGGCATCACCACATCGGTTAATTTCCCATTCACTCTAAACCGGTATGAAACCGTGGATAGACACCTGATTACCAGCTACACAAAGTTGTCATTGAAACCCATGCGCCTCATATTTTTTTCTAAGAAAGTCTACTCCACCCTGTCATATGCCTTATTCACATCAAGTTTCAGTGTCATGTATGCATCCTTGCCTTTCCTCTTCCTCCTCATAAAATGTGACATCTCGTATGCCATAAGTATTATCTGATATCAATCTACAACGGGTTTGTATGTTGTGCATTGCAGGAATTGCGTGCCGCCCATGAAAAATAAATAATAGCCGGAGGAAGAACAAGACGGAGATATGAAACAAAACTGGCTAGTTAGAGTACCAAAAGTGTCGGGCCCAACGCAGTCTGTGTATGCATGTGACAGTAACCATTGCACAAACAATATATATTATAAAAGGCCCTATGGCAGCCCAATCCATCACATGTGGTACCATTTTGATTTATCTACACCTAGAGCGCATTTGCAGCCACAACAAATAACTGGCTTTCGCTCTGCTGTATAAATAAAGCACAAACAACAAACTGGTACAAAGTGATGAGGGAACCTCTTACAAAGCAATATCAAAGATAAGAATGGAAAAAACAAGATGCGTCGAACTTTCCACCGGAAGCAAAGAAGCATGTCTAAAGGACACTGGAGCTCCACAACGACGCCCCTAAGAGGGTTACGACGTGGCACATCGCCGTCGTCGAGACCAACAGTCAAAGTTTTCACCTAAATCCCTAGCGCATCGAAGGTACCCACAACAGTGCTCCCATGAGGGTAACCATACCGGAAGGCATGACCACCATTGGCACCCAAGTGTTGAGATTTCGCTCCGAAAACCTTCACACCATGTCCGGCAAAGTTTACCGTCCACTGCCCCTCGAGTCAGACCTCCAAGAACACAATAGGAGAGCTACTAACGCCGAAACGCCACAACACCATGTATCCTCGCTTTCCGCTCCTCGTCATTCACACAGCCAAGGATAGAGACCATCACCTCCGCGACATCACTCGCTGTAGAGACACTCGTGCAACACCTTCTAGGGCGGCCGCCCCGGCTGCCGCGACCGCAAGCCGTGGGACCAACAAGTCGTAGGGTCAATGTGGCGGTAGAGTGAGGCCAGTGATAGAACCAAGCCCGCATGGGCGATATCGGCAACATGCAGGAGGAGATCTGCCGTCCTCCACCGCTCGAGGTGGTCGCCGGCCGGACGCAGCAGGACGGCCGGTCATACTCAGATCAGCCAAACTAGCCCCGCTGCCGCGCTGGAGCGCCAAGGTCGCCGTACTCACCCTGCAAAATTACTCATGTACGTTGCAAAATTTAATTTTTTTTCCCACGTAACAGCCAAGATCACTATGCAGATAACGATGCATGCCCATACATGCAATGATCTGGAAACACGACCCACCGATAGCGGAAAATTGATGTAGTCGTAGACGAGTTCTGAACAATCATGAATCCTCACAACTAGGCCTAGTTGCAAGGATGTCACTAAGATTCCCTTAATCAAGGAGCATACGTGTAATCCCTCTTATGGTGTGCACGTGTACGTGCGTGTCAACCCACCAGCGTTCCACCATCCAGGACTCGGCACCAGCGAAGAGAGATAGTCTTCCGGCGTTGCTAATTGTTGGCTCTAATCAACTATTATTAGAGCTAGATCTAATCAGGATAGGACACTGATACGTCTCCAACATATCTATAATTTCTGATGCTCCATGGTCATATTATGTCAATTGCTCTTTGTTTTCTCCCTTATTTATAGCATTTTTATATGTTTTCCGAGACTAACCTATTAACATGATGCCAAGTGCCAGTTCACTATTTTCTGATGTTTTTGATTTCAGAAAAGTTGTTCTGAAAACATTCTCGGAATTGGACTCCACCGAAAAGTTCCACAGCCGTCGTCACTGTCAACCCTAGATCAGGGGGGTTCTGAAGCTGTTTCCGGCACACTGCCGGAGAGGAAATCGTCACGGGAGGCTTCTGCATCACCATGCCTGCTTCCGGAGTGATGTGCGAGTAGTTCATCCTTGGACTACGGGTTCGTAGCTATAGCTAGATGGTTGTCTTCTCCTCATATGCCTCCATGTTTAGATCTTGTGAGCTGCCTATCATGGTCGAGATTGATCTTATGTAATTCTATGTGTTGTGTTTGCTGGGATCCGATGAATATTGAACTTATGCCAAGTTGATCATAGTCTTTATTTGCATATGCTATTTGTGATCCTGCATACTTTTTGTTGCTAGTGGTTGCTCTCGTCAAGTAGTTGCTAGTGACTCCAAGAGGGAGTATTATGCTTGATAGTGGGTTCATGCCTCCTCGTCACCTTGCTCGAGTGACAGAAACGTGAAGGGGGGTGTTCTGTTGCCATTAGGGAGAAAACAACGGTGAGAGTGCCCGCGTGCATAATCATTGCTTACATTACACACTTTGTTTAATGCAGTTATCTGTTGCTTGCAACTTAATACCTAAGGGGGTTCGGATGATAACCTGAGGGTGGATTATTAGTCATAGATGCAGATGGATTTCGGTCTATGTATATTGTTGTAATGCCCGCACTAAATATCATAGTAGTCTTCATGTCATATATGTGCACTACGGTGCAATCTCTATTTGTCAATTGCCTAGCTGTAATTTGTACACCCAGCATGCTATCTTTTATGGAGAGACACCACTAGTGAACCTATGAACCCCGATCCATTTTCCACACTGTTAAACAAACCACAACAATTTCCTGCTTTGTTTACTTACTACAAGCATACATCATTTTCCACACTATACGTCTAATCTTTGTTTTTAGCAAGACCGGTGAGATTGACAACCTCACTGTACTGTTGGGACAAAGTATTTTGGTTGTGTTGTGTCCAGGTTCCACGTTGTTGCTGACACCGGTGAAGCGCCAGCACCACCGTCAGTGGCATCAACCTTCCTGAGATCCTGTTGCTCCTACTGGATTGATAACCTTGGTTCTTAACTGGGGGAAATTCTTGCCGCTTGCTCATCACACCCTCCTCTTGGGGTTTCCAACACACCATCAAAGAGTATCAAAGAATTTACGGCGCCGTTGCCGGGGAGGAAGAAGTCTTCTGGCAAGGGGAGTCTCTCACTCTCAACCTCTTTATTTTATTTATTGTCTTGTTTTTATTTTCTTTTGTCTTGCTTTGCTTCTCTTTATCAAAACACACACACAAATTAGTTCTTATTCTAGTTGTTATTTTTTCTTTATCATGCTTGCTATCAATGTTTGATGTCTTTGAAACTAGATCTTATTGGCAAGGTGGGTTCACGGCTGAACAACAAAAATATTATAAGGAACATCGCTTGTCACAAAAAGGGATACACTTATGGGAGCAAATTAATAAATTCCATGACTATGCTAAAAACTTGTGCTCTACTTATAATGTTACTTATTGCTTTGATAAATCATGTTGTTCTAGGAGATATAAACACCTTCCTTTTCAATGTGAGTATAATGATGATGTTAACATATCTTATTATGTTAAGGGAAAATATGAATTATATGATGTGGAACAAATTGAAGAATTTATTGCTTGGAAGGGTGCATTCGAAATTGCCTATTTACTTGAAAGTATTGATGATGCACGAGATTTATGCTATACTTGAATATTGCTTTGATAATTACAAGGATTTTAATAACTACATAATGGAATATCTTAATAAGTGCTCTCAACCTAAGGAAGATACTAATGCTTTGCAGGAGCCTTTGGAAGAAGAAACTGCTGAATCTGGAAGCTCATTGGATGAAAAAGAGGAGGAGAGTGGTGATCAAGAGGAGGAAGAATGGATCTACCCATGTCTACCTCCCAATGATAGTAACTCTTTAACTCATACATTATTTGATGAAATTGATACTTGCTATACTTGTGACCTTGATACTACTATGAATGAAACTTGTGAGAATGATATTGCTACTGTTATTTATGATAATCCTTGCTACTTTGATAAATCTTACGATAATGCTCTAGATGATGGTCTTATGTTGCTTGATGTTATAAATCATAATGTTAATGAAAATAGGATTTCTATAATGTGTCCTATACCTTTTATGAGTGATAAATCATCTCGTTTTGATATTGCTAAAAGTGGGAAGAAAGAGGAGCTGTTTTTAAATTTTGATCCCACTATTTTTGAGCTTGATATGAATTGTGTGCTTTTAGACCATGAAAAACATGCTTTATGTGATAATTATGTCGTTGTTCATGATGCTACTGAAAATTATTATGAGAGAGGAAAATATGGTTGTAGAAATTTTCATGTTACTAAAATACCTCTCTTTTTGTTGAAAGTTTTGAAGTTGTTGTTGTTCTACCTTCCCATTATCTCTAGTTTGAGCTTCTTTGATTTATTTCTTTACAAGATTCCTATGCATAGGAAGTGGGTTAGACTTAAATTTGTTTTATAATTGCTTCTTGATGCTCTCTTTTACTTAATTCATATTTCTTATGTGAGCATCCACGTGATTCCACCTTTCTATGCCTAGCTGAAAGGCGTTAAAGAAAAGCGCTACCGGTAGACAACCCGTTTTATTTTGCTGTTTTCAACCCGTTTTCTTTCGTTTTCTTTGGTTTGATTTGCACCTGGGTGTTTTCTATTTCCTTAGCAACCCTGATGTATATTTTCTTTTGTGTTTTTGTTCATCCAAGTAAAACCTCTAGTGGAAAGTTGAGGCTATATTTCGGATTTCTGTGCAGGAAACAGATTTCTGCTGTCCACTTTTAATTCCGTAAAAAATCACAGAAAACTGAAAATGACTTGATATTTTTTGTGCGTAATTCTGATTTATATACGCAACTTTTCTTAGTTGATCACTTTTTGATTTGAGCAACAGAAGATTTTTGAAAAAATTGATTTTTACCTGTTGTTCAGTTTTGACAGCTGCCATTTATTGCATTTGCATCTTAATCTCTTTCTTTTAGTGTTCTTTTGAGAAAAAGAGTTGTAAAAGAAGTTATGACAGTAGCTAATGTGTTTTTGTGTGTTAGACTTGTGTTGAAACTGAACCATGTGAATTTATTATTTCGATTGCACTAGCGTTGCTAATGAAGATTGTGAGAAGTTTGGTGTGAAGGAAGTTTTCAAGGGTCGAGAGAAGAGGATGATATGATGTGATCAAGAAGATTGAAAAGCCTAAGCTTGGGGATGCCCCGGTGCTACATCCCAGCAAATTCCAAGAATACTCAAGCGTCTAAGCTTGGGGATGCCCGAGGCATCCCCTTCTTCATCAATAAATTATCAGGTCACTTATAGTGAAACTATATCTTTATTCGGTCGCATCTTATGTGCTTTACTTGGAGCGTCTTTTATTTTTGTTTTCAGTTTTTTTTTTGCTTTCAGTTTGTTTTTACTTTTTCAATAAGCTTGGTTAGACCCCAGCATTCTTTTATTGGAGAGTGACACTCTCTGCTTTTTCATGAGAATACATTGTATTCTTAATCTCTATCTGGCTGCTGCATTTATTTAGCTCCTGTTTTGCATGCATCTCTTATTAGAGCTGTTAGTTTTAGTAGTGTTATGTGAGTACTCTCATGTTTGCTTGATGTATCATAAAGAGTATTTTTGTTAAAGCATGTTTTGTATGGTGCTTGTTGGGAGAAGAAAACTGTTGCTTGAAGTAGAATTTATAACAGTACTAGTAGAAGCTTGTATAGACTGTGGCTAGAACTTTTTCATGCCATGATCAATGTTATTTTAGTTTTAAAGCCTTGTGGTTATTGAGTAGCATGAAAAGCCTTAAATAGCTGAGAGTGTTTAATATGTCTCGAAATATTCATGAGTTGTTCTTGTCATAGTAAAGCATCAATATATGGTATTCTCTTTCGAATGTTTTATTTGGTTGACTTGGCGCATGCTCACATCATGTTTATGACTACAAACCAGTCACGAATAGCCTCCATGACCACTTAGTTTTTGAACATGTGATACTGCTTATGTTTTAATTAATGATGCTTATGTCGCTATGCATGATTATGGCTCTTTTGCTCTCTTGATTTGTCGCTCCCAGTCTTTTACTAGCCTCCACCTGTACTGAGTATGAGCTCTACCCGTGCATCCAAACTCTCTTAAACCTAAGGTTTTTTCCATTGTGTACACCATACCTACCTACATGTGGTATTTAACTGCCACTCCAAGTAAATTGCTCATGTGTTACCTTTAAAACCTTCAAAATTACTCCTGCTTTATGTTCCTGTTTTTGCTCATGAGGACGTCAATAGAGAATCTTTATCTCACTTGTTGATTGGATTTCACACCCTGGACTAGTGGCTTCATCTGCTTATCCAAATGATAGAAGAGCTGGCAGAGGGGTTGCTAGCCCCAAATTAATACAAACAAATTCTCTTCACTATTTTTGCCCCTGATTTATCAGTCAAAGCATAATTGTGTAAACAAAAGAGAAACAGTGATGACCTTCTACACCAGTTGTGTCCTTCACCATGGGAGCCGCTCTTGTGAATCCAGTTGGCTTGTGACGTACTGTATTTTCTGTTTACCATTTGTTGACATTAGCATACATCTCCCAAAATATAGACACTCAGTGTCAAACTTTTAATACCCCTGTTTAATAAAATAAAAGCTCTAGAACATGAGTGATCCCTTCTTCCCTCTGCGAAGGGCATTTCTTTTACTTTTATGTTGAGTCTCCATCTTCTAACTTTATGCACAGTTGAGAGAGCATTTTTGCCATTCTGATTTCTATGTGCATCTGTCCCATAAACATTAATAATTACTTCCTAATGTAATATTATTTGTTCTTAAATTATTTGTTCTAGTCTTCCTCACGAACTTTGAAGGTGTCCTGGCATTTATGTTTTGTCCCACTCTTAAGGACTAGCGAAATATCACTTTGCCATGCTTTCTCTATACCTGAAACAAACGTCTACCTTTCTTTGCATTATTATTCATGATCCTTTATTTGAGATACTCTTCATGATGCAAAGTAATTGCTATGCTTTATTATTAAAGTTCCATTTATCATGTTTGTGTTTTAAGTTTTATGATCTCAGCGTGCATATGCTTTTACATTAGATTGATCAAGTTTATGTTAGTAGCATGTCACCTTGGAAATTATTGTTTTATCGTTTACCTACTCGAGGAAGAGTAGAAACTAAGCTTGGGGATGCTTGATGCGTCTCCAACGTATCTGTAATTTCTGATGCTCCATGATCATATTATGTCAATTGCTCCTTGTTTTCTCCCTTATTTATAGCATTTTTATATGTTTTCAGGGACTAACCTATTAACAATATGCCAAGTACCAGTTCCTTGTTTTCTGTTGTTTTTGGTTTCAGAAAAGTTGTTCTGGAAACATTCTCGGAATTGCAACAAAGCCCGAAGTGCCTATTTTCCCCGGAAGCATCCAGAACACCGAAGAAGAGTCGAAGACGGGCACCAGGGGGTCACACCATAGGGTGGCGCGCCCCTGGCCACGCCAGCTATGGGTGTGGGGCCCCTGGAGCTCCACCGCCTTTGCCCTTTCGCCTATTTAATCCCCCCGGATGGAAAATCCTAAACACCTGATCAAAAATCCCCGAAAAGTTCTGCAGCCGCCGTCACCGTCAACCCTAGATCAGGGGGGTTCTGAAGCTGTTTCCGACACCCTGCCAGAGAGGAAATCGTCACCGGAGGCTTCTACATCACCATGCCTGCCTCCGGAGTGATGCGTGAGTAGTTCATCCTTGGACTACAGGTTCGTAGTTGTAGCTAGATGGTTTTCTTCTCCTCATATGCCTCCATGTTTAGATCTCGTGAGCTGCCTATCATGATCGAGATTGATCTTATGTAATTCTATATGCTGTGTTTGCTGGGATCCGATCAATATTGAACTTATGCCAAGTTGATTATAGTCTTTATTTTCATATACTATTTGTGATCTTGCATGCTTTTTGTTGCTAGTGGTTGCTCTGGCCAAGTAGTTTCTAGTGACTCCAAGAGGGAGTATTTATGCTTGATAGTGGGTTCATGCCTCCTCGTCACCTTGCTCGAGTGAAAGAAATGTGAAGGGGGGGGGTGTTCTGTTGCCATTAGGGAGAAAACAACGGTGAGAGTGCCCGCGTGCATAATCATTGCTTACATTACACACTTTGTTTAATGCAGTTATCTGTTGCTTGCAACTTAATACCTAAGGGGGGTCGGATGATAACCTGAGGGTGGATTATTAGTCATAGATGCAGATGGATTTCGGTCTATGTATATTGTTGTAATGCCCGCACTAAATATCATAGTAGTCTTCATGTCATATATGTGCACTACGGTGCAACCTCTATTTGTCAATTGCCTAGCTGTAATTTGTTCACCCAGCATGCTATCTTTTATGGAGAGACACCACTAGTGAACCTATGAACCCCGGTCCATTTTCCACACTGTTAAACAAACCACAACAATTTCCTGCTTTCTTTAGTTACTGCAAGCATACATCATGTTCCACACTATACGTCTAATCTTTGTTTTTAGCAAGACCGGTGAGATTGGCAACCTCATTGTACTATTGGGAAAAAGTATTTTGGTTGTGTTGTGTGCAGGTTCCACATTGTTGCTGACACCGGTGAAGTGCCAGCACCACCGTCAGTGGCATCAACCTTCCTGAGATCCTCTTGCTCCTACTGGATTGATAACCTTGGTTCTTAACTTAGGGAAATTCTTGCCGCTTGCTCATCACACCCTCCTCTTGGGGTTTCCAACACACCATCAAAGAGCATCAGACACCTCAAAAATCCGATTAGAATAAGCCCAAATCCAATTAGTGGGGCTATAATTTGATAGTCTAATTAGAGTCTCTAATTCTACTAGAGAGAGAGGCTTGAGAGAAAATCGATGTGTTTTGCATCAATGGCTTGCGGTCCTTTTATAGTTGGAGGAAGGGGGAGACTTTCCTTGGGGAGGGGGGAGTCCCTCCCCAGATCCGCACCAAGAGGAGGTGGCATCACTTCTGTTCTATGCTGCAGAATTTTAAAAAAAGTGCGTCCTACGTAGTCCATGAAGATCACTATGCAGATAACGAGGCATGCCCATACATGCAAAGATCAGGATCATGACTCACTGGGCAATGAAAATCGATTTAGTCGAAGAAGAGCTCTAAACATTCGTATATCCTCACAACTAAGCCTAGTTGTAAGGATGTCTCTAAGTTTCCCTCGTCAAGGAAAACACGTGGAATCCCTCTTATGGTGTGCATGTGTACGCTCGTATCACCCGTCAGCGCTCCGCCGTCCAGGACTCGACACCGACGAAGAGAGATTGGTAGCTCTAGTCAATTGTGATTAGAGCTATACAAATCTGGAAGTTCTTAACGCATGAGAGAGAATAGCTAATTAGAGGTAGATCTAACCAGGAGAGTAGAACTCTAAACCCAATTAGAAGAGGCTCTAATTTAATTAGAAGGCTCTAGTTAGAAGATCTAATTAGAACCTCTAATTCTACTAGAGAGAGATAGTCTTGGGAGCCAATTGTATGTTTTGCCTTGAGCCTTGGGGTCCGGCCATACAATTGGTTGACATCGGTGATACTGACAGGGCCCAGAGCATGTATCTCTCCATCGTTTGTGGAGTTAAGTATTAATCTTAAACGATCTCAGTTCCATTACATGCTCTAGATTGTACTGAGACGTCAACGTTACGATCCCCTGTTACGATGGACGGTTGAAGACACCCAAATCATAACTGTTAGTAAATATTCTCATAATATAGGAATTCTAGTCAATGACAACTCCATATGTATTTTGCTAAATACATTACAATTGTTTAGTCTCTTAGCAATATCATAAACTTGGGTCGGTTCAGTACTATTGTTATGCTAACAATAAACTCTTATGTTTTCTAGACTTTATCAAAATCCATGATTAGGAGAACGTGATCATCTAAGAAATCATAAACTAATCTTAGGGACAAGATTATGAACTCTTGTTTGTCTATGTGTTCACACCCGCATAAAGATTTTTCTTTGAGAACTCACTTTTCAATTTCTATAACGGTTATAGCACGATGACATAAACTTAATTCTGAATTTGAAAATAGAATAATAACTTAATATTATTATCTGTAGGGAATATCTCCAATACTTTCTTCATCACGAATTCGTGATGTTTGTTTAAAATTGGATGTTTACTGTTTCAAAGAAAATAGTGGGCCTAATAGAACAACCACCACTTCTTCATCAGCAAAGTGTCCGAGCGCTTCGAAAGAACTAATAAGCAGCCATTTCAAGGGTTCTAGATACATCGATACATTTTTAGAGACGACGGTGAAGATGCTCTAAGATTTCTCTCGTAGACCGGACATGGGCATAGATCGAAAGGTCTAAGATGTTTTTAGCGCACTTGTTTGAGTAAATTGAAAAGTCTGAGTCGTTCGTTTGGATCTATGGTGGCTCAATCTTTTGCTACTTGTTCATTGCATATCTCAAGCTCCGGCAACCAGTGAACGCCCAGAGGAAGAAGACTGCCAATATGATTTTTAATGTAATTTTATTTTGTATTGGCCGCGTTGCGTCGAGTTGTATCTTATTTGTACCAGCTGTTTTGCTTGGTACATATCAGATATAAGATGCCTTCGGATGTCTTTTCTCAAAAAGAAAAAGGAAAAAAAAAAGAGTCTAAGCCATCTGTAGAATGGGTCATGCGAAACCTGTCTTGCTCTGGGCCTGAGATGGGCTGAGATTGTAGAATGGGTTATTTTGTCTCGAGAGGGAGAAAACTACAGAATGGGCTTTTTGCTAGAAAAGAGACTACGATGGGTGCAGCGGAATGTCTAGGGTCCAGTCTAGTGTTTGGTCCCCTTGCATCGTTTTTCTTGTGTCACTGTAGGAGAACAGTACGTAGAACCGTAGCAGATGGCAGTAATCGTCACACGTACATTGCTAGTCCCTGCACCGCACGTCTGCTCTCGTACCCAATCTTGACAACGTAGCAGATCGTTTTCGGAGGGGTTAAGCATGCATTAAGGCATAGCTCGAGAAGACACTGCATGAAGATTGATCAGATGGCTGATAGCCACGTTTACAGGCAGGGAGTGAGTAGGTTTCAGCGAGAAACATTACGCTCCAACGGCCATCTACCATATTGAACCAAGACAGCAACACACCACATGGCACATGGCGATTGAACCAATTAATGCTGATTTAGCTGCACAACATCGACTTGCATATACTTTCATTCATTTTTGTATAGATTCGTGGACCAGAGAAAAAGCTCACAACATTTCTAATTATTCTTCTATTTCTCCGTATATCGGCCATAAGGTTGAATGGAGCAAAAAAATATGTTTTTTAAAGAAAAAAAAAAGAAAGATGTTAGATTGCATAATGAACTACTGTTTCCTGCAGAAAAAGACTACTGCGCCATTTATGTTGAGTTTCATTAAGGTAAAATACCGGGAATTCGGACGGCCACAAATAATGATTTCTTGTGTAGTTGGACATCTTTAAATTGTGCAATATATTTGCACTTGTGCTGGTGCAAATGTATTTTTTTAATGTAAAGCACTTTACATAAATGAAACACAGTATTGCACTAAACGTGTTCCGTGAAATTTACATAAATAACCTTTTGGCGTTGCAAATTCACAATCTAACCATTCGAACCAATTTTTTTGAGAAATAACTCTTTTGCTTAACGCCCGTCTGAAGGCGTTATGGTCTATAGCTAAACGCCCCAGACTCGTGGCGTTATTGACCGTGCCACCGTGGACGTGGACTCCGACGTGGCAGACAGTTTAACGCCCCTGACGAAGGCGTTATGCAGCTTAACGCACTGGACGGGGGCGTTATGCACCGTAACGCCCCGGTGGGGAGCGTTATGCGAGTGAACTTAACACGGGCTGCCCCCTCCCGACCCCTATCTTTCCCCTCCCCTTCTCATCTTCTTTCTCAACCGTGAAGAACACCCCGCCGCCACCCCCTTCTCTCCCTCAAATCCCTCCTTTGTTGACCAAATCGGAGGCAATCTTTGGGGGATTTTGTTCACATTGCACTTGTGAAGGTATTCCCCCACTTTTTTTCCTTTTTTTATTGGTTCAAGTGTTCACATTTGATTTTTTTTTATGAATTCCTGCTCCCTAATTCATCTAGTATTCTTAACTATTTAGGTTGTTAGTATTAGCTTTTTAGTGATGATTTAGTGGTTGCTATTAGTAGTGAAAACCTAGAACTAGTGGAAACCCTAGATTTCTAGCGTAAACCCTATATTCTAGTGTTAGATTTAGTTGTAAAATTAGATTTGTTAGTAATATGTTGTTACTATTAGGTTGATATTATGACGTATTTGGTGGTATGTTGCTATTAGTACTAATCAAGCAATAAATAAATTGATTATGAGGTATTTAGTGTTTTGGGGGAATTTTAGTTCATTGTAAATAGGTATTGGATAGTTCATATAATTGTGATTTTAGCCACAATATTGATAGTATTTTAAAATTGTAGTCCACTGTACATAGGCAGTGGATAGTTTATTATATTATTTTCTCGTTGCTTTAGGCATAATATTGATAGTTAAATAGATTTATTATAACTAGATAAATATATTTCTTACAAATAGTCCAATAGATTTCTTATGAATATAAACAACTTTGATTGTGATCTTTTTGCTCGTTGTTTTAATCATATTTTTTTCTTTCATTTCTAGATCTATGTCTCTTTTCAAAGAGATTTACGACGCGGACCACTGTGGCCGCTTTATGGCAGAGTATAATATTTTATCCACGCTGCACTTGAGGTCCGCAAAAATTGAAGGTCCGCCCCAGGATGAGGAAGTGAAATGGTCCATGCACTATGGTGAGAGGTATACCCCCTACATCAGGATGACCGGGATGCTTCCATTTGTCAACATTCTGAAGAGTGGGACGCCGAAGTTCAACACATGTGCCATCACCGTGCTGGTAGACCGCTGACGACCGGAGACGCACACCTTCCACCTGTCTTGTTGGGAGATGACCGTGACGTTGCAAGATGAAACGACGATCAAGACACTTCTCATCAATGGGAAACATGTATGTCTGAGCACTGATAGTTCGGGATGGCGTGCGGGAATGATCAGATATCTCGGGAGGGAGCCGGGCACCGCGGGAAGAGCCGTTGGTGCCAACTTTAGTTGGATTGCTCGACATTTTGGAAGATGCCCAGCTAACGTAGATGATGAAATTGTGCAGCGGCATGCCAGGGCATACATGTGGTATGTCCTTTCCCGAGCTATATTTCCAGACGTCGGTGGCTCGATTGCCCCATATATGTGGCTCTAGTTGTTAGCCATTTTGGACTACAGATTTAGCTGGGGTTCTGCTGCACTGGCTTATCTGTATCGTCAGGTAACCAATTTTCCATATCACGTCCATTCTGAAACGATGTAATGAAATGTGAACCTTACTTGATTCTTCATGTAGTTGGACGATGTGTGCCGAAGGGGGAAAGTCCCACGGGTTAAGATCCAGCAGGGTACAAACAAGATTGAATGCAATATGGGTGGGTGGTTGGTGCTTCTGTCCGTATGGAGTTGGGAGCGTTTCTCAATTGACAGACCAGTGTGTGATATCAATGTGCCGTGGAATGATGGTGGTGATCCAGAACGTCGGGCTACATGGCTTTTGAGATGGATCAGGGTTAACCGTGACTGGGGTTCAACTATGAACCTATATCTTGACTACGCCAATCGGTTCGATACCATTACTGCTGACATGGTAAGATTTGTATCCTACGTAGTTTCAGACCACCACCCATATGGCTCAGACTAACAATCTAAAATATTTTTGATGCCTCGTTCGAATTGAATCCAAGGTGTCTAGCTGATCAACATCTTTGGCGGATGAAAGTTCCGATGGTGTGTTTCTTTGCAGTGGAGTGGCATTTGCCAGATAGGGTAATGAGGCAATTTGGACTGTTGCAAACGACCCCTCCTCCTTATAAGGACACTGACGCGTCATTGCACCAGTAAGTGATTCTCATTTTGCTTACCTAGTGATCATTGTAGTCAATTATACTAGTTTAACGTACCTAAAGTTCGGAATGTAGACTGGACAAGAAACAGTCGAGGTCCACGAAGAATTAGCCAAGGAGGTTTAACAAGTTCATCACTGTGTTCAAGACCACTCTTGATAACTTGACTTGGGCTCATGAAAATGGAGGAGTCACATTTGATGATCCACCTCACAACGATGTTGCATTCAACAAGTATCTAACGTGTCTAGCATCTAGGACTCGTCTAAAACTTCTCTCTCTTGCTTTCAACAATGAAAATATCTACGCTGCAGCAGACCCTGACAACATCGGTTTGTCAAAACTGGAGTACAATAAGAGCATCAGGGACACCTTTCAACGTCAAGAGTTGGCGCTGGTGGTCAACACAATTGTGCGTGATGACGTATTCCATTTTGTGAACTCGTTAATTTAGTTTATAAACTTGACGGTTGTGAACTAATTTATATTGTTGTTTTCGTAGACAAAGCACTTGAGGAAACATCATGACGAGACTCAGCGTGCGCTCCGTTACCCTCCTGGACATCTAGAATCTGAGTCTACCCTCAGAACCATGGTCCATGTATGATGTGCCAATATACATTGTTGATTGTTAGTTTCAGTTCTCCAAATATGTTAGCTCAAATCTCTTTATTTGTTGTTTGATAGAAAACCCATGATTTTATACGTGGCCTTTGTGCTCTGTTGGGTTGTCGTTTCTCGGTCGACGTGGTTCCCTCGAGGTCTAACCCTCGGTCAAGTGGGCATCGCTCATCAGCGAGCGGCAGACAGGGCTCACGGGGAGGACGTGCCACTTCAAGCCATCCCCACGGTGCCTATTCAAGCCGTGGGCATGACGAAGAGGGTGACGAAGACAATGATGACGGAGACGAGGTTGACCATGAAGAGATGAACACCTCGCAGATGCCGGATGCACCAAGCCCAACTCCTCGTCAGCATTACCGCGGTTTTTTCGAGCTCAGAGAGCAGAATCGCCTAAGGTGGGAGCCAAGATTTACTCCTGATATGTATGCTAAGGGGAAGAATCCAGCAACTCAGTCACAACAGCACAAGGAGCAGCAAGGGGAGACATACGATGAAGAGGAGGCTCCTGTCATCTACAAAAGGCTGAGGAAGCTCGCGTCCATGGGGGGAAACCCCGGGTGATGATGCATAGTCACCCTTGTCATAAACTTATGTCGGAACTGTGTCATGAACTTATGTCGGGATGATGTCGTTCTGGTTGAACTTGTTTCATGAATTTCATGAACTTGTTTCATGATAAGAGTCATAATCATGCATAGCGACATAAACATCGTTAATTAAAGCATAAGAGGTATCACATGTTCAAAAACTAAACGATCATAGAGGCTATTAGTGACTGGTTCATAGTCATAAACATGGTGTGAGCATCCGCCAAGTCAACCAAATAAAACATTCAAAGGAGAATACAATAAATTTATGCTTTAACATGACAAGAACAACTCATGAATCTTTCAATGACACGTTAAACACTCTCAGCTATTTGAGGCTAATCATGCTACTCAATAACCACAAGACTTTAAAACTAAAATAATATCTAGAATGATAGGAAAAAGTTCTAGCCATAGTCTATACAAGCTTCTACTTGGACCATTAAAAATTCTACTTTAAACATCAGTTTCTTCTCCCAACAAGCACCATATAAGATATGTTTTAACAAAAACTCTCCAAATGCTACAGAAAGCAAACATGAGAGTACTCACATAACACTACTAAAACTAACAGCTCTGATAAGAGATGCATGCAAAACAAGAGCTAAATAAATGCAGCAACCAGACAAAAGTTAAGAATACAAAGTATTCCCATGAAAAAGCGGGGCGTGTCACTCTCCAATAAAAGAATGCTAGGGTCCAACCAAGCTTAATGCAAAAATAAAAACAAACTGAAAGCAAAAATAAAAGACGCTCCAAGTAAAGCACATAAGATGTGACCGAATAAAAATATAGTTTCACTAGAAGTGACCTGATAATTTGTCGATGAAGAAGGGGATGCCTTGGGCATCCCCAAGCTTAGACGCTTGAGTCTTCTTGGAATTTGCTGGGATGTACCTGAAGGGTTCGTTGCATAGAAAACAAAAAATTTCCTACGCGAGAGATACCCGAAAGGCCAAGATCTAATCTATGAGACGAAGTGCAACGGGCAACAAGAGGGTTAAGGAGAACACATACCCTCGAAGACTCAAAGTGGTACGAGATCAAATCTCGTTGTTGGCGTAGTCGTACTCACACCGATCCCGATAGCGAGAAGATGGCACCGCAATCCGGCGGTGCATCCGTGATCGGTCACACGTACGGTTGATGACGACCTCTGTTCCCTCGTTCCAGCGGGGCGCGGAAGTAGAGGATCCCTCGGAACTCCAGCAGCACGACGGCGTGGTGTGGTGGAGAAAAACATTGCTCAGGGCTTCGCCAAGCGCACGAACAAGTGGTGGAGCAGCGGCAGGAGGAAGGAAGAGATGACACAAGTGTGTGTGTGGGGAGAGGGAGCTCTCACCCCTCCTTTTATAGGAGGGGATGGCAGCCACGAATTTTTGGCTGCCTCCACCTCTCCCTCATCATGTGAGTGGAGTCTCCACTCAACCCACTCATTCTTCCATGAATTCCCACTCAAAATCCCAAGGGTTTTCTTTAATAAATAAATAAAACAATTTTATTTCTTTATTTTAATATTTGTTAATTCCATTAACAAACATTAACATATAACCCCTTGAGTTAGTTGTTAAATCTATTAACAACCATTTGATAAGAATCCCCTTGAACTATTTCAAAATTACTCGAAACAATTTCGGTGACTATTTCAATATTCCCCGAAACAATTTCGGTGCTGTCCAAACTTTTCTCCGATATTCCGTATCCTCTCAAATGCGTCATCGAACCTTAAGTGTGTCACCCTACGGTTCGCGAATAAGATAGACATGATCGAGACTCCTCTCCGATCAATAATCAACAGCGGGATCTGGAGATCCGTGATGACTCCTATATATTCAACGATGACTCTCGTGATCGTGTGAACCAACAACGTCGTGAACTATTCCCTTTGTCTCGCGATATTTTACTTGTCCGAGATTCGATCATTGGTATCAACCATACCTTGTTCAATCTCGTTACCGACAAGTACTCTTTTCTCGTTCCCGTGATATAACATCCTTGTGATCATATCACGTGCTTGCAAGCGGTTTCGATGTGATATCACCGAGAGGGCCCAGAGTATATCTCTCCGTCATTTGGATGGACAAATTTCACTCTTGATCCATGATCCTCAACTAATACTTTCCGAATACTTAACGACACCTTTATAGTCACCCTGTTACGGTGTGACGTTTGATGCCATCAAAGCACTCTTCCCGTATCAGTGATTGACATGATCTCATGGTCTAAGGAATAAGTTACTTCGTGTGTTTGATATAACAATGTAAACTAAATGACTTGATCGCATTGCTATATTCTCTTTGGGTATATGTTCATCACATCATTCTTCTAATGATATGATCCCGTTATTAATAACATCCAATGTTCATGATCAGGAAACCTTGATCATCAATTAATCAACGAGCTAGTTAAAAGAGAGGCTTTACTAGGAACCATTGTTTGTTTATTAAGCACACATGTATCAACGTTTCCGGTTAATACAATTCTAGCATGAGAAATAAACATTCATCATAAACAAGGAATAAGATAATAACCATTTTATTATTGCCTCTCGGGCATATTCCCTTCAGTCTCCCACTTGCACTAGAGTCAATAATCTAGTCTGTAAGCACTTAACACATATGGCGTTCCAGTGTTATTACCATGCTTCGCATGTGGTAAACTTTATCAAAAAGATCTGAACTGTTCAGGTCCTATTGTATTTGCATGTTCTTTGCGTCTACACGCATCACTCATTCTCTAATGAGATGGCTTTGTATATATATGGTCAATCGGTGAAAACTTAATTCCTCAGCTTAAACTGATGTCACTAACATTGTCAAAATGTAGCTTCATAGTGTTAGCATTCTTGGAAATTCACCAAGTTCCGGTGATACCTTAATTCCTCAGCTTAAACTGATGTTACTAACATTGTGAAAATGTAGCTTCATAGTTTCAGCATTCTTGGAAATTCACCAAGTTCAATAAAGAACTCCTTGACACAAAATACGCTTATTATCAGTTGTCAACACAACGATATACTTTAGCCTTTGTTGTAGTATCTGTCACAATATTTTAATTTTGAAACTCTTTCAAATCCAGAATGGAACTTTCTTCCATCTTATTGTGCTACCCTTCATCACATATTTTAATTGAGATAAAATTTCTTGAATAAATGACAAGACTATTAGTGTAACATATTACAACTAATATTTTGTCATTACTACATAGCAAAACATATCCTTAGCATTTCGAAAATGACACAAGGATCTCTCCCACTATTGTCTAATCATCATATGAATTATCCTGCTATAACATTTTATAGCATAGGACTCATCTGGTTGTATACATAGCATGGAAACATGACTTAGAAATCTCAATTTCAATGATGCTCATCATGTGTCAAAACACATGAATCTTGCTCAATTATTTTCCATGTGACAAGAACTCCTTCTTATCAATTTTATATTGACTTACTTCAATATTTCATCTATGTAATTTGGCTTCAATCATATCAGGCGCTTCAATCCATCTTTTATAGATATCGATGCCCAATATCTTCTAAGCCTTTCATCAATATGAAAATCTTAACCGTGTTAATTTAAAATACATATTTTCCAATCAACCATATGTCATCTACATAAAGTATTGGAAATATGTCATAGCGCTCCCACTTAATTTCTTGTAACTTTACAAGCATCTTTATCGTTCATGATGGAATCAAACTCTTTTGATAACTTCATTAAGGTAAAGATTTCAACTTCGTTATGCTCACTTCAACTATTGAAGTGTGCATACCTTTCTAGCAACCTTTTTGAATTTTACAAAACTCTCAGACTGTGTCAAGTACACATCCTTGATAAAACTTCCTTGAGAGGAGAGTTGGTTTTGTTATTCAACTGCCATATCATAATATGTAACTTTGCTAGAACTAACTGCAAAGACTAAGCATCACTACGGAAGATCAAAATTTTGTAGTAGTGAACTCTTTGAACTTCGTCGAAAACAACTTTTCGATAAGTACAACTTTCAAAGGATGTAAAATCCATGTCTTTGTCGCTATATAGACCCTTTTGCTATCGTTAGGCATCATGCCTATCGAAAGGACTACCAAGTCACATACTTTATATTCATACAAGGATACTATGGCGGATATAATGACTCATAGTCAATTTTACGAAGTCAGGGCCCATCATTTGCTTCCTTTATAAGGTCCAGGTCCTTTGTTGTCAAAACAACACTTTACACTTAAACCACAAGTTGTTCTAAGTACAAAGTTTTTGGACTTTTCCGGTACAGTTCGCAAACTCATTTGAAGTTTCTACAACATTTGTAGTGTCTTCTACTTAGTCAAAATAGTAAACCCCGGAACAACTTCCAGTGCTGCGCTACTCTTGACATGATAACGAAGATTCTCTAATCTCGTTGAGTTTGTACTGTGCTCCCACTCACTTGTTTCGCAAGAACTACTTTCTCGAGAAATCAACCCTTTTCTGACAAACAACATTTGTCTTTTGGTTCGGTGATAGGAGAAATACCCAATGTTTTATTTGGGATAACCTTATAAACATATATTTATCCTATTTTGGTTGTAAACATTTTACACATGCTATGCATACCAAAACTTAAGAAAGTGACAATTTGGGTCACTACCCAAACCATATCTTATATGTTGCCAATTTCAGCGGATCATGATGGTGCTCTTTTCAGTGTACAAGCGGTAGTCCTTAATGTATAAACTACAAAATTATAATGGCAATTTTATTAATCTTACCATGTCAAACAGGGTTTGATTTTGTCTTTTGAATACTCCAATCTAATGTGGGGTATTCGAGAAGTATAAGTTGTAGAACAATTCTGCAACTTCTCAGATGTTTTGCTAAACTTGTAACTCAAACTTTATCCTTTATGATCCAATCATAAATACTTGATTATCTTGTTACAATGATTTTAACTTCATATTAACAACCTTTTGAACCAATTCAAAATGTCAAACTCTGTTCCCTTTAAATAGATATACTCACATATCTACTTAAATCATCGACAAAATTTTATGAAGGAAAAATTAATCCACCATACATGACTACACATAATGGAATATATACATCAATATGTATAATCTCCACTAAATTAGTCGTCCATTCTACTTTGGCCTAAGAACGGAATTCTAGTCATCTTTTGGAAGAGGTCTCACAAGCGTCAATAAAATGACTCCGGAAGTCCATCAATATGGAATTCCTTCATGTTTTCCTTTCCGATATGAACTAAAGTGGTGCTGTCACAATTTAAGTGAAACTCTTTCACGTCTTGCAACGTTTAGCATTTATTCTTATAGATGTTTACTTTACCAAGATGATTTATATTAACATATCCATCAATTATGGAATATGGTCATAGTTTGAACAATCTCATTTGTTCTCACAAAGGACTAGAACAAAATAACAATTTATTAAGTTCTTAAAATAAATCTTGAATGTTTGGTTCGATATGACAATGAACACAATAACACTTTATTTATATTCTTGTCATAATCGATTCCACATCTATTACTAGTTCCTTTTAGGCCCTTGTATTTCTTGCATTGCGTTGCTTTGTATGACAACTCATACCAACCAATGTGGTATCAAAATACCCAAAAATACTTTGTTAACTAGTAATACATCTATAACTTGTATATCAAGCATATACTCCCGAGCTGGACTTTTCCAGTTATCTTCTTTTTCTGCCATATGTCTTTTTGTAATTCTATTTTCAATATTCCCTTTCCTTCACAGAAGAATCATTCAACATCAAACAATGCTAGTCTTACTAGCTCATTTTCTTTGGCGTGTTAGTCATATACTATCACCCATTGAGTCATACTTTGAGTTTGATTGTTCTACTAATATCACCATATTAATAGCATTCTTCTAGATTCCACTCTTAGCAATCTCCATGTAAGTTAAACGACTTTGTCCATACTTTTAATCCATCCTATCATAACAATTTTATGATTAAGCTACTATAGATCGAAGGAAGGAATTTAGAGGATAATTTTTAGCGCCCAACTTCTTGGAATATTCAAACGCCTAGCGTCTTCAATCATTGCATATATTCAGATAATATAAGCAAACATTGTCACGCTAAATTATACTCAGTCATGTTGCCACAAATAAGTTTCTAGATATCAATATATCTTTCACTTCATTGTTTCTGAAAACAACTCTTTTCAGTTCCTAAATCACCTTGATCAACAAAACACTCTTTTGAAGATAAAGTAATAAGGAAGCAACCATGACTCTGGATTCTAAATAGGAATTGGTTGCTCTTTAGATCAATCAATCATTAACCATATGGAGCTAGGTAGGAAATACCGAAAATCTACAATAGGTATCAATTTTAAATTTCACTAATACGGTACCAATCTTAAAAGGTATTTACCAGATCATAACAGTTATATCTCAATTAACAATCTAAGTGTAAGGTAGTTATGTGGATGCCAATGACTACTACAAGTTGTGCAAATTCACTTTGATTGGTTGTTCATGATAAATAAGTTCAAGTTAATTCAAAAATTAAACCATGAACTCCCGCTCAAAAACAACATCCCTCTTAGTCGTCTTTAGTGATTACACGAACCAAATTCACTACAGCGAAACCGATCATCACGTGAGATGATGTAGTTTCAAAGGCGAACATCGATATGTTCATCATATCATCCATATGACTCATGCTTTACCTTTCGGTTACGTGTTCCGAGGCCATGTCTGTACATGCTAGGCTCGCCAAGTAGAACCGTAGTATTGCATGTGTTTCAAGGCCATGTCTGTACATGCTAGGCTTGAAAACACCCGTTGTATGCGAACGTTGATTCTATCACACCCGATCATCACGTGGTGTCTCGAAACGACGAACTTTCTTAACGGTGCATACTTAAGGAAGAACACATTATTATCTTGATATTAAGTGAGAGGGATCATCTTATAATGCTACCGTCGCTATCTAAGCAAAACAAGATGCATAAAAGGATTAACATCACAAACATCACATGTAAGGATAACGTGATATGATATGGTCCTCCTTGCACTTGATCTCCATCATGTGCATCATGGTATGATCTCCATCATTCCACCGACGTGGTACCAAGTACCATGGAACCAATCTTGATTGTCCATCAAGAAGAAGACAATCATATGGATACCTTCCGGTATATCAATAATTTACAAAATAGATCATCTCATAATCAAATTTGTAATATTGACCATATCACATCACATGCCCAGCAAAAACTAGTTAGACGCCTCTAAATTATTTTTGCATATTTTACGTGGCTTAGGGCTTTCGATGATAGAACCGTTCATACCTACGAACATCAACCACAACATTGATAAACACATTTTTAACAACCCTTCATAGATTAGATCTTAACTATAGTAGGAGAAACAGACACCCGCAAGCCACTTATGCAATACAAGTTGCATGTCAGTTGTGGAACAAGTCTCATGTACGTGGACATGTAAGGTTAGTCCGGGCCGCTTCATCCCACTATGCCACTAAGATCATAAAATAATCAAGGAGGTAATAACATGATCATCAACGCCCACATACACCTATGTGTTCTACCCGTACAAAACATCTACGCATAGATCCGGCTCTGATACCACTGAAGGGGAACGTAGCATAGAAAACAAAAAATTTCCTACGCGAGAGATACCCGAAAGGCCAAGATCTAATCTATGAGACGAAGTGCAACGGGCAACAAGAGGGTTAAGGAGAACACATACCCTCGAAGACTCAAAGTGGTACGAGATCAAATCTCGTTGTTGGCGTAGTCGTACTCACACCGATCCCGATAGCGAGAAGATGGCACCGCAATCCGGCGGTGCATCCGTGATCGGTCACACGTACGGTTGATGACGACCTCTGTTCCCTCGTTCCAGCGGGGCGCGGAAGTAGAGGATCCCTCGGAACTCCAGCAGCACGACGGCGTGGTGTGGTGGAGAAAAACATTGCTCAGGGCTTCGCCAAGCGCACGAACAAGTGGTGGAGCAGCGGCAGGAGGAAGGAAGAGATGACACAAGTGTGTGTGTGGGGAGAGGGAGCTCTCACCCCTCCTTTTATAGGAGGGGATGGCAGCCACGAATTTTTGGCTGCCTCCACCTCTCCCTCATCATGTGAGTGGAGTCTCCACTCAACCCACTCATTCTTCCATGAATTCCCACTCAAAATCCCAAGGGTTTTCTTTAATAAATAAATAAAACAATTTTATTTCTTTATTTTAATATTTGTTAATTCCATTAACAAACATTAACATATAACCCCTTGAGTTAGTTGTTAAATCTATTAACAACCATTTGATAAGAATCCCCTTGAACTATTTCAAAATTACTCGAAACAATTTCGGTGACTATTTCAATATTCCCCGAAACAATTTCGGTGCTGTCCAAACTTTTCTCCGATATTCCGTATCCTCTCAAATGCGTCATCGAACCTTAAGTGTGTCACCCTACGGTTCGCGAATAAGATAGACATGATCGAGACTCCTCTCCGATCAATAATCAACAGCGGGATCTGGAGATCCGTGATGACTCCTATATATTCAACGATGACTCTCGTGATCGTGTGAACCAACAACGTCGTGAACTATTCCCTTTGTCTCGCGATATTTTACTTGTCCGAGATTCGATCATTGGTATCAACCATACCTTGTTCAATCTCGTTACCGACAAGTACTCTTTTCTCGTTCCCGTGATATAACATCCTTGTGATCATATCACGTGCTTGCAAGCGGTTTCGATGTGATATCACCGAGAGGGCCCAGAGTATATCTCTCCGTCATTTGGATGGACAAATTCCACTCTTGATCCATGATCCTCAACTAATACTTTCCGAATACTTAACGACACCTTTATAGTCACCCTGTTACGGTGTGACGTTTGATGCCATCAAAGCACTCTTCCCGTATCAGTGATTGACATGATCTCATGGTCTAAGGAATAAGTTACTTCGTGTGTTTGATATAACAATGTAAACTAAATGACTTGATCGCATTGCTATATTCTCTTTGGGTATATGTTCATCACATCATTCTTCTAATGATATGATCCCGTTATTAATAACATCCAATGTTCATGATCAGGAAACCTTGATCATCAATTAATCAACGAGCTAGTTAAAAGAGAGGCTTTACTAGGAACCATTGTTTGTTTATTAAGCACACATGTATCAACGTTTCCGGTTAATACAATTCTAGCATGAGAAATAAACATTCATCATAAACAAGGAATAAGATAATAACCATTTTATTATTGCCTCTCGGGCATATTCCCTTCAGTACCACCGGGGCATCCCCAAGCTTAGGCTTTTCACTCTTCTTGATCACGTCATATCATCCTCTCCTCTTGACCCTTGAAAACTTTCTTCACACCAAACTTCTCACAATCTTCATTAGCAACGTTAGTGCAATCAAAATAATAAATTCTAGTTAACCATTGCGTAGGGATGCAAAAGGCATTCCTTAAAGTAAGCATTTCCATGTCTAGTTAACCCCACGCTGTCAGTATGAGCGTCCTAGAAGTTACTAGACAAACACCACAATTCATAGAGGAGACACACACGATGTGCACACTGTCACCTTCACACCGGGACAAGGTGACTCCAAAGTTCATATTAATAAAACACTTGGGTAGCACAAGATGAAGAGTAACATCTAGTTATTCAACTAGATTACAAAGCTCACGATCACATATAGATCACACCATGGGAGAGAGAGATGAATCACATAGCTACCGGTAGAGCCATCAGCCTCGGGGGAGAACTACTCCCTCCTAATCATAGGAGACATCAACAGCGATGGACATGGCGGTGGAGTCGATGGAGATGGTTCCAGGGGCACTTTCCCGTCCCGGTAGGGTGCCAGAACAGAGACTTGTCCCCCAAAACTTGTCGGCGACAGCGGCGGAGCTACAGATGTATTTTGTGGAAAAAGTCGAATCTTCTAGGTTTTTTTCTCGGGGGAGTATATATATGCGAAAGGGCGATGCCGGGGGTGTGGCCAGGGAGCCTACACACCAGGTGGCGCCACCAGGGGGACCCGCGCCACCCTATGGTGTGGCCCACCTCCGGGGCTCTTCGTGACTTATGGAAGCCTCCAGAACTTCTAAGACTTCTGGCTTTTGAATTTTCCAATTCCGAGAATATTTCCAGAACAACTTTTCTGAAATAAAAAACAACAGAAAACAAGGAACTGTCCCTTGGCATCTTGTCAATAGGTTAGTCCCGGAAAACGTGTAAAAATGACATAAATAAGGGAGAAAACATGTAGCAATTGGCATAATATCATCATGGAGCATCAGAAATTATAGATACGTTGGAGACGTATCAGGCGCTGCCCGCGCGTGCTGGTGGCGGCAGACTGGTTTCTCCCGTGCACGTGGAGGTTACGGCAAGGCGGGACCTACTCGGTGGTGGTGCTACTCGGCCTGCAGCGGCCCGACGCAGCAGACGATTGTGGAGACTCGACGGACGCGCCACTTGGCTTCGTGGACGGCGGATGGGAGGCCTGCCGGCCGGCGAGCCCTACAGGCCTAGATCTGGGCCCTTTAGGCCCGATCTGGCTATGGGCGGGCTGGTACGGGCCTCTACGTGCTGCCTTTGGTTGGATCAAGGAGGAGCTCGGGGCGTGGGATGGCGGTACCGGCACCATGTCTGCTGCAGCGCCGTTGGAGGGAGCTTCACGGGCCCGAGGAGGGCCCGGTCGGGCAGATGGCCTGGTTTGCTCCGTAAGTGGCGTCCGGTCTGCTACCTCCATTGGTGGTGGAGGTTGTGCCCTCCCACATGGCTGCGGTTATGCCATCCCTAGCCTTCGGGTGCTTCTTCTCGGCCTGGTCGGCCTCGCATCAGATGCCATAGTGAGACGGTGAGGACGGCTTCGAGACTTGTGGCGCGCATGCTGGTTGGCGGTTAGAGGGGCGGAGCCGACGGATTGTCGGGGGTGGTGGTTTTTTGGGGATCGGGAGAAATCCCTGCCGGCTCGTGCCGGCACCGACGCGGTGACGCCTGCGGGCATTACCTTCCTTCTTGAATGGCGTCGGAGGTGCTCCTTCCCCACTATCCTACGTGTACCGGGAGAAATCCTAGGAGCAGTCCGGGCAGCAACGTCGGCGTTGACGCATCGACGTCGTCGCACTCCTTCTTGAAGGTTTTGCTTGGTACACGGCAATTCGGACGCTTTGGAGCGCGGCTAGTTCTCTTAGGTTGGCGCTAGGATCACGAGCTTTCCTCGTTTTCGTCGATCTGCCGTTGTTGGCGTTTGTTTCTTTTCTAGTTCTCTTCTTTTTTGTCTTTTTGGCTTGATTGTGTTGTTTGGCCCCAGCAGTGGTTCGCTTGTTGTTTGAGGTGGTTGCTATATTAATATAGCGGGACGAAAGACTGTTTCGACAAATAACAGTGCATTTGAGGATACGGTTTTAACATTTTCAATTTCTCGCAAAACCCCACGAATTCACTCTGTAATTCTCGCAAGAAGCACTGATCGGTCACTTTACACCCGATCGGTCACTCCGTAGTTTCTCTATCGTTTGGCACCCGAAGAAGACCGGTGATCTGTAATTTCTCTATCGTTTGACACCCGACGCAACATAGAGAAAGCACATTACATGGTACTGTACTTGTATATTTCGTTGCCACTCTTCTTGGTCTTGACTGCTACGTACTTGTGGCGGTAGAATCCACTCCGCGTGATGTGTTCCTTGTTGTAAGCTTTCGGACCATGTGTTCTGGAGGGGGAAAGTTTCTAGAACCACGCGGATGCATGTGTTTCTCTGCCAAAGACCGAATCCTCTGAGCTCCTTCCCTCTTCTGAACTCCCACAGCGTCACCGTACACGTCTCCGCTCGCCTCAGCCGCGTGCGTGCGGGCCGCGGGCACCACTCGCTCCGCCAACACCCCCGTACGGCCCCACGACACGGACAGCGCCGCGGTGTGCCCCACCACGCCGTCCCCGGCCCAGACTCCAGCGTCCACGCGGTGCACGCTCCCAACGAAGACAATAAAAAGCGATCCGGCACGGCACGACCACCACCCGGCATTCCTCCTCACGCCAGCGCCCACCGCACACTCCCTCCCTCGCCGCCGGAACAAACAACGCAGGCCGACCGCGTCCCCCCTCCAGTTGGCAGGATGGGCAGCCTCGGCGGCGGCGGGGTGGGCGCCAGGCGGCCGAGGTTCCTCTGCCTGCACGGGTTCCGGACCAGCGGCGAGATCATGCGGAAGCAGGTCGTGGGGAAGTGGCCCGCCGAGGTCACGGCCCGCCTCGACCTCGTCTTCCCCGACGCGCCCTTCCCCGCCGAGGGCAAGTCCGACGTCGAAGGCATCTTCGACCCGCCCTACTACGAGTGGTTCCAGTTCGACAAGGTCCGCCTCCCCCCTCACCTCCCCTCGCACCACCAATTCACCACCACATTGCTCCCATGGCCTGATCGATTTTGCCCTCTAAAAAATAATTAGGTGGAGTTCGTAGCACCTTTTTGTTACTTTTATTCAGCCCTCTTGTTTTCTTCTCCCCAGCGCGTGCCGGCCGTGCGAACCTGATTTTAATTTCCCGTTATGATGTTCATGTAATTTTTTTTCCTCTTTCAACAGGGCTTCACCGAGTACAGGAATTTGGACAAATGCTTCGACTACATCGAAGAGCTCATAAGGCTGGTGCCAGTGGAGGCTGGAGGGGGGGCGGTAGCGCCGCTACCGCCCGAGGCGGTAGCGGGAGGCGTTAGGCGGCGGCGGGCGGTGGGGGTACCGCCCGGGCTATAGCCCCTGCCGCCCGGGCTATAGCCCGCATAGGCGGGGCGGTAGCGGGGGGGTGGGGCGGTGGGGGGGGGGGCGGTAGGGCGGTAGGCGGGGCGGTGGGTTGGCGGCGTGGGGCGGTAGGGGGGGGGGGGCGGTAGGCCAGGAGCCGTTGGGGCCAACGGCTAGCTGACGTGGCGCCCTCCTATTGGTCCACGTCAGCTAGCCGTTGGGGGTATCCGTTGCTGCCCAAAAAACCTGAAAAAAAATTCGAAAATTTTGAAAATTGGAGCTGATCCCTCCTATAAATACCCCCCCATATGCTGCACTCAATCCACACCAACTTCATCCTCTCTACTCTTCATTTCCACCCTCTCGACGCCATGTCTTCGTCAAGCAGCACCGATTCGAGCGAGGGACTGGAGGGTGAGCTGATCGCCGGAATGCAGGCGGCAATGGAGGCCGAGTACGAGGCGGCGCTCCAAGCGGTGCCAAGACCGCCGCGGCGCCGTCGACAGTTCATCAGGCGTGATCGTGTTGGCGCCGCCGAGCGGCTCTACGACGACTACTTCGCCCCCCACTGCACTTATCCTCCGAGCTTCTTCCGTCGAAGGTATCGGATGAGGCGATCCCTTTTTCTACGCATTGTGGATAGATTGGGTGAATACTCTCCGTATTTCACCCAAAGAGTTGACGCTCTGAACCGTACGGGTTTTACTCCGCTACAAAAGTGTACTACGGCGTTGCGTCTGTTAGCTTATGGATCCGGTGCTGATACCATAGATGAGTGGCTTAAGTTAGCTAGACAAACTTCGTCAGAGTGTCTAGATAACTTCTGTGAGGGCATCATCGACTGTTACGGTGAAGAGTTTTGCCGTCGACCTAACGTCGCGGATACTCAGCGTCTGTTAGCGAAAGCCGAGGAGCGCGGCTTTCCGGGAATGCTAGGGAGACATCAAACATCCAACCGTGATCTTAGAAGCCGTTGCGTCGTATGATCGTTGGATCTGGCATGCTTTTTTTGGAGTCGCCGGGTCCAACAACGACATCAACGTGCTCAATCAGTCCCCATTGTTCACGGAAGTGCTTAGAGGAGAAGCACCCACAGTGAACTTCACGGTGAATGGACACCAGTACAACTGGGGTTACTACCTTGCCGACGGCATCTACCCCTCCTGGCCGGTGTTCATGAAGGGTGTTACTCTTCCACAAAGTGACAAGCAACGTGTCTTCACTGCTGCTCAATCGTGTTGGCGCAAAGATGTGGAGTGTGCATTTGGAGTGTTGAAGTCTAGATTCAACATTTTAGCAGTTCCCGGACGCTCCTACTCCATGCGCACACTTGGGTTGATCGTGCGTGCATGTGTCATTCTGCACAACATGATCATCGACGATGAGCGTGGTACCAATTTGGAGAACACCTATGAGACAGTTGCGAGCAACGTCGGGCCTCCAATACATACCAACGCACCACCAAGCCTAGCAGCAAGGATTCAGATGGACAACGAAATGCAGGACTCGCCGATGTATACACAGCTCCAGGGGGATTTGATTGAGCATGTGTGGGCTCATCAAAACTAGATTATGTAATTTTCTCATTTTTATGTAATTTTTATTTATTATTATGTAATCGGTACAATTTTAGTTGAATAAAATAATTTCTTCTATTATTTGCAATGTTTTTAATCTTCAAAATATGTGTTGACGTGGAGGAGAGAGAAAAGCTGATGTGGCAGAGAGAGAATCTTACAGCCCGGGCTATAGCCCGTGCACTGGCACCGTGCCTGTGATAGTGGGGTGATAGTGGTGAGAGAAGGTGACGTGGCAGGGGCTATAGCCCGTGAATAGTGGGCGGTGCATTGGCACCAGCCTAATTAAACAAGGGCCCTTTGACGGACTCATGGGTTTCTCCCAGGTAATATATACCACTCGGACCACTTAGTCATTCTCCAAACATATACTCCCTCCGTCCGGAATTAAATGTCACAAAGTTTGACAAAAGTGAATGTATCTAGACATAATTTAGTGTTAGATACATCCACTTTTGCCAAACTTTATGACATTTAATTCCGGACGGAGGGAGTATATATATATCAGGTGTGACTAAATTGTCAATTGACGATTGTCTGTTGCCATGGTAATATCAGGGCTCGATTCTATCTGCTGCGCTCGTGGGGCTCCAGCAACAAGTAAGCCGATTGCTACTGCTATAGTGCTATGCCACATAAACTCCAGTTATACCGTTGGGTGGTAACTATGCTGATACAGTTACATCTTCCTTTAGCTCATTGCGTCTGTTCTGTTGGCAGGGGTTGGCCCTGACTAGAGTTCCCAAGATCAAGTACCTCATAATCATAGGCGGAGCCCGATTCCGCTCACCGATAGTGTCCGACAAGGCCTACGCCAACACGATCGAAATCCCCTCGCTTCACTTCCTCGGTAGTTCAATCTTTTCTGCACAGAATAGACCTTTGCAATTGCTACACTGGTTGATTGTTCTCTAATTTTCAGTTTTTTCCAACACGGTCCTTGCGTTCAGTTGTCTCCTTTATCATTTTGTAGGCATGCTTACTTCATGTGTTTTCTTAGTTTTGTAGTAGTCTTTGTCCCTTAGCCAATGTGCTTAAAGTACTCACACCAACTCCGTGCTTCTTTTGCGTAATACTGCTTCCATAAAGCTCTCAGGCGCTCCATGTATTCTAATGATAGTAATTAGCAGATGAATGGATGGAAATTTACATACGGACAATCTATTGATGAAAAGGTTTCAAAAGCTTGATATATTTTAATGATGGTAAAATAGCAGATTAATAGCGATAATTTACGGATGAAACTTTGACATATTTCTTTAATGACATGATTTCTGGTATTATTCCCCTGTATATCATTATGTTAGTTACTTTAATCGACGGTCTAGTTCTTGTGTCATTCACGGTCAAATATTATTTTGGAATATTTGAGGCATTTGTAATTTGTTGGTCCACTGAGTGGTTAGCAGCTAGTAACCTTTAAACGCCGGTTTATTTGATGCGCAGGTGACAATGACTTTCTTAAAAACGATGGTGAAAAGCTCATAGAGTCATTTGTGGATCCATTCATCATACGGCACCCAAAGGGCCACACGGTTCCAAGGCTTGTTGGTAAGTTCATACTTTTATTTACCAAGCTCCTTGAACTGTATAAAAGCTTAGGCAGTGATATTTATCTAACTGTATTAAATTTCACAAGAAATATAATCTAAAAAGGAATCTGTAGCTAAACTGTAAGCATGAGCTATTTGTGGCTGGAGGCAACAGGATTGAAAACTTTAGCTGGAAAAAAACTTCAGTGTCACTCTGTTAGCCTAAACATATTTCTGAATGGATGAACTTTCAAAGGTTTCATAGGCATTAAGCAGGCTATTAGTTACTCTGTAGTTTGGTAAGTTATGAATACCAAACTGCCAAAGTGAAACCGTACTTCTTGTTATGCAGATGAGAAAAGTCTGGAAGTGATGTCACGTTTCCTTGACAAGATGGAAAAGGAGATATCTGAACATTCATCCACCGAGACCGTAGCATCCGCCGATGTTGATGAAAAAGAAATGTGCATATGATAGGACTTGAAAATTAGTATCTGAATCCTATCAAATTGGTAATATAGACAAGCACGCTGTTGCATTTGTATCCTCATGCGCAAGTCTGTGACTATTCAATATTTATACCTGAATGCAGAATGATTAGATAGCTATCTTTTTTTTTTAACTTCTAGTCCTATATAAATCTCTGCAGAAACTTTAATTAGCAGACGCATGTGTTTCTCTGCGTTGATCGCGCCAAAGACCCGAATCCTCTGCGCTCCGATGCAGCCCGGCTGCCAAAGCGTCACCATACACGTCTCCCGCTCGCCTCAGCCGCGTGCGTGCGGGCCGCGGGCACCACTCGCTCCGCCAACACCCCCGTACGGCCCCACGACACGGGACAGCACGGCTGTGTACCCCACCACGCCGTCCCCCGTCCAGACTCCAGCGTCCACGCGCTGCACGCTCCCAACGAAGACAATAAAAAGCGATCCGGCACGGCACGACCACCACCCGGCATTCCTCCTCACGCCAGCGCCCACCGCACACTCCCTCCCTCGCCGCCCGAACAAACAACGCAGGCCGACCGCCTCCTCCCTCCAGTTGGCAGGATGGGCAGCCTCGGCGGCGGCGGGGTGGGCGCCAGGCGGCCGAGGTTCCTCTGCCTGCACGGGTTCCGGACCAGCGGCGAGATCATGCGGAAGCAGGTCGTGGGGAAGTGGCCCGCCGAGGTCACGGCCCGCCTCGACCTCGTCTTCCCCGACGCGCCCTTCCCCGCCGAGGGCAAGTCCGACGTCGAAGGCATCTTCGACCCGCCCTACTACGAGTGGTTCCAGTTCGACAAGGTCCGCCTCCCTCCCCTCCTCACCTCCCCTCGCATCACCAATTCACCACCACATTGCTCTCATGGCCCGATCGATTTTCTCCTCTAAAAAACAATTAGGTGGAGTTCGTAGCACCTTTTTGTTATTTCTATTCAGCCCCCCCTTGTTTTCTTCTCCTCAGAGTGTCGGCTGTGCAAATCTGATTCTGATTATCCCGTTATGTTCATCTATACTTTCTTTTTTCCTCTATCAACAGGGCTTCACCGAGTACAGGAATTTGGACAAATGCTTCGACTACATCGAAGAGCTCATGATTAAACAAGGGCCCTTTGACGGACTCATGGGTTTCTCCCAGGTAATATATACCCCTCGGGCCACTTAGTCATTCTGCAAACATATATATCAGGTGTGACTAAATTGTCAATTGACGATTGTCTGTTGCCATGGTAATATCAGGGCTCGATTCTATCTGCTGCGCTCGTGGGGCTCCAGCAACAAGTAAGCCGATTGCTGCTGCTATAGTGCTACGCCACATAAACTCCAGTTATACCGTTGGGTGGTAACTATGCTGATACAGTTATATATTCCTTTAGCTGATTGCTTCTGTTCTGTTGGCAGGGGTTGGCCCTGACTAGAGTTCCCAAGATCAAGTACCTCATAATCATAGGCGGAGCCCGATTCCGCTCACCGATAGTGTCCGACAAGGCCTACGCCAACAAGATCGGAATCCCCTCGCTTCACTTCCTCGGTACTTCAATCTTTTCTGCACAGGATAGACCTTTGCAATTGCTACACTGGTTGATTGTTCTCTAATTTTCAGTTTTTTCCAACATGATCCTTGCGTTCGGTTGTCTCCTTTATCATTTTGTAGGCATGCTTACTTCATGTGTTTTCTTAGTTTTGTACTAGTCTTTGTCCCTTAGCCAATGTGCTTAAAGTACTCACACCAACTCCGTGCTTCTTTTACCTAATACTACTTCCATAAAGCTCTCAGACGCTCCATGTATTTAATGATAGTAATTAGCAGATGAATGGATGGAAATTTACATACGGACAATCTACTGATGAAAATGTTTCAGAATCTTGTTATAATCTAATGATGGTAAAATAGCAGATTAATAACGACATTTACGGATGAAACTTTGACATATTCTTTAATGACATCATTTCTGATATCATTCCCATGTATCATCATTATGTTAGTTAGTTTAATCGGCGGTCTAGTTCTTGTATCATTCATGGTCAAATATTATTTTGGAATATTTGAGGCATTTGTTGGTCCACTGAGTGGTTAGCAGCTAGTAACCTTTAAACGCCGGTTTATTTGATGCGCAGGTGACAATGACTTCCTTAAAAACGATGGTGAAAAGCTCATAGAGTCATTTGTGGATCCATTCATCATACGGCACCCAAAGGGCCACACGGTTCCAAGGCTTGTTGGTAAGTTCATACTTTCATTTACCAAGCTCCTTGAACTGTATAAAAGCTTCAGTGATATTTATCTAATTGTACTAAATTTCAAAAGAACAAATAATCTAAAAAGGTATATGTAGCTAAACTGTAAGCATGAGCTATTTGTGACTGGAGGCAACAGGATTGAAAACTTTAACTGGAAAAAAAACTTCAGTGTCACTCTGTTAGTCTAAACATATTTCTGAATGGATGCACTTTCAAAGGTTTCATAGGCATTAAGCAGGCTATTAGTTACTCTGTAGTTTGGTAAGTTATGAATGCCAAACTGCCAAAGTGAAACCATACTTCTTGTTATGCAGATGAGAAAAGTCTGGAAGTGATGTCACGTTTCCTTGACAAGATGGAAAAGGAGATATCTGAACATTCATCCACCGAGACCGTAGCATCCGCCGATGTTGACGAAAAAGAAATGTGCATATGATAGGACCTGGAAAATTAGTATCTGAATCCTATCAAATTGGTAATATAGACAAGCACGCTGTTGCATTTGTATCCTCATGCGCAAGTCTGTGACTATTCAATATTTATACCTGAATGCAGAATGATTAGATAGCTATCGTTTTTTTTTTTACTTCTAGTCCTATATATAAATCTCTGCAGAACTTTAATTAGATCAGAAGCGATCTTCTAAACAGGGGTATCCATTACTAGTCGGGCTGTTGAGCGAAGTACCTACAAACCTCAATAAGATTTTCGGAACAGAAATAATGTTTATTGAACATGTACCACGCATAGCTCAAATTGGCTCATAAAAGGACTACATCCCTCAGCAATCATGTTGTAAGGTTTGGTTGCTCAAATTAGCTCAAGAACGGACTGTCCTCCTTTAGTCAGGTTTGGACGTTTGGTTGCATATTGGTTTAAACCTACGGATGCTTTTTGGCCGGCTATATTTTGTGCTACTCTCTGATCTCGTGAAGGAAGTTGCTATTTATTGGTTACGGAACCCCGAAATGAACAGGGCCGACCATTTTCCCTGATCGGGCGGCTAGTGTGATATGGTACTCCACAACTAGTTTCATGGAGTACTTGCTCAAAAAGTCAGGGAGTACCTTCATCTAAAGGGCAAAACGGTAATCTCAACATTCTGAATGATTTCCAGTGAGAATATATTGCCCCCCCCCCCCCCCCAAGTCCTAACTGTTGAGAGCATCTCCATGGGCACCCATCAAATTCGTGTCCGGCACCCCCCAATTGGACCCGCTGTGGGGGGCGCCGGACCTGTGCCGCGAATTTGGTGGGCGGGTGCCACAGCGGCGCCCCCAGCTGGCGATCATATTTTCTACATTATAAACACAAACACATTGTGCACGCCGTTATAAACCGGCGATCAAAATTTGCAATTTCATTCAAATTTAGAAATATTTTACATAATTTGAAAAAAATTGCAAATGCGCCACCGCAGACCTAAGCCTAACACTAGCCTACTTGTCGCCGCTCCAGTCGAACGAGTCATCGTCGTCGTCGCTGGCGTCGAGCACGACGACTTTCCTCTTGGAGGAGGCGCCAGCGTGGCCGGAGGAGGGGCTGGCGCCAGCGGTGCAGGTGCTGGAGGTGGCCGTGGCCACGCTGCTGCAACCGCCGCGACTCCCGGATGCATCCACCGCGGTGGACTGTATCGTCGCCAGCCAACCCGGCGCCTCCTTCTCCAACGTGGCCACCGACATGGCCATGGCAGCGAGGAGACCGGGGTTGTCGCCGTCCATCGGGTCGCGCAACGGCGACGGGAGGCTATACAGGTCGTCGACCCGCGGCTCCTCCTTGACGGTGGCGCGCGGCTGTGGCTCCGGGCGCCGTTGGCGGAGGAAAAGGCGACCCCGAGGTGGAGAGCGCCGGCGGGGAGGGGTGCGGCGGCGTGAACTGTCGCGGATGACGATGCCTGGGCTCCCCGCCTCCGCTCGATGGGGGTGCGCCGCGGCGGCGGCAGCGACAACAGCCGTAGCGGGAGGACGTTCCCCGTCGTGGCGTGCTGCCTCGCGGCTTCGATCGCGCTGGCCACGGTGTGGCCAGTCCGAGATCACCAGCGGCGGCGCCCGATGGCGTTCCACCGCGAGAGGAGTACGTCTAGGCCATCGACGAGGTTGATGACGGCCTGCCGCTCCTCCTCGAAGCGATCGATCCAGCGCCTCTAGTTGTGCTGGCCGTCGCCGTTCTCGGGGAGGCGGCGCTCTGCCGGCGTCATCCAGCTGTGACGCCTAGCGATGTAGCGGCGAACTTGCTAAGCCGTTCGGGGTACCGGTGGGATGACGAGTCCATCGTCGGAGATGTGCCACTCCTTCGGGATGCGGCAGTCCGGAGGGGTGAGGAGCCCATACCGGTATAGCTCCCACACGCCCGCTTGTCAGGTTTGTGCCGGAGGCCTCCCAGTTGTTGGCCATTGCGCTGCCGCAGAAGACGGAGGGGAGGCGAGAGGATGTGCACGGAGAGGGGGAGGGGACGCCTTTTATCCTTGGCCAAGGGCGGCGACGTCATAAATGCCTCGCGTGGGGTGCTGCTATGGATCGCGACAGAAATTCCTTGCTACATAAATTCCTGTGTGTTGGGAACTCCAAGAGGAGGGTGTGATGAGGGCAGCGGTAAGAATTTCCCCCAGTTAAGAACCAAGGTTATCAATCCAGTAGGAGAAAGAGGATCTTCGGAAGGTTGATGCCACTGACGGTGGTGATGGCTCACCGGTGTCAGCAACAACGCGGAACCTGCACACAACACAACCAAAATACTTTGTCCCAACGGTACAGTGAGGTTGTCAATCTCACCGGTCTTGCTGAAAACAAAGATTAGACGTATAGTATGGAAAATGGTGTATGCTTGCAGTAAGTAAAGAAAGCAAGGAATTGTAGTGGTTTGTTTAACCGTGTAGGAAAATGGATCGGGGTTCATAGGTTCACTAGTGGTGTCTCTCCATAAAAGATAGCATGCTGGGTGAACAAATTACAGCTAGGCAATTGACAAATAGAGGTTGCACCGTAGTGCACATTCATGACATGATGACTACTATGATATTTAGTGCGGGCATTACAACAATATACATAGACCGTAATCCAACTACATCTATGACTAATAATCCACCCTCAGGTTATCATCCAAACCCCCTTAGGTATTAAGTTGTAAACAACAGATAATCGCATTAAGCAATGTGTGTAATGTAAGCAATGATTGTGCACGCGGGCACTCACACAGTTGTTTTCTCCCTAGTGGCAACAACACATCCTCCCCCGTCACGTTTCTGTCACACGAGAACAGGCGAAAAGAAGGCATGAACCCACTATCGAGCATAAATACTCCCACTTGGAGTCACTAGCAACTACTTGGCCAGAGCAACCACTAGCAACGGAAAGCATGCAATATCACAAATAACATATGCAATAAAGACTATAATCAACTTGGCATAAGTTCAATATTCATCGGATCTCAGCAAACACAACACATAGAATTACATAAGAACAATCTCGATCATGTTAGGCAGCTCACGAGATCTAAACATTGAGGCATAGGAGGAGAAGACAACCATCTAGCTACTGCTATGGACCTGTAGTCCAAGGATGAACTACTCACACATCACTCCGGAGACAGGCAAGGATGAAGAGGCCTCCAGTGATTATCTCTTCTTCGTCAGGGTGCCGGGAGACAGCTTCAGAACCCTCCTGATCTAGGGTTGACGACGACGGCGGTTGCAGAACTTTTCGGGGATTTTATATCAGGTGTCCAGGGTTTTCCTTCGGAGGGGAATAAATAGGCGAAAGGGCAAAGGCGGTGGATCCCTAGGGGACCCACACCACCTCCGGCGCGGTCAGGGGGGCGCGCCACCCCATGGTGTGGGCCCCCTGAGGCCCCTCTCCGGGTCTCTTTGGGACTCTATGGAACCTTCGGGAATTCTAAGACTTCCGGGCTTCGAATTTTCCAATTCCGCGAATATTTCCAGAACAACTTTTGTGAAACTAAAAACAACAGAAAACAGAGAACTGGCTCTGTGGCATCTTGTCAATAGGTTAGTCCGGAAAATCGATAAAAATGACATAAAGAAGGGAGAAAACATATAGCAATTGGCATAATATCATCATGGAACATCAGAAATTATAGATACGTTGGATACGTATCAAGCATCCCCAATCTTGGTTCCTACTCGTCCTCGAGTAGGTAAACGATAAACAAAATAATTTCTGGGGTGACATGCTACCATACAATCTTGATTATAAAAATGTAAAAGCATATTTAACCTAAGATCGTAGAACTTTAACACAAACATGATAAATAGAACTTTAATAATAAAGCATAGCAATCACTTTGCATCATGAGAAGTATCTCAAATAAAAGATCATGAATAACAATGCAAATAAAAATATACGTTTGTTTCAAGTATAGAGAAATCATGGCAAAGTGGTATTTCGCTAGTCCTTAAGGGTGGGGCAAAACATAAATGCCAGGACACCTTCAAAGTTCATAAGGAAGACTAGAACAAATAATTTGAGAACAAGCAATAACACATCATGAATCAATTGATAATGTTTCTGGGACAAATGCACATAAAACTCAGAATGGCAAAAATGCTCTCTCAACTGTGCATAAAGTTAGAAGATGGAGATTCAACATAAAAGTAAAAGAAAGCCATTCGCAGAGGGAAGCATGGATCACTCATGTGCTAGAGCTTTTTATTTTATTAAACAGAGGTACTAAAAGTTTGACACTCCTCCCATCCATCTTTCACAAACCATGGCTAACCGAATCCTCGGGTCCCTGCCAACAATCACATACCATGGAGGAGTGTCTATATTTTCGGAGATGTATGGTAATGTCAACGAATGGTAAACAGAAAATATAGTACGTCACAAGCCAACTATATTTCACAAGAGGGGCTCCCATATGAAGGACACAACTGATACAGAAGGTTATCCCTCTTTCTCTTTTGTTTACAAAATTATGCTTTGACTGGTAAATCAGGGGCAAAAATAGTGAAGAGATTTTGTGTGTATTAATTTGGGGCTAGGCACCCCGCTGCCAGCTCTTCTATCATTTGGATAAGCGGATGAAGCTACTAGTCCAGGGTGTGAAATCCAATCAACAAGTGAGATAAAGATTCTCTATTTACGTCCTTATGAGCAAAAACAGGAATACAAAGCAGGAGTAATTTTTGCAGGTTTTAAAGGTAACACATGAGCAATTTACTTGGAGTGGCAGTTAAATACCACATGTAGGTAGGCATGGTGGACACAATGGGAAAACTTGATTTTAGGGAGTTGGATGCACGAGTAGAATTCCATACTTAGTACAGGTGGAGGCTAGCAAAAGACTGGGAGCGACAAATGAAGAGAGCATAAGAGCCATAATCATGCATAGCGACATAAACATCATTAATCAAAGCATAAGCGGTATCACAAGTTCTAAAACTAAATGATCATAGAGGCTATTAGTGACTGGTTCATATTCATAAACATGGTGCGAGCATGCGCCAAGTCAACCAAATAAAACATGCGAAGAGAATACCATAAATTTATGCTTCAATATGACAAGAACAACTCATGAATCTTTCGATGGCACATTAAACACTCTCAGCTATTTGAGGCTAATCATTCTACTCAATAACCACAAGGCTTTAAAACTAAAATAAAATCTAGCATGATATGAAAAAGTTCTAGCCACAGTCTATACGAGCTTCTACTTGCACCATTAAAAATTCTACTTCAAGCAGCAGTTTCTTCTCCCAACAAGCACCATACAAGATATGTTTTAAAAAAAATACTCTTCATGATACAGAAAGCAAACATGAGAGTACTCACATAACAATACTAAAACTAACAACTATTTGATAAGAGATGCATGCAAAACAGGAGCTAAATAAATGCAGCAGCCACACAAAGATTAAGAATACAAAGTATTGCCATGAAAAAACGGAGCGTGTCACTCTCCAATAAAAGAATTTTGGGGTCCAACCAAGCTTATTGAAAAAATAAAAACAAACTGAAAGAAAAAATAAAAGACGCTCCAAGTAAAGCACATAAGATGTGACCGAATAAAAATATAGTTTCACTAGAAGTGACCTGATAATTTGTCGATGAAGAAGGGGTTGCCTTGGGAATCCCCAATCTTAGACGCTTGAGTCTTCTTGGAATTTGCTGGGATGTACCACCAGGGCATCCCTAATCTTAGGCTCTTCACTCTTATTGATCACGTCATATCATCCTTTTCTCTTGACCCTTGAAAACTTTCTTCACACCAAACTTCTCACAATCTTCATTAGCAACATTAGTGCAATCAAAATAATAAATTCACATGGTTCAGTTTCAACACAAGCCTAACACTCATAAACACATTAGCTACTGTCACAACTTCTTTTAAAACTATTTTTCTCAAAAGAACACCAAAAGAAAGAGATTAAGATGCAAATGCAATTATTGGCATAAATCTGTCAAAACAGGACAACAGGTAAAGATGATTTTTTTCGAGAACCTTTTGTTGCGCAAATCAAAAAGTGTTCAACTAAGAAAAGTTTTGTATATAGCCCAGGATTACGCACAAAAAAACTCAGGTCATTTTGAATTTTCTGTGATTTTATACGAATTTAACAGTGGACAACAGAAATCTGTTTCCTACGCAGAAATCCGAAATATAGTCTCAACTTTCCACTAGAGGCTTTACTTGGCTCAACAAAGACACAAAATAAAAGATACATCGGGGTTGCTAAGGAAATAGAAAACACCCAGGTGCAAAGAAAATAAAATAAAACGACGTAAAACGGGTTGAAAACGGAGAAATAAAACGGGTTGTCTCCAGGTAGCGCTTTTCTTTAACGCCTTTCAGCTAGGCATAGAACGAAACTCAAGTATTTTCAAGTGAAGAATCATAAACATCATAACTTGCTCTAATAATAGAGTCAAAAGGTAGCTTCATCCTCTTTCTAGGAAAGTGTTCCATACATTTCTTGAGTGGGAATTGATATTTAATACTCCCCTCTTTCATATCAATAACAGCACCAACAGTTCTAAGAAAAAGTCTTCCCAAAACAATAGGACAAGAAGCATTAAATTAAATGTCCATAACAACAAAACCAACAGGTACAAGGTTATTGTTAACCATAATAAGAACATCATCAATTCTACCAAAAGGTTTCTTATTAGCATTATCAGCAAGATGAACATCCAAATAACAGTGTTCCAACGGTGGTAGATCAAGCATATCATAAATATTTTTAGGCATAACAGAGATACTAGAACCAAGATCACACAAAGCATTGCAATAAAAATCATTTACTTTTATCTTAATGATGGGCTCCCGACCATCATCTAATTTCCTAGGGATAGATGTTTCAAGTTTCAGCTTTTTTTCTCTAACTTTCATGAGAGCATTGGTAATATGTTTAGTAAAGACCATATTCATGGCACTAGCATTGGGACTTCTAGAAAGATTTTGTAGGAACATAATAACTTCAGATATATTGCAATCATCAAAATCAAAATTATTATCATCAAAAGTAATGGAACCATTATCTCCCACATCTCTAAAAATTTCAGCACTTTTATCAGAAGCAATTTCAGCACTTTGAGGCAATTTAGCACGTTTCACCGAAGGGGTGGAGACTTTGTTAACACCAACTACTTTACCATTGATAGTATGAGGTTTACTAGCACTTGGAGCTTCAGTTTTACTAGTGGTGGTGATAGTGCAAACTCTAGCAATATTATTTTTTCTAGCCAATTCATCTTCTCTTTCCCACCTAGCACGCAATTCAGCCATCAACCTAACATTATTATCAATTTGAACTTGGATGGAATTCAAAATTTTACTTTCTTTAACATCATGTGGCAAAACCTTCAGTTTTAGAAAATCAACATCAATAGCTAGGCTATCTACTTTAGAGGCAAGAACATCTATTTTACCAAGCTTTTCCTCAACAGATTTATTAAAAGTAGTTTGTGTGCTAATAAATTCTCTAAGCATGTTTTCAAGATCAGAGGTAGAGATTTTATTATTATTGTAGGAATTGCCATAAGAATTACCATAACCATTATTAGGAGGATAGGGCTTATAATTGTTTCCACCAAAATTATTTCTATAAGCATTGTTGTTAAAATTATTATTTCTAATAAAGTTCACATCAACATGCTCTTCTTGAGCAACCAAAGAGGCTAAAGGAACATTATTTGGATCAACTTGAGCTTTACCATTAACAAGCATAGACATAATAGCATCAAGCCTTTCACTCAAAGAGGAGGTTTCCTCAACAGAATTTACCTTCTTACCTTGTGGAGCTCTCTCAATGTGCCATTCTGAATAATTTATCATCATATCATCAAGAAGCTTTGTTGCATTGCCCAAAGTGATGGACATAAAGGTACCTCCAGCAGCTGAATCCACTAGGTTCCTTGAGGAGAAATTCAGTCCTGCATAAAAGGTTTGTATAATCATCCAAGTAGTCAGTCCATGAGTGGGACAATTCTTCACCATAGTTTTCATTATTTCCCAAGCTTTAGCAACATGTTCATTATAAAATTGTTTAAAATTAATTATGTCACTTCTCAGGGATATAATCTTAGCAGGAGGATAATATTTTCCAATTAAAGCATCTTTACACTTAGTCCATGAATCAATACTATTTCTAGGCAAAGAACGCAACCATTCTTTTGCTCTTCCTCTCAAAGAGAAAGAAAATAATTTCAGTTTAATAATATCTCCATCCACATCTTTGTATTTTTGCATCTCACGTAGTTCAAAAAAATTATTAAGGTGAGCAGCAACATCATCAGTACTAACACCAGAAAATTGCTCTTTCATAACAAGATTTAATAAAGCAGGTTTAATTTCATAGAAAACAGTAGTAGGAGCAGGTGGAGCAATAGGTGTGCAAATAAAATCATTGTTGTTTGTGCTAGTGAAGTCACACAACTTAGTATTCTCAAGGGAACTCATTTTAGCAAAATAAAAGTGTCGTGGTGGTATCACGGCAGATGCCATGGGATGGCTAAAGTTTGGGGCCGATGGACGCTGGAGGTGCTCGGGGAGGGATCACACGGCGAGTAGCCGCGTGTGGGATGTCTCAAGCACTGCAAACAACAAGATCTTACCCAGATTCAGGGCCCTCGTGTGGAGGTAACACCCCTATTCCTGCCTTTCTCTCTATATGTGTGTTGCCGAGTAGCCACAGTACAAAACAGGCCTTCAGCCGAGTAGCCACTCTAGCTCTCTGGTTTTCTCTGTGTGAAGTGAAGCAACCTCTAGATCATCCCTCGCGCAGGAGGGGGCAGGGCACCTTATATACTGGTGCCCAGCCGGATAGAATAAGACTAAAAGGTACGACAGATGTGACAGGAGCACTGCAGAACAGAGCACGCTTCCGGCTTCTCGCTGACGCGGGTGCCGTAAGTCGTCGCGCCGTTCGGAGATGGGACCTGTCCACCCTTGTCAGTGAGATAGGGTAGGCCCCTAGCCCTGTCATGTCCCCTCTGTCAGTGACAGGACTTGACAGGCGCCTACCGCACTGTAGCCACGCCGTAGCACGGATAATCACGCGCTCCGTAAGTTGAACCGCACGCCGGTACGGACGCAGGATACGCGGGATCCCTTGTCAGAACGGCTCCATTGACTTCTGGCCCGAGTAGGAACCCACTCCCTCTACTCGGACCAACTTCTTTACTCGGATGAACATAATTTGCTCTATTCTTCCTCTTGGCCATTGGTGGGTACGGCCGGATAGAAACCTACCGGGTAGCGAGTACCGGGTAGCCATCTACCCGGTCAAACAGCACCTTTGACCTTGCTTTTAGCACTTGCCTTACCCCTACTCGGGGGTAACACCCCGACATTAGTCCCCGAAGCTGGTAGAGTCCTGCGAACTCGTTCACTGGGCCCTGCCAGCTTAAAACAACCCTTCTCTTCATAACTGAAAGGGGCGAGTAGCACCTCCACACGGCCCTTCCATTCTTGCTTGCATCTCTGCTTCTCCGAATAGCAGTATTCTTCCTCTGTGATGCCGAGTAAACTGACTTAGCAAAATCTCGAACACAATCCCGCTCAAACGGTGCGAATCCACCTCTGCGTGTCGCTACGGGGCACGTGTCACACCCCTGTGCCCCCGACGCCTCGGTGCCTGGAGTACAGCAGGCCACGTGCCAATAACTGCAACCCCGGCCCACTAGCATGTTAAGTCACTTCAATCTCACTCAAGTGCCCACGATCTCGACGTGGGATTAACTGCGCCCGTTACGCGCGCGATATGCGTTGTGTGCATTTCTAACGGTTGCGCAACCCACACCACACGATCTCTGCGCACGATCGATCCCGATTAATCCGCTGGTAACGGAAACTCGAGGGGGAGAGAATAATACCCCCTCGACGCCCTCTTCTCCTCTTTCCAGCCATTTCCAATCTCACGCCCCCTCGCCTCTCCGCCGCCGTCGAGCACACCGCCACCGCAAATCCTTGCTGCACCGCTGCTCCACGTGCCGCCAGAGAGACCGAGAGCAACTCCTCCACTCAATCTCCGACTCCAAATCTCGCACAAATCTTTCCGCCTCCATGGCTCGCGGAGAAGACGATGCTGCCGCCCGCGCCGGATGGGAGGGATCGGAGGTCACGGCGGAGGACTGCCAGTGGCTCGTCAACACCCGTCGCGTCCCTCCCGGCGTGAGGTGCAGGCAGCCAGGCAGCGAAATCATCCCTAGGCCCGAGAAAGATGAGTTCGTCGTCTTCCTTGCGCACTTCAAGCGCGGATTTGGCCTCCCAATTTCCAAATTCTTCTCCGAGTTCCTCAAGAACTTTGGCCTCCAGCCGCATCACCTTCCCCCCAACGCCATGGTCATGCTTTCCATCCATGCCGTGGTCTGTGAAGCTTTTCTCGGCGTCTACCCAACTATTCGCAGTTGGGAACGCTACTTCTTCTTCCGGAAGCTGAGCATCCCCAACCCTGGGCACACCGAGAGCGTCCGCGCGATGACGCCGACGGGGTGCGCTATGATGCTGCATCGCACAACCGGCCACCACCCGCGCATGAAGGGACTGGGAACTGTGCGCAAGTGGCAGCGCAGTTTCCTGTACGTGAAGAACGTTGCCACGGAGGAGGGGAAGCCAATCCAGGATCGGATAGGGCTTCCAAAGTGGAAGAACGCAAGGCCAACCCAGCAGAACTGGGGCTACAATCCGAAGATCAACATCGAGGATGTTGTCCAGATCGAGCGGCGCCTGGCCGAGTTGCGGGACAAGGGATTCTGCCGAGATGATCCCATCGCGTGCTGGATCTCACGCCGAGTGCTCCCGCTCCAGCGTCGCTCCCACAAGATGTGCTATATGGGAGGAAGCCGGGACTGCACAAGGACCACCACCTTCGAGCTCAGCAAAGCCGAGGTGGCCATCTGGGCAAGATCCATCATGCAAACCTCACTCTCTGACACCTGGCTGTATGGCTTTGAGCCGTATAGCCGCCTCAAGCGAATCGAACAGGTTAGCCTTCTATGCTTTGCTTCTGCACTTTGATACCGAGTAGGTGGCTTCTCAGCTTTGTATGCTTAGTCTTTGCATGCTGCACCGAGTAGAACATCATAAATAACTTGTTGGCTTTTTATGCTTTGTGTTTGCATGTCGTGTTGAGTAGAACCCCTTAGCCTTATATGCTTTGTGTTTGCACGCTATGTCGGGTAGAACTCCTTAGCCTTATATGCTTTGTGTTTGCATGCTATGCCGGGTAGAACTCCTCAGCTTAGAACTCAACTTACTTGTGCCATCTGCTTGCCTTTACAGCACATCGATCGCCAGGGAGAAGAAGACGTTGAAGTCTTCGAGGGCAACTGGTCGGATGACCGAGAAGAGGATGACGAGACCGCCTACGACACCCAGGACACCCTCTGCATACCCCACGCCAACCAGCCTGGTAAGCACCAAGTTGACGCGTCTATCCGGGACTGGTCCGAGGATGACGAAGGTGACCAAGTTCACCTCTCTGATCGCGAGTAGTGCACTCTGACTTCCTTTTCTGCTTCTCAATTCCTTTTCTCTTCCACTCTGCAGAGGATCCTGAGCTGAACGACGATGACGAGGAGCCCATCGATGTCCAGCCTTTATATGTGGCTGCTCCCACAACTCGGAAGAGGATGGGCAGTGGTGCCCAAGAGCCTGCTGCCAAGAAGACCAAGAAGACCGAGAAGAAGAAAACCACCGCCAGGAGACAACCCCCTACCGCCAAAGGGTAAGTCACCCCATCCGAGTACCACTCTGCTGCCGTTTCTCACTATGCTTTTCTCTTTTTCTGCTTCTCGCTACGCCTTTCTCATTCCCTTTTTCTGAACTATTTCTTTTCTCTTCCAGTGCCCCTCTGGATGCTGACGCTGCCGCGGCTCCCACTCACACCAAGAGGAAGGCCGTCCTGGACCTCGAGAAACTCGTAGATCTCTCGGACGAGGATGATGAGCCAGCCCAGCAGGATAGGACGCGTGCGTCCTCTCCTATCAAGTTAGAAGAAGACGCCGGCGCCGAGAACAGGGGCGCTGGTGATGAAGATCTAACCACCGAGCAGCAGGAGCCTGACGCGCAGCAGACCGCGCAGGATACTGCTCGTGACGAGATGCCCCCCTCTCCCCCAGCTGCATCAGCTGGGGAGAATGCCGAAGAAGACGCCGAGATCCAAGACCATGCCGCCCTGGAGCGGCAAGAAGACAATTCCAAGCAGCAGGACGAACAAGCTGCAGCTCAAGATGACCCCGCGGCCAGGCCGCGGGTAGAAGAAACAGTAGACACAACACCTGATCCCGCTGCCGAGCAGCGGGTAGAGAAGACAGTGGTGGAGCCAGTCCTCCAGAACCAAACGCAGCCAGACGCTGCGCAGGGTAGCCGGCCCCCTGTGCCGCCTACCCAGCAGGCAACTCCACCGACTGCGCCAAGCCCTCCACCCAAGCAGAGTACATCCAAGACTGCTTCTCAGCAAGTTCCTCCATCTGCTTCACGCCAAGCGCCTCCGTCCGCTTCTCGGACGGACCTTGTGCCCAGCCCCAAGAAGACCAACAAACCTGAAGCTGCACCTACCCGGAAGAATCTAGCGCGCAAGGCTGCACAGGCTGGAGATCTGATGCCACCACCCAAGCCACCGCTTGTGCCAGCCGGGAAGCCGGCAGCAAAGAGCAAACAACTAACCATCGGCGGGCCCACCTCTAGCAGCAAGATGGCTGCTGCTGGATCTGCTGGCCCTGGCGCAGGGCCGAGTGCCGGAGATGTTGTCCGCGCCCCAGCCAGCTGGCCGCAATACCTGCTGGAGGTGTCCAAGCAACAGGAAATCTCGCTGTCCAAAGGCGAGAAGAAGCTTTCTGCTCTGAGGGGAGGCCAGGCCAAGGTTGTGGACGTCAAGTCCAAAGGCAAGGAAACAAAACCAATTCCTGAGTTCCACTCGCGCGAGGCCGACGAGGACGAGATCGAGTCAGAAGGCCTGACCGCGGTCCTGGACCGGGTAGCGTTCGTGGACAAGGTTTGCGAGAGCGACACCCATGGCGTCCCTCAGTGGAATGGTTTCACGTTGGGTCCAGTTGATCATTACCGGATTGACTGGAACAAGGCTGATGTCGGCTCCGTGCCAATGACTATCGCTTCCCCAACCTGCACTTTGGCCGGGAAGCTGTTCTGCCTCCGCAAAGCTGCCGAGGACGTCGAGCAAGCATATGCTGTAAGTTTTTCTTGCTTTTCTTGTTTTTCCGAGTTGCGGTTTCTCTTTTCTTATTCTCTTCTTTTCCTCTTAGTCACTCCCAGTCCCCGAGATTCGGGATGAGTAGACGGTTACTCAACCGAGTTGCCGTCTTCTCGGGCCAAATCTTCCAAAATTCTCTAACTCCTTTTCTTCTCTTCCACAGAATAGCCTTCTGAAGCGGACCAAGGTGTTTCGCCGGCTGCTGTGGAACCATCGCGTGGCCAAGGACCGCATCGCGGCTCTTGAAGCCGAACGAAAAGATGATGCCGCGATGGAGCAGGCGGCGCTGGACCGCGCTCTCCAACTCTCTGAGATAGAAGGTAAGCATTTAGCTATTTGGTTTGTGCGTTTTGTGTTTACGCCCGCGTTTGCTTTTTGCTATAACCATGTTTACTCTGCAGGCAAATTCAACGAACTGAAGGAGCAGCATGAACACTGCCACGTCTTCTCTTCCTCTGCCGAAAGCAAAATCAAGCATCTGGAAGGTGAGTTGCTGGCCACTCTGCACTTGTGCTTCTTCCTTTACTTGGTTACTCTGCTAATACTGTTGTTCTTCTCGCAGAAGAATATAAGAAATTCCGGGAACAACACCTTAACTGTCTGATGCCTGCCGAGGTGCAGCAGCAGCTGGCCACCCGAGACGCGGAGCTCCAGAAGGAACGTGACGCAGAGCGCGCCGAGTTCCAAGAAATGCAGGTGAAGCTGAAATCGGCTCTTGAGGATGCTCTCGAACAGGCTGCCGAGAAGGACAAGGTCAAGACAGCCGCCAAGACAAAGAGAAGGCGCTTGAGATGGACATCTCGGTGTTGAAAAAACACAACGAGCAGCTCGTCCTCCAAATCTCCGACGCACGCCGCATCGAAGATAGGCATATTGCCGACGAGGAGGACTGGAAGATAAAGTTGGACGCGCTGCTGGTTGATCTCAAACGTAAGTTTCCTCTTCTCTGCATCTGGCTGTTTCTCTTCTCATCCCTTCTATCTGGTTTCATCTCTTATTGGTTTTTATTTCAGATATCTTCCCTGATCTCCGCGCCGCTAGCACGCCCGCTCTAGAGAAGGCAAAGCAACTCCGAGCTGCATCCGAGATGCCCATTGATACCAAGTCCACTGTCAACGACAATCCTGTGAGCATCAAAACTCAACTCCGCCAACTCAAGGGCCTGGGCACCTCCATGGTGTCCACAACATACAAACTTCACGATCTGTCCTGGCCGGATCAAACTGCGCCAGACAGCTTCAGCGCGCTCTCCGAGAAGCTGGATGGCATGAAGGCCGAGTTGAAGAAGCGGCGCGCCTCTGCAGCTCGGGCAGGAACTGACGAGATGCTCCATTTCATCACAAGTTGGTACGAGAACCTCAACCTTGCCAGGATCCTCGAGAGGCGCGAAGACTCCAAGTGGACCAAGGATCCCGAGTGCGTCGCACGCCGGAAGGCAGTGGCCTGCGAGATTGCGTCTTATGCCGACACCGCCAACTACATCGACGGCCTCCCCGAACCAGACACCGAGCCTGAGGACGAGGATGAAGATGAAGGGGACGATGACGATGACGCCGAGTCGGAGGGCTTGAGCGTGTTTGAAGAAGATGGCACCGATGGATCCGCCGAGAAGGGGAAGGCCAAGGTTGACGCCGACGTCGAGAAGCCGCAACCCAACACCGAGGAGACCACCATCACCACCGAGATGGTGATCCAGCAAGAGGCTCCCGAGTTGGGCGCGACCAGCTGCTTCCCGATGCCCAGCTTCCAGTCTGCTGCGTCCACCTCGGCCACGGATCCCATCTCGGTTGCCACTGCGACCTCAGAGCCAGCTGCCAACGCCAACACTAAAGCTGACGCTGACAGCGCCAAGGCTGATATTGATGCCGAAAAAGCTGAAGCTGATAACACTGCTGCGGACAACTCCGATGCTGCCAAGGAGTGATGCCTGAAAACTTATATCTTAAACTTTGATCAGATCCCTGGGATGTCGGGTGCAAATGTATCCAAACTATTAAGTCTTTTTTGCTACTCAGTTTTAACTTAGTTGAAGTTCTTAGCAACTCTGGCTCAATGTCGGGTTGCGTTAATATGCAAGTCCCCGAGTTGCATTTTTTATCCACTCTTCCTTTTTATCTCAGCTCTTACCTGCAACTTGTTTCTTTTTTGGTAGTCGAGTCACAAGAGTTCAAATTTGGAGTTTCAAATACTTAGCCACTTAGAAAAATCATAGTAACGCTGCCCACCACTTAGCCGAAAAAGAAAAAACAGTAAAAAACACTCTATTCGGTTGCCACACGCTTCCTTCCCTTTGCAATTTTTCATGTGTTTATTGACCCTTTGGCTTGTTCTCTGGCTTGCCATGAAGCCGGGTTGCGGACAGCAGCAGAGTCGCAGAGTGTCCGGTGGGTTTAAACACACTACTTTGTATGCTTTTGAAATTCTAAGTGGTTCAACCGAATAGACAAAGTAAAACAGAGTAAACACAAGGAATAATTTGGACGAGGGCAGCCCCCGAGTTCAATTTCAGATTGCCGAATAGGAGTTTAACTCGGATAAGAAGATACATACACAGTTTGCTCATGAGTGAAAACGTCGGAGTAGAGCTACATTCCAAGGGCGCTTGGATTCCTCTCCAGCCCTATCTGGCCTGTTCTTCTGGGGTGGCTGTGCGTCAACCAGATAGTAGGCATCATTGTGCAAAGCCTTGCTCACAATGAACGGCCCTTCCCACGGAGGGGAAAGCTTGTGCATCCCGGCCGTGCGCTGCACGAGCCTAAGCACCATGTCTCCTTCTCGGAAAACCCTTCGGTTCACTTTGCGGCTATGATAACGCCTCAAGTTTTGCTGGTAAACAGCTGAACGTGACAGAGTTAGCTCTCTTGCTTCTTCTAGCAGGTCAACGTCATTTTCTCGAGCTTCTCTAGCCTCTGCCTCAGTGTAGAGGGTTACCCGGGGCGAGTCATGTTCTAGGTCAGTGGGCAACACGGCCTCAGCTCCATATACCAGGAAGAATGGTGTGTAGCCGGTTGACCGGTTAGGGGTAGTCCTTAGACTCCACAACACCGCTGGCAACTCGTCTAGCCAACACCCAGGTGTTTTCAGCAGCGGCTCAATCAGCCTTGGCTTTATGCCTGATAGCACCATGCCATTTGCTCTTTCAACCTGCCCATTGGAGGCGGGATGCGCAACAGATGCAACATCTAGCCGAATGCGCTTATCTCTGTAGAACCTCGCAAAAGCACCCTCAGCAAAGTTTGTGCCATTGTCGGTGATAATGCTGTGCGGGTAGCCATATCTCAGGATCACATCCTTCAGGAAACTCACAGCAGTGGATCCATCACACTTCCGAATAGGCTTCACCTCAATCCACTTGGTGAACTTGTGAACCATGACCAAGATGTGAGTCATGTTGCCTCTAGCCGGCTTGAAAGGACCCACCATATCCAAACACCAAACAACAAATGGCCAAGTAATAGGAATGGTCTTCAACTCGGAAGCTGGCATATGAATCTTACTTGCAAATCTTTGGCAGCCGTTGCACTTTCTCACGATATCTTCAGCTTGCTTCAAGGCAGTGAGCCAAAAGAAGCCATGCCGAAAAGCCTTGTTGACCAGAGCCCAAGAAGAGGCGTGATGCCCGCATTCTCATTGATGTATCTCCACCAGAATCTCTTCTCCTTCTTCTGGCTCTACACAACGCTGCAGTACACCAGTAGGACTTCTTCTATGCAGCACATCCCTGAAGATAGTATAGCCTTTGGATCTTCTCTGGATTTTCCTTGAGGTAACTTCATCACTCGGCAAGGTGCCGTCCTTTAGAAAGGATAATATGGGCAGAGCCCAACTCGGTGTCTCCCAGATGGGAAACACTGGTTCGTACAGTTCCATTGGATCAGCCACCACTTCTTCTTCTTCTGAGTTGGAGACGAGTCCCCGAGTCCCCGAGCACTCGGCAAGGACCCCCTCAATGAATGCGACAGTTCCCAAGTTAGGAGGGGATGTCCCGGAGTTAGGAGGGGCAGTCCCTGAGTAAGAAGGGACAGTCCCCGGGTCGCAGATGCCAGTCCCCGGGATGGAGACGGCAGTCCCCGGGTTCTCCTTTGCAACCTCCCAGTCAATCTCCATGGGAACAGCTTCCTCGCCGGGCAGAGAAGGAACGAATATGGATTCGGAGATGGGGGATGGCTTGATAGATGGCTTTCTCAAATGCTCCAAGGCAATCCCAGCCGGGATATACTGCCGAGAAAACCCCAACTTGGACAGCTCATCAGCTGCCTCATTCTCTGCTCGGTGTATGTGTTTGAACTCGCACCCTTCAAAGAAACCAGTCATGGTTTGCACCAGAAACCGATATGATGCCATATTGGCATCCAGAGCATCCCAGGTGTCTGATACTTGCTGCACCACCAGATCCGAGTCGCCATAGCATATGATGCGCTGCACGCCAACCTCCTTGGCCACCTTCAAGCCGTGTACCACGGCCTCGTACTCTGCTACATTGTTGGATGCCTTGAAATGAATCTGCAGCACATACTTGAGTTGATCTCGCTTGGGTGACGTGAGCACCACGCCAGCACCAAGGTCTTCCTTCACTTTGGAGCCATCAAAATGCATCTTCCAGTAGTTGGCTAGTCGAGAAGGAGGCTCATACTGCACCTCAGCCCAATCCACCAGAAAATCTACTGGGATCTGAGACTTGATAGCTTCTCGTCTTGCGTACGAAGGAGCATACACGGCTAGCTCAATCGCCCACTTGGCTACTCTGCCACTTGCCTCCTTGTTTCCCATGATGTCCGAGATGGGAGCAGAACTCACCACGGTGATGGGATGCTCTTGGAAATAGTGCTTCGGCTTCTTGGCGCCCAGGTACACGCCGTAAGTCATGTTCTGGTAATGCGGGTAGTTCTGCTTGGAGCTGGACAGCACCTCACTGAGATAGTATACTGGCCGCTGCACAGTCTTGCCTTCCTCTTCTCTCTCCACCACAATCACAACACTGACCACTCGGTTAGTTGCAGCAATGTACAGCAGCATTAGCTCCTTGGGTAGCGGACTAGACAAGATGGGAGCGCTACCCAGCATAGCTTTCAACTCCTTGAATGCTACATCAGCTTGCGGTGTCCAGACAAACTTGTCACTTTTCTTCATCAATTGATACAGAGGCAAGGCCTTCTCGCCCATTCTGCCCAGGAAGCGGCTCAGAGAAGCCAAGCAACCAGTGAACTTTTGCACATCCTTCAGTGATCTCGGCAAAGACATGCTCTCTATAGCTTTTATCTTTGAAGGATCGGCCTCAATGCCCCGACTGGATACCAAGACGCCGAGTAGCTTGCCAGCCAGGACGCCAAAAGTGCATTTAGTCGGATTCAACTTCATCTTGTACTTGCGCAAGTTGGAAAATGTTTCCTCAATGTCACTAAGCAGAGTATGTGTTTTATTCGTTTTGATGACAATGTCATCTACGTACACCTGCACATTTTTGCCAATTTGATCATGCAAGCATTTCTGCATGCATCTCTGATAGGTAGCCCCAGCATTCCGCAACCCAAAGCACATCACACGATAGCAATAAGCCCCGTACGGGGTAATAAAGATAGTCTTTATTTGATCAGCAGGGTTGAGAGCTATCTGATGAAAACCAGAGTAGGCATCTATAAAAGACAAAAGCTCACAACCAGGAGTGGAATCGATCACCTGATCTATGCGGGGTAGCAGAAAGGGATCCTTGGGGCAGGCCTTGTTCAGGTCGGTGTAGTCCACGCACATACGCCATGCGGTATCCGCCTTGGGGTCCTCCTTCTTCTTCTCAACCATAACCGGGTTGGCTAGCCAGTCCGAATGCAAAACCTCCATGATAAAGTTGCTGATCAGCAACTTGGTTATCTGATCACCGATAGCCTTCCTTCTCTCGTCACCAAAGCGGTGCATAGCCTGTTTGACTGGCTTGGCATCATGCCGCACATGTAGCGAGTGCTCAACCAACTCCCTCGGGGCACCCGCAAATCCTCATTGGACCAGGCAAAGACGTCCCGATTCTCACGAAGGAAGTGGATGAGCTCGCTTTCCTATTTTTCTCCCAACCCGGCGCCAATGATGGCAACATGGTCTGGGAACTCAGGATCAACCTGGACCTTCTTTGTCTCCTGGGACGCCTGGAATGCAGTCCCGTACTAGGAACTCGGCATGCCAGGCGCACCACCTTGCGCTGCTTGCGCCATAGACACCACCTCATACATCTTCTTCTTCTCGACAGCAATGACCATGGATTCCGCCAGCTGAGAACCAGCAGAGGCACACTCCAAAGACCTCTTGTAATCACCAGAGATGGTCATGACTCCATTGGGACCAGGGATCTTCATCTTCAAGTATGCAGCATGGGTTGAAGCCATGAACTTGCTGAGAGCAGGCCTACCGAGTAGAGCATGGTAGGGGCTCTGATGATCAACTACCTCGAATGACAAGCTCTCAGTGCGGCAGTTCTCCCTGGTACCGAATAGGACGTCTATCCAGACGCGGCCGATTGGAGAGCAAGACACTCCCGGCACAATGACATGGAAAGTGGTTCTGCTGGGTAGCAACATGTTCTCGGCCATTCCGAGCTTCTCCAGTGTGTCTCTGTACACAATGTTGATGCTGCTGCCGTTGTCGATCAGAACCTTGCTGAACCGGACGTTCTTCTGAGTACCCAAGAAGATGGGATCCACCACCAAAGCATAGCTACCCGGGTTGGGCATCACCCTAGGATGATCACCTCTTGACCACGTGATCTCTTGGTTGCACCAGTGCAGGTAATGTGGCACAGCAGGGATCACAGCATTGACCTCCATCGCACGCCTGTGCAGAGACTGCTTGTCGGCGGGCTCGGAGGTGAAGATCATGTAGCTCTCATGGTGTTCCTGGTACTGGTTGTGGTATCCACCACCATTGTTGCCGTTGTTGTTGTTGCCTTGGTTGTTGTTGTTGTTATTGTTGTTGCCTCTGTTGTTGTTGCGGGTGTAGAAGTTGCGGTTGATGTTGTTGTTGTTGTAGTTGCGGTAGCCGTCATTGTTGAAGTAGCGGTTGGCTCCTAAAGCCACCTGGTTCACATTCTCTCTTCTCGGAAACACTGCAGGCCTGGGAGCAGCTGCCCAAGTAGGCTGCACATTGGCATTCGCAGCTGGCAGAGGAGGAGGAGGTGGCAGGCCCTCATTCTTGATCTGCTCCCACCAGCTGCACTGCCGAGTAGTGTGGTTGGCTGGCCTAGCCGGATGCCGAGTGTGGAAGCTGCATGGCCCATCCCTCATGCTCCCAAAGATGAAGTTCGGAGCAGGATCCGGGTTTCCGCTACCCTGCTGGGGAGCATTGTATGGCTTCTTGATGCCTTGGCCCTGATTCTGGTTTTGCCCGTACTGGGCTCCAGCAGTTTTTTGCCTTTGGCTACTCCCAGCAGCCGTAGTCACAACATTCACCTCCTCGGGATCATACCGAGTATCAATCCGGTCACCTCTGCGCTTGTTGCGGAAATCATTGCGCTTGTTGATGTTGTAGTTCCTTCTCGGCTCAGGAGAGTCCATCAGAGGCTGAGTTGGGTCGCCGAGTGCATACATATCTGCGATCTTGATGGTCTCAGCAAGAGTACTCGGCATCTCGCGCTGCAGCTTCTGCCACAACATGCTGCCATGCCTGCAGCCCTGAGCGAACCAAGTAATGGCCTGGGCCTCATTCACACCCTCACAGGTGTTCCTCAAGGTTCTCCACCGAGTAAGATACTCGCGGTTGGTCTCATCTTCCCGCTGCTTGCACGCGGACAGTTGTTGCGGCCTATTCGGCCTCTTGTAGGTGCTGGTGAAGTTGCTGATGAAGGCCTCCGAGAAGTCCAGCCAGCAATTAATACTGTCCTTGGGCAGGTTGTTGACCCAAGTCCGAGCTGGACCCTCCAGCATTTGCGAAACATACCGCACAACCCATCTCCGGTTGCCGCCTGCGATGTGCACGGCTATGACATAGTCACTCAACCAATCCTCTGTCTTGGTGCTGCCATTGTAGCACTTGGTCCCCCTGGCTAGCTGAAAATGGTTTACGGATGGCTCATTCATGATACGAGGGCCAAAGCATTCTGGGCCAGGCGGTCCCTTGTTCTCGAGTTGCGCGGACAGATTAATCGGGTCCATCTTTTACCTTGCATCACTGGGCTCCAACATGCGGTCACCCAGACGGTCAGCAACATTCCTTGGGTCAGCATAGCCGGCTAGCTCCATCGCCGAGTAGCCATCATCATATCTGTTCTCCTGCACAACAACGGGTTGCACCACAGGGTTGGCTGCTGGCGCAGCCGCACGCGGCTGTGCTGCAGCCGGTTGCTGTGTCCTCTTCCGAGTAGGCTGAGCGGCAGGATGCCGAGAAGGGCCTGCATGATCTCCATCTTGCCTCTTACTGTGAGCTTTGTGGGATTGATAGCCCGCTCCTGCAGAGTTGTGTTTCTGACCGGACTCTCGCGGCACAACGCGCTGTTTTAAGGCGAGAGCCGGGTCGTACACCTGCATCTATCTACTCTTCCCAGCGTGCACACTCTGGTCCCTCTCGCGGTTGGGAAGCGGTGATGACGCCTAGTCATGAGATCCCGCTGCACGCGAGTGCACAATCTGAGAAGCGCCAGCACCCGGATTGGCTTTTCGGAACTCCTCATTCTGCCTAGCAGCTTCTAGCACTAGCTCATTGAGCCTCTCCTGCTGCCTAGCGCGCGCGTCGCCGGCAAGGTTGGGCAACTCAGCAGCTACAGCCTCTGCAGCTCTAAGTGTTTTGGCGGGGGTACTGTATCTGGGCCTAGTAGCGGTGTTTACAGTGGCAGACTAGCTAGGAGCCTCACCAACTACTGCCATCTCGGCGCCCAAATTGCGACGAGTAGCGCCTACTTTGCTAGGCTTCCTAACAACAGGAGTAAAGCCGTGGGCCTTGTTGTACTCATTTTGGTCTAGGATAAGCTCAAGCCTAACCTTCTCCAGCTCCAGGTGCTCAGCGAGCAGCGCCTGACGCTGCTGGTCGAGTTGCGCCCTCATGGTCATAAGCTCAATCTCGGTGGGAGGCGACATGCCCATCCGCACGGCAGATGCCGGTATCGTCGGCGTTGTGGAAAGAGGGATGTTCGAGTCCTTCTCGTAGGGCTTGTGGACCCTCTGGCCAGCACTCGGGCCAGCACTCGGGCCAGCAGGTTCCTCGATGACTCCCGCGGCAGCAGCCGCGCCCTTCCCGGCATCGATAGCCGTGCCGGTCACCATCACCTCCACGCTGTCCGCAGAGCAGCCAGTTGGCCTTCCGCGGGCAGCGAGCACAGCAGGAGGATCTTCCGCGACGAGCACCACCTCTGGGAACTCGCGGATGACGGTGGTGGCGACGTAGACGAGGTGCGAGCCGAAGGAGAGCACCGAGCCGCCTGCCGGCATGGTTCTATCACCGAAATCTCCGGCGTTGTCGGTGACGAAGTCAAAGGATCCGAATCTATGGACGAGGCCACAGACCACGCGCTCCCCAGTAGCAGAAATGAGTCCCGTCCGAACATGGACTCCTGCCAGCGCTGCTGGTAGCCCCACGGTGGGCGCCAACTGTCGTGGTGGTATCACGGCGGATGCCATGGAATGGCTAAAGTTTGGGGCCGATGGACGCTGGAGGTGCTCGGGGAGGGATCACACGACGAGTAGCCGCTTGTGGGATGTATCAAGCACTGCAAACAATAAGATCTTACCCAGGTTCAGGGCCCTCGTGTGGAGGTAACACCCCTACTCCTGCCTTTCTCTCTATATGTGTGTTACCGAGTAGCCACAGTACAAAACAGGCCTTCAGCCGAGTAGCCACTCTAGCTCTCTGGTTTTCTCTGTGTGAAGTGAAGCAACCTCTAGATCATCCCTCGCGCAGGAGGGGGCAGGGCACCTTATATACTAGTGCCCAGCCGGATAGAATAAGACTAAAAGGTACGACAGTTGTGACAAGAGCACAGCAGAACAGAGCACGCTTCCGGCTTCTCGCTGACGCGGGTGCCGTAAGTCGTCGCGTCGTTCGGAGATGGGACCTGTCCACCCTTGTCAGTGAGATAGGGTAGGCCCCTAGCCCTGTCCTGTCCCCTCTGTCAGTGAGAGGACTTGACAGGCGTCTACCGCACTGTAGCCACGCCGTAGCGCGGATAATCACGCGCTCTGTAAGTTGAACCGCACGCCAGTACGGACGCAGGATACGCGGGATCCCTTGTCAGAACAACTCCATTGACTTCTGGCCCGAGTAGGAACCCACTCCCTCTACTCGGACCAACTTCTTTACTCGGATGAACATAACTTGCTCGATTCTTCCTCTTGGCCATTGGTGGGTACGGCCGGATAGAAACCTACCGGGTAGCGAGTACCGGGTAGCCATCTACCCGGTCAAACAACACCTTTGACCTTGCCTTTAGCACTTGCCTTACCCCTACTCGGGGGTAACCCCCCGACAAAAAGCAAGCAAATAAATAACAGCTATAAAGTAAACTAATTTTTTGTGTGTGTTTTTGATATAAAGAAGCAAAACAAGACAAAAATAAAAACAAGACACTAACCAAAATAAAGAGGTTGAGAGTGAGAGACTCCCCTTTCCAGAAGACTTCTTTCTCCCCGGCAACGGCGCCAGAAAAGAGCTTGATGTCTACGCACGCTTCTATTCTTGTAGACAGTGTTGGGCGTCCACGTGCAGAGGTTTGTAGAATAGCAGCAAGTTTCCCTTAAGTGGATCACCCAAGGTTTATCGAACTCGGGGAGGTAGAGGTCAAAGATATCCCTCTCAAGCAACCCTGCAATTAGGATACAAGAAGTCTCTTGTGTCCCCAACACACCCAATATACTTGTCAGGTATATAGGTGCACTAGTTCGGCGAAGAGATAGTGAAATGCGAGTAATATGGATGGTTATAAGTAATAATAGCAATCTGAAATAAATATGGCAGCAAGCAAACATGTAGCAGAACAGGCGTAAAATGGTGTTTCAGTGCTTGGAAACAAGGCCTAAGTATCCTACTTTCACTAGTGGACACTCTCAACAATGATCACATAATTGAAAAACTAAATATCTTCTCCTCACTATGCTACTCTTAACCCTCTCTAGTTGGATAACGAACACTAATCATTGCGTAGGGCTGCAAAAAGCATTCCTGAAAGTAAGCATTCGCATGTCTAGTTAACCCCACGCTGTCACTATGAGCGCCCTAGAAGGTACTAGACAAACACCACAATTCAAAGAGGAGACACACACGGTGTGCACACTGTCGCCTTCACACCGCGGGACAAGGTGACTCCAAAGTTCATATTAATAAAACACTTGAGTAGCACAAGATGAAGAGTAACATCTACTGATTCAACTAGATTACAAAGCTCACGATCACATATAGATCACTCCATGAGAGAGAGAGAGATGAACCACATAGCTACCGGCAGAGCCCTCAGCCTCGGGGGAGAACTACTTCCTCCTCATCATAGGAGATAGAAACGGCGATGGAGATGGCGGTGGAGTCGATGGAGATGGCTTCTAGGGGCACTTCCCCGTCCCATCAAGGTGCCGGTACAGAGATTTCTATCCCCCGAAACTCCCCGGCAACGGCGCCAGAAATTCTTGCTGCTATGGATGGCAACAAAAATTCCTTGCTACAGAAATTCCTGTGTGTTGGGAACCCCAAGAGGAGGGTGTGATGAGTGCAGCGGTAAGAATTTCCCTCAGTTAAGAACCAAGGTTATCAATCTAGTAGGAGAAAGAGGATCTTCGGAAGGTTGATGCCACTGACGGTGGTGATGGCTCACCGATGTCAGCAACAACGCGGAACCTGCACACAACACAACCAAAATACTTTTTCCCAACGGTACAGTGAGGTTCTCAATCTCACCGGTCTTCCTGAAAACAAAGATTAGACGTATAGTGTGGAAAATGGTGTATGCTTGCAGTAAGTAAAGAAAGCAAGGAATTGTAGTGGTTTGTTTAACAGTGTAGGAAAATGGACCGGGGTTCATAGGTTCACTAGTGGTGTCTCTCCATAAAAGATAGCATGCTGGGTGAACAAATTACAGCTAGGCAATTGACAAATAGAGGTTGCACCGTAGTGCACATTCATGACATGATGACTACTATGATATTTAGTGCAGGCATTACAACAATATACATAGACCGTAATCCAACTACATCTATGACTAATAATCCACCCTCAGGTTGTCATCTGAACCCCCTTAGGTATTAAGTTGTAAACAACAGATAATCGCATTAAGCAATGTGTGTAATGTAAGAAATGATTGGGCACGCGGGCACTCACACCGCTGTTTTCTCCCTAGTGGCAATAGCACATCCTCCCCCGTCACGTTTCTGTCACTCGAGCACACGCGAAAGAAGGCATGAACCCACTATCGAGCATAAATACTCCCTCTTGGAGTCACTAGTAACTACTTGGCCAGAACAACCACTAGCAACAAAAAGCATGCAAGATCATAAATAACATATGCAATAAAGACTATAATCAACTTGGCATAAGTTCACTATTCATCGGATCCCAGCAAACACAGCACATAGAATTACATAAGAACAATCTCGATCATGTTAGGCAGCTCACGAGATATAAACATTGAGGCATAGGAGGAGAAGAAAACCATCTAGCTACTTCTATGGACCCGTAGTCCAAGGATGAACTGCTCACACATCACTCCGGAGGCAGGCATGGTGATGAAGAGGCCTCCGGTGATGATCTCCTCTCCAGAAGGGTGCCGGGAGACAGCTTTAGAACCCCCCTGATCTAGGGTTGACGACGACGGCGGCTGTGGAACTTTTCGGGGATTTTTGATCAGGTGTCCAGGGTTTTCCTTCGGAGGGGTTGAATAGGCGAAAGGGCAAAGGTGGTGGAGCTCCGGGGGGCCCACACCACCCCCGGCGTGGCCAAGGGGGGGCGCTCCACTCCCATGGTGTGGGCCCCCGGACGCCCCTCTCCGGGTTTCTTCGGGACTCCGTGGAACCTTCGGGAATTCTAAGACTTCCGGGCTTCGAATTTCCTAATTCCGAGAATATTTCCAGAACAACTTTTATGAAACTAAAAACAGCAGAAAACAGGGAACTGGCTCTATGGCATCTTGTCAATAGGTTAGTCCGGAAAATCGATAAAAATGACATAAAGAAGGGAGAAAACATGTAGCAATTGGCATAATATCATCATGGAACATCAGAAATTATAGATACGTTGGAGACGTATCATGGGGAAGGCGCAACGCCAGCACCGGAAGCATCGCGTTGTATCACCGATGTAACTCCCTGGCGTGCTGCAGGCCGGTGTCCCGTCGCATTGGGAACTGGCGAGCGGCGTTAACGCGCACCGTCCGCCTGCACGATTCCTTAACTCACGCCGGGGGGCGGTTTGTGTCACTGACGGGCGGGGGCCGCCTGTCGGGTGAGGTGACCAGACAATGTCCGGCGCCCCAGGCAGGCCCCCAAGTTTGGCGGGTGGACTGGGGGCCCGCACACAAAAATTGGCGGGTGGACACCTTTGGGGGTGTCGTTGCGGCGGTTTTTTTTGGTCTAGACCCCCATTGGGCCTTTGGGGGCCATTTGGGGGGGTGCCGGTGGAGATGTTCTGAGATATGATGGAATATGTACTTGTATATGTATGTAGATAGTCAGTTTAAGCTCCTTAGAGATCAATGATTGTATCATACTTAAACCTGATGTAGCCTGTAGTTGATCCTCTGTGATCACTCCTATATACGATTGGAGCTGTGCAACCTTCTCCAATCTTTGGTATCAGCCTAATTTCGACCTAGCCCTACTAGAGCCGCCTCTCCCCGCAGCGCTCACCCCTCCTCTCCTTCATCTGAGCCGCGCTACCAGCACACCGCTTCCGTCCCAATGGACTTCTCCTCCCACTCTTCTCTCTCGGGCCCTAGCAACCCCTTTGCCTCATCTCGGTCTGGGAGTAGAAATCCCTTTGTCGGTCCCTCCGCCGTGATCATCCGCGACGTTTCAATCCTCAAACGCGCCCCCGTGAAATTTTCTCACACCGTGGCTAACTTCTACGTGTGGAAGATGTACTTTGGTCTTCTCTTCCGCGAATATGACATCCATGACCACGTCAATGGCTCCATCAACCTCCTTGCCAAGCCTCATGACGCTGAGTGGCTCTCCATCGACGCCACCACCATCCCGTTGGTTCTTCCTCACCGTCTCCACAGAGATATTCCGCGACGTCATCTGCGACGGTGACACCACGTGCATCGTTTTAAAATAAAGAAAGAAGTCTGTCAAAAAATAGAACAACCTATAAAGATCGCATTTAACAAGGTAATTTTGTAGCTCAAATCAGAAAACTGAAAACCAATAAAAAATATAATAAGCCTGGATTTTCTCTCAAAACAATTTAGATCAAGATCACGATCTAGTGATTTTTAACATTTTCTACTGTGAAGTACATGAAATCTGTTTTGTTGGATAGTAAAACAAAACTTAACACTTTCAAACCACTAGAGACTACTCTTGCACAAAAGAGAAAATAAAAGGATACACAAGATTTTCTAAAGAGGTAACAACACCCAAGACTCAACAAAAATAAAAAATAAACCGAAAGCAAAATAAATTTTGATGCCTCCTATAAGAGTTTTTCTTTAATTCCCTTTCGTTGGGCACAATGCAAAATCAAGTATTTTCACCTTCAGTGTCATCAAGATCATCAATATATTTAATAAGCATTTTTTTATTATTTGGAAAGGTAAACCTGCTATTAATAGGTGTGTGGAATTTTATAAAGCCATACTTAACATTAATAAAACATCCGACTAATTTTGTCTCCTTGGTTTTTTGGTTCTAAAATAATAAAGTCAAATAAAGTAAATTTATTTCGAATTGTAGATTGGACATTATTGACCCTTCCTATAATGTTTGAAGAAATACCATTAGCGTGTGAATGATAAAATGCGCAATCAATCATATTTTTATAATTTAGGGCATCATACATTGTTGTATTACCTTCTACTCTACATCACCTTCCTCTTGAGGTATTTCTTCATTTTATCATTCCCATGTTAAAAGTTGGTGGATTATAATTTAGGGCGTCATAAAAGTTGCCCAACCATGGGAGTGATAAAGTTGGTAATCCAACAGTGATAATCAATCTAGCGTAGAAAGTAATCAATCTCCTTAATGCGGTGAACAATGCATGGGTAATCAATCATATTTTGATAGTTGGGGATCTCAAGAGGAAGATGATGTAGCGTAGAAGAAAGTTTTCCCTCAATTTTGAGTCTAAGGTTATCGAACTAGTAGGACTAGAAATCTTCAGAAAAGTGACAGGCACCGTTGATTGACGTGGACTTACACACAACACACAAACTTACTTTGCCCCAATGTTTCAGAAAGTTTATGAAGCTTCCCGTCTTGCTAAAAACAAAGGGTTAAACGTATTGTGTGGAAAGCGGCAATGAAAGAAATAAAAGTAAACACGGAATCTAGCGAGTAATGGCTTAAAGAAAGTAAACTAGGTTGCAATCAATATAAAAGAATGGGCCGGGACCATAATTTCACTGGTGGTGTCTCTCCTAAGAGAAACAAACAAATATGTTGGATGAACAAATTACAACTAGGCAATTAATAGAATTGGAACAATGGTAATAATTACAATACAAATTTCAATGTGAGTAAGTTGTACATCAAACATATATGGACCATAATCCAACTGCATCTATAACTAATAATGCACCATGAGAGAGCTTAAATGGCCTCTCGCTGGTATTAAGTTGCAAGCAATAGATAATTGCATTAAGAATAATATATATTGTAAGAAATATTTGTAATAAAAATTAGACATAAACACGCTGATTTACCCTTATTAGCAATAGCACATTCTCGTATTTAGATATTTATGTCACTCTGCCCAGACATGGAGGATGTATGAACCCACTATATAGCACAAACACGCTCTTGCAGATACATGCAATCACTTGCCTAAATCAATCACACACATCGAAGAGCATGGAAGAACACAAATAAAATATTGATATGATAATAGCAACAACATCATATAAGAAACATGAACAATATGATCATAACTTCAAAATTTGTCGGGTCCGAGTAAGCACAACATATAGCAATTACATAATATAGATCTTGATCATGTTAGGCACAAGACCATGACATAGTAGCACAAGAAGAAGAGACAACCATGTAGCTACTGTTATGGACCCGTAGCTGAGGACGAACTACTCACACATCACTTCGGAGGCAATTATGGCGATGAAGTAGCCTCCGATAACGATTTTCCCCTCCGGCATGGTAATGGAACACGACTCCAGGAACCCCCAAATTAGGGTATCGAGATGGCAGCGGCTCTGACGATGTTTCCTTGAAAATAATGCCCGCTCTGACATTTTTAGATCAGAGGCAATAAATTGGCGAAGAGGCGGTGCGAGGGGAGTCCCGAGGTGGCCAGGGGCACGGCCACCCCTTGACCCGCATCGACACCCAGGTGCCCCCTCCTGGTCTCCTTTGGCCTCTGTTTTCGTTTCGGGTAAAAGGTTTCTTATGATTTTTCGATAATGTTTCACGGATATTTTTAGAAAAACTTTTCTGAAACTCAAAAACAACAATAAATAAATATAGAAACTAGCACTGTACATATTGTTAATAGGGTAGTCTGAAAAAAAATACCTGAAATGATATAACAAAAGTTAGTAGAAACATGTAGCAATGATATAAAACAAATATCGAACAATAAAAAATTATAGATACGTTTGACACATATCAATCGCCCCTCTCATCCATTCCATTTCCCAAAAGCAAAAAAGAAGTGCCTTAGACGCGTTGCATGAGGATGGATGGATGGACTGCAAATATTTGTTGGATGAGAACTTCACCTTTGAGCACTTGCAGCAATTCGTTGACTTTTTTCCAAGATTCAAAGCATTATCCTACATGAGGAGGTGGAGGACACGATCTTGTGGAAGCTCTCCACAACTAGGCAATACTCAACGACATCGTCATATAAGGCTCCATTCTTCAGGGCTACCTCCAATGACATGAAAAGCATGGTGTGCAAGGTTTTAGGTTCCCCCAAAGTAAGTTCTTCGCTTGGATTGCCATTGAAAGTAGGTTTTGTACGGCGGATAGGCTCGAGAAGAGGGGATGACCAAATTGCGGACTTTCCCCGCTTTGCAACAGAACCACGGAATCGACGGACCAATGCTTTATTTATTGTTGCTACACCGTGCGGATTTGGAGGCTCGTCAAAAAGAGTGGCTTGGTTTTTACTTCATCGATGTTCATCTTTGGCAACCTCTTTTCCCTCAAAATTTAGTCGCTTTTATGACTAATTCATCGATGCAAGATTGTAAAGCTATTGTCACTCTCATCCTTCTCACTGCTTGTGAAATTTAGAACTGTAGAAATGATAAGGATTTCCGCAACAAGCATTCGCCGGTGACGGTTTTATTAGAGAAAATCAAGAAAGAAGCGAGACTTTGGGTGACCACGGGTGCCAAGTGTTTGAGTGAACCGGAAGAGCAGTTCCGTTTATAATATTGTGTTTAAATTTATGCAAGTTCCTTCTTCATCAACATATTGGGACAAAGATTTTATCTTCGGTTAAAAATTCGAATTGTACACACTCTCTTCGATCCATAAAAAACGTCGCTCACTTAGTACAAAATCTGTGACACTTTTAATGAATCGGAGGGAGCACGTAGAGTTTAGTGTGCGAATAAATGTCTCGCATTTCGTCTAATTTTTTTTAATGTACATGCCGCGTTGTTCTCTTGTCCTTTGCCGCCCTTGTCGGTAAACAACGGCTATGAATTCGTGATGGCCAGCGCTAGGCGCAGATCCCCTTGAAATGGTAAACGTAGGTCCCCTCGTGAGCCCTCAGATCTTCACCCAATTGCTAGAATCAACACATAATAGTTTTACATTTTAGCCCCCATGTTTACCGAATATAGAACCCGCACTCCACAGCAGCCCCACTTAAAACGAAAGGGTATATTGTGTTGCCCCCGGTCATCTCGACAATTACAGCAAAACTGACATTGCAACAAATTCATTGGTATCGCAACAAAAATTATCACCCCGTGTTAAAAAAAAAAAGGATTGCAACATTTTTTTAAAAAAAAATCGAAAAATAAGTAATGTTATTGCGTTGCAACAAAAAAGTTCAAGCAATTCAACAAAAAAATACAACCTATTGCAACAAAAGAAATTATTTGCAACAATTAAAAAGTCGGTAAACAACAAAATAATTTGTCGCCGTTGCAGTTGCAACAAAAAATCATCTCATATTTCAACAAAAAAGTAAATCGACAGCAACAATAAAATCATATGTTTGCAACACGTGAAAGAGTGCATAAACATATCATTCCAAATGAGTTCTAAAAATAACACGTGCATTTTATAGAAAAATCATCAAAAAATATTGCAACATCTCGCTTGTTCTTTTTCAACAAAATACGTGCGATATTGTTACAAATTTTAAAGACGTACGCAACGTTGATCAAAATAGCGAAAATACTTAACGTTCATATGAGTAGACGTATTTATTATGATGGGCTGGTGAAAATATCCTCTGACACGAAAATGAGCCAAAAAAATAAAAAATATGCTAAATGGGCCTTCGTACACATAACAAATGCTGGCCCAAAATGGATAGCTTGCTCCCTCCGCATGCTACCTAAGCTTCGCTAGTTAGGGGTCTAAAACAAGCATTTTCCGTTCGTGATTGAGGACGGAGAGTCCAAGGAGGCCCTCGCGTCTCCGTATCCAGCAAGAGTTGTCAAACCAAATGAAGTAACGATCCTGATGGTAGCAGCAGTGGTAGATCAAAACAGGTGCGCCTAGACCATTTTTCATGTGTTTTCTATGTTGCGACGAATAAAGTCGCGTTCAATCCTTCGTACGGCCGAACCACATTCATAAAGAAAGCTACAGCACAAGCAGAACGAAGCGACCATACAAAATCCAGGAGGGGCGTACGTGGGCAGCAGCAATCCCAACTTCAGAGTTCAGAGAGATGGCCGCAGCAGTTCATCTGTGTCGTCCCAACACCTTCAGTTGGAGGAGCAACCCCCGTCACATACCCACCAGCCCCGCTCCGTCGCTCTCGTGCCCTCGCGCCCCAACGGTTCGAGAGCCGTGCGTCGCTAGCTGCCAGCGGCGGCGGCTTCTCGCGCTCAGCGGCGAGGAGGAAGACGACGTCTGGGCGACGAGACCGGCGCCGGCGCCGCGGTTCCTGTGCCTGCACGGTTTCCGCACGAGCGGGGAGATCATGCGACGGCAGGTGTTCGACAGGTGGCCCGCTGGCGTCACGTCCCGCCTGGACCTCGCCTTCGCCGACGGGCCTTTCCCCGCCCAGGGCGAGTCCCCCGTGCTCGGCGTCTTCGACCCGCCCTACTACGAGTGGGGCCAGTTCGTCGGCGAGGTCAGTTGCTGCCCCACTTGGACTGTAGTTTGAGGAGATCTGCTCACGCTTCGGGCCTCGATCTCGGGACAGGATTTCCTCAGCTACCGCAACTTCGGCGAGTGCTTGGCCAACATCGAGGAGCTGATGCTCAGGGAAGGGCCGTTCCACGGGCTCTTCGGTTTCTCCCAGGTGCCAAACTTGGGATCCCCATAATCGATTCGCTTCGAGCTTACTTTCAGATATAGAGTAATATACTGTAAGTACACACCATTGAGGCGTTGACTGATGTCTGTGATCATGCTGACATGACATTCCAGGGTGCCATGCTATCGGCAGCGCTTGCCGGGCTGCAGGAACAGGCGAGTACATTCCATTCGTCGTTGACTCCGGTCCATGTTATCTTAAGCGATCTCACCATTTTGCTCTTGCGTTTTCTGTCAGGGGCTGGCCTTGAACAGAGTCCCGAAGGTGAGTTTCCTTATACTTATCTCCGGAGGGAAGATCCGGTCGCCGGCATTGGCCGCCAAGGCGTACGCCAACAAGATCAACTGCCCTTCGCTTCACTTCATTGGTAACATCGCAATTGTTTTCCTCTGACCGATTGTTACTGGAAATGAGCAGTTCCAACAGCCAATCTACTTGTGCGCAGGCGACAATGACTTCGCGAAAACCCACGGCGAGGAGCTGGTTCACTCATTCGTGGAACCACTTGTTATACGCCACCCCGTCGGACACACGGTTCCCAGACTTGGTAAACGCGCTTGTTAGTTTCTTATAGTAACATGTACTAGTACAGTAAAAACAGGAGAAGCTTATAGCAGTGAAAGTTCGCGTGTTTTAAAGTTTTGTGTAATTGATGTCTGCAGATGAGAAGAGTCTCCAAGTGATGAGCAGCTACCTTGACGGGATCGAATGGGAGTTGGCGTTGCATTCGTCAACACATGCCGGCAGCAACTCTGCTTCATAAGCTTATGACGTAGGAAAAACCATTCTGTGGAAATGTAGTAGGGTGTGTTTGTTTGTGCTGCAGCCGGTGAGAGGCGGTTGGAGCTGGTGAGCTGCGAGAAAGGAGCCGGTGAATTGAAAGATTTTCTGCCGGCAATAATTGCGAAATGTCTAGAATGCCCCATATACTGTAGACCTTGTGATATAAATCGATTTAGCTCCTGTTGACATGTTTTTTGTGTGCATAATTACCATGATTAATAGATGAAGTTAGCCCAATTCATCTATTTTGGTTGAAATTGATGTAAACACGATTTTTTTGGGTACAAAAAAGGCAATTTCTTAGTTTATTTTATTACAATCATTAGTTCATAACATTTAAGTGTGGATTAGACGGAAGGAACTCAAATATATAGAAGTGCTATCGGAGCCCCGGGTGAAGAATAATCAATTATTTCACCTGGGTTGATCGACTGAGTCCGACCGGCCCTGATCCACCGTACCTATTGTGGTCCAACCTACGATTTTCCTCGTGTCCCACCACTGTAGTTTTGTTGTTTACAATGATGGTTCCTCTCCTAATTTTTGGTTGTGGGTTTACGAGCTAGGCCACCACCGTCTAATCCAGGTCCTGGGTTGTGCAACAAATCGCCAGCTTGCTACTCTTTTCCACAGCATGCCTTCCATCGCCGTCGTATTCCTCGCTACGAGTCAGCCATATACTCCGCTCGGCGACGACCTGCCATCTCCTCATCCTCGGCGCTATCATCTCCGCCAAGAACTGTATCCTACTCACTAGCGCCATCTACCCCGCTCGAGTGCCACATCTTCCGCCCGTGCACCGTCTACCACAATCGAGCGTCACATCATCCAGGAGCCACCTATCCCCTCCCCAGCAACGATATCACCATCTCCTTGGCACCATTATCAGCGCCATCTCCACTACTAGATGAATCCGGATCTCCAAGGTAGTAAATTTCACTCTTGTGAAAATTTATCTTAAGCCCTAAGATCTGCTCAAAGATACACGAAACGAACTTGAAATTCCTAGCATTCACCAAATCGTCTTCAAAGAGGAAACGGTATCATCTGCATATTGTATGATAGGCAAACCTCCCTCTAACAAATGGGGTATCATGCTGAGCTCCTTGGCTTTGTTTATCATAAGGCCATCTTTCAGAGGATGGAAATCTTGTTTTTTCCAAGAAATCACCCTGCTTAAATACAATATGAATATTTATGTGTACTCTAAACTAGAATCATGGCTTAAAAACTTACATTAGCTTCCTGCCTTTTAAGGCTTTGTATATTTGTACATATGTTGGTTTTTATATAGTTGAGGTTATGGGGGTTTCTCCTGCAGTAGAAAAGTTTCAAAAAAATGGACAGTCCATCGGCTGCCACATCGAACATCAAGGGTGACAACCTGTCACCCTGCCAAGTAATGTCCCACTTGATCATTCACCTTTATAGCTACTTGTCGTGGGGATTCCGTGATAGTGTGTTGATGGATGCATTTTACGTCATGTTTTGCATATGTAGACGTAGGGTTTTTAGTATTTTACTGTGCACACACGCGCCTACTTTTATGATTTCACCAGAATCTCCAAAAAGAGAGGAATAATTCAAAATAAGAAAAATGGCAATTTTTAGAAACAAATATGTTGATTGGGAGCAATTAAAGCCATCCATAAAAAAGACCACACACCTCGGAGTCAATGGGAGGCAAAAATCAGCGGAGCAAGACTTGTGAAAGATTTAATGGCCAACGTTAGGGTTGCACCCGACCATACCGTGTCGCCATACGCCG